>JADLZN010000820.1:161832-910994 GCA_018155175.1 Sinocyclocheilus anophthalmus | reverse complement strand
CCGTTGATTGTAGGAGCAGCCATCGACATATGCTGTGGTCATCCCTTCACACACATTCTCCTCAAAGTACCTGTGGTTTGTCAGTTGTGGCGGTAACGGTTCTTTGGATTCTGCTGCTGGGTGCAGCGTGTCTGTTGAACAGTTCTGGCAGGCTGCCGCCCGGTTCCTAGATATGATCTGTGGTTTTGGGCATATCTTGCTTCGACGTCCCTTCCTTGGAGCGTCATTAGCCAAGTAGCAATGCGTGCGTTGGTTACCACGCCATCCCTGATTCGTCGGCTGTTGAGAAAGGTTACTGGCTGGTGACAGGTTTCAATGATAACCTTCTTAGCTCCAATGTAGTTGGAGAAACGCTGGATGGCCCACACAGTGCAAAGCAAAGCTTTTTTCGCTGTCTGAGTATTTGCATTCTGGGGGAAGCAGTGTTTTGCTGGCATAAGCGACCACTCGCTTGTTTTTGTCATGGAGCTGGTACAGGCCTGCATTGAGGCAGTGACTGGAGGATCCAGCGTCCAGATAGAACTCTTTTCCTGGGTCTGGGTAGGCCAGGCATTGTGCAGCGCACAGACGTTGCTTGAGCTCGCTCATAGCCGTGTCTTGGGCTTCCGACCAGATGAAGGGTTCGTCCTTTCTCAGGAGGGAGGTTAGTGGTCGTGCGATGTCAGCGTAGTTTTCAATGAACTGTCGTGAGTAATTGCACACTCCCAGAAAGCTTTGTAGCTCAGAAATGTTAGTGGGTGTCTTTATGTTTTGGATTGCTTGGGTGCGACTGGACTGTGGTTCAATACCGTCCTGTCCAATTAGCAGACCGACGTATTTTACTTTGGTTTTGCACCATTGTCCTTTGTGGAGGGCAATCTTTGTTCCTGCTGTTGTCAGCTGGTTCAGGACGTGATCGATTTCTTTGAGGTGGTCTGCCACATTTGAGCTTTTCAGAAGAACATCATCCACGTAAACGAGGTTGCCTCTCGTTCTGGCATCAGGGCATGCTTTGTTCAGGAAGATGTTGAATTCAGCTGGTGAGTTGGCATAGCCAAAGGGACACCGTGTGAAGGTGTATTGTCGATTGGCAAAGGTGAATGCCAGCTTGTGTTGGTCATCAGGGTGGACGGGGATTGTCCAAAATCCAGAGGCGACGTCCATTGTGGAAAGGATCGTTGAGCCTTTGATTTTGGGAATCTCTTGGTCCAACTGGGTCATTGGTCATCGTGACAAGGGTACTTGCTGGTTCAACTTGCGGTAGTCGATAGTGGGCCGCCATTTGCCGTTGGGTTTCATGACTGGCCATATCGGAGCAGAGTATGTGCTGTTACAGGGCCGGATGACCCCCTTTTCCAGCATTGAGTCAACAATTTCTTGCACTGCCTCATAGACGCTATTGGAATCTTGTACTGTCGCACAAATGTGGGTGGTGCATTTGGGCTTGTCGGAATGCGCACACTGTGGATGTTGGTCAGTCCACAGTCCAGGGAGTCCTATGTGAAGGAGTCCTTGTACTTGTACAGAACCTCTTTGAGTCCTTGGCGGTCCGGATCCGGCACTCAGGATCTGTTGGATTTGTGCGGCGAACCCGGTGTAGGGTTCCTCCATGGTTAAGTCATTTGAGGGGCTCTGTGCCTTGATGGTCACCTGTGCAGGTGATTCTGTTGTGGGCTGCGTTGAGACAGCGTAGACTGCAAGGTGAGTGTCGTCTGTGATTTCTGATCGGCAGACGCTTTCTCTGGGCACTGGCAGAATAGAAGTGATGGCAATGGTTCCATTAGGTCTCGTGAACGTTATTGTGTCATCATATTCATCTGACAGTAGTTGTACTGGTATGTGGCCTATGACCGGCACCGTTAGCTCAAAGTCATGGAACGTCTGGTTTGCCATGCCACATGCCATGTTTTGGCGTGGTGAGGGAGATCTTAGAACCTAGACTGACACAGACCTTGAAAAAGAGGAAACAAACAAAACAAAACAAACAATGTGTGCAATGTCACTTGTGGTTTGACATTGAGTGTGTAAGGGACAGGTGAGTGTTGTTCTCGGTTACTGTGATTCTCTGGTGAGCGTGCTCCTAATTTGTAGTCTATGTGGGGGAAATTAGTAAGCACAAACAGGTAGCACAGCTAGAGAACGGAGGGATGAAAGGAAAAGAAAAGAACAAAACTGAGCAGTGGACAGGATAGTAATTGGCTGCTTCCAATTTTCCTGTAAGAGAAATGTTTTTTTTTTGAAAAGAAAGAAAGTTAATGGTAAGATGAGAGGGAAAGATAAAACAACAAAATACCCTTTTCTGGTAGCAGAATGAGTATAATTGAATTTTCTTCTCTTTTTCCTTTTGGTTAAGTTTGATTTAGAAAGATGCTTCTAAACCAGCGTTTGGAAATGGGGATTTCTAAATACCACAAACCACAGGACTGTGATTGTTATTAAAATTCCTCCGGGTGAAGGAAAAACAATAAAAATCACAGTATTGGGTTTTTAGCTGTTACGATTGACACCATTCACCAATTTTTCGTTTCTGGATGCTTGTTCAAATTTTGCTTGTTTTCAGTCTTCTTAGCTAGGTAGGGTTTCTTAAGCAAGTGAAAGGTAAATGGAAGACAATTTTGAAACGGCGTTCTCAAGTTTCACAAAATACCTGTTCAATTTCTCAAAATTCTCTGCTCTGTGATTTCCATAGGCAACCTCCCAGCAAAGCAACCACAGTCGTCACCTCAAAATGAAACGGCTGAGAGAGAGAAGCAGAAGAAGAGAGAGAAAGTTTTGCTCTCCCAATGTACTAAATTAATTAACTGAAAGGGAGAGGGAAAGAAGGCCCATTTGCTAATTAAATTAGAATTTAGGGTTAGCAATGGTATTTCCTGGTTAAAATTTAAAGATGTTATCATTAAAATTGATGAGAGTAATTAAAATTACTATTAATCAATTTATATCTTGAAGCAGGATGACTCAAACCCTAATGATAGCCCTGAAATAAAAATTGTATTGCCTTCTTGATGGTTAAGGATTAAACATTTTATGTTTGTTATTAAAATTAGCAACGCAATTGTAGCTGACTGATCAGCAAATATCGTGGCAATATAAAACAGGACCCGTAATTATTTATTAAATGAAATTAAAATTCCAAATACGTAATTAATTGTGAAATCAGTATTAGTAACTTGTTATCCTTAAAGCTTAAACTTCTAATGTTGTTGTCTTTAAACCCTAATAGCGCCTACAATCAAATTTCATCAGTAAACACTGTTGCCATGTGGAAGCAGGAACTGAAATTAATTTATGACATGAAATTAAAATTTCAAATCTGTAATTAATTTATGAACTGAAATGTAAATTCCAAATCTGTAATTAATTTAGGAAATGAAATGTAAATTCCAAATCTGTAATTAATTATTAAATGTACTTCACAATTTCAAATCCTTACGTATAGCAAATTGATAATATTTACTGATGTCCATAAAATTATAAGGGCCGTTATAGCTGAATTAATCACAAGAATAACGTACATGAAGTAGACGGCCTAGGCTGGCCAGGATGAATTGTTAATAACACAACAGCATTTAAACTGGTATAGTAAACAAGCTGAAGGGGAAAGTACAAACCTTTAAACAAACGTGATTATAACCAATTGTGAGATCGCTAATCTGATGTTTGGTTAAAATCGCGTTGCAATAAGGTTTATAAAGTTTGCATCTGTCTGTTCTTTTCAATGGGAGGAGAAGAGGAGAGAGAGAGATGAGAAAGGTAGGATGACATCAGTGTGAAATAGCGAAAGAAATCAGGTGTAACTGATCGAGTCCCTTCAAACACTGCAACACATTTTCTGCATGTGAGACCACACAAATGCTACGTGCTAACCACTAGCCTTCAATGCTACTAGCTTGGCTTGGTTATCTGTTTACAAACAGCTCAATATGGCGCTGGAAGTTCCCTCCGGAAACGGTTTCCTTCAACTTCCGGGTTACGACTTGTTACTATGGCAACATCCACAGCATGAGCTTCCTAGCTGTGGTTGTCAGTGAGACGTCGGCGCGTCTTGCACTTTACACCACCACAAAAAAAACACTATTTATATTCTTATCTTACAGCGCCGTGTAACACTCAACTCGTCAGAGTGAGGTGAATTAATGTACAGATTTATTGCAATTAATACAATAATTGTCAACGATATCTTCGGCGGATATCAGCACATATTATTACAGACAAAACACACGTGGATTTAACCACCTTTCACTTGATCAAGTTTTCATAATTCTCCCAAAGTAAATATCGTTCGGACACTCTCTCTGAGCACCGCGTTTCAAGTCCACTAGTTTTTAGTGAATTAAATGGCATAGGACTCTCAGCTAGCTACTCTGATTTCCTCAAACCGGGGAGATTAATAGCAGAGTTGCATTTGGAAGTGGAACACGCACTTATACAAATCATACTCTGAAGGCCTTTTACAGAAAGTAAACGGGGAAAAACGCCCGTTTCTTTCTTGTGCGCTCTGACGCGACTTATTTTGTCTCGTTGGACAAATTAAAACGTTTTTCTGCAGTTCAATTCTTTAAAGAACACTCGAGTTTCATATTCAAACAACACGTCTTCCGTGCTAAAATAACAACCAAATAACACAATAAATTCAGTTTCTTTTGTCTTTTATCTATTTTTCCGGATAAAAATAGACAAAATTCATAATATTATCTTGGTATCATTAATTTTTCAGTCAATCTTGCCAGCTTATTTTGTCTCCACCATTTGTAATGAATTTTAACTCAGTTGTAAGGGAATTAATTATTATTTGATTTAGGTTTTGATAGGACTCGGATTTGAAGAGCCTAATTCAACCTGATTCGAATTGATTTTAAATTTGATAGTTTACACTTTATCAATGGTCGTCCAGTGAGACGTTAATGTCCATGTATCTTAACAATTTGAATATCTTTATTTTCCCTGGCCACAGGTTAATACAATTATGATCATTTGTAAGCTGTTAAAGAGGTAATTATTATCAGTAAGCCAGGATCTAGGTAGCAAGCAAGGGATCTTTTTGGCAATAGATTTAACCTTGAAATTATACCACCAGACACCAGACACCAGACAATCGATTATTTATAAATGAAACATAAAATTTATTGGTTATTCTAGATTACATAAACTTAAGCTAAAACACAATACACACGCACACATAGTTTCAGAGGAGGAAATTCTGTTAGCGGAGTTCTGAGTTTCATAGTTCTACCTCGTTTTCACGAGTGATGTAAATTCACCTTAAGAATTCCCAAAGCAGAGAATCTAAATTTACCAGTTCAACAGATCGAAGATCTTGTGTGTACTTGCATTTTGCTGATTGACAGCTGGAAAGCTGAGGTGATTCCTTCGCTGACGCGGGCTTCCTGGATGTTTTGAGGGAACCCCGTTACTGATTGGTCAGTGACGTCGGAATGACGTCCTTTGGGAAACCCCTCGTTGGTCTTTGATGAAGCAGAGGCGTGAGCAGTTCTGCTGAAAGTCTTAGTTTGCACGACTTTCAGTTCTTTGAAGATTTCAACGAAGTATCACTGAAGTGTTGGAGTTTTAGATGTGCTGGTCGCTTTTGATGGTAAGCGCGTGAGCACACGTGGGGTGCTCTAACACAGCGACAGGCGAGAGCAGGAGAAGCAGCAAGCAAGCTAGTCTGTCCTGCATTGGGTTTTTGCTCTGTGGCATAAGTCCGTCCCCTGACGCTATCTTCCAATCGGCTTCTTGCAAGGCGGAGCGTGCATACATTAACCAGAGGCTCTCATTTATATGAGGACACCTATAATAATATGTTGATACGTCTATAAAGTCTCTTAAATGCAAATATTGTACATACTATTAAAGTTTACTTCATTTCAACCTTCTGCATTTCTGGTTTCCATTCGTTCAAGATTAAACGTCAAATATTACACACATCTTAATATCCTAATTTTCTAAAAAGGGGTAATAAACACTGCTTAACCTTGCACCGATTAAATGAACACATCAAGTATATATATCTAAGACATACAACATATTATTTGTGACTCTATGCTCCGATATTTTCATACTTTCAATGATTAGCAACGATTGTCACAGAAATCTTGTCTCTTTCCTTTGGAATGCAGGGGGAAAAGGGAAGGGTCCTGCGGTCATTCTCAGGTCAGATCTGAGAGTCTGCTGGAGAATCTCCTGCTGGACATGGAGCTATAAAATTGTCTCTTTTGTTGATCGGATTTTAGCAATTTATGCGTCAAATGGTCACGGGTATCCCTATCTGGTCCTTGAAAGCCCGTAAAACGCTTTTAAGCACTGTGAAAGTACTGTCCCTTTTAGCGTATCTTGAGATACAGTATAGCCAAACAGTCCAGGAAATGCTTCAAACCTTTACTGACCCTGCATGAGTTTTACGACAGCATCTGTTGGATAGGAGTTCTTCGATTTGTCTCAATGGAATGTTAGGGTTTGATGTGTGTCTCCATCATGTAGGTGGGTCCGTTGTGAGACATAGATCCTACCGTTAACCTTAATAAATGTTCGCTGTATCCAATATTTGCTCACAAGAAGAGTGGAAGCTGAAGCGCGCTTTGCAGGACATGGAGATGCCAGTGTGATCACTTGCATTTTTTTTCAGTGGATACACTGTCATTTTTGCTCATAAAGGTAAGAGTAATACATCATTCGTAACTGTAAAGGGTCTACTTTTATTTGTGTGCACTCACAATATCAACAAAACGTTGTGCTTTAATAAAATAAAGAAATCAAACATGATGCGCTTTCTGCCATCTCTTCTTCAACAAGAACGCTTCACAAAACTGAACCGAAACTCAGCGAATGTCTCACAGACATGATAAATATATCTACAGAAAGCTTTAAATTACCACTTAAAGAAATAAAACAAATAGAAAACAAAAACTCTCATTATTATCATAATCCGTAAAGATGCACTTCTCTCTAAAGGCACGTCTAATGAAGAGATGTCGAGTCAGGATCAACAACTTCATCCTTGCGACACCGACTCAGAAAACACTAGTTTATTAGTAAATAATTCAAATATCTCCTTACCCTTTCCCCCTGACACATTTATGGTATTTTTTGCCGTTGCGTTGGGCGGCAAGCTAAGCCTATTTCGTGCATTTGGAATGTAGAACTATTCAGCATTGCTGAATCAGCACGCTCCTACATACGCTGCTGCGGGACCACTAAACACCGTCCGAGCCGGTCTTGACAGTCGCGGTATCATGGTCTCGTGTTGTTTCCACCAGCACAGCAATTTTTTAGCACCATTATTGATGGATGTCTAAATATAAAAATAAGGAGAAGCTTAAAACAGGCACGAGGCCCTGCCCGCGTCTGAACTATGATGTGAAAATTGTCCCGAAGCCCAGCTTGAGGGGCATAAAAAAGTCAGGGCCCATCGGGCCCGGGCTAAAATGCAAGGCTCTAGCTCTGATCTAGCACACAGAAAACGATTTGACTGAAAATTTATCAGAAGAGATGAAAGAAAGATAGTGGTCATCTATGCAATTCAGAAAAAGAGGCGGCTTTTCTGCATTAGCCTATGTTTTTATGTTTTTTTTACTCTTTGTATTGTTCATTCTAAATTTATTTTTTAAATGTAGAATATGTGTTACATAAATACATGAAATGTAGAACATATAAAAAGTGCTGGTGTGTCGTGGAACAAACAATGGTCTTTTTTGAAGTTGTCAAAAAAGCTCAAGAAGCAGAGTTCCAGATGTCAAAATAAGACTTTATTGAGCACAGCAACAAAGCCGAGATGACAGCTGCTGCATCTGAAGTCTCTGTCTGTCCGCGCATCCGTTTTATACCTTTTTCCCTTACCAAAGTTGGTAGTTCTGTTTTTTTATTGGTTATGCCTGTCTGGTTTGCCACAATTTATTACCAGCACACCTGGTCCTTTCAATGGTGGAATTTGGCCAAATCAGCCATTTTTTAAAAACTTTCATTTTGCCGCTTCCCATTGGTTGGCATTGGTCCCATGAGACAAACCATTTTTAAAAAACTTTCATTTTGCCGCTTCCCATTGGTTGGCGGTGGTCCCATGAGACATACATCAAATCTGTTTACTCCTTACTGTCAACTTCTGGAAATCACCCAAAGTTCATTGGGTTACTCAAGTTCACTGGTACAATCCCATGTAAACCACTGACACTGCCCGATGGAAGGGCCCTCATACATACAATCTTCATTAAGACATCCAGTATTGGGAACAACTCAACATATTGATTAGTATATTGATTACTTTCATGATTATACATAATATGGTATTATCTTACTCAAAATATTGAGTAAATAACATAATATGTAATAGAATTACACAATATATTCCCCCCTCTGAGACTTTACCAAGTCTCACCACTAAGCCCTTTGCCTAGAGTGCAACACCATAAATCCACCTATCTTTCTATCCATCTATGAACCAATAATGGTCCTCCATCACCTCTTACCAAATGGTTTCTTTATGTTGATGCACTCCAGAGGAAGTCAGATCCAAACATCTCTCCCCACAATTGACTAGAGAAGAGTAAAAGAATCTGCTTCCCTTACCTATATATTCTTGGGGGTCAACAAACAATGAGTCAAAATAAATCAGCAATGTGTATTAAAGCATGTGCATGATATGTCTTAGCCTTGCCCATGGTTGTTATGGTTATGTAGAGTACATGAATGATTAGACAAATGATTAAAATGATAATAAACTAACAAAGTAATGCAATAAATGATACACTGGTTTATCCCACGCTGCCAGAGGAACTCCAAGCATTTCCGGTAGCCTGTAGCGCTATCTGGTGATGCTGTCCTTTGTTGCCAGAGGAGCTCTCAGGCAAATCTCATTGCCCCCCAGCACTATCTGGTGTTGGAGTAGATAGTGGGTTTTTAAACCTCCAGTTGAATCTACTCATGCTGCTAAGCACTGAGGTGCTCGTTGATCCTTTCTTCTTTTCATACTTTGACTTTTCCAGTGTTAAAAAACAAACTATATACTGATAAATGAAGGTTAAATGATGAATACTTTCAAATAATAAGAAAATATGTAACCTTTCTTTATCTTCCCCTTTTCTGGTTGCATTGCCTCGTAACACGGACAATGACCTGCTTAAGACCTTCAGCGTCCCCTTTCTTTCCAAAAAAAATCTCATTTTACATTTGATTTATTTAGGAGAATAAATGCTCTTTAAAATAAATGATTTCAGAATAAATGAAAAATAAATGACTTCAAATATACATGCCTTAAGGAGTAAATGACTTCAGGAAGGAGCGTATGCCAAAATAAAATACATAACACCCTCTAACTTCCTTCCTACTCTATCCACGTGTTCTACTACATAATATATAAAAATAAAATACAATGAAGATACTAACTCCCTTTCTATCAAAAGTTACAATACAGGATAAAATAAAAAATAGAAAATAAAAGGCACCCCTTCCCTACCACTCTGTTGTTTTTCAGGAAGGTTTTACACAAATTCATCCAGCTCATCCAGTCCAGGTCCCACTGTATGCACGTTGGTACACCCAATGTCAATTCCAGTTGGCTTCACTGTTACGTTAATCATCTGTTTGGCTGCAGCACTGGCCAGTATTGATCTGATGAAAGGCACAATACAACAGAACAGCAAAAGAAACACAACAACAACAATACCTATTATGATGCCCACTTTGGTTAACCATTCTCCCCAAGCCCCAAAAAGTGAATCAAACCAATCCCAAGTATGCATGTCTGTTCCAGCGTTCTCAGTCACTTCATCTCTCAGGTTTTTCAGTTTCTCCATAGCTTTGGTGAATGATCCAGCTGGGGCTGTACTATTTGAAATATAAGTACAACAATCAGTTCCAAACATTATACATACGCCTTTTTCGACCAACAACCAGTTCAATGTTTGTCTATGCATCATCAGTATAGTTAATAAATATCTGATAATTACAATAAATATAGTTTATACACTCTATATTCTTGATAGAGGTTATCTATATGAATATTGACTCAAATCCATATTTTATCTCATTCTTGGACTTAAATTGCTCTAGTATTCCCTTGATTGGCCATTTGAATGTATACACTTGGGTCTGCCTTATATGCTCTTTTCACTCTCTGTCTTTTTGGCAGGGACTCTACAGATTTGTTTAGGTCCCCTTCTATATTGTCACTCCTTATAGTATTCTTACTCAGTCTTCTATTGCTTCTGACTGATTTTATCATGTCTACATAATCCATTACTAAATGTTTGAATGGACCTTCTGGGACTGGTATATGGCCAATTGGAGCAGATGTCACTTTTCTAACGTTATTTTGGGCACACACTTCACATTCAGATAGATACTCATCCACCATCGCTTGTAAATAAGGCGACCAATAACCCTGCTGCTTTATTTTTCGAATCACTTCCCCCCTCGCGCAATGGTCAAAACCATGCGCGTCAGAGATTAGGATTGTAAGCAACGGTGTAGGAGCAATCATGTGGCCCTCATGAGAACGACAAAGCCCATTTGCATCTCGAGTTGCTGCCACACACTAAGTTCATATGGTGTGGCTTGTTGTTGCATTCGTGCAACATCAGCCAATTGAGGTTGAGGTTGAATTAGAACGTAAGGAGCCATTATTGCTGTTGTACAGCCAGAGCCTTGTTTAGCATATTGGTCTGCTGCACTATTGCCCCTAATAACAAAATCACTGCCTTTTTTGTGTGCTTGACATTTGATGATGGCCAAATGTTTGGGTTGCATCATGGCTGATATTAAATCAATTATCTGATTACTATGATGGACAGGCGTGCCATCGCTTTTCTTAAAGCCTCTTTGCTTCCAAACCGCTCCAAAAAGATGGTATACGCCATGTGCATATGCAGAATCTGTGTAGATATTTACTTTCAAGTCTTTAGCCAGCCTACATGCTTCAGTTAGAGCTTTCAATTCCGCCAGTTGTGCTGAGCATGGTTGTTCACAATGCTGCACCACCACTGGGACAAAATCATCATTGTCATGTTTTACAATTGCAAATCCAGCATGATTACCTAAATGGTCTCTAAAACATGAACCATCCACAAAATATTCAACATTTGCATCTGGAATTGGTGTTGACTCTAAATCTGGTCTCAATCTAGTAAAAGCCAAGAAGTCAGCTATACATTCATGTGGTGTGCCTTCATCCTGCAATGGTATGAAATTCGCTGGATTAACTGTTGTGCATCTTTTAATAGTAGTCCTTATCAAGGGTGCTTTAAGATTTTGATGGCCCACCTGTTTCATTAGTGCTCTAAGTGGAGCTGTTTTGATTGCATAATCGTCATTCCAATCTGCACTAAAACTTGTCATCCCCAAAAAATGAATAATTTGTCCCACTGTTTGTGGTCGGGGCGCTTTACTGATGCCCTCTAAGTGACTGGGTGATATAGCTTTCATCCCATATGAAATTGTGCGTCTTAAGTATTTAACTTGTGGTAGGCAATATTGCAGTTTTTCTTTAGAAGCCCTGTGTCCCCCCTCAGCCAATTTAGTTAGCACTTTAATTGAGTCTTGGTGACATTGTTTCAAAGTTGTTGAAGAAATCAATAAATCATTAATGTACTGTCCAGCCTCAGATCTCCATGGTCTTCTTTTAGAACTTGATTAAACACGTGGTGAGTGTTTGAAGCCTTGCAGCATTCTCATGTAAGTGAGCTTTTTACCTTGGTAGGTGAATGCAAACAAAAGTCTACTTTCTTCTGCTAAGAGAACGCTGAAAAAGGCAGAGCAAAGATCAATTACAGTATAGTAATTAGCAGCAGATGGAACATTGGTTAGCAACGTATGTTGATTTGGAACTTCAGCAGGCCAATCCTCATCAACCTCATTCACTGCTCTCAAGTCATGCACCAAACACCATTTTGATTTATCTGCTTTAGCCACTGGCAATATTAGAATATTACAAATAGATTTGCTGATTTTTCCCATCCTATGTCTGTGTCATGCTTAGTCCATAGTTCAGGTGGCACTTGTGTGGTTTTTTTCTTTCTTTGTCTCATTTCAGCAAATCAGTTTGACGTGCCCTAACACTTTTTTTATTTTTTTTTATTTTATTTTTTTCCTCAATCATTCTTGGGAGACCTTTTATTAGGGTAGCACACAAAATTTAGGAATTTGTTAGTAAATCTTTGGAAACACATCCTGTGTTTGCATATAAAGCTAAATGGGGGTCTGAATTTGGCACCTCAAATTTTTTATGAATTCTTTCTTATCTTTCTGCAAGGCTGCAGCTTTTGGACCTACTATTATGTACTGTGAGATTATGATGATGTTTAACCCTTCTCTGTCTGTTAGCCAGCTTTTTCAAAACTTTAATCCTGACTTTGATTATACTTCATTGTGCAGTCAAACTCAGTTTTTAGCAGTTTTTTTTTAATTTTTTTTTTATTAACAACAATAAAACCGTCAAAGACAACTACTAGCTTACAAAACATTATAACAAAAACGAATAAGATGGGCCTGGCTAGGCCTACACACTGTATTAGGCTAATAAATTACTATAAATTCAGAACTTTTAGCCAACTGATAATCAAAAAAAGAGAGCCTCCATAGCATAAAGTGAGGTTAACAGCAAAGATAACAAGCTTTTTAAAATGTAAACAAAAAGAAAAGTAAAACTACACTTGCTGTCGGTGACATTGCTTGCATGTTTTTTTTCCCTCATAAGAATACCAACATGTTCACCTTTGGGTTAAGAAGCGGTCTTTTACTTTACTTAAGCGTGAAAACCATCAATATTTGCGTCATTTTTGCTGAGCGCACCTTCTGCAATTAATAGTAAATATAACCAAAACAGGTTATTATAATTTTTATATGAATAATAAAATAAATTTAAGGAAAACTCACCCACTCGATTTTGTAATATTCTTTAATTTTGTAGTCCTTATGAAAAGGTGCATTTCTATTAAAGGCACGTACATGTGGAGATGGCGAGTCAGCGTTGGCATTCGGCAACTTCATCTTTGCACCCGACACTGACTCAGGAAGCACAAGTTTATTAATAAATAATTAAAATGTCTTCTTTTCCCCCGACACATTCATAATCACTTTGCTGATGCTTTGAGGCAATTGCTTTATGCGCGAGCTTGAGCGCGGAATAGGTTCTAGCCTAATACGTCTGCCTACAGCCTATATTGAAGTATGGTTCATATATTATTGTATTAATCAATTTAATATAACGTGCGACTAGTTGACTAGAAAAATCTTTAGTAGAGGGCAGGCCTACTTAGCACAAGGATGCTCTCCATTTTTTAAATAAAATGCTAATGACATTACGAAAAGTGCGACAGCTGCAAATCACGTCGTTATTGCACTGCACGAGTTATGCATGCATAAGGAGTCAAATGTTTTTTTCTTTTTTTTTTCTTTATCACCCTAATTAGATTATGAAGAATGATTTGTTGATCTTGTTTTCCCTTTAATACATACCTTCCGCAATATATTTTTCAATTACTTTCAAAAAGTGATAGGGACAATATCGACCCTAGCAAAAATTGGTGGGGACATGTCCCACCCGCAAACCCGCAATTGCGCCTATGCTTCTGTAAAGGAAGTACAGCATTCTTAATCTGTAAATAAACAATCGCATTAATTATAAATAATAAACTTATTTCAGAGGTAGGCGTAAAGGCTGATTTATACTTCTGCGTCAGACCTACGCTGTAGGCTATGCGTCAGTTTTCATTTACTTCTGCGTCGTTGTCCGCGTCAACGTGCAGTACACATGCAAACCGCTAGTTGCCAGTGTCCAGGGGCATGTTGCTGGTGTAACCCACAGTACCACGGCAAAAGTCGAAGAAGAAGCGGCTCGTCGGAGAAGCATTATAGCCGTGACAGCGGCAAATAAATATCAAATCATTAAATTATTTAAAACTACGAAAAGGAGACAACAACGGAACAGGAGATGGAATTCTCTCAATCTGCACAAGAACTTGTACTACGGCAGATCAACATTGTTTTTTTTGCGGACAACTACTGATGTATAATGCTGTGTAGTATAATGATAAGACACTTGTTCTTTGCTTAGTTTTATTTAATATCAGAAGGTGTAACATTAAAATATATTAAAGTGCACATAAACACACAAAACTCAAGTACATACGGAGGGAGGGGTTCTTGCAGACCAATCCTAGCGCTTGCGGTCTGCGTAGAATTGACGTGCTGTTAGATTTTTGGAGAGGTGCACGTCAGGCTATGGCGTTTGGGTGTGCGTCTATGCGTAAGCTACAGCATAGGTCCGACGCAGAAGTATAAATCAGCCTTTAGTCACATGTGCAAGTCACAAGTAAGTCTCAAGCAAGTCCAAGTCAATTTTTATGAGAATCAAGCAAGTCAAGTCACTGCTTTATGTCAAGCAATTCAAGTCAAGTCGTAGCTTGGGTCAAGCACTGTGTGTGAGAGTGAGTAAGTGTGATTTATTAATATTTGTGAGTGAATGTGTGCGCGTGTATGAGTGAAAGTGTATTGTTTGCTTGCATGTGCATAGTTGTGCTTGCAAGTTTGAGTTTTGTAATCAGTTTTATGAGACTAACATTTTTTGTATACTTCATCTTTGGATTTATTAAGGTTATGAAAATCAGAATGATGTATATGCATTTTATTCAGTCTTTACATGAAACCTTTTCAAGTCTTGACAGATCTGAATGATTTTTTCTATCCTGTGGCTTCCCCTCGTGTTGACAACATTAGCATTATTGCCTTCATTCTCTGAACAACATTAAGGGGTCATATGATGCTTTTTTTAAAGTTCATTGTTTTGTGTATTTGGTGTAACATAATATTTTGACATGCTTTAATGTTCAAAAAAAAACATTATTTTTCAAATACTGTACATCATTGTAGGTCCTCTATGCCCCGCCTCTCTCAAATGTTTTGTTTTCTACAAAGTCCCTCCTTTCGACAAGAGCAGTCTGCTCTGATTGGTCAACTGACCCAGTGCATTGTGATTGGCCGAACACCCAAGCACTCGTCGGAAATGTAACGACACTTACCATAATCGCGAGCTTCATCTTTCAAAATAAAATAAGACGTAACTAATGTCCATTATTTTTTTAACATCGTTCAGAGCCCGAAAGGGGAACAGAGTGTGTCACTGTGACAGACACAGTGATGAAGCTGGTATGTTTTTGCAGTACACAAGCCACGGTTAAGACGGCTGACTCCACTGTGATGTTACCCTGTCTCTCTCTCCCTCTCTCTCTCACACACCACACACACACCACACACATCGCAAACCTCCACATTTGAACAGTTTTTCCAATAGCAAAAAATACTAACTAATACCAAAACTAATTACCGTATCTCCTTCAGAAGTGCCAGATTGTCATAGCAAGGTCAGAATTACCTCCTCTCCTAGGTTCACGAACGGTCGTCCATAAAAATGCATTGCTGTTCTGTTGTAAGTTATCTTAAAGATTCCTAAATGCATCTATTTCTGGAAGGCCAAATAAAGTGCTTTTTGCTTTCATCTAGAAACACACAGCATCTCCCTGACATGGCTGCATCAAAACAACTGCTGTTACTGACAACATTTGGGCGGCATTACACAAATATTTCCCCATAGTGACGTAGATATGTGGGGCCGTGTTAGAACGAGCCGTTTTAGGGGTGTGGCAGAGTCTTAACTTTGATAAAGATATCTCTTTGGTTTTGAGACTTTAGTTTTGCAACTTCAGGGATCTTATCTATGCACCATCAGCTTGTAACACTCCAAAGAGAAAAAAAAAATTAAATCGCATCATATGACCCATTTAATGTGATATTGCTGCGCCTGAATTGAACTGCTGGTTTCAGTCTGGTCCGAGGAGAACTGTCCCCCCGACTTGAGCCTGGTTTCTCCCAAGATTTTTTTTTTTTCTCCATTCTGTCACCGATGTGGAGTTTTGGTTCCTTGCCGCTGTCGACTCTGGCTTGCTTAGTTGGGGACACTTCATTTCCCGCGATATCGTTGACTTGATTGCAAATATACTATTTAAACTGAACTGAGCTGGATGTTGATATCACTGAATTGAATGATGAACTGTCTTTAAACTGAAAAATTAGTGTTTACTAATGTAATTTTGCATTATTATAGAAAAAAAAAAAAAAGACACACTATTTTTCATTAATTACTGCGGTTCAGTTGCGTTTGACACAATCTGTATTGTTAAAAGCGCTATTAAGGTGACTTGACTTGACTTGACTTTAAGATGAAATGGCCAATATTTCTTGAATGATTACACGTTTAATGATTAGCTTACTGATAATATACCCACATTAAACTCGACTTTACTGATTCTGTATCTTATTTCATGCATTAAGACTTACATTTTTAAGCAGTGATGATTGATTATTATGTGACATTTATTTTTTAATTTTTACAATTATAATATATAAACAATATAATGATGAAAAAAGTACAAGAGTTATTGTTTTCATAATATTTTGCATAGACAATTGTTATTTTGCATTGTAATGAAGGTTTTTTATGACAACAAAAATAGTAATTACTAAAAATTTAAAATAAATTAAATTTCAATAGGTCACCTTTTCATAAATATGACTGTTTCCAATGTTTGTTTTTTTTGGATTTACATTTCAAAAAGTAAAAGACAAGTAGGCTACTTCAAGCTTTTTAAACAGCTTGTACAAACCCAGGTAATTTTTGTTATAGGCCGCTGTAATTGTCTATTCTAACAAACAAGTTTATTATGATAAAAAAAAATGTAGATATCAGTTAAATTGCACGATAAACAATTTGCAAACAACATTATAACAGAGAAGGTTTTAGGTTTGTAGATGTTTAGATGCAGAAATGAAAGATTCCTAACATAACATTTGATATAGTTCTCATTAAATATTGATTCTTGTTAGAGCACTAAATAAATAAATAAAAGAAGCCAAGACAAACAAATGATATTCTGTTTTTTATGGATTAACATTGAAGACAGAAAGCAGCTGGTAAATGCGGTCGCTTTAAAATTCACATCCGTCCACCTCCGATTTATTTCTCAACAGTTTATGTTCACGTGAGACATAAACTAATATTTTCAATTATACTCGGCAAGCTATCATGTATTTTGAAATAATCTTGTCTGTGTTTGTCCAAGAGAAGTCTTCCCAGCTAGCAGGGAATGTTCTCATAACTTTGGCTAACATTCCGTACAGGTTTGGTTGATGTTTTAGAGAAAACATTTGAATGTAATGTTCACAAAATGTTTTAAGAATGTTTTTCATTTCAGATAATGTTCCTAAAACGTTAAGTGTAAACATAGCTAGAACATTTTACCTGCAACATTTTGAGGATGTTGTTGAGGTAACAGATTATATAACGTTCTCAATAAAACATTGGCACAATGTTTCAAGATGACAAAGAAAGAACATTCTCTCAGCCACATTAGGAGAACGTTATAGGAATATCACTGAGACTTGAGAATGTGTAATGTTTTTATAAAACGTTCTTGCAATGTGACTTATTAACAAAGCTAGAACATTTGACCTGCAACATTTTGAGGATGTTGTTGAAGTAACAGATTGTCGGGTCTCGGGTCTGATCACCTGTTTCTTGTTGCCTCTGTGTTTGTGTGTTGTGCGTGGCTTCTTTTGACCGCTCGCCACGTGCGCATATGTCAGCATGATCGTTTCCCCGCCCTCCTTGTTTCTCTGCTCTCTTCTTGTTTCACACCTGGATCTGGTCATCTCATTAGCTTCGCCTTATAGATCCTCGTGTTCCTCTGTCTTTTGTCAGATTGTTGTGATTATTCCCTTGCTCTGACTGTCAGTGTTAGTATCACTTACCAGTCCTGTCCTGTCCTGTCCTGTCTTGTCTCGTCCAGGCTCCAGTGCTCGGAGCGGTCTGTTTATTTTCCCGCACCTCTCTGTGCGTTCTGGAACCGCGGGCTTCCTCCGGCATCCGCTTACCCTGGGACTCTGCGGTGTCGTTGTTGGGCTTCTCAGCCTCTCGCTCGGATTAGCGAGCTGCCCCTCCAGCTCCGTCTCCACTGCCGCTATTGCGGCTTGTTCCAGCCACATGCTATCCACCCATCTGTGTGGTTGGGGATTCCACATCCACACTAACTGTCCGCGAAGGCGCTCATTGCCCGCGGTGATAATCTCTGGACAATAAAGCACCTGTTGAACCCACACCTGAATCCAGCCTCGTTTTCTATAATGTTTTCAGTAAAACATTGGCACAATGTTTCAAGATAACAAAGAAAGAACATTCTCACAGCCACATTAGGAGAACATTATAAGAACATCACTGAGGCCTGAGATTATGGCAAGCCGTTTTAGCTTTTAAAAGTTTGTTTTGACTATCCATAAATGTAATTTAAGATAGGAACAATTGTATTTTGACGAGTCATAATTATAATTCGACTAGTCACAATGACAATTAGAGATGTCTGCAATTATAATTGCACTAGTAAGAAATCGGATTAGAGATATCTCTAAATACTTTGACTAGTCAAAACTCCATTGAAGATATCTGTAATGACATCATAGATATCTTCAATAGGGTGTCACTATGGCAAGCCGTTTTAACATTTAATCTATAAGCCGTACTAGTATCTATTTTCATGCTACTAGTACTTATTTTTTAGATACTAGTATCTTTTCCATTAAGTACTAGTACTTATTCATTAGGTACTAGTGCTTATTCGTTAGGTACTAGTGCTTATTCTTTAGGTACTAGTGTCTTTTGTAAAGTTACTAGTATTTATTCATTAGATACTAGTACTTAATCATTAGATACTAGTACGTTTTCATTAGATACTAGTACTTATTCCAATAGTGACTAGTATTTAATTATACTTTTCTTGTTAAGAAAAAAATAAAACGAGTTCTTATTTTTTTAGTTACTAGTAACTTTTTAGACCAGAGATATCCTGAACTAAATAGATACTAGTACTTTTTAAATTTGCATTTCTGCTCAGTATGCTAATAGTATGTTGAATATTAATGAACCAACAACATATAAGAGAGAGATTAGACAGGAAACGGAAATAAGGAGACAGAAAGAAGGCGACGAGAAGGGAGAGAAAAAGAAGGCGCAACATGGCAGAAGTACTTATACAAATATGTAGAAAATGCAAGTTTGTTGAAAGATCACTAAGCCAGGGAAACCTTAGAAACGCACAGTTGATGGCCATTGAGTCATCATTATTAAATTTGAGAAGAATTGAAGGACTGTTATCTTCTGAAACGATGGAAGAACTTGTCAGTAGCATGTCAGATCTCAGAGTTTTCGCCAGACAGTCACTCAGGGAGCGCAGAGAAGAAGCTTTCATAGTCCCTCGAATTCGCTCAGGTATGCTATCAAAACAGATATTATGGAGTCACGGCATCTTTCAGCTAGGAGTGAAACGCGAGGCGGCGGTCTAAGGTTAATAGTTCCCCCGCCGAACAGCAGCCCATAACCGGCTCAGATTTCGGCGACACATCGGGCACGAGAATTAGCGCTATTTCGGTGAAAAGTGATTACAGAGAACGGTTGAATACACAAATGAAAATGCTCTTAAATCAAAATGCTACTTTTAAATGTTACATTTTTATTTCTAAAATATGTTAAACGAGTTTAAATGTACTATTATAAACGCTGTATTCACCCAAATAAATTCAAATTGTCTTATATTTTGGTCTTTTGATTATTGCCTATAGTAATTATGTGTGAATTTAAATTTCCAGCCCATTTAAAGCCAGAAATATAATAATTTTCACACAGTAAAACGCTTAAGGCATAATTAAACGCATTCCGTACTTATTATGAGCTCATCTATGTAGTAGGCCTAGCTTATGATTTACTAATAATGTGCAGGACTATACTGAGTTTGGTCTTTCAACCAACACTCAAATTAACGCGCCCCGTTAATATTTTGGAATGTCCCTGATGCCGAAAATTCAGCTGTACATCACAGGAATGAATAATTATTTTAAAATGTATTTGCATTAAAAACAGTTATTTTAAATTGGGAAAAAATACTGCACAATATACTTTTATCACGTGCTGCTCGCTACAATGATGCTTGCAATGTGAATCAGCTGTTAAACTAAAGACTGCCGCTGATCCAGATAGAGCAGCTGCCAGCTTCACAAAGTCTGTTCAGCCACATATTATCGTTTTTTCCGTGTTATAAACATTTAAATAACAGAAGAACTGGGATAAAATTGTATAGTTAGAGCATAAACCGTGCTAGCAAAGTAGCCTAACCTATTGAAAATATTTTGGTATTGTATCGATTATTAGCTATAGGCCTACGCCAGTAAGTGACCGTTTAAAAAGTTTTTGCCATTGAATCATTCATAAACTCTCCCTTACCAAAATTAATTACTACAAATAAAACAAAAAACGTGCTTATTAAACATTGTAACCACAAATTTAACCATATGGTTTTGATACAGTAACCAGTTTAACCATGGTAGGCTGTTTGTAGTAAAACTGTTGTAATACCAATGGTAATCAGTCTGCCAAAAAACACACTTTTACTATATTAAAACCATGGTTAATTTTCATAAGGGCTGATTCTTCCAATAATGAAACAAGTATTTACAATTACAATAAGAGAAAAAAAAATATGAATGAGACACTGATTCCTTAATCGACTGAAGCAATGAACATTTTACCTCAATGTAGACGTAAATGTAGACGTTATTTTTAGTTGCCTCATATTTTTTTTCTTCAGAATTGTGTCAGTCGCGATTTCTATTTTAAACAATTCAAAATGTATCCAGATTCTTGCGACTTTAATAAATAAGTGTGCTTCTTCTCAGGTACATTTGATTTGTTCAATATACTTTTACACAATCAAACAAGACGTAACAAAGCAAACCTTTATTTTGATTAAAATGTCTGTTTATAATTGTTGCTAGTGAATTTTGCTTAACAGCACTTGTATAATGGTTCTGTGTATATTATTAATAGGTCGGCGAGGGAGACCCAAAATCACAGTGACGAGGCAGCAGTTGGAATTCTTTATGGCACAGGGCTACACCATCAAGCGCATGGCTCGACTAATAGGTCGGCGAGGGAGACCCAAAATCACAGTGACGAGGCAGCAGTTGGAATTCTTTATGGCACAGGGCTACACCATCAAGCGCATGGCTCGACTTTTGGGATGTTCTGCATCATTTCTATATAAGAGGACAAAAGCGTTGGGGATGTCAATTAGGCAGTCAAGTTCATTGACTGAAGACGAGTTGGAAAGGCGCATTAGACGACTTCATATACTCTATCCTAGATCTGGAAATGAGGTAACTTTTTTTTTTTTTTTTTTTTCATTTAAACTTTTTTTAACATCAACATCATAATTCAATTTTAAATGTTAATTTATTTAAATTTAGTTTTAATTATCATTGTACTTCATTTAGCCTATTAATTTCACATTGTGTTCTACAACATTAAATTGCTGTAAATATGAACTTTGTAGCCACTGATTTTTTTTAAAACTGTGTTAACAATTTATTTATATCTTATAAAACCAACTGGGAATTATGAACATGCAAATACAAACATTACATTTTTTTTTTAATTCATACCGGTTTGCGGAGTGTGTGAGTAAACTATAAAAATGCTTTTTATTTGTTGATTTTTTTTGTTAAGACTGAAGTTCTTCAATTATAATACTTTTAATCAAATTCTTTGTGTCATTGTTTGCATACTACATCACAGATGATGAGAGCATTACTGCGAGCCGAGGGATTGCTGGTAACACGCCACAGAGTGAGAGTGATGTTAAGTAACATTGACCCAGCAGCTGCTGCACGTAGATGGAGTGCCGCTGTAGCCAGAAGAACATATTATGTGCCATATCCAAACAGTCTGTGGCACATGGATGGGAATATGCGCCTTATCAGGTATTTACAATTTTGTTAAACCCCGTGTTCTGGTGTGACTGCCTTTTTGTTAATTAATCAATTCAAGCAAGCAAGCAAATAAATGTATGCCAAATATGTTGAAAATGCAGAGCAGTTTATTGTCTCGTCACATTCAGCTAGAAATCACTTGAATCGGGTAAATCAGTGGTTCTCAAACTTTTTATACAAAGTACCACCATAATGGCCCAGTTGAAAAAAAACTTTAAATAAACTTTAACATTGTAAATGTTCACAGTTTGAACATCAACACTGCACTGTGCTTACATGCGCTTACAAAAAAAGAAACTTAAATAATGATTAAATTAAAATGTGTTGTACCTAAAAGTTATATAAAAACTGTACTGTACTTAAATATAAAAACAACTTTACTCAAATAAAGATTAAATTAAAATGTATTGTGTTTTAACATTCATTAAATTTAATTATTCCTCTGCGTACCACTAGAGGGAGCCTGAGTACCACTAGTGCTACTCTTACCACACTTTGAGAACCACTGGTGTAAATGATTCCATATTTTTAAGCTCAGAACGACCACACTGGAGGGGAAAAAATTAAGCAGTTTGCATTGCTGGATATTACTGTTGGTAGTTCAACATTTCAACTGTAAAACAGTTGTCATGTATTAAATGTGTCACTACTTAAACCTCTTTCAGTGTTTAAACCGACGCTTTGATTTTGACCTTGACAAGTGCTGTTACAAGGTTGAGGCAGATCAGCCTAAAAATATAATGGAATTTGGCAATTTCTAATTCTTTGTTGGGACTTGTCCCCTTTGTCTATAGTGGTTACGGCCCTGTTTAAAATGTTATACTAATATTATTAGTAGGCATGCTAAAAACTTCGAAGAGGTGTTATAATGTTCTTATAATAAGTCCAGTCCAGATATGTCGGTAGAACAACTCATTTTATTTGGTCTCTCCAAACCTACATTTTTAGTTTAGGCCCAGCTTGCCTCAACACACCTGTAATGTCTAATGTTGTGTTAGTGTTGTAATGTTTAATTATAATACTGTTAAAGAACACTAGGGGAGATGGTCCTCACTGCAGAACACAAGATCCAGGGGGCGTGGTTGGATCCAGATCTAGGGGGTGGAGATGAGTGGGTTTAGTAATCAGGGGGTGGAGACGGGTAGGTTTAGGTATACGTAAGGTGGGAGGAGTTGGAACTGGATCCAACCATGCCCCCTGGATCTTGTGTTCTGCAGTGAGGACCATCTCCCCTAGTGTTCTTTAACATAGTATTATAATTAAACATTACAACACTAACACAACATTAGGCATTACAGGTGTGTTGAGGCAAGCTGGACCTAAAAATATAACAATTACAAATAGTCTAGACTTGCAAAATAATTTTCTGGTGCATGTTTTTTTTTTTTAGATGGGGATTTTAGTCTAATTCATGGTTAGCAATTTAGATGGTTTTTATTTTTCTATGTACTTGATTAATTCATATTACTTGAACTGTAATACAGACAACAGAGCTGTCACGGTGCTCACACAGTTCTTAAAAGCCACATGTGTTTACAGACTTCCATCCAGAGTGCGGTCAGATCATGGTGGAGAAAATACACAAGTGGCATTGTTCATGAATCTTGTTCATGGTGTAGAGCACAGAAGCCACATCACAGGGGAATCTGTGCACAATCAGAGGATCGAGCGTCTTTGGAGGGATGTTTTCCTGCATGTTTTGCACTGTTTCTACAATGAATTCTACAGCCTTGAAGACAGTGGCAGTCTAGATCCTGAAAATGACATTCACAAGGTTTCTCTTCAGCTTGTGTACTTACCTGAAATACAAACTAGACTGAGCAGGTTTCATGAAGCATGGAATCATCACCGTCTAAGGACAGAAAATAACCGAACACCATCTCAGATCTGGACAGATGGGATGCTGACAAACATGGGAGTAGATAGCACCTCTATCAACCATGTATTTGGTGATGATCCATTCAGAGAGCACAATATAGAGGCACTTCTGGCCCAACATGGAATTCACAGCTTCCCGCTTGAATTGGATGACCAGTTCCCTGCTGTTAATGTCCAACAACCCAGTGTTGACCTTAGCCAGGAGCAACAGGAAGATGTTTTGAGAGCCATAGAAGGCATTGCAGACTTGAAATTGAAATATCAAATGTGCTGCAATGAAATTTCCCAACGACTGTCACTGACTGAATGAAAACAGATTTTCATTTTTTTTCTGTAGTGTTTTAATCTTTGTATTACTGTACAACCAAAGTTTTAGAATATTTGTTAATTGTTTGCAGAGACATGATCTTTTGTCAGGTTTTTCAACTTCCATTCTGTTAAACAAACATTCATAAAAAGCATGAACAAAATATTTTTTAATGATTTAGTGCCCTTAATGTAGTTTTGTATATGTATATCATACTACAAAAAAATCAACAACCCTTTCAAAACTCTTTGCATGTCTTTATTTTTCAGTTATGTCTATTAAAATTGATGCAAAACAAAATTTGATGCAAAACTCTCAGACCCTTTTTGAAACCCTTATTTTTTTCAAAATCAGTAAAATCAGTATTAAGAACAGTTTAAAACTCTCAGCATAAAACTTATCAAATTTACTGGGATTTAATATTTAAGGTTTTTCACGAACTTGTTGGATTGTCACCAACTAACTTTTTCTAAACTCCTTAACCATTTTTTGAAACCCAAAACAACAAACTTGTCAGCAAAGTAGATGTTTACATTTTTCCTCATCCTATTCTTGACCAAACCCTTGCGTGTTGCAAATGGCAAAGGCCATATTAGACTTAAACATGTCATAGCTCTTGTGCAAAGGGAGACGCAAGCAGTTGATGCACGTGTTTGCAGTTGGAAACTTCTCTCTCTGTGAAGCATACCAAGGTGAAGAATCGACGGAGTGTAAGAACTCAATGGATGGCTGTGGCTTTAATCCAATTGCAGGCAGAACACTGCATCCCGTTGCAAATTTAAGAATTTTGTCTAGTGAGCAGCTAGAGTTGCCCTCTGTGAAAAGAATAAATAAACATGAAAAAGGCTTTATAATTAGATCAGTGGTGTCCAATCCTGGGGCCTCATTTATAAAATGTGCGTACGCACAGATTTGATCTTAGATTGTGCGTACGCTTAAATCCATGCCAGCGCTCCTATTTATGAAAAATGTCTTTGGGAAATGTAAGCTGTTCTTGCAGCGAGCTATCATAAGTTAAAGAATTTGGACAAGGACTCGTGATCTTTTTTTATGTTAATGACATTAATTAGGAGTCGTTTACAAGGCAGAGAGCTGAAACCATTAATTTGCGCGCAAGTTCAAGATCATTTGCGATTCATAGATTTCATATCTGAAAGAGAGGCGTACGTGCGTTTTCTGTGCGTACGATCATTCTATGAATCGCACGTACGCATATCTGAGAGATGATCGTAAGGATCAAACTTAGTATGGTTTCAGCGCAACATTTTATAAATGAGGCCCCTGGTCCTGGAGGGCCAGTGTCCTGCAGATGATAGGTGTGTTCGAGTTCATGCAGCGCTGCACAGACCAATCGGCGAGAGTTGCCTCTTGTAGTCAGGGGCAGAATTGAAAGCGGAGATGTTAAGTCAGACACTTTCTGCTCCCGGTAGTGACACTTGCATGGTGTTTGCATACTCTATCACAGATGAAGTAAACTAAATGCAATATTTGTCAAATACATAGATGTTTCAGAAACGTTTTCATGAGCAACAGAAACACTTTTTATATACTGCTTAATACAGCACCATCTGTTCAAGAGTAAAGTTCAGCATAATCATATACTATTTAAATACCAATAAAGTGGGGGTATATATGCTTTTATCAGTGTTTTATGATGATTATGACTCAATATAACATTGTGACTACAGTAAAAAGCTTTTACTGTTCTAAAAACACAGATTTGCGAGCATTGTTGCAATTGAACATATTATAATAAACCCAAAACACGTCATCATTGTCATGTGGTGAATTTGGCTAATCGTAAAACAGCTGTGTTGTCATCAGACCTCCTGCAGTTGCTCTGGAGAAACTGCACCGGCTGAGTCAGCCGGCTGCTCTCGAAACACTATTGCGATTGGATGCGATACGTTACAGTGACTAGCACGGTGTTGTCTCAAGTCAGATAAAATGTTCTAACCAGCATGCATACTTAATGATCGGTCTGCGCAGGCCACAATGAAGTCGAACACACCAATTGCTACCCTAATTAAACACACCTAAACCAACTTATCAAGGAATTACTAGGCATGCTAGAACTTCTAAACTCTGGCCCTTGAGGTCCCCTTTCCTGCAAGTTTTGTTCCAATCCAAATCAAACACACCTGAACAAGCTAATAAAGGTCTGAAGGGTTACTAGAAAGCTACAGACAGGTGAGTTTTAATTAGGGTTGGAGCTAAACTCTGCTGGAAAGTGGATCTCGAGGGCCAGAGTTTATAACCTCTGTGTTAGAAACTTCCAGGCAGGTGTGTTGGGGCAAGCTGGAGCTAAACTCTGCAGGACAGTGGCCCTCCAGCAGAGTTTGGACATCCCTGCTTAGGCAAAAAAAAAAAAAAAAAACACACACGAGGAATTACTGTCCTTTTGGATGGCATGTTTTCAATTTTCAAGCTTATTTTAATGTCTAGTTATTAAAGATATCAAGCCAAAGTAATTAAGTGTATCTTTTTTCTTTTTTTTTGTGGTGTAAACGGTGCATATAGTTTTAAGTGTTTACAGTTCCTATTACACAGGAAACCACCAACATACCAATGAGTCCAATTACTTGCCTTCTGCATCTAGAAGGTAGTCCCTCCAGAACGCGACTGTAGTGTTTTCTTCTGCCCGCTTGTTACTTCCAGCAATGGAGTAGCGAACATCAAATAACCGATCAAGGGCGTCTGCAGTAAGTGGCTGATGTGGGCTGCAAAAAAGGGGTCTGAAGGCTTCTTTATGTTTAACAACAGCCGTCAACAATCCTAGAGTCCTCAGGCCCTTCTTGAGTCTTCAAGAACAAAAAAATAAAACTTGAAATGCTACAAATTTTGGTACAAAGGGTTAAGTGTTTTTGACAAAACAAAACATTTATTTTTATATATATATATATATAAAACATGGATAAAGTCACAAAATCACAATTATCAACCTGATGGACAAATGACATATTACGAACTTATATTTTTTTCCATGTACATTGTGATAAGAGAGACTTTAATTCAGGAGTCTTAATTCAACTTGTAATATACTTGTTGCTGCAATAATGACACTCTGACACTGCATTACCACACTCAGTTACAAGTCCAAAAAAATTATTTCAACCCCAAACAATATTTCAGGTTTATTTATCTATTAGCTTGTTAACCCTAACACTAACTAATGACTGCAGTGTAGACACAGTGTAACATTGGTTTTGCTTTGTTTCACAGAACTAATCGTTGCCTGGGTTGCGTACGTATGTGTGGGGCGGAGCTATCAAAATAGGGGCGAGACACTTTTGGGGTAGTGGCGTGTTTGTTTTGGTGATTTCAAATGTCAACATTGGCTACCAGAAATCGCTTACCCTGCCTTTAAGTTGTCCATACCTATATGCATTTCTTTCTTCTGCTGAACACAACAAATTATATTCATACTATTCAAGTCAATAGGGACCAAACAACTGTCTGGTTACCCATTCTTCAAAATATCATCTTTTGGGTATATAAAAAGAAAGAAATGCATACAAGTCTGGAGCAACTTAAGGATGAGTAAATGACAGAGTTTTCATTTTTGGGTCAACTATCCCTTTAATGGTGCAACTGACCAATTAGAATGGACTATTCTTCATGTAATCATATATCATTATTACCGTTCAAGTGGACCGTGGAGTCTGTTCACAACTTGGAACAGTAGGATGTCTTGTAAAAGCAGATCTTTGTCTTTTAGGCATTTTACAGCTCGAAGGCATCCTGCATTTGCCAGGTATTCACTCAAACACTCTGTTGCCTCACATAACTCCTCCATGGTTGCAGCATGTGAAATCTGGGGAAAAAATCCATACACGCATTTTTTAATCCATTACTATGGAAATAGTGACATTTTAAATAAACTAAACATTTTTATAAAACAGTTTGCAGTTGAGTGTATAAATATTTTTATAAACATACAAAAATTACCTTTTTGATTTTAGCTTGTAAGTCCAAGTCATTCACATCTTCTATGGTGGGTGAGACTTGTCCATTACTGATGCATTCAAATAAAGTGGACGAAAAGAATCCTGGAGATGGTCCCCCGTGAACCATGCTGACAGCTATAGCTTTTCCAACAAGATAGTATCTGTCTTCTCTGACAGCTGAAGTAGAATATTGACAATTATTATTACAATGTGAAAAGGGGATAAACTACAACAGGTTACTACCCTCTAAAAATCTCACCTTCAGCATATTGACATCTTTGTTAAAAATTAACTTAAAAAGATATGAATTGGTGTCTCTAAGTTACTAAAAAATATTTTTGAGTGATTGACAAAGATCAAATAAAAGGGCGCACCAACTGAGTCAAGCGCAAGGTTTTTTCGTCCATCTGGGCCTGCAAGCATTGCAGATTTTTCCATTTCTTCCATCAGCAAACTAAGGAACTCCCTCCTTGGGCCTCCCAAATCCACAGCCTCTTCAAAGTTTCCACATTCATCAGAAAATCGGACAGAAATTCTCCTGAAGGGATCATAGGATTTTCGTCCAAATGCTCTGAATGCACCATCTAGTACATTTTTTCGATTAATGTTGAATCTGCAGCTTAAGTTGTAGTTTATTTCTTGCCCAAGCTCCAAAAGTATCTCCTCTGTAGAAGAGACAAGGTCCTCCAAATTCCTAACAATGTTATCATACAGCAGTCAGCCATGTTGTGGGAAAATTAATGTTTTTCTCTTTATGCATGTCACCTGAAATGCAACAAAGACATCACACAGTAAAACAGAGAGCCTTTGAAGTATTTAGTGCGGGTAATTTAATCAGGAAAGACAGAAGGGTTAGTACTTCTGGCCTCACGGGTGTGAAGGCACACAAACAAACAGTAAAAACAAATGATCAGAAAGAACCTTTGAACTCTTTAGTGCAGGAAAGACAGAGGGTTTGTTGACCTCACAGATGTGAAGATAATAAAAGCCCAGGTGGGTTAGAAGGACCATTGTTTTTTCTTTCTGAATACATCTAGGTTTGGTTTAAGGAAAACCTGCAAGAAGTGGGGGATGATAACAGTATAATAAGGCTGTCTGTTTCCAGTGTGATTTCAGGTTTTGTTGTGTTTCAGGGTAGCTGCTGAAACATGAACATACCTCTTTAAGGAAAATAAACTTCTTTCCTTAAATATAATTTGATTCCTTGTCTCTTACTCTGTGATGCTATTTTGTTAGTAATTGTTTTTGCCACAACAATTTGGTGTCAGAAAGAGGGATCTCACGGCGGTTTCTTCTGGCCCCCTGGATTTGACGAAGTGATCATCTCAGAGCACCAAGCTCTGGTCTTACCTTGAAAATTGAGAGAGAAGAGCCAAAACTGCTTTCAGGGCCAGAGTGACTCGGCTGAGATCAGAAAGAACCCGGTGGCAGTAAAAGCATCTCGGGTAAGAGACTGTAAATTGTTTTTGTATGGTGTAATTCGATATGACTGTTAGTGAACCATAGTGGCGGAGACTACCTCTTTGGTGCGAGCAGATAAGGTTTTCGAGGGGTAAATTGTAACCTGAGGAAGTCAAGTCAATTTTATACCGAAAAACTAGCTCGTAGGTGGACGGAAGAGCCACAGCTGATTAAGGTGAAATAGAATCAATCGAGCGCTGGAAAGCACTCACGGGAAGATTTTGAGTAAGCCGTAATTACAGAGCATTTTTGCTAACCTTGCCGATTTGAGGTGACAAAATCGGATCTGTTGAAGACGTTCAACAGATTATTAGACGTGCGTCGAAGGAAATCCAGAAGAGATAGAAATCAACCAATATGGGATCACCAAACAGTAAGCTAGCTCATTTTTAAACACCAGTTTTCGGTCAAATGAAAAATAAGGTAGGGATAAGGTATGCTAGACATAGCAAAGCTGATCCATATCAGATTTCCGAAGAAGGGACATTGAGTAAAGTAGAGAGTTGGAGAGTCGGTGAAAGAAAGAAAAAAAAAAAAAAAAAAAAAAAAAAAAACAGAAGGTTGTTGTATGTGTGTAACGGATGTGAGCAAACTATAGGTTGTTGGTTAGGAGAAATCAGAATGCTACTACGAAAGCAAATGCAGAAAGAATTGGCATGTAGGAATGAAATTGAAAAAGTGGAAGAGAATGTGTGTGAGAAATCAGACGAAAGCAAATGCAGAAAGAATTGGCATGTAGAAATGAAATGAAAAAGGTGGAAGAGAATGTGTGAGAAATCAGCTCCACCGGAGCAGAATGCTACTACGAAAGCAAATGCAGAAAGATTTGGCATGTAGAAATGAAATGAAAAAGGTGGAAGAGAATGTGTGTGAGAAATCAGCTCCACCGGAGCAGAAAGCAAATGCAGAAAGATTTGGCATGTAGAAATGAAATGAAAAAGGTGGAAGAGAATGTGTGTGAGAAATCAGCTCCACCGGAGCAGAATGCTACTAATGAAAAGTGTGTTTGTGTTTTCCAACATGCACCCGAAATCGGGTCAGCACCGCCGGCTTATAAACATCACTACCCCGTGGCAGAGCTGACAGCCCTGAAACTGGACCATGATCTCGACTGCTCTCCGTTCCAAAGACCAGCACAAAATGCAGCACGAGTAGCAGCACGAGCAGAAGCAGAAGCGAGAGGAGCAGGAGCAGAAGCGAGAGGAGCGCGAGCAGCGGCAGACGCAGCAGTGCACATGCTACAAGCGCAAGAATTCTCACGAGCACCAATACCGCCAGTACAGCAGGCGGCGGTAAAATCCTCAGCGCTCGCTGCCACAGACAGCGAAGAAGAACATTTTGAAAACACAGCGGCTTGACAGAGCCTACGGACAGAGGGAACAAACCAAGTACGTGAGAAAGCCTTCTTTTGGGTTATTTTCTGAAAGGACTGAGACCAGAAATTTCAAGGGGAGCAAAGGCAAGTTACGTGGAGTGGAAGAACAGGCGCTTAACGTCAGCCCTGATGCGCTCCGAAGACCAGCTGCAGGAAAAGAAAGACAGAAAACCACTCACAATGGCGGTTGTGCAACGTGAACCAAACATGCCTGTAACCCAACAAAAGGCGAGAGGAAGAGATGGCGGAAGGAAATGGCGGTGCTATGTGTGTGCTACGAACGACCATGCGCTCAGAGACTGTACCAGATGCAGAGTGTGCAGGAGAGACGGGCATTGGAGCAATGCGTGCCCGAATGTAAGGTCTGATTGAAACAAAAGAGACGGAGAGCAGGACTGAGATGGTCCAGTTCAAGGAGGTCGGTGGCTGACTACAAGAAAGGGAAGTGAACATTTATTTCTAACACGGAAAACACGCACAAACACAAACACATACACTGATTTACTGTCTGCTATCTGCAATGAAGAATCTGCTTGCAAATCTTTGTGTGTTTTGAGCAATGTTGTGAATGATGAAGTTTTGAGCAGTGTTTCTGATGAATGTTTAAAAATATACAAAAGCACAGGGTTTTCTCAAATGCCAAGATACCCAATGATAGTCGAGGGAGTAGTAATTAACTTTTTAGTCGATTCCGGAGCGTGCCAGAGCACTTTACGACCATGTGACTTGCCATGTGTGCCGAAAATGACAGGAAAAGTGTATGAAAGCACTTCGGCTTCAGGCCATTTGATCTCTGAACAATTCACTGAGCCATTAGAGTGTGAGACGGAGGGGGGTAGAACTCTGAAACACGAGCTTCTCTGGTCGCCCGAATGTCCCGCGCCTCTAATGGCCAGAGATTTAATGTGTGAATTAAATTTGACCCTCAATGCTGATTCCTATGGAATTAGCATTGAGGAAGCACCACAAATAACATGTTCTAAATTTAAGCCGCAGTGGACTTACGAATGGCAGATAAAAGATGTTGATTGGGCAGAGATGATTTTGAAATTGGCTAAGGATCGAACAACACCAATCAACACAGAGTTTATGACGCCTGATAAAATGCATTGCACGTCACATGTCGTAGTAGAACGAGACCTAGAGTATGAAGAAACTTGGTTTGGTGGTGTGGAAAATGAAAGTGTGAAATTTGACAAGATTTTCTGGACAGAGAATGTGTGCGCGCTTTCTGCCAGTTTGAATGAACAATCAAACCAAATAGCAAAGCACTGTCTGAGAAACAGGTGCGGGCCATAAAAGAGGTGCCAAAACCAGTTACAAAGAAACAGATGCTGTCATTCTTGGGGATGTGTGCTTACTGCAGAACATTCATTCCTAATTATGCCATTTTTTGAGCAGCCTTTACGAGCCCTAACGACAGGGAAAGGGCTGAGGTCATGTGACAGACTTGCTTGGACAAGCGAGGCTGAGAAAGCATTTGATAACATGAAAGTGCAACTAACTATGGCTCCAACGTTAGGCCTTCCTGTCATAAACCACCCGTTTGTACAAATGGTCGATGAAAAGAATGGTTTTATGTCTTCTGTTCTCTTGCAGACTCATGGTGACAGACTGCAACCTGTGGCTTATTTCTCAACGAAACTTGATGCTGTAGCTGCAGGACTTCCACACTGCCTGAGAGCAGTGGCAGCGGCCGAGCTAGCTGTGATGGCCTCAAGAGAATTTGTAGGCTACTCTGATTTGACTTTAATGGTTCCACACGCAGTCTCCATGATTTTGCAAGAGCAGAGAACGTCACATTTATCTACAGCCCGATGGCTGAGGTATCATACAATTTTGTTGGACATGCCAAACATAACTGTGAAACGATGCACAACTTTGAATCCTGCCACCCTTCTGCCCACACAGGAGGATGGCGAGGAACATCACTGTTGTCTGTCAGCGCTCGAACAGGTGTGCACACCACGTCCAGACCTTTTAAACATACCGATTGATAATTGTGACAATGTCCTGTTTGCGGATGGATCTGCCTCGAAAGATCCACAAACAGGGCAGAATAAAGTGGGTTATGCTGTAACGACTGAATTTGAAACTCTGAAGTCTGACAAATTACCATCACACTATTCTGCGCAGGCAGCGGAACTGGTCGCGTTGACCGAAGCGTGTAAACTAATGGCAGATAAATGTGTGACGATATACACAGACTCACGATACGCTTTCGGGGTCACGCATGACTTTGGAGCTTTGTGGAAGCACAGAAAATTTTTAAATCAGATGGGAGGCCGATACTAAACGCATCTCTGGTATCGAACCTGCTCGAGGCTATACTGTTGCCAAACAAAATTGCGATTTGTAAGTGCGCAGCGCATACTAATGACAAAAGTTTCATTTCAGCAGGAAATGCCAGAGCTGATATGGCTGCGAAAGCAGCGGCAGCGGATCAGACTAAAGATAATAGTAAAAGCGCCACTTGCGCACAAGTTGACATTAATCCTGACATTTCTCCTTGTTTACAGAGCATGCAGTCTTTTTCCACAGGAGCTGAGAAAAACAACTGGAAAGCATCAGGCTGCAGCCTTGTTGATAGTGTGTGGAGATCCGTTGTTGGAACGCCTTGTTTACCCAAACATTTCTTTCAACATTATGTTAAGTTGACACATGGGTTAGACCATGTATCAAAAGGGGGAATGATTGCACAGATGAAAGAATTGTGGTTTACCAAGGGCTTAACAATATTCGCTGAGAATTTTTGCAAAAGATGTGTTATCTGTAATACACAATGTGGCACGAGGCATCAAAACGCAGCTGGTATCCCAACCGGCCCCAGAAGGGCTGTTTGAGTACTTAATGATCGATTTCATTGAATTAACCCCTTGTGGGAAACAGAAAAATTGTTTAGTGATGGTTGACATGTGGTCCAAATGGGTCGAAGCCTTCCCAACATCAAAACAAGACGCAGCAGCAGTAGCAAAGGCTCTGCTAACAGAGATTGTTCCAAGATGGGGAATCCCAAGAAAAATCAGTTCTGAAAATGGAACACATTTTGTCAATGAGGCAATAAAACAGGTGGGTCAGTCCTTAGGAATTGATATGAGAACACATTGCGCCTATCACGCCGCCAGCGGAGGCACTATAGAACGGGAAAATCAGACAGTAAAGAACAAATTGGCAAAGTGTTGTGAGGAAACCGGACTCTCATGGGTGAAAGCACTACCAACCGTGTTAATGTATATGAGAATGAGAAAGAGAGTCAAAACAAAAATTTAAGCCCATTCGAAATTCTCTTTGGTAGACCACCATTCATGGGAATAGAGGGGGGAAAAACGCAGGCTTCCATCAACGGATGTGTGAGAAAATGAAATGTTGAATTACTGCAAAGAAATGTCTTGTCTGCTATCCAACATTTCTGTGCAGGTGAAAGCTGCCCAGATGAAGGTTGCTGAGACGTTTCTGCATAAGATCAGGCCGGGGAATTACGTGGTAATTCGTGACCTGAGGAGGAAGAACTGGAAGACGAAACGGTGGCGAGGGCCATTCCAAGTTTTGCTGATAACACACACGGCGGTGAAGATCGGAGAGAGAGCTACGTGGGTGCACGCCAGCCACTGCAGGAGAGTTCCACCAATATCGGAAGGGCAACAGGAGGAGGAGTCTCAGCAGCAACAACAACAACAAGTTCAACAATAAGCCCCAAGATCAAGCCCAAACACCAAGTGCAAGAGCAAGGTCATTCAGGAGGAGTGATAAGGCCGGTGTGCAGAGTAAAACCATTTGTGCAGCCACAACCAGAGACATTGATCATTGCAAAGAGCTGAAATCACTAGACAAGATCGTTCAAGACCATGGTACCCATTCAAACTGCCAGGAATGTGCAGACTTTGATATCAAAGTCAAAATGAATGTAGTCTTACAGTGACTTTTTGTTTGATAATTTTGTGCTTCATTGAGAGCTTGAAAGAATGGTCTGCGGAAAAACACACCAACTGGACTGAAACATCCGTGTTAAACAGCATCATCAAACAACGCACAAAAAGAGACACATTCACGGAAGTGGAGCCGGTGAGAGGACTGTACGAAAACACCATCACAATAGAGGAGGGATCAAGTGTGACTTTCAAGTGCAACCCATTCCAGGAGAACTGTCTCGGGTGCGATGGACATACTGAGGAGTACGCACCTTTCTACATCTGCGAAAGCCCATGTAAATGGACCGACGTGAAAGCATACGCTTATAACTACAAGTCAGGATACGATGAAAGATTTCGGGTGCACGCTGAAGACAAACTGAGTATGTCTTTGTGGGGAGGATGGATGTACTGGATAATTCAAACTGTTCTGCCAATTGTAGTGATAGGAATTCTGATTCTGTTTTGTTTGCCATGCATTATGAGGGGTATTTCCAGCTCAGTACAGAGATTGGTCAGGGCTGGGATGCCCATACAAGCAGTAAAACTGACCAAAACGATAGATAGTGAACACAAATGTGATGATTATGAGAGTGACGAGAGTGATGACATTTACACAGAAATGTGAAGAATGATCAGGTATACGAAAGTCAGACATGAGGAGTATAACTGTGATGAAATGACTTGAAACAATTATAATCATGTATGAGTTTGCTTCGAATTAGAAACAAGCGTGTTTTTAAGTTGTTACAATCAAAACTAATGTTAATGAATCCAAATCGTTTATCAGAGAATGATAAAGAGGAGGAATTGTTGTGGGAAAATTAATGTTTTTCTCTTTATGCATGTCACCTGAAATGCAACAAAGACATCACACAGTAAAACAGAGAGCCTTTGAAGTCTTTAGGGCGAGTAATTTAATCAGGAAAGACAGAAGGGTTAGTACTTTTGGCCTCACGGGTGTGAAGGCACACAAACACACAGTAAAAACAAATGATCAGAAAGAGCCTTTGAACTCTTCAGTGCAGGAAAGACAGGGGGGTTTTGACCTCACAGATGTGAAGATAATAAAAGCCCAGGGGGGTTAGAAGGACCATTGTTTTTTCTGAATACATCTAGGTTTGGTTTAAGGAAAACCTGCAAGAAGTGGGGGTGATAACAGTATAATAAGGCTGTCTGTTTCCAGTGTGATTTCAGGTTTTGTTGTATTTCAGGGTAGCTGCTGAAACATGAACATACCTCTTTAAGGAAAATAAACTTCTTTCCTTAAATATAATTTGATTCCTTGTCTCTTACTCTGTGATGCTATTTTGTTAGTAATTGTTTTTGCCACAACAGCCATTAAGTAAACAACTAATCAAAATAAAGTTTTCAAATACAACTAGGTCACATAAAATTAAACAAAGCAACAGTTTCAAAATATAATATCTACTTACATGACTTCAGAACCATCTTGCTGTTCTTGGTCATCTGGCTCAGGTAAATCATTTTCTGGCATTATGTTAATGTAGTTGGTGTATATTTCTGGTCCAGGATCCATTATTTCTGAGGCAGTCTCACTGTGAATCGAGTACACTTCTTCTTGAGAACCAGAATCCATGATTTCTAAGTCAACCTCACTGTGAATTTCATCTGAAATCATAGATTCCATTATTTCAAGGTCATCTTGAAACTCACTAGGGCCTGGCAAAAGAACTGGATTTTGCTGGTGGAAGATGGCCTGAAAAAATAAATATAAAAGATTACATTGGCATTTATGGAAGATGATTTTTTTTTATTCCCTTGGAAAGACGTTACATGTACCATTCTCTGAAAAGCCTTCATGCTTTCACTTAAAATATTATGGTAACTAATTTAAGACATAAATTGTTAGTATTTCCTAAAGTCCTGAAAAAAGGTATGTCATCAAGTCTGAATAATCTAAATCATCATATAGGAATTTATTTACCTGTACATCCTCCATGTCCATCCATCGAACATGGATGTTCAATGGAGAAGTCAAGTAATGATCCAGAAGAGTCCCAGGAACTGTGCTGGATATTGAAACTGCTGATGTAGCTTCCCTTATATAAAAATACTCTGTGGCTGATGAATGTGTTCCCACAAAGTCAAACAGGACCTAAAATACATAAAAACTACATTTTATGTAGCACACAATTTAAGTGTACTACATTTAAGGTAATCATATACGCTATCATACTTTAAACCATTAACAACTTTCTGTAGATATGTGCATTTAAAAAATGAAAGCAGATTCTGTCTTTTGTGGGCAAAATAGTAAGATTTTGTTGCTGTTGTTGTTCTTGTTGTAAGATGTAAAAAATTTAGGGACAACACAGACATCTTACATGCAGTGTTTTGTCATTTGAAACACAGATACATTGCAATCTTTTGTTTTGGGATATTTCAGGTCTCGGTGTGGAGTTCAATAAAAATGGCAATAATTTTTTTACGTAACATTAACATTATAACACTAAAAATTATATTGAGTTATTCAACAGCTTTACCTGCATTTGATCAAATACTTGGAACCGTCTTATTTTCATTGTGCCATCTGGGAAAGTAAATTTCAATGGTATGCCATCAGCTGGTTGTTCATCTGTCCTCATAAGTCTTTCCTCTACTATCTGTGAGACAGACAAATGTTGTTTGAAAAAAAATTTTTTTGAATGTGCTCGAGACTTTAAAAAGAAGCACCTTCCTTAGTAGAGGCAAGTTGAAAAAAATACAAAGCACCTTTAAGCGCCTCTCTTCATATTGAGATATTTCTTCTGTCCTCCGATCCTGCCAACAGGTGAATAGGCATCTATCAATAATATTTTTACTTACATTTTACACATGGAAACACTTGTAAAGAATGTTAAAAGACGTACCTTTTCCCGATCAGCTCTTAGTGATTGTTCGTACTCTTGGTCTTGCTGTCGCCTTATATCTCTCCACTCCTGCGAACACATTTTATGCAGTATAATTAATAAAATCATAATATTTGTGCAGTAATGTCAATTAACTTAAATCATCTTTCTCTTAAAATTTGTCATAGCAATGTTACTAATTTTCATATTCATCCAAGTACATGAAATAACTATTGAAATGAAATACGTTTTACATAACCTCTAAATCATTTGTTGTTTCAGGTTCTGTGATTGGTTGACTCAGAGGCAAGTTGCTTGTCTGTAGAGAGATGATAAAAACCTCAGTGAATGTAAATACACCAATTTTGACACTCTTAAACTACACATTAATTACATGATAAAAATTAAGGATGTATATTTCTTGGAAGCATAACTAACATAAGAAACATCAAAAAAGTGTTTTATTAAAGAACTGTAATAATTAGAACTAAAACATGGCAACCACATGGTGTTGAAAATATGCATAATAAACAAGAATTATATAATTGAATGACTGTTAATAAGATAAGATCATTGGTCATTCAGTGTTTCAGTGAAAGACTAACAATAAAAAGGTCTTATTAAAAACTAAATATGCCAAAATTCAAATTCCAAAATACCACATTTTTTTTATTATTCTGTGAAAAGGAGAAACTGAAATAACTAAGTCTTAAACTACCTCTGTTGTTTCAGGTTCTGTTATTGGTTGAATCAGAGGCAAGTCGCTTGTCTGTAGAGACAATATCATGAAAATCTCAGTGATTTTAAATACAACAATTTTGACACTTTTTAACTACAGTGAAATTATACATAAATGTTTTAAATAAATGAATAATACATTATATTTCTTGGACGCATAACTAACATTTAAGAAACATCAATCAATCATTTTTATTAGTCTAAATAATTGTAATAATTAGAACTAAACCATGGCAACCACATAGTGTTGAAAATATGCATAATAAAATAATTATATGTAATGACTGTCAATAAGATAGTCATTGGTCATTCAGTGAAAGACTAACAATGAAAAGGGCTGATATTAAAAACTAAATATTACCAAAATGCCAAATTAAACTGCAGTTAAAGCCTTTATTGTTTTTTATTTCATTCTGTAAGGAGCAACTGAAAACAACTACACTTTAAATTACCTCTGTTGTTTCAGGGTTAGGTTCTGTGATTGGTTGACTCAGAGGCAAGTTGATTGGCTGTAGAGACAACGTCATGAAAATCTCACTGTGGTTTTAAATGCACCAATTTTGACACTAAAACTACACTGTACCTGGCCCACTTCAGCACGAGGGACAACATAAAGTCTGCTTTTTCCCACAATCTTCTTCAGATCTCGCACAGAGCTTGCTTGTACCTTCTTGATTTTTTTCCCCTTGTCTACTTTTGCCAACTCAAAACCCACCAGGTTCAAACTAATCATAGGGAAGCTCTGACAAACAAAATTATTTAAATCTGTCAGGCTCCAGTTTAAATCAATTGTGGACAATTGGCAATCAGCTACTTCCTTCGCTGGAACTCCTTGAAAAAAACATTGTAAAAAAAATTAGCATTTCTCCTCAGAACTACAGATATGTTTGCACTGATAACGCTAATGTTTTGAAATACACTGAATGTATAATCAATCAATCAATCAATCAAACTTTTATTACAGACTCAAGGTCCAAATAAGAATAGGACAACATATACAACCCACAGCATGTACCACCCACAATAAAGAGTTACAAAATACAACAATACCAATGTCTCCACAGCTTTGAATGACACCGTGTAGTACTAACCCTTATATTTGATAAACCCACAATAATCTTATTTTTTAGAAGCATTTAGCTGGCAGATAAATCTATACATAAGATTTAGTGCTTTAAAAGTGATTACTCTTGCACTCACAAACATTTCACTTGCACTATGCCATCTAGGTCTCTTTAGTAAAATTCTCATTGCATCATTATAAGCTACTTGCAGCTTCTGTAAACTAGATGTTCTATAGTTGAACCACAGATGAGCAGTATAAAGTGTTGTACATATGTGTACAAGATATGTGTATGTGAATAAATGAAATATATTTTAAACATTCAAGCCATGATCATAATGGAATAATACAGTGATAATACAATAATACATTCATGATAATACAGTGCATCATGTCATGGCTGAAGAAAAAGTGAATGACAAACCTAATCCATTATTTGTCAGGGCATGCCGGTCAGACAAAGATGGAAGTTTCTGAAGGTCTGGTCCTGGGAGGAGAAAGAGGCCCACCTGCCAGCTTGAGCGGCCTCTTCCGGTGGATGTGCCTATCAACAGAGATTTTATTAATCAGATTGAATCTCTTTGTTGAGTCATTTCATATAACTTTATGATTCATTGTTTCAACCTCTTCTGTTCCAAGAAAGGACCTATCGAAATAAGGAAGAGACTAACATTTCATGGGATCAGTGTGCTTCTTGATAGATGTGCACAGACCTCCTAGGGGCAGGGGAGAAATGGCATTATGAGGGCACAATCACGTTCTGGGAGGGGGAGGGGACAGAAATCGCGGTCGGGTGGCACCTAGTTAGGGCATTTTAGCGTTGGCGATAAAGGGGCAGGTGCTACATAAGGTACCTTTAAAGATGGTTGTGAATAGGCTCTACATGGGTATTAATAAAAGTGTATAATGCATAAAAGTATAAATAAGTAGTGTAGGGCCGTCCTTGGGGGGTGCAACTGGTGCGGTCGCACCGGGCCAAATGCCAAAATGTTTGAGGGGGATACTCAATTTCTCAGCTGCAGAGCGCGCCAAACCCCTTAAGACCCCACTTATGCTATATTTGTAGTTCAGTTCATTGATGTATCTTTTAATAGCTTATTTTAGGTTTATCACCATTGCCCCTGTTAAAACTGCCTATATGATATCACTTTAAAAAAATACTCATCCACTCACTAAATTTACTTACCTTGAGCTTGAATTCTGCGTCTCCTGAAAAGTGTTCTTGTTGCAGTCAAAATGTTTGTACCGTCAGTACCATTTGAAGATGTGGTAGCCATTAATTCTCGTCTGGCACGTTGCAATGCATTAAAAACTCTGTCAAACACTGCTACTGCATGTTGCTCATTATTGTCCGGCGATATTAAATTATCGCTGCCTTGCTGTTGCCTGGTGTCCATATTAGTGCAGCAGTGCAAAAAATGCCCGCGCTAATCTGTGATCTATTGATGGATGTGACGTCATACCAACAAGGGTGGGGCATGGAGGGGGATTTATCGGTTTAAAATATAAATTATTGGGTTCATAAAAATCCGTGTAACTTCTACCATTTATTTTCTGCTTAAAAATGAGTATCGAAAAATAAAAGTGTTTTTTTTCTACAATGCATGAAAAAAAAATGTCCACATGCATGTGCTGCTGAAGCGTTCAAACCATTTTAAAACATTCAAATGCGCACACGGACAACAGCGACAGCGCGCCATTACCGAACTATGTTCTCTTTTATCGGGCTTAAACGGACACACACAATTAAGTGGAAATGTCATTTTGGGCAAGTATCCTCGTAAGTCTTAAAAAGAAGAACATTTAAAACATGTTAATTATTTCAAACTTTTAAACAGCAGGGTAAAAAAGACACAATTGACTTTTTAGACAGAAAAGCCCATGTGCTCTCTTGCAAGCTTCATGAATTGCAGCCGTTTTTTTAGGTTTGTCATTTTTAGGTGACTAAAAAATAAACAGCAATTAAAGGCATAATTCACCTATTATTATTCTGTCATTTACTCACCCTTACATCTTTCCAAAGCAGAGTGTCCCATTTTTTCATAAACATTAGAATTTTTACATCCAGAGTTGTTCCAGAATCAGGGGCGCGGGAAGATGCTTTCGGCTGGGGGTGCTGTGTGTGTGTCCGTGTTGGGGGGGGTCTAGCGTCACGTGTTCATGAGGATTAGGCTAATCATCCCATATAGAAAACATCACAAGTAAAATTAATCATGTTTATAAAGATGACATGGGTTTATTATAGCCCACCTACAATTTACAAATTATTAAATGCTAAAACTGAATAAATTTACATGAACAAACTTGGCGTTGCATTTGCAACCATGTGAAAACAGGGGGTGCTGCAGCCCCCTCAGCACCCCTACTTCCCGGGCCCCTGTCCAGAATTGAACAATTATTCCATAAATGAGAGGGCAAATAATAACTAGAAATGGAAAATAAAAGCACAGTGCACCTAGCTTCTGCCCAAGTCTTCCTACAAGTCTTATTGATATTAATCTGATATTAATTGATAATTGATTTTTCTAAATTAAATTCGCCAACACCAGGAGAGACAAATAACGTAGGCTAACTTTGCCAGTTAATCACTATGATATAAGCACAAAAATATCATTCAATTAAAAAAATGAAATAGGCCCAACATTTATATATCTGTAGTGTGTTATATTTTAGCACGTGGTATTAAATTGCTCTGCACATAATAAGCCCATCTGTTATGGTGTGGTCAGGTGTGTGGCAGAGCAGGTGTAATGGCCCGCTGCAAGAAAGCCATTTAGTCCCCGTCCGCCTCTGATTTTGAGTTCAAGACAAGTCCTCCGGAGAAGTTTATTTATTTATTTATAGTTTATTTAGGGGAGACCGGGTATGGTTGTAACATGGGGAGAGTTGTAACAACACCATTCAGGGATAAGCTAGGAGTCCTATGATAATTTCATTATTTACCCACTTCCCCCCTATCTTATATGAATGGTTGTCAAGGCTGTAAATAGGTATATGCAGATTTTATAAAGAAAAAAATATTTTTTGATGTAAAATCTTTTTTTTGACCAAAAACTATATTGATGACAGTTTTTTTTAAGAATAGAATTAGAATAGAGAGAGAGAGAGCTAGAGTTAGAGGGTCAAATAAAGATGGAAGAGATGTGTTTTTAGCTGATTCTTGAAGATGGTTAAGGACTCAGCTGCTGGGATTGAGTTGGGCAGGTCATTCCACCAGGAGGGAACAGTTAACTTAAAAGTCCATAAAAGTGATTTTGTGCTTCTTTTGGGATGGCACAATAAAGCGACGTTCATCTGCAGAATGCAAGCTTCTAGAGGGCACATAAGTCTGAAGTAATGATTTTAGGTAAAGGGGTGCAGAGCCAGTGGCGGTTTTTGTAGGCAAACATTATTGCCTTGAATTTTATGCAAGCAGCTATTTTTTTTCATGTGTGACGTGCATTGTACATACGTACATACTTACTACAAACTGTTACAGATAAAATCATATAACTTCCATTAGAATAAATTGTAGATTCTCAAGAAAAATGTGATGCATTTTTAAACTGCTAATTTCAAACCACATGCTAATACAGCTAATTACACATTGGATGACAGGGGTGGGGTAAGTTGTAACATTTTCCCTATAGAACTTTCATGTTGTCTATATGGAGCTTTATTTTTTGGCAGCTCAAAAGCCAAAGGAAGTGTGGGTAAAATGTGCCCTATGCAGTTTCTGGATCCACCAAGTCTGCATAGGGTTAAAAACATTGGTTTGTCACCATTGTGACTCTGATTGAGAAAATTCATACATAGTCACAATCTCACACACAAATGTACTCAGTTTTTTGTTAGATCATGTTCTTATCTACATGTTTTTTACACAGGTACACTGGAGTTGAGTGTTCAGTAAGCATAAATACCGTTAAAGATGTTTGTTCCAGTAGTTTAATTTAGACAAACAGTCCTTACATTCCATCACTTGAAACTGAGATAATATTTCCCTATGCATACCTTAAAAATAAAAATAAAATACCTATCTTTTCACAGAGCCGTCCACTTGGAGCAAATATTTTTCATCTGGAAATGTATTATATACAATATCCAGTTAAAAAAAGGAAATGTTGTTGAAATATAAGGGTAAATCATATCTCTATAATGTTTATGAGATTTTAAACAACAATCGTATAGTTTTTTTTGTGAAAATAGTTCATAAACAGAGCTGACCCGTTAAGTAACAGAATTGTAAAATAACAGAATTGACAATTGCCCGATGGACTGTCAATTTTGTTACCGCATTGTCAGCATTGTTACTCTACCTTGGTAACAGTGTTTGACAACAGAATACTTTGCCAACATTTCTGTCATTATTCTTAAACTTAATGTAAATTATGTTTGCAACAGCAAGGTTTCTGAAGTGGCCTGGATGGCTGTGAGACCCCTGGGTGCGTATGCCAAAAGCAACTACGATCGCAATTCCATCGTTATCAATTGAGTTCAATGGAACTAACGACATATAGCCTACTAACGATGCTTGAAACAGCTGGGAAATTAAAATTGTATAGGCCTACTGCAATTATATGGATGTTTTACCATTCATGGGTTATTAAAGTTAACAAAAACGATTAAAATATTTCTGTTGATTGAAATAGGCTACAGCTGAAACAAAATAGTCCTATAAGCAATTTTATGACAGAGAAAACAGAATAAAATCACATATAAAAATGAATAAATAGCCCTATTCGCGAAATATATTTGACTTAAAAAATTAACAAATTAACAACAAGAAAGATATTTTTTCCCCCTAACCTAAAGGGAACTTTCTATTTACGTTCCTAGAAGGTTCCCAGAAAGTTCTCTGAAGGTTCCTGGAACGTTCTCCTAACCTCTTTACTCCGATACTGCTGCTGTACGCCAGTGACCATCCAGCACCCCCCGAGTCTCGTGGAGCGGCATGGAGGACGGATATAGACCTCAAACAGGGGCTGATTTAGTGAATTGGGGGCCCAAGGCAAAATATAGGAATGGGGCCCTACACATTTGCACACATTTTCCTAGATCAACATTGAGGTTCCATTTTGTTGTTTTCAGCGTAAGCCTGTGTGCAAAGGATGTCTAATTCTAAACTTTAAAATACAATTATTTTTAGTTATTTTAACTACAAAATTAAAATAAAACTGAAAAAATAATGAAAAGGCAATTATACATTTACACACCTAAAATACATATATAAAGAGCATGCTCACAGATGAGAACAAAAAAAACCGCGGTTGATGAAGTTGATTATAAGCCCTCACGGGCTCAAATATAGGCCCTATCGCCGTCTTTTTTCCCCTTTTCCCAAATAACTTATACTACTGTGGATTTATGTGTCGTTTTTATACAAGTAAATTAGAAAAATTTGGGTAGTTTTGTTTGTTAAGTAAGTTATTTGTTTTTGAAGTAAAGGCCCGCGGCCGACAGTGAATTGATCATGCCTAGCGCCTAGTTGATCAATTACCTTCTCAATTCATCAGGACTTGCCCTAAAATAAACATCTCTATTAAAACAGTTCAAGTATATCCACATGTTAGTTAGTGTTTAACCTCTATAAATGGCATATCCAATGTTTGCACGGAGAGTGCGAGCTGACAGTGCGCTCTGCGCGAACTGAGGCGCCAGTGCGATCATACATTTTTTTCTACAGTGGCAAAACAACTGAATACACAGTATTAGGCTCCTAAAGGTAAGAGTAATACATCATATAAACTGTAAAGGGTCTAGCTTTATTTGTGTGCACTCACAATATCAACAAAACGTTGTGATTTATAAAATAAAGAAAACAAACGCTTTCTGCCGTCTCGGTCTTGAACAGGAGCGCTTCACAATGATGAACCTAAACTCAGACATGATAAAAATATATAGAAAGCTTAAAATTACTACTTTAAAACAAAATAATTCAAATAAAAAATGAAAAACTCTTTCATTATGTAATCCCGCATTTCTTCGCTAAGGCACATCCATTAGGAGATGGCGAGTCATTTTTTCATCACTATAATTGATGGAAGGTCCGATTATAATTTGCGTTTTATTTTATAATTCCGTACAGTTAAAAAATTAAAACACTAATTATAATGGCATATATGTAAAACTTTGTCCTATAATTGTATAGCTGCTTTTTCTGATTTTTATATTGCTCTGTTCTGAATACCTTAAAATTTAAAGAATTTGCTGCAACTCAATTTTGTATGATATGTTAATTATTTATATATTTATCCATGCAGCAAATGCTTTAAAAAAACAGCTTTAAAATTACTTTATTGTATTTCAGACGCTTTTAAAGTACTTTTTCAAAAATTGTCATGAATTCGTTGTAGCCTATTCCCATTTGTAAAATAGCCAACAAATTAATTGTTGTAGGCTAACCCGATCTCATGAAAGTGCGTATAGCACGATTTTCTTTCAAAGTAAATAATCAAAAAGTTGAAAATAAAGTATCGGGTAGGGTTAGGGTATAGGTGTAGGAAGGGCTTTTGTTCCAATAAGGTGGCATAATTTGAATTAAAATTTACACTCAATAAGTTATTATTGCATACTGTTTTATAATGTATTACAATACCGAGGTGCAGATAATTGCCACTATTTGCAATTTGTAAGACAGCAGAAAATCCTGCTATTTTAACAGTGTAAATAGAATCCATTGCTATTTGCACTTAGTGTAAATAGCCCTGCCTTTGTTGTTGGATGAAATAATGAACATAGCAGTCGTCCTTACTCCCATATCGAACACTGAAAGGACGAAGGGGATTACGTTTGTTTGAAGGTAGTGCATCCCGTCATTATGTAATGTACTTTGGCCACACTGATTTTTGTTATATAGTAGCCTTATGTGTTTGCTTGTCAATGTACGAGGACCTCTAGTGGCAGGATGCACCAAGACACTATGTTAACAGTATTTCCTCTTTGTGTCTTATTTGTTTGTTGGCAGTTCTTGCTGTTTCTTTAGTAAGTCATTCATTAGAATTGTCGTCCCAGGATTCATCAATGTCAGCAGGCGATATGATGATTACATTCACTGTCGATGAAAACGCAGCAGTAAACAGTGAGATGTACAAGCGAAGTAGTTCGCATAATAAGTTTATGGAAGTTATTTCAAAGGCTCGACTGATGTTGTGAAGTGAATTTGGAGTAAAACATGTCAATATACTTTTGTTGGACAACAGGTTTGTAATCTTTCCTTGTGTTTTCATGGTAACCAATTAGCAAGGAAGGCTAACATACAAAGCCAGTTAGCCCTATACTTAACAATCAAATTAATTCAGCATATTAATGTATTGTATTACCATGTGGACTCTGATTAGATGGTTGAGGGGTACTCATGTTTATGTAATGATCTGTTTAAATGAATCTCCAAATACATTCTCACTAGTTCTTTATGATGTTGAAGATATCTCCAAATTAACAGGTAGTGGTAGTTATTCTGTTTTTGATATCATCTTTTAATTTCAGACTAGTAATTACTGCAATAGTGACTAGTATCTGTTTAAATATTACTAGTAAGCATTCATTAGATACTAGTACTTATTTTTTAGATACTGGTACTTATTCATTAGGTACTAGTACTTATTTATTAGGTACTAGTACTTATTCATTAGATGCTAGTACTTATTTATTAGACACTAGTTCTTTTGTAATTATAGTGTAGTAAAAATTTTTATCTTACTAGTCAGATCTGCTTTTTTATTTGTCTTATGTTATGATTAGTCCAAATGGCTACAGTAGAGTTCAATTAAAAAATTTACTAGTAAAATAAAAAAATCATACTAGTAACATTTCGAATAAGTACTAATATCTAATAAATGTGTACTAGTATCTAATAAATGTGCACTAGTATCTAATAAGTGTGTACTAGTATCTAATGAATAGGTACTAGTTTAATATATAAGCACTAGGACCAAATGAATGTAAAGACTAGTATTAATAAATAATACTAGTATCAAATGGACAAGTTACTAGTATCTACTGGACAAGTACTAGTATATAATAATAAGTACTAGGACATGAGACAAAGTAATAGTGTATAGTTATAGTACTAGTATGAATGACAAGTACTAGTATCTAAAAAATGTACTAGTACATAATGAATTAACTACTCGTGCATACAAACTTTAAGTACTAGTCACTGTGGAAACATACTAGTCAAAACTGAATATTTGATCTCGCAATGACAGATCCCTAGAAGTCACTGGCAAAATTTAATTTTTTTTGTAGTAACACTATCATAGGTATAGTTCAACTATTGAATAAGTTACTAGTATTAATGAATTAATTACTAGTATCTATTGAATAAATACTAGTATCTAATAAATAAGTACTAGTATCTAATAAATAAGTACTAGTATCTAATAAATAAGTACTAGTATCTAATGAATAAGTACTAGTACCTAATAAATAAGTACTAGTATCTAATGAATAAGTACTAGTACCTAAAAAATAAGCACTAGTATCTAATGAATAAGTACTAGTATCTAATGATTAAGTACTAGTATCTAATGAATAAATACTAGTAACTTTACAAAAGACACTAGTACCTAAAGAATAAGCACTAGTACCTAACGAATAAGCACTAGTACCTAATGAATAAGTACTAGTACTTAATGGAAAAGATACTAGTATCTAAAAAATAAGTACTAGTAGCATGAAAATAGATACTAGTACGGCTTATAGATTAAATGTTAAAACGGCTTTCCATAGTACATCTGTCTGTTTGTGTCTGTTTGCGTTGCAATGGCCGCCAAACATAAACTTGACTCACAGGATCCCCACTACCAAGAGGGGAGACACATGGCTCATGAACTGAAACTAGACCGTGTTCTAGCTGAAGCCAGGGTAAGAGTTTTTATATACCGCAATCATTTTATTCTTGAACATGTGTATGGGTGACAAATTAAAGTAAAAATGTGATGAATGTAGAAGAAGGATGAGTGCAGAAGATTACATGCAGGTTACATGATGCAATAACATCCTATAATGCTCTTTGGCATGTGTAACTGAGGGAATATATTTTGGAAAAAGGAATATATTTAATATATTTTGGAGTTACAGAGACTTTAAGAATCTATGGCAAGGCTCATTTAAGCCATTCAACACCTTACTAACACACTATGTTGTGTTTTCCTTTCACTAATCACCTGTCTTTTGGTTCCAGTACCTTTAACAACATCAGTCTTACAATAAATATTCACTCCAACGCACAGATAGCAGCTGTGGAGAGAAAACGTGCACGCTCTGCAGGAGACCCTCCACAGACCTCTAAAAGGGAGTTTTTAGGACATGGCAAGCCGAGGGGGAGGCAAGGAGGGCGACACCAAGCTTCAGCTACAGGTTATATCTGAATTATTTTACATTTGTAGGAATTTACTATGTAGATGTTGGACCAAATCAAATTAGAACACTGTAATTGATTGTTGAGAGTTTAAAATATTCTAATATCTAAAAAAAAACATTTAAAAAGTACATAAACCTTTCAGTGGCACTATAGTAGAAGACATTACCAAGTTCTTAACAGAAATATGTCTGATTTCATAAATTGTTCAGTTTTGGTTAAAAAAACAAAAAAACATGCTGTGATAGCCTAACATGTTTTTCTTCTTCTATGTACTGTTTTACAGTCACACACACCCCGGTTGAATGCTCCCTTTCATCCAGTGTGGAGGTTCCACTTACTGTACCCTCAGCAGAACTAAATCCTCACGAGCAATTTGGTAAATCAAAGTGATGAATTTAAGTTTAAATCTAAAATCCATGTGTGATTAAAGAAAAACCCTTTAGACAAAACTGACTGCCGTAAATAGATTAAGAACATAATTTAGTAAAGATTAAAGCTAGTTTGATACTGAATCATGAAATGGTGTTTATTCTAAATATTGATCAGTTGACTTTGTGGTCAATTGGTGGGGTTGATAGGTGGGGTAGATTGTCCCTAAATTGTCCCTTACAGCTTTATTTCATATTTTCTTTACAGAAAAAAATATGGAGAGGCTCTCCGATATTTTGACATCTTATCCTTCTGCTGAGCCTCAGAAAAGCTCTGCATCATCATGGTCTTTTCGGCAGCAGAAAGCCTCAGAGCGCTGGAAACAAGCAAGACCATACCACCTAAAATGCCTTATTGCAAAAGAGGCTGTTGGTCAGCCATTGTGTTGGCTTTGCCATGAGCCTGCTGTTATTAGGTTTGTTTTAATGTTTAGTGCCCTGCTTTATAGGCTAAGGTGCATGTGTTTTGGGGGACACCCAGATGAAAACCACATTTATGAGAAAAGTCAGTTTTCTCCCTAGGTGCAGAAAGTGTCTTCCTGAGGAGTGGTTCTGTGGAGACTGTGATGTATTGCATCACAAAAAACAGCCACTCCACAACAGGGAATGTGTGATTCATGGGTTTTTTGAAGCCATTCCTCCAACCTCATGTGTCATTAAAGGGCAAGATGGATATTGCATCCATGAGCAAGGTATGCTCTCACAAAAGCCCTCATTTTGCTGTTCATGTGTGTCTGCAGCCAGTTACAGATAATCTAAATGAGTGCTTTTCTTTCTTTTTGCCAGCTTGCATTTTGCCAACAGTGAAGGCGCCAGACTGCTCCTGTGAAGGCACAAACTTCACCATATTACCGGGCAAACCAGTGATTTTAATTACCATCAATGGTAAGAACAATTCACTATTTAGATTGCTATTGTAGATTTTATGTTTTTCATACTAGTGTGCTGTGGCATTGTGCTTACAATTGCAGTCGTATCAAAATCTATGATATAGCACATGGTATTGTCATTAGCCAACACAGCTGTTTGTAATTTGATGATTTAGAAAAATGTAAACAATGTGTGATACTACTCAAGAAGTCTGGTTTGAGTGCCAGGATTATAGGAACTTGTGCAGTGTCTCTCAACCATTCACAATGTGCAGAATTACCTAAATGTTTTAAAATTAATTTTTAAATGTACTTTTTTGTTGAAAGGGCGTTTTGACTTGCATCAGCCACTATATGTATGTCAAATGTGCCAGCATCAGTGGATCCCTGACTTGAAGGACCTCCTTAGGAGTGGATATTGGCCTGCCTCTGTCACCAGTTCCACACTTTATACATTGGATCTCCTGAGCTCCTTTCAGGAACTCAAGGTCATCTCTCCGGGATTCTCCAGACAAGCCTTCGCAAAGCTGCTGGACTATCGCACTAAGATTGGAGGAAGAGTAAGTGTAATTGTTATTACCATATTATAAAATTTCTTTCCATTATCAGACATTGTTACATATACTATTTCATTCTATATATCTTCCAGTCTGGACAAATCAACTGCGATACACTACAGCGCAGCTTCTTAGAGTTTTCATACGCTTCATTTGAGGAAGACCAGCTCTGCTGTGGTGCTCCTTTCATCTGCCCAGCCTGCACGCCGGAAATGTTGGCTGTTTCAGCCGATGGAAACAGAAAGCTATATCGCTTTCGCAGAGACACAAGGTGGTCTTTTGTTTCAGTCTTTTTATTTATTTACTTTATATATTTAATGGATGTATTTCCTATTTTTCTTCCTCAGCTCTGATGATCCTGCCTTTTTTGAGGGGCTCTTTGTGGCTGAAGACGTTGCGGTGTCTAGATTTGTGGAAACCATACAAAAAGCAGTGAGAAATGCAAGTTTCAATCATAACTTGACTGAAAAGTTGTCACAAAAAGAACCATATATGTCTGACCTTGATTTCCTCCCCACTTCAACTACTTCTACAAACCAACTACTCCAAAATCAAACTGAGAGAATAAATGCCATGTATTGTATGACAGCATTGCTTTTATTTGATTTGTTTTGTTTGTTATGTGTGTCATAGACACAGGGAAAAGGCACATGTGGGGACTCCCAATGGACAGCAGCGAGGGAGACATCAAGGAGGGCTTCCAAATTAGATGAAGAGGGGATGGAGGTTGCAGTGTGTCGCCACGGATTCCTTCTGAAAGCTCTTAATATGTAAAAAAACCCCCAAGGGGGGGGGGGGGGGGAGGAGACTGTTATTTGCCTACCATCTGTATCTTCAGAAGGAGCTCATGCCAGCCAAGGCACAATTCTTTGCAATGGATGTGGCTTGCAAATATTGGCCATACTTGGAGAAAGCTGCTAGTGTCCTTCCTGCTCTTCAGGATCTGACCACAATGAAACCTTTCCTCAGTGTGATGCATGCTCGAGCCCGTGCTACTAAGTGTAAAGTATGTATAATATTTTTGCATCACATGCACACTTGTAATGTCTACAAGCACATTAATAACGTGAAATTGAAGTGAAGCGGCTACACTATACTATGTTAGATTTTGCTTAACGTTTTTTGTACAGATGTAAAGCCCTTTAAGGGGTCATGTGATGTTGCTAAAAATAACTTTATTTTGTGTCTTTGGTGTAATGAAATGTGTTTATGCAAATTAAGGTTAAAAAAACACATTATTTTACAAATACTGTACATTATTGTCTCCTCTATGCCACGCCTTTCTGAGACGCGTCGATTTTTTACAAAGCTCATCTGTCTGAAAAAAGCGAGGTGTGCTGTGATTGGCCAGTATCCAGTGCGTTGTGATTGCCGAATACCTCAAGCGTGTGTTAGTCTGTGTCTGGCTCTCGGGATTGCTGCAGACGAAACAAGAGGAAAGCAAAAGGTGTGTTTCACGGATGAGGAAGTTGAGGTGTGTTTGTGGTTCAGCTACTATGAGTGCCATGGGAGATAGATATTTGTTGGGTTTTATTGAGGTAATAATGGCACTCAGTGTGGGGTATAATAGAGAGAGAGAAGGAAAGTTTCGAAAAAAAAGTTTCAAATTCGCCTGTTCCCGGTTAGTTTCGTCAGACTCAGCGCTCCTGCTGGTTCGGGATCATCGCGTCCACGGGTTTTATCTCACGTAAACACTGTCAGACGCCCCACAAACACTCCTATTGCACAACGCAACTCTACCGGTTCATTACAAGCAAACTAAACGGTGCGGGTCGCCTACAGAGCGTCGCTTTTTGGGGGTGTCCGGAGGCGTGGTTGGATCCAGATCCAACTCCTCCCACATTACATTACACTAAACCAGGGGCTCGCTACAACGCTTGGTCCTGGAGGGCGGTGTCCAGAAAGGTTTAGCTCTCAACCCAAATTAACACACACCTGAAGCAGCTAATCAACCCGCTCCCACTCATACCGAAAATTAAAGTCAGGTGTTTGAGCAAGGGGAGCTAAAAACTGTGCCAGGACCCCCCGGCCTACATGGACCAGTTTGGGCCATTTAGCCTGACCTAACTTACCGGCCTCTCCACCCCCCGTTATCCCACCCCCAATTCCTACCAAACCCCCCCATTCTCCACACACTAGATGTGGATTCCAACCCGCCCATGGACCTTGTGTTGGCCCCAGTGAGGGGCTATGGGTGTCGCGTTCTTTAGGAAGGAAGTTGATGTCACCTGAGATGGGTTCACTCAACGCTGTGCGGAGGGGAGGGCAGGACCCTGAAAATCAGTATACAATTAACTGTAATGAAATGATTAATAATGGAATTATACAATTTTTAAAATAAAATGAAAGCCAAATTCATATAAAGTATAAAAACGTTCACCCTTAACTAGTAAAAAAACAACACACCAATTGCATTCGATATTTAATAACCACCCTATCCAACACACACACCAACACCCTAAATATGAACTCAATCAACCACCATAAATTTATAATGAAATTTTTTATTATTATTATTTTGTTATAGTTTTTATCTCCGAGGCTATTTTTACAAAATTAAATAACTACAATCAAGGAAGCAGGACCAAAAACACTACACTACCCCGCCCCCGGCAGCTTAAAGATGTCCATAAAACTCTTTAATATTATATATTATTAACCCAGAAATAGTTTCTTTGCGTACAACTCAGTGACCACACAAATTCAAAAAGGCTTGTACCCCTAAAAATTCCGTTCAGATGTTTTTATCCACAACTGTTAATTTAGCCTATCATCACCTATTGTATGGCTTTAACTCAATATTTACACATATTACCGTATTTCCATTTAAGATAAAAAATTTGAGTAGTCATTAATGTTTTTTGTACCATGTTTAGTTAGTATTTTTTACCTAAGGTATATATAGTTTTATAGGCTAATCATCAAGTTAAACCTAAATTAAAATGAAAAAGGTTGCATTTGGCAACACACCCCCTAGCCCCCCCTCCACCACTATATATTCTGTATATATATATATAACTTTTTACTGGTACTTTACATTGTGTTAAAAAAGACCATATCCATAAAAAATCATTAGCAGGGGTGGAAAATATTATGTATTTCTCATAAAGTTCAGTCTGAAAGATGCATACATAATCTTCAAATTGACTCAATTAGATTCAGTAATTAGATTTTAATGTGCTTAATGCATTAATGTTCAAATAATAGTCAGAACAGCCTGTTTTCATATTTATTGTGAAAATTGCATAGAATTTGCAATTAATGTATGTGTTTTGATGATTTACAGTTAATGATGGGATATCATGGGATGATAAATTAAAGATTGTCTGAAGACGTTAACACCACATTCAGAATTGGTCACTCAACATTTCTGCAAAGTAGAAACATTACATTTGTGATTTTTTCACAGCTATTCACTATAAATGTGCAGGAAATGTTAAAAACAAAAAACATGCTTCAATTGCAAGGTGCTTTGACATTCATTAAAACCAAAAACAGGTGGCAAACTGCATAAAAACAAGATAAAAGTACATATGAGATAAAAGCAAGTTTGAATTTTGACAATCAGTTTGGTTTAGACTGATGTTTGTAAAGATTATTTATGTTGCATGTTAAAATGAATGAAACTGTGACATTAAACTGACATCTAACAATCACCTGAGGTCAAAGAGTCTTTGGTTGTGACTTTGATCACATCACAACAAGGTGAGAAAGTGGAAATAAAAGTGGTATAAGAGAGAGTAAAATGCCAGATATGTGACCGTGGACACTGTATGAAACAATATTTGAAAAAACTTCTGAGATTTGTTTCTTGATGATGATGAGAAAGGTAAAACTACAACAGCACCACCAGAATAAGAGTTACTAGGGTAAAACCAGGTAAAAATGGCCAGGATGACATTTTACCACAAAAAAGTTTTAATTTTGATTTAATATTTTAATGATTTTATTTTTTTGCATTGTGACATTATTTGATAGATAGAGCCCATTTGCCAAATCTTCACTATCAAAAGGGAAAAATATATATATATAATAGATATATATATTAATATAAAAAAAGGATAGCATATTATTAATTAAATGTAAGTATTTATATTCATGGTAGATAGTGCATCCTAATTTATACATATCTATAAAAAAATACTATAAAGAGAATCTAATATGAATCATTACGGCAAATAATGAGATCTGCAAACAAAAAAATTTAATAAAATAAAAATTTAAATGTCCAGATGTATTATGGTAATGAGAATATAAATTGAAAATAAAAAATAAAAAATAATATCACAATGCAAAAAAATGCCTTAATAGTCCTAAAACAAGAACATTTCTTTATGAAAAAAAATTCTTTCTTTTTTGATTTTGGGGTAAAATGTGACCTGGATATATTTCCATGACACAGAATATAAAACGCAAAATAAAACAAAATCCAAACATAAAATCAGAATAAGCTTACATACATACTATCAGCTACTATGCAAACTATCGTAGTCAACATCAAGTGTTTCTTCGCAAAGCGATTCTCTGCTCAACCAGTTACGAGCGGATGGATCGCCCCAATTCAAAAACTATTGAAATGACACAATCTTCCCATAACCTTCCTATATGACACAAAAGTATTTGCTGAATGTTTCTCAATGTTCCTCCCATCCACAGAGGAAGTCTTCCAATCCATTTAATAGGTACCATAAAAATTCTCCACGCACAACAAAGTGCTTTTGTCGTCAAACAAGAGTCGTACGGAAAAAAAAAGTCTCTGTTTCTCCAAGTCCTCTTAAAAGCAGCCTCAGCTCAGGCATTTGTTCGTTCAGGGTGTTTTATAACAGTCCGGGGGTCATTTTGGTTCTACGATGAAGCCCTCGATTTGTTTGGCTTGGATATTTTGGTTAATTATTCGTTAGAGCCATCTCGGTCTTCAGCGAATCATCTTTACGCTTCAAAGCCTCGATCACGGCCATCTCTTTAGCTTCCTTCTTCTGGTTCCTGGCCTCAAACTGCAACCTACCAGGACAAAGAGAGACATGGCTAATTTGCATATGTTCATAAGATTTCTAGTGAGCGATGCTTTCACGTTTTGCTCGTATTGCCCACGAACCTGTTCTCAATGATTCTCTGCACGATGTCGTCAGAGGCCAGATTGTTGCCGCTGTCCAGGATGCGGAAAATACCTCTCTTCTTTGGCTCCTGTGAAAAGAGTCAATGGGTAAAAACTGTTTTAATGGAAGAAAAGATCGTTCAGAGATGCATATTAGGAAACTTTACTCACGGCGTAAGGGTCTGTCCCGTCTGTGTCAGGAAACACTTCGGTCTTCCCATGACACACCAGATCCACCTACAGCCAGGCACATGAACATTCAGATATAGATACATGACTGCAGATTCTGATATGTATAGTGTAATTTTAATATCATTGAGATACTATTACAGTTTTATTGATATTTTGAATTAGATTTTATTTTATATTTGCCGTTTCGTTAAAGTTTTAGTAATTTTTTTAATGTTTTTATTTTATTTCAAGTAAAGAACTTTTTTTATTTTTATTTTTAGCTAACTATAATGACCTTGGTTGAGATAACGAGACACTTTTAGATGAGCAGATAATTGTAAAAAAGTTTGTTCAGAAACAGTTCAAACTAAAATCATTTATCAAAATATTTTAACGTACAACAGAATATTTGGATATTAGTGTAGTGCTTCATAAATTTGGCACTGAAAAAATAATGGAAGAAAAAACTTAAAACATGTCAAAAGGAAATAAGTAGATAAGTAGAGAGTAACAATTTATATCTCTATTTAAGCTCTACTTTTTCGTTTTTTTTTTTTAATTAAGCAGATGATAACATATTATTTTTTTTATTCTTTTTTCAGTGTCAAATGTCCATATATATCATATACTGTATATAATTTAATAAAATGTAACCATTTCAGTATTAAAAATTTTTTCTTTATATAATAACCAATAAACCTACATTTATTTTACAAAAACATGATGTCATCAATATATTGTGCATCCTTTGTATTTTTTCCCCATCAGGACTGAGAAAATGTCCCAAGAACTCTTTTGAGTTAAACTCTAATGCATGGTTGAACTCTCTGTAACTGTCTGAGGGTTTGTGGTTAAAGAGGCGAGCAGTAAATCTCTAGATTGTTCCCGAAGCAGGACAACACAGAATTGCTGAAATAGTGTTCAGTCACTAAAGCCTTGGAGTCTGGCTGATGTCCCAGAGCTTTACACAACACACACACACAGCTTTGTGTCTCAATAACGTATTGTGTGAATCACACAAACCATGTTCTCTTCACACTCAAAGCCTCTTATTGTGTTATTGTGTCTAGAAGTGGGTTACACCAAAACTAGATTCTTATTCTCTACAATGAACGGTTTAGTACTGTACCTTAAAGTGATCCAGAAGGTCTTTTCCTACTGCATACGGAGCCCCGATCACAACCTCAGACACATACTGAAGACAAGGGAATCACAAGACAGTTATTCATGGTCTAAATGAAAGATTGATTATAAACTGAACTCAAAGTTCTACAACAGATTCTTTAAGTTCTAAACTGTCTAGGTTCTACTTTCTTCAAGTTGTCATTTTTTTAGGTTCTAAGTTCTTCAAGCTCATAAAGTTCTCCAGTTGTAGAGTTCTCTAAGTTCTAAAGTTTTCCACTAGGTTCTGCGTTCTCTAACTTTTAATTTCTTTACATTAAGTTTTCAGACTTCTCATAGCTCACACATTTCTCCAGTTCTATAGTTCTAAGTTCCCCAAGTTTTACATTCTCTAAATTCTTAAATGAACACTCCACATTTTGAAAAATAGGCTCATTTTCCAACTCCCCTAGAGTTAAACAGTTGAGTTTTCCCGTTTTCAAATCCATTCAGCCGATCCCCAGGTCTGGCGGTAGCACTTTTAGCCGTAGCTTAGCATAGACCATTGAATCTCATTAGACCGTTAGCATCTCGCTCAAAAAAACCCAAAGAGTTTCGATATTTTTCCTATTAAAAACTTGACTCTTCTGTAGTTACATAGTGTACTAAGACCGACGGAAAATGAAACGTTGAGATTTTCTATGGCGATATGGCTAGGAACTATACTCTCATTTCTGGGCGTTTAAAAAAAAAATAATTTCGGTGCAGCAGGCGCACTGATATTATGCAGCGCCTGATAATAGTCCCAGCTAGGTAACTTCCAACGTGACTGGTACTAAGTTTGTGTAGTTGGTTATGTTGGCGGAAGTTAGCCTATTTTTAGGCGCTGCGTAATATCATTGCGCCTGATGCACCCATGGTACGGCAGCAAAGTTCCTTGATTATTACGCTGGAATGAGAGTATAGTTCCTAGCCACATCAGCCTAGAAAATCACAACTTTTCATTTTTCGTCGGTCTTAGTACACGATGTAACTACAAAAGAGTCAAGTTTTAAATAGGAAAAATATAGAAACTCTTTGGTCATTTTTGAGTGACATCGGCTGAATGGATTCGAAAACGGTAAAACTCAACTGTTTAACTCTAGGGGAGTTGGAAAATGTGCCTATTTTCAAAAATAGTGGAGTGTCCCTTTAAGTTGTAATTTCTAGGAAACATCAAGTTCTAAAGTTCTACATTGTCTAGGTTCTACATTCTCTAACTTTACTCTTTATTTAAGTTTTCAGAGTTCTCCAAGCTCACAAAGTTCTCCAGTTCTATAACTATAAGTTCCTTTAACTTTTACATTCTCCAAATGTTTGTAGATCTAATTTCTTTAAGTTGTAAATTTTCAGAGTTATCCAAGTCCTAAAGTTCTACATTGTCTAGGTTCTACAATCTCTATATTTAATTTCTCTAGGTTTTAAGATCTCAAGGACCTACTGTGACGAGAGGGGTGGGGCCGAGAGCCGTGGGAACGGAGCGAGGCCGGTGGAGTAATTGCTAATGCGCGACACCTTCGCCACTCACTGGTCTCGAGTCTCACGGAGGCGCTCCGGAAGGATAAAAGGAGGAGTTACAACAGTGAAAGACGAGAAAGGACCAGGCCTGGATTTATGTTGTTTTGTTTGTGTGCGGCAGTCGTCCGCGAGGGGCTGCCGCTTTACTTTCATTTTGTTTGTTTATTTTATTAAAAGTTTTGTTCAAATGTTCGCAGGCTCCCGCCTCCTTGTTTCCGTGACTACGAACTGTGTTACACCTACAAATTCACAAAGTTCTCCAGTTCTAGTTTGCCAAGTTCTCCAGACTCTCTGTTCTTTACGTTCTCTAAGTTCTAAAAGTTTTACATTCTCATTGTTCTCCAGTTCTAAGTTCGCCATGTGCCCTCAAGTTCTACAATTCTATAGTTCCCCAAGTTCAAACATTCTAAAATTGTCCAAATCAGCCAAAGTTCTAAATCTTAAAGCCAAATGAAACCTCTCATTATTCAGCAGTCTTCAGAAAGAAATGCATGTGTGGTTTGCAGTGATATTACAGTATGAGGAAGGTCTGGAGTTTCACTGCATGTTTCTGATATCGGCAGCTCAATGGGGGGGGCTCTGTCTGAATGCGACTTAATGCTTTAGGTATGCTGGTATTTGCCTGATCCACGAGAGTATGTGTGCTGTGGATGAATGAGAGGGTTTGTAAACTTGGATATGTTTTGGATTAGCTCAAGGCGTAAGATTTTTAATAGGTGTCTCATAAGCATGCAGTACAAATGAACTTTTATCACTGCTTATGGTGCCTGTTCTTTTGACCTTGAGATGTTTCTTAATGTTTCTGCCCAGTTTCTTCCCCCCATCCTTCCTTTTTTGTAATATGTAACTCCCTCTCTCTGCATACAATGGCCCATTGTTCTTAAACAAGTGTCTGGAATACAAAAACAACTTGAAATGTGCAACATAATAAAACGGGATTGGAGTAGACAGTAAATTATGCACAATCCAGAGAACTGACTGGAGGTGGCAGTAATGTATGCAAAATGCTGACAAAAGATTGGAGGAGATGGTCATTTATGCAAACTACCAATAAATTATTAAAAGCAGCAGTAAGTTAGGTGCAAATTTAAAGGGGTCATATGTTGCGTTTTCAAGTTTTCCTTTCTCTTTGGAGTGTTACAAGCTGATTGTGCATAGATAAGATCCCTGAAGTTGAAAAGACTAAAGTCTCAAAACCAAAGAGATATTCTTTATCAAAGTTAAGACTCTGCCACGCCCCCCTAAAACAGCCCGTTCTAACACGCCCCCACATATCTAAATCACTATCTGGGAAGATTTGCATAAATGTCGCCCAAATGTTCACGCAAAGAAAAAAAGGCGTGGTTTCAGGAACAGCAGATAGTGTTGAAGCAGCCATGTCAGGGAGACGCTGTGTGTTTCTAGGCGAAAACAAAAGCACTTTATTTGGCCTTCCGAAAGTAGATGCATTTAGGAATCTTTAAGATTACTTACAACAGAACAGCAATGCATTTTATGGATGGCCGTTTCGTGAACCTAGGAGAGGAGGTAATTCTGGCACTTCTGCTAGACAATCTGGCGCTCTGAATCAGCTAATTTTGTTCATTGTTAAGTATTTGCATTGACGTTCCAAATGCGGAGTTGGTGATCGTGGTGTGTGTGGTGCGGCGCCGGTGTGTGAGCAGAGAGAGAGCGAGACGGGGAAAGAGAGAGACCAGCTTCATCACTGTGTCTATCACTCGACTATGTTCCCCTTTCGGGCTCTGTCTATACATTTATTTTGAAAGATGAAGCTCGTGATTATGGTAAGGGGCGTTACATTTCTGACGAGTGCTTGCGGTGTTCGGCCAATCACAATGCACTGGGTCAGCTGGCCAATCAGAGCAGACCACGCTTGTCAAAGGAGGGGGCTTTGTAAAAAAACGAAGCGTTTGAGAGAGGCAGGACAAAGAGGACCTACAATAATGTACAGTATATGAAAAATAATGTGTTTTTTGAACATTAAAGCATGTCAACATATTCTGTTGACACCAAATACACAAAAATAATGATCTTTAAAAAAAGCATAATATGACCCCTTTAAGCGAAACGCAGAGAAATCAATGGAGGCGGCGTAAGTTATGCACTTACTCTGCAAGCCAGCACACTCAAAGTTCTCTCATGAATATTCATGATGGGGTAGTTCTTTCCTTTGTAGCGGTTCACTTCCTACAAAACAATAAAACAACTACAATTTATAAACACAAAAATAACATTTACTAAACATTAAAATTACACACTGCTATAATTCACACATAAGTCACTAATACAATTACAGACCGACTAAGATGCACTAACCAAATGTTTACGGTATGTCACTAACCAATTGTTTAAAATTTGGCAATTTTAAAACTATTCACAATTATAACTTTGTTTCACTTTTGTTTTGTTTTGTGCCCTTGAGGCAAAGTTAAAAAACTGTAAAACAGGTTTGCATGTCGTCATGCTGAGGTTGTAACTTTGAACTTCCCTTTTCCTGATTCACATGAGGTTTTCTGTCTGATCAAAGTTTATCGCAAGAATTAAAAACAGCTTGTTATAGCAAATTTTGCCCTTTCGACAAGCACCATGAGGGTGGAGAGGTCTGTAAAATCTCGTAAAGAGTTTGTGTGCGTTTGTTTTTATGAAACACACCTGGTCAAAGTGCAGTCCGACAATGACGTAAGGTTTCTCTGCTTGTTTGTGAACAGTCTTGAGGAAATCCACGTTACCGATGTCTATAAGGGTCAGATAGTCAAGGCCAAAACAAATGTACAACCGCTTAAAATTTTTCAACTGAATTTTTCCTGACTTTTCCAGATTTATGGATCTCTTCAGAAGCTAAATGTGGAGTGACGTGATTTTAAAAGGATACGAAAGAGATCGAAAGCTCCGGCCACATAAATAATTGTGTCTCCCGGCTGCGGTTCTTTTCCTGAGGCGAACTGGATGATCTTCTGAGACGTCTGAAGGAACTGAGAGACGCCAGTCCAAGGGCTGTGCCCTTTAGGGCCCTGAGGAGAAAGGATACATGAGAAAGTTTTGCATTTGCAAATGCCAAAATATTCAAATGAACAGTATGTAGGAGTTTTGTTACTCATACACCACATATACAATTCCAGTTATGTACAGTATGTTCTCCAACTGGAATTAAAAACAACATTTAAAAAACGTAACCTATTTAACTACTGTAATATGGACATTTCCAAGCAGACTAAATATAAAGATGGAAATAATGTTGCAGAAGATTTCATTTTATCCATCAGGATTTAATTAGATTATTAGGTTTGATGAAAAAATATATAACATAAAATAAAATATAATACAATTTTTATGGTTTACAGGTAATCCCTGACCTCTAGTGGTCAAACCTTCATATGACAGCAGATTACAATATCATATTAACAAAAATATTAATCTGGACATCAGCAGATCAACTCACCTTCCCAAAGTTATCTGTGTGGAGCTGGTAGGCTGCATTATCCTGAGAGAGAGGGAGGAATATGAATTAGGGACTAACAAAAAGACTTCAGATAACACTTATCTATACACACAATAAACGATAAAGTATACTCACAACATTACTGTGATGTGATTTTGTTAACAGGAGCATACGACCCACTAGGTCTGTCGTAGACACTCCCTGTGTACGTTTACATTCCCTATTGATGAAAAAGACATACAGCAACCATTACACACACCCTTGGGTCAAAATTCAGTGGTGTGCCGCAGGTATATGTCCGAGGCCCATTGGACTTTACCTGTATCGGCCCATTCTCTTCACTTCATCGTATGTATCCTTTCCGTCCTACGCGTCAAGGTCATATCATCAGCAACATAAAATTTAAATATTGAATTCTAGTGTATTTATTATTATTAGTTTTAATTATTATTATGAAATTCAATGATTTTTTTTTCAGATCAATTAAATTTGTGTTAAATTTTGAACTATGTGCGGTTAAAAAAAATCATATAATGGTATTCCTTCAATGTACAAATTACAGATAGGACATAAAATATCAAGATAAATATACCTAAATATTTGAATAATCGTTCTCAATAGAGATGCTCAACACGCAATTGTAAAAGTTATGACACAGAGGAAAAATATAGTTGGAATCACTTTCAGAATTCACAATTTTTCCAGCTGATGAACGATAAACATTGACAGCCTATCAGAATCCACCTGGCTTTTTAAGAGCTCAAGTATTTGAAGTAGCAGATGACAAAACTGTAGCATGCACCAACAATAAACAGAATGTCATCGTCCGCTGTTGTGGACACTAATATAGTTATCGTTTTAGTTATTTTCATAGTTACTGTTCTTGGTGTGAACAGGTTTTTAAACACCAAGATCATTTACTCAAAATAAACTGTAAAAAACATGTTGTTAAGAAATCATCATGATTATGGCATCACGATCATTAGCACATAAGCACATGGCCGCAAATGTTAATATTTATTAACAAATTAATAGGTCATATTAATATTATATTTACACATAATGCTTATGATTGAACCGACGTTAACCTGACATGAACCAGTGTGTGTTTTATGAGCGAAAAGGTTCAATCATAACATAATTTAAATATAGAACTCTTAAAGGAACAGTAACAAATATAGGATGTTCAATTTTAAGAATAAAACAGGATGGAAATGATTATGAAAAACTAAATTATAACCATTTTGGATAAAAAACAAGTGTACTTCAAGAACTAAAATTCCACAAAAGTGTAAATTATGGCACCTTTAAAGACATTAACATGATTACGGACTGCTTTTAACGTCTATAAGTGTCTAAAGGATGCCCTCACCTCCGTGCACGCAGAAATCACAGTTGTACTTGTCCAGCGTCTCCAGCGTAGTAACATACGGCGCACCCTCCACGATCTCATCTACCCACTTTATGGCCCGTATCATTTTATACCGCTCGGCCTGCGTGAAGACCGGAGGACCCTTGTGCTTGGCTATTTCCTCTGAATGTACAAGAGAAAATATTTGACCATTTCTCAGTTTATATATTACAGCATTACAGTGACTTTATGTGAAGGTCTGAAATATGACGTGTGAAGCATACCGTCTGTATGTACTCCCACTACGAGATAATCTCCCATCGCCTTGGCCTGTCGTAATTGGTTAGAGTGACCATAGTGCACCATGTCATAGCTGTAAAGACAGATGTGGACTTTAGATATAGGGTCAAACATGACTTCCATTTAGAAAAACCACACAGGTGATGTAATAAATAACTGCTTTATAACAGCTAAATAAAAAGCTGTACACACAGCTGTAACTAGAGACGGGTGGGTTATCTAACCACCACGGGCCCTTACCCCTAGTAATATCATTAGCCATGCCAATGGGATTACATGGGGACATAATCTCCAATTCCATTTCCCATGATCCTTTGCTGGGCACCACACTTCACACTATGTGTTATTTATAACTGCAGTTACATTTCAACACTCATAAATGAACTGGAGGAATATATCATCTTTAAGCGTGAAGGGTGTCATTTCTGCGCCTCCACTGCAGTCTTATGTTAATATATATTCATATACTATTATAGTATTTATTAATATTACATTTAGCTTTTAAATAAAATGTAATGTAGCTTTTAATATTTTATTTCCAGTTCTAATTTTAATGTGAGTAATTTTAGTATTTTTAATATTTATTTTGTGCTTTTGTTATTTTTTTTATATTTCTGTAAAGCTTTAATTAATTTTCATTTCATTTCATTTTCAAGTTTTTCATCTAATATATATGTTATTCCAGTTTTAATTTAATTACTGAAAAAGATAGGCCTACACTTTCTAATTGTGAAATATCAATGTTCTCAAGCCTATTTACTACACTAACAAAATGTTCCACAGTATGAGGCACTAGATTTTTGGACACGCATAAACATAAATACAAATACAAAATACCTTACCACGTACAAATACATTTACCATGACAATACCATGCTTTTTGACACACATACCATGGTATTCTTCAAAATACCATGCTGTACCATATAAACACAATACACAATACACAATCAAAGTATCGCCATCTGACACGACACCACTATACTATGGTACTACTATGTTTTGTGCACATGTACTGTGGTAATACCATGGTATTTTTATAAACAATGAAAAACAATTAATAAGGCAATCATTAAGTATAATGGCATGTGTTTGACATACATGAATTTTAATATCATAGATAGTATATTTTAAAAAATTATCACCGTAATACGATGTGATATTAACCGTGATGCCGATAAAGTACTTTTGTATTCCAAGGTTCTTCCAAGACTGTCATGATACGAAAACACGGTACTTTTTGTTGCTACCATGGCAAATGTCAAAATACCATGACAAAAAAACATCCCTGCGCAACTATACTTCATTTTTGTTGAATTCTAACATTTTAAGACCCATTCTTGCTGCTTTTGCATGCTGTAGAGATGCACTGCACACTATGAATGTGGTGTCACTCACCAGCCGTCACACCACACCCGGATCACCCGCTTCCTCTTCTCCGGGCTGTGGCTGGAAGAGCTCGACTCTCCCTTGTCCTCTTCCTCCACAGCATGGCTTCCGTTCCTGATCATGTTTTAATGCGTATAAAGTCCCCGAACAGGCGTTATGATAAACGGCTGGATCACTCCGTGTTGATATGAATGACACCGGCGGTCTCTACGTCCTTCCAGAAGCCTAGAGAATGTGCGCAGCTCGACGTAGATGACGCAACGCGCAAACAGCACGCCTCCTTACGTTGCCCCGCCCCCTCGGTTTGGGAAGTGACGCCAGCAGAGTGTCGCGAGATTTTCTTGCAACAAGTGCAAAGAAACGATAACCTCCCATGATTAAAATAATAAAAAAAGGATTAAAAAAAAATCTTTATTAGTGTTTATGTTTCGTTACACACGCTATAATCTGTACAAGATAGAGTTTGCGTATGTTATCCTGTTTTCACAAAAAATGTTTTCTATTTGAAGTTGGACTTTTTCAAATATTTATTCTTTCTTTCTTTCATACTTAAAGAAAAATCTCAGATTGCCTTTTTTCTAATCAACTACAAATAAATAAATAAAACAAACATAAAGATTTTGAATATGTCAAACTAAAGGTTATGTTCATAGGATTATATTTCTACTTGGATATTACTGTAATATAATAATACTAATTGATATTAAATAATAATCTATTAAGTAAATTAATAAAGTAAAACTAAAAATCAAGTAGTCTATTCGTAGATGGATGAAAACATAATGTTTTTTACATAATGTTGGAATCTTGCTCTTTTCAGAAATGTAACTATTATTTTATTAATGCACTGCACAAAATATTTTCTTATCATGTTATCTTGAAATCGAGGTAATTTATTTCATTAATAGTATTTTTTTCTTCTTTGTTTCTTACATCTTTCTTAAATCCTAAATGGGTTTTTTTCTGAACAATTGCAAATATATATATATATTTTCACATAATTTACTCCAGTGTAACAATATTATTATTATAAAGGTAATTTACTTCAGTAATAATCATTTTTTCTTGACTTTCTTGACAAAACATATTTTTGAATATTTGAAAATATTGTTTTGCAACAAATTTGTCGTCTTTTTAATATATTATTTCTTATAGAGGTTTTTTTCTGATCAATTGCAGAGAAAAAAAATATGATTTTTAATTTAATGCGAAGTGTTAAGTGTTAGCATTTTTTAAATGTAAGAATCTTGCTCATTTCAGAAATGTAACTTTTTTATTATAACCCTAAAACCCCATATATAAATAATCTTCGATAAACATGTTGTCAGTTTCTTATGGCTTTGCACATAAAACAAACCGAAACCGCAAACACATTTATTGCTACAGACACCCTTTAGGTGGCGCTACAGATACAACAACAACAGGCTCCGGTGGAATATGAAAATGTTTATTTTGCAGAGCAAGACACCATTTTCAATGGCACTTTGATACAGTGGTGGCACACGTAAATTTTCACTTTTTACCTGAGTGTTAGTGATTCACCTGAGTTTGTTTTTATCGCACACATAGAAAATAGTTCAAAACTATAGAAAAATATTTTTTTTTGTTACAACTTACACGATGTTCTTTAACACTAAGGGAAAATAAATAACAACCACAGTGCTCAAAGGTTTTTTGAAAAATAAAATAAAATGACTTTTGATTTCAAGAGTTGGATCCATTTTTTTTGCCTGTAAGCGAAGATGGCTTTCATTCATTTGAATGAGTCGAACCCCATCGGATCCAATGTTAGCTTCACAGTAAAGCCCACTGGTTCCCCCCCATTGATTTCCGCCACGTATTGCCACTAAAAAGACAATAACCACAAAACTTCCACAAAAATACACCCTATTTTCTTCCTTGGTACTGTTAGGCATGCATACCTTTAAAATTGCTGGGTTAAAAACAACCCAGTGCTGGGTAAAATAGGGACAAACCCAGCAATTAGGTTGTTTTGACCCAGCGGTTTGGTTAAATGTTTAACCCAACCTTCGGGGTAGTAACCTATCCGCTGGGTCAAAACAACCCAATTGCGGGGTTTGTCCCTATTGTACCCAGGAATGGGTTGTATTTAACCCAGCATTTGTAGAGAGTATATTCATATCTCTTTGGCATATCTGGTTTGTTAGCCGGCTAGAAAAGATGTTACCTTGTCCCTGATGTCTTAGAGTTCATCACCCATTGTAAATACTCCTTGGCAGCGATGCTGTCCAAGACCTTGTTGACGTCACTGGTGAAACTGCCGTCTACATGCCTCCTGCGCGGCAAATTAGCACCTCTGCTGCCTGCAACACTGCACATAATGCGATAAACAACTTGTTAGCGTGTGTACATGACACTTATTTCAAGTTTAAACCAGTTAATGATGGGTTTAAAAGCAGTTAGCAGGCCTACATCAAGTTTAGCACAATTTAACGTTAGCATGTCGCATGTAGGATTTTCTGGGAAAATCAGTTTGTGAGAAAGTTTGTAGTATTAGTTTTGGGATGTCTGGTTATAATTAGCATCTTTGCAGATAGGATTTTGAAGTATTTGTTTGATTAGCACAAAAGCAGAAGACATTAGCAGAGAAAGATAACCAGAAGCACACAGCCTGGTTTCAGCGCTATTTATTAGCATTAGCATTTGGCAGTGAGGTTGGACAGGGTGCGTAAGAAAAAAGAGACAGATGTTGGGCAGGAGAAAGTGTGATGAAGCAGTCAGTTTGACTACTTCTCTCTCACGCACAATCACTCTTAATTAGTTTTTTTATTATTTCCATCTCTTTCACATGTTATAAGGCACTGCAGTTCGAAGTGCGGAGGCCTACTCTTGTTTGGGCTGTCCGGATTTTAGCCAGGCCACAAAGTTCTGGGCCTCCTGGTCCTGCAGGTGGGAGCTGACGTCACTGGTGTAGGTTCCCTCAGCGTGACGTTTGGCCGAACCACTGGCAGAAAAAGAGAGTTTGATTTAATGTTTGAATTTAAATTAGTATAGCAAAAGTCTGTTAGTGTTAGGCTTTTACATACAGACAATATTATACACCCAGACATAAATTATTTAAATTATTAAATATATTCTAAGTTACATAATTATATATATATATATATATAGATTATATATATATATAATATATATATATTATATATATATGAACTAGTAACTAAAATAAGAATTGTGTATTTTTTATTTATACAAAATCAACTCTTCATACAATGCTTATATTATTACTATTATCACACACGCTATGTTGTGTTTTTATATTATAAATAACATATTTAAAACAACAACAATAAACATAACATCCTTGCTGTATATAGTCTTATATTATAGCTTTCGTAATTATATAAAAAGTATAAATTAATATTGTATTTATTATTTTTTTATACATTAAAAAAAACAAAATAAAAAAAACACAGTTCGGACATTTAAAAAGATTTCTATACATTATTTTCCAACTATATTGTTTTTTATAAATGGTGTATGTAATATATCATGAGGTAATGTTACATATTTTGTTTTAATATTATACTATTATATAGAAATTAATATCAACAAATTACATAACAAAATATACTCCATAGATTGTTTTATTATATATATATATTATATATCCTATATATTATATATATTATATATATTATATATATATATCTATATATATATATATAATGTCAGTCAGAATTAATATCAATAAATAACTTATATAAATGTGAAAATAATGTTCTGTAACATATTTTAGGTCTCCCTACACAAAAATATTTTCGGATATAGATTTTAATTTTAGAAAATATTACAGTATATATTTTATATTTATTGGGATTGCGTATACATTTAATATGCATTCTATACACAAGTAAGGTTGTTTTTATTTGAATTATAAATTAATATTATTTTGTGTTTTTACACAAATCTTGGTTAATTTTACCTTTTTTTTTTTTTTTTTAAACAAATCTGTACAGCATATCATACTGTTAATTGGTACATACCCGTTTTTCTCTGATTCATGAGCCACTGACCAAAGTCTTGCGCTCTCCTGGTCTCCAGGTATTTGCTGTAGTCATTGGAGAAAGTTCCCTCAGAATGTCTCTTTGCGGTCGTGAATCCCTTACCCCTTGCCGGAAGACTTTCCACTGTCTCTGTGCTGCACAACCAGATGATATATGAGTGTTAGGAATTTATTACTTCAAGTGCTTTTATCATAAATTATTGCTCAGAAACAGACTACAAAGGACATAAAACACCATAAAAGGCCATTTCTCCAACCTTGTGCTGTCATCTTGCAGTGGGACACAGATGCTGTGTTGAACAAAGAGGAGCAGAAGAAGACCAGCGAGATATTGGACGCCTTTCATTTTGACAGCTTCTTTCAGTTCTGAAGACACACGTTCTGTAAAGATGAGAGAAAAAAACACTTTTGAAACCAACCGAACATCTACAAGACTCTGAGTCTCTCAAAGAGCTCCTTCAACTTACCAATTGATGGAAGAGTTGAGTGTGTTTGGATCTTCTCTTCGCTCTTCTCCTGTTGGTTTCGTGGCCTCTTCTCAATCGTCTGGGTCTTATATAGTCGGTCCAGGTGGGCCGTCCTATCTCGGCAGCCCACACACACACACGTACGTTTGCGTTCAGATGCATTAGTATCAGTCCATTACCCACTCTGGATGAAACCGCTCGTGTTTGCGTAAAGAGAGAGATGTGCCAAAGTACCTCCAGATAAGAGCCATCCTGGAGGTGTGAGACAGCAGGATGGAGGCTTTCGCAAATAAACCCAGAGAAAAATTACGTGCGAAGTGCTACTGTAGGCAAAAATCAAAAGGGGGAAACGGATACTCTGTTCATGAGAACGTGACAAACTGACTTTTCATGTGTTTTTTTAATCACACATAATTCTCATGTCCAACTCAAGATGCTTTGCACTGATCAAAATCAGTGTTTTCATTAACACAAATCATTTTAATGCAGTATTAATATGTCAGTGACAACTTTGTATAAACAAAAGTGGTCGACAAAGTTTCTTCATACAGTATATAAAAATTCCCAGAATTTGTCTACTAGCATATCAAATATTTATACACGTGTTGTTTTTAATTTATTTTGTTGAAAATAGTACAATTTGTTGTGCATTAATAACAAACTTAAAATAAACGGAAACTTAAAATGTAATTGTATTAAAAATACTATTAATAAATGAGCTTTTTAATAAAATCGGGTTAACAATAAAATCACTACTTTAACTAGAAAAATATTTTAATATATTTTTTGTAAAAGACAAAAGAGGCTTGGCTTGTAAGAATGAATGAATTTTGAATATATTTCATACTTCTTAGACTTGAAGAAAATGTTATTTAATATGTGTAAAGTGTAAACTTGCAAATAAGTCACAAACAATTGAGCACATTTTTGTAACATTTTATTACAGATTGAAAATATCTCTGCTATATTGTACAAGTTATATTTTATAAGTAATGGCACATACAATAAATATTTTCTCAAATAAAAACTCAGATAAGATTACTTGATACTAAGCTTGATAAAAAATATTTAAAGTGTGAAAATATTTTTATAGTTTAATATATTTGAATTTAAGAATATTAAAATATTAAATTAACATGAATATTCTTTTTAATTAATTTTCTTTTGTACTTTACCTTAAAAGTTACATCTGGCAATGAACTTGATTTGGAAAATACACAATATTGCTCTCCCTAGCGTAAAATAATTATTAATTAATAATAAATAATAATAATTAAATCTGAAGTATGTATTCAAATACTTTTTTTGGAAACAAAGATTACTCCATTTTTCTTTAGCACTCATCAACTGTGTTTATCAGTAGTATTATCGACGTTTTGTCGGTTTCCTAAATACTCAGACTCAGATTGTTCAGACTGTACATTTGACACTGATAACGTGACTAAACCGGTCCGGTATTGCCACAGTACAGTAGCTAAAGGGTTTCTTGTGGATTCAGTGGCAGCTGATGGGGAATCGCACACGACTGACGCGTTTGAGTGCGTCAAGTGGTCTGGAAGTAATGTGGATTCAGTGCTGTGGGTCCTGGGCTTATTTGGTCCAGTGGAAAGTTTCACAAGTTCAAGCAAAGCAGTTTTTCAGAAAGTGACTCATATGAGTGTAGACGTGCTGATTGGACGATCCGCCGAGACCGTGGTCTTCATCAGTGTACCACTGACAGAGAGACAGAACAGATCACCAGTGAAAAACACTTAAATATCTATTTTAATACTGTTTGGAGCTGTTTTATGGATTGTTGACATGCAAAAAACTCAGATGATGCTAATTCTTTTATTAATGTTTATTAATTGTTTTACAATGTTATTGATTTTAAGAGACTAAATTAAATGTGTACTTTTAAAAATGAATTTGCTATACTGCAGGACAATTTTAAAAAGGCATATATATATAAAACAAATGTAAAACACAAATTAAGAAACCTTTTTATATGTATGCAATACTTTCAGTAATTTACAGTATATATAATATTTTTATTTATGATATAAATGTAGGCATAATTTTTTATTAGGTCTATTTTAGACTTCATAGTTGATCAATTAACATGTAATAATTAAATATTTTGTATGACTATATGCGTTAATTTAGTAGAATAACTTTGCATTAATAGAATGCAATCTGCTGCTGTCTTACATTGCATCAAAGTCCACCTTGTTCTCCACGAGTGCTTTAAGAGATCTGGCAGCTTGTTGGAAGTGAACATTACTACCAGCACAACCAAGACAAACAGAAGAAAAAAAAAAATGTGATAGTTTTTCACTTTAAATGTCACGTCATTGGTGAATTTTAAAGATATTTCATTTTTTATGAAATTTAATAAATATTTAAAAAAAAAAAATTTTTATTGATCTAAAACTCAAAATATCAAGGAAACATTTCTGCAGTTTTTAGGAAATATTTTGAATACTTATTAACTAAAATGACTTGAAAAAAATTAAATTTTTAGGATATTTAAAGAAACAAATATATAAGAGCTGAATATCAAAATTTCAGTGAATCAGATTTATGCATTTTACATAATTTAATAAAAATGAACAATATTAAAACACTTTTTTTAAGCTAATTTTTTATTTTCATAATAATTTCTTTCATTTCCATTTATTTAAGTTTTATTTAAGTTTGCTCAGTTGCAGAGACAGGACAAGAGACAGAGATATAGACAGACGGGTCATATCTCACCGTCAGCGGTGCCGTGCACCAGGAGGTACTGGACTGATTTAAAGTTCTTGGCTCTTTCCATCACTGTGGAATTCTGAATAAGAATAATAACATCCCATAAACCTCGTGTGACGCAGCACTTGCATGAGTTATTTTAGAACTGACTCATGCTTCTCTGTGACGTCATCATGGGGAAACCAATGAGTTTATCAAACAATTTTAGAATTTCCAAGCACAACTTACACCATAAAAGGCCTGGTTCTCCGCTGGCGTCAGCATGTACCTCTCAGTGTAAATAGAGTCTGGGGGAAATTACAGTACAACGTTCTTATCACATGACAGAACTTATTTCAATGATGGGAAAATGAAATGTAAAAGCATAATCAGTGCTGGGTAGTAACGGAGTACATGTAATCTGGATTACATGATCAGATTCCAAAAATTAAGTACTTGTAATTAGATTACATTACTTTTGAAAATGCTTATAATCAGATTACAGTAACTTTTTTATGGATTACATGATAACATTCCCACAATGGAAGTAAATTATTCAAAATGTATTGATTTCATGATATTGATAACAGAATGAAATCTATTTTCTTTCTTTGCTTTATTTGTTGTGTTTTAATCAGTATGGTACACAATAATCACATTGAAGTCTATGTGACAAACGAGCTACGTCAAAAGTAATCTAAAAGTAATCTAAAAGTAGTCAGACTACATTACCTAATATGTGCAATCCAGATTATGTTACTTAACTACAATTTTCATCATGTAATGTGTAATCAGTAACAGACCACAATTTGCAAGTAATCTGCATTGACCATAATACATAAAACATACCATAATAGTCCCATTTTGACACCGGAGCGACGGCCATTCCGCATTTAAAAACTCCACTTCCAGCTCCCAGAACCATCGAAGTGACGTAGCCGCCGTAAGACTGCAGCACAAACACATGGTTACTTATACAGTGGCCCAAAAAGTTGTATTTGGACTTAAAATGCATGAAAACCAAAGCAAGTGTCATTATTTTAAAGACACATAAAACAAGAATCATCCCTCAAAATGAAGTTGGTCAGATTCATGATATCAGAACAAAGATTTCTGGTAATTAAACTTACCCAGCCCCAGATGGCAATCCTGTTTTTATCTATGAAACCCATGTCAATAAAGTGTCTAAAAATGAAGAAAAAAATATATAATTGTAATTTCTAATAAATTAAATTCAAATGTCAATTATATGCAATGTAATATATGATTAAACCAATTATTATAGTTAAAATGTGAGTGAAATATTGCTAGTATACTTCACTACAATTTTTCAGTGTATTGATGTTGCAAGATGGTATCTAGGGTCTTCAAGGTGGTTGCTAGAGCATTGCTAAGTTGCTAGGTGATTGTTAGAGTGTCGCTAGATGGTCTCCAGGGTGTTCTGGGTTGTTGCTAGGGTGTTACTTGATGGTTTCAAGGGTGTTCTGGGTGGTTGCTAGGGCATTGTTACGTTGCTAGAAAGTCACTAGGTGGTTTCCGGGGTGTTCTGGGCTGTTGCTAAGATTTTGATAAGTTGCTAGATTGTAGCTAAAATTGGTTTCTAAATTGGTTTCTGAAGTATTCTAGGTGGTTGCTAGAGTATTGCTAAGTGGTTTCCAAGGAGTTCTGGGTGGCTGCTAGGATGTCGTTAGGGTTATTTGGGTGATCATTAGGGACGTTGCTAGATGGTTTCCATGGTATTGCTAGTACATTGTTAGGGTTATTTGGGTGGACACTAGAGCATTGCTACAGTTTGTAGCTTCCAGGGTGTTCTGGATGGTTGCTAGGTCGTTACTAGGTTGATCTGGGTGGTCACTAGAGCTTTGCTAGGTGGATTCCAAGCTGTTCTGGGGTGCGTTTCCCAAAAGCATCGATAGCCAACTATGGTCGCAAGTTCCGTTGTTACCAACATAGTTCAATGATTCAGTGTTTCCCGAAACCATAGTTCAAACGAACATTCGCAAACTTACGTCGTAGGAACTACAGCTCTCGACCTGTGGTTAGAAGTATAGTTTCTTGTTAGTAAGACATATGGACTTATGGATTTAAATTATGCTCTTGGGCACAATAAGCAAGCTAACATGCAGTACAATCTATATCTTCCATTCAATTTAAATATATATACATTTTAATCGATAAATTTTAGCGCATTCTCAAAAGCGCCGATTTTGAAGAGTGCCCATGTGCATAAATGCCTAAGGGAACCCTTATGACGTAAGAGGAACCCCGCTCTTAATCAACCATCATAAGCAAATGACAGGGAACAAAACATAGTAAATTGGTCATCAGGTGCCATGTTCAATACAGCAGCATCTCAGAGATCTCGAATCAATTAATTAGTAGAAGTTATTACTCCACCACATGCGTGTGACGTCATTAACAATGGCCCTATGTTGTTGAACTAATGTGGTTCAAACGACGGATTTGTGACTGGCTAGTTAGTTTCCACAACAATGCATCGTACTATGGTGGTTAATCAGTGAGTTAAATCGTTGTATGGGAAACGCACCCCTGGGTGGTTACTAGTATGTTGTGAAATTTCCGAGGTGTACTAGGTGGTTGCCAGGAATTTGCCAGGTAGTTTCTAGGATGATTTGAGTGGTTACTAAGGCATTGATATGGGAGTTGCCAGGGTGTTCTATAGGGGTGACCCTGAATAGTCAAAGATTCGATGCTTCAATAGGAGGAGCCTGATTCGACTATCAATCTCACAGTCGAATATTCGCTGAGGCGTTATGATCATGCTATTTTGGCTATATGGGGGTACTCAAATGTCTTATTTCACATAGAACTACCGGTTTGCTGTGTTTCTGCACGTTGTTGCTTGAAGAACGTGTCCACAAAAGGAGTTCATTCAGAGCCGCGTTCACGTTCATGTGCATTCATGGCATTTTGTGCAGATAGCCTATAAGTCGTAATATTAACTTTATGTTGTATAAATAACGAAGCGTATTCTATATGAAATAAATGAAATCCCATTGATTAAAAACCTGCTATCTTCAACGTGTGCAGCTCAAAACAGAAATGCAGAACATTAATAACTACTGTCATATACATAACGTTACAATGAGAGCACTATTGTAAAAAAAATTGTGAATTCTTAGGGTTTTGCTGACGCTTAATTTTAACTCTTTTAATCAAAATATAAAACAATGTATCTGCGAGGCGTCCGTTACACATTTTCCCTGTGTGTTAACGTCAGTAATTATGACTGTCTCTTGAATGTATTTTGCTCCCCGCCCCCAAACATATGATTCGACTATCAGTCGACTATCGGCAAGATTCGAAAATTCCTATTCGACTATGAAAATCCTTAGTCGGGGACACCCCTAGTGTTCTGGGTGGTTTCTAGGATGTTGCTAAGTGGTGTTCACTGTTCATGGTAGTCGCTTGGGCGTTGCTAGGTAGTTTCCAGAGGGTTCAGGGTGGTTGCAGGGTGATTTGGGTGATCACTAGGGCTAGTAAATCTTGTATATTGCTAAGCTCTGTGGTTGCTAGGATATCGCTAGGATTATTTTGGTGGTCACTAGCGTTGCTACAGACTGTAGCTTCCAGGGTGTTCTGAGTGGTTGCTAGGGCATTGCTAGTGTGATGTGGATGGTCAACAGGTCGTTGCTAGGGTGATTTGGGTGGTCAAAAGGCATTGCTAGGTGGAATCCAGGATCCAGTTAGTTTCCAGGATGATTTGAGTGGTTGATAAGGAATTGTTAAATGGTTTCTAAGATATTGGTTGCTAGGGTGTTGCTAGGTAGTTTTCATTGTATTCTGGGTGGTTGCCTACTGAATCAAGTCAAAAGAGTTTAAATATGGATCCTTTATTGTAAGTCTATGAGATTTTTTCACCGTTTTAATATCCAAAAGGTGGAAAATTGTCAGTCTGATCATTTAGTAAAGTAACAGTTCACCTCTCCTCAACAAAACACATGGTTTGAGGAATTATTCATGTCTGCAGCACAAAAACTTCAATAAATATTCACTTGAGAGCAGTGTGGATACATATTTGTACCTAGCGGCTGTTATCTGATCCTCAACTTCATAAGTGCCGAGTCGTTTGTAGAGGGCATGCATAATTTTGTCTCCTTGGTAACCACTTCCTCTCCCATCAAAGCTGGCCACGATCACATTCTCTGTGCTGGCCAAGTATGTGGACCATCCCACCCTGAACCGGAAATCTGACTTCTGACTGCAGGGGCCCGCATATCTACAGGATATGAAAGAATCAAGACTGTAGTGGCCATCAAACCCAGATCAGAGTTCAACATCAGATCACAAAAAAATTTAGCTAGCTTACACGTCAATGAGCAGAGGATATTTTTTGGATTTGTCGAATTTAGGAGGCAGCATCATCTGGTACCAGAGGTCTGAGGAAAAAACCCCCCCCACAAGATTAGGATTTAAAACAAACATATTTTCTAGGTTATTTGATTCGATTTTTCGCTCTCCTGCAAAGTCAGCCTTACCGAACTCTCCGATCTTCAGCGTGCCGTGCATAACTGACGGCATTGCGATGTTCTGCAGAGCATTTTCCAAATCTTTGTTGTCTTCAAGAACTCTCACCTCTAAAAACCATTTTGAGAAATTCAGTAAGTTAGTACCAGGAATTGAACTGATACTGAACTGAATTGCACTGATATTGAATGCTAGCCAAACCTGATAATTGACAGATAACGAATAAATTATATAAAAAGTATGCTATTTAATTAATTATAAAAACTATTTTATAATTAATTAATACATTTAAACTAATTTTAATACATGAAAACAGTGAAACTCACTCTGCTATGCCCTTCTAAAGGGACACCGCATCAGGAAATAGTGCTCTTAAAGGGTTAAAGTTGTAATCGCTAGACCATAATGGTATTTAGATTGCAATTAATTAGGCAGAAATTTTATAGAATCTTGAAGGCAGTAGTTTATATACATATAACAATACCTAACAGATATAGAATCATGTTTTTTTTATATATAGTAAATTAAGAGAATATAATTTTTTTTGAATGAATTCTTCATAAATGTGATTACAAGTACTGCAACAAATTTTAAGTTGTTTTCAAATACATGTATTCCAATATATATTGTATATTTTACTGTATAATATACACATATGGCTTTAATATTGAAATTATATTCTCATAAGCACTTTCTATGCTTACAGTATATTACTTATATTTCGAAATAATATACGAAAATGTAAATAAAAAATGAATGAATGATGAATGAATAATCGTTTATTTTTATTCGTTTATATTTTTGTAGAGGACATGGGAAGTGGTGGGGATGTGATCGAAAAACGTTCAGTAAATCGGACTCGAATGGGATGCTAACTGCTACTCTGTGAACTAACTGCTAATGCCAGTGATTTTTATGACTTTAATGTTTAGCCGTACCTGTTCCATCTCGGCTGTTTCTCAGTGTATGCAGAGGCAGTCCAGGACCTTCAGAAACATTTAACTGATTTTTTCTTTTGTGTGCTTTATGTACTTTGCATATAGAGAAGTGCTATAAAAAAATTAATATACATGGCATACCAGAACAGCTCATAAGGTAGTAGGTTCCTTCAGTGCTAAACAGGGCAGAATTATATTTGCACCGGTCTGCATTGAGGGTACAGGTCAGACACTCACGCTCAGAATGGGAAGCGTCGTTTATGGTGATTCTGCCGCAAGAGCAAATGCATAATTTATTTAATTTTCAACTATGAAAATATCTGATTGATTTCAGCTTGTGACACTCACTTGTAAACATTCCTTTGGCCTGGACTTGCATTGTGCTCGTTACTCACATAGTATCTGTGGCAAACAGAGAAAAAAAGTTGAGGAAAGAATCTCGAACACTCAATGACAGAAGTTTCTAGTAAATTAACTTACACAGCATCGTTCGTGACCTTAAGGATGCTAGTGACCTCCCACTTTCCTCTTGTCAGGAACTTCTTTTCTGTCTAGGAAACAATATCGAACAATATAAAAAAAAAAAGCAAACTTACAGAATACATACAACGCTGTGATTCTGCTTGAATTTGACATTTAAAATAGCTGAATGCAAAAATAAAATAGGTTACTAAAAAATGGCTCAATTTACCAAATTTACCTGAAAAAATAAGAAATATACAAAAATAAAAAATGCTAAAATCTAATATCTTTCAAATATTATTAGTGTCAATATTCAATACATATTAATGCAATAATAAAACCTTAAATATTAGTTTAACTATACATTTTATATATACAAAATTGGATTAAATTCTGTAATTTATAACTTGTAAACTCACTCCACTGAAATAAACAAGATGCTTAAAATGCTCTTCGTCACTCATAATGTTATAACAACTGCTGTCGTTCGGCCGAAAGACAGGTTCATCTGGAGAGAACTACGAAAACAAAGCAAGCAAACCAACAAACAGACATATTAGCTTGACTCAACATTGCATTAAACATCAACTGGTAATTTTGTAATCAAATAATTCATACCCGGCCAACCCAACCCGTGCTGCTTGTGATAACCTGACTCTATATAAAAAATAAAAAAAACACATACGAGAAAAAAGATTTGCGATTGGATAAAGATTTCAGTCAATTCAGTGACTCTACAACAGTCTAAGAAGTAAGAGGTACCAGTGAACTTTCAGTCCAAGCATCGCCGTTGAAGTCATACATCTTCAAAACAACATAGTTTTGCGTTCTTTTCTGCCACTGCACTGCAATTTGCTCATCGGACACCCATGTAACAGTGCTCAGGTAGTGCTCTCTGTGATAAAACACATCGTTTTAGGTCAAATTACTGTTTCATCTGGTTGAAGAACTCATGCAAACTCCAAAACTCCTTACCCTGCACCAACAACACTGGGAACCAGGACTTCATTGGTCGTAGATGTGTTTGTGTCGAAGACAAACAGTTTGACGGTTGGGTTTGGGGTTCCGGCCTTGGAAACAAGCAAATGGGAGTGTCAAAAATTATATTTTGAAGGAATATTTCACCCAAAAATGGAAATTTGTGTAAACTTTCTCACCCTCAGGCCATCCAAGATGAAGATGAGTTTGTTTCTTCATCAGATTTGGAGAAATGTAGCATTACAACACTTGTCATCAGTGGATCCTCTGCAGTGAATGGGTGCCGTCAGAGTGAGAGTCCAAACAGCTGATAAAAACATCACAATAATCCACCAGTAATCCACACCACTCCAGTCCATCGGTTAATGTCTTGTGAAGCAAAAAGCTGTATGTTTGTAATAAACAAATCCTCATTCTGATGGCACCCATTCACTGCAGAGGATCCATTGTTGAGAAAAAGATGTAATGCTAAATTTCTCCTAATCTTTTCTGATGAATAAACAAACTCATCTACATCTTGGATGGCCTGAAAGTTCATTTTCAGCAAATGTTCATTTGCCAAATATTCCTTAACATCACATTTGACTTTACATTACTTTTTTTTCCTTTTACCTTGGGGTACGGTTGAAGTAAGTTTCTGGGATAATTGGCTTTCCGTACCATGTGTATTCAATGTTGTGGACTCCTGAGTCATTAAATTTGGCGTATGCCACAAACCTCCCATTTGGTGACCACCGCAGCGCAAAGTTGGTGGAGAACATCTCCTCTACAGAGAAAACAGATGCACAAGATCACTTGCTTTTTTGGACCATTTTCATGTGAAACTATTCAATAAGTCTTCAAAAGGTAAAAGGACCTCTGTTTGAATGGGTAACATTCATCGCTTCATTAAAATAGTATCTCACCCTGGACACCCAGTCAGGAACCCCCCCCCCCCCCCAAAAAAGAATGCCATTGAGGATCAGGTTGTGGGCTCCATCAGTAGTGACCTGCTTGAATGCAGAGGTGGGAGTCTCCTTCACATAGACGTTGTTTTTCCAAACAAAAGCCTGCATGGATTTGAAAAGAATATCACATTTTTGTTGGGTAGGAATATGTGTGCAAAGGTTTTGGAGTTTTGGAAAACAAGCAGTTTTGTAGAAGCTAGCTTGTCCTGATCAAGTACCGTTTACACGTGAAAACAATCCAAAACAGTTCTTAACAAATAAGTCCGTGGATTTTGATGTGAGAGGACAACAAATGAACTTTTTCACTGGATAAAGCAATATTATGGATTATGAACTCATATTTTAGCCAGCATTTTGTCATGCTACAATACTACTTGCTGGAGAAATTAGCTTGCTACTGGAAAAGCTACAGCCCTCAACATTTAATATATCTTTTAGAACATATAGCTAATAACACTAGCAAACACCATGTTTATAAATCATAGTATTTAATTAATTAATTCATTAAACTCATTTAACAAAAAGAAGCTGTGTGCGCAAATATCTCTGTCATGCTATAGTGCTACTTATTGGAAAAATTAACTTGTTGTTGGAAAAGCTACACTGTTTTTCAAAAATAGCTTAGCTATTGTCACGCTACTGAAAATTGTAGTCAAGTTCATAGCATTGTTTTAGTTAGTTCCAAATCGAAAAGCCATGTGACAAAACAATTTTGTCATGATACAGTGCTACTTGTAAAAATGTGTTTGTTTACCGGAGAAGCTACACTTTCTTTTAGTTAATTAACCATAACACTTAAAGTATCTTTTATAATAAATAACCAATGAAACTAGAAAACCCCATAATATATTGATAAATCCCGATATTTCATAAAATTTTTCGCTACAAAAACTGTGTGCGCAAACATCTGTCATGCTACAGAGCTACCTGTTGGAGAAATTAGCTTATAAGCTAAAAAAAGCTACATGGTTGCGACAAAAAAAAAAAAAAACAAAAAAAAAAAAAAAAAAAAAAAAAAAAAAAAAAAAAAAAACAGCTACTGAAACAATTTTGTCACGCTGCAATGCTATTTGTTGGAAAAATGATCTGTTACTGGAAAGTATACATTTTCTATTGTCAAAAATGTTGTTACGCTGCTAATTTTCGTTAGCTACCTCAAAACTAGGGATGGGCGATACCGCTTATTTTGTTTTTGATACGATACCGATACTTTTAAAGGCAAGTCTCGTCGATATCGATACCGATTCGATACTTCTGCACTAAACTTTTAAATTATGAAATGTATTAAATTATGAAATTACTAAGAGTAAAATGGGTAATGAAAACCACTTAACTTTATACAACCATCAGCGTATTTCAGAATTTTTACTTTTTTGTAACATATATCATCACATTTTTATATTAGTGCTACCAGTATTACAACATTAATATTCTAACTTATTTGTAACATTTGAACTTTTGATTTAGTGCAATATTTTGTACTGCCATTAGGGACTGCCAGTGACAGACTGTTGTATGATAAAATGCAACCTTTTTATTCTGACAGTGTATGATTTCTATTAACATTACAGAATAGAACATGATCAATACTATCTTTCAACGTTCAATTTAAATAATTGTAATTGCACAAACTATGTAGGCTACAATTTCAATTTGTTTATTGTGAAATAACTCAAACATTTATGTTTTTTTTTCTGTCCTCTGATAAGCATTGTCCAGGGCTGCCATTCCCAAAAGCTTTAATGCTTTCTTATGATACTTTTGGGAAACGCAGCCCTGTTTGAATGCACTGTCAGAAGTGAGTGAACGCTCTCTGTGATGGATTGGTTCTGTCTTGCAACATTTGCGTGTGTTCAGATGAGCAGGAAAATAGTTCTATCCTACACAATTACTCGCTAACAAAGGTTATTCGTCCAATTCAATGCATATTGTACGATTTTTTTTGTTTTGTTAAATTAACAAAATCACTGGTAAATAAAACACACCTTAGTATCGATATTTTTTGTTTGAGTATCGATACTTTCGATACTCGGGTCAGTATCGATATATCGATACTTCGGATCGATACGCCCATCCCTACTCAAAACTGTTTAAAAGCACATATTCGCACATGAAGCAAACTAAGTTCCTTATATACATAAAGAATAAATGATGACATGGTAAAAACTAGTTCAATGACGACAATACTGATTAGTTTTTATGACATATACATGACATTACAACTTATGCATGAAGTAGCAAACTGATATGATACTCACCAGTTTGTGGCCAGTTGGTGACCATGCTAAGTATTGGACTTCATGTGGGATATCCGTATTTATAAATTCCCTGAAATAAAGAGCAAGTCAGTCATCTTAAATTAATACAAAGTGATCATTAATCACAGTTATGACACAGCACAGAGATCCATAGCATGCAGTTTGTTAACATAAACAGCTAGCTAGCTTTATAGAACGATTGTTTAAGTAAAAACACTAGGAAACAAACCCTTTTTCCAGGTCGTAGATGGAATACGATGAAGTGTATGAGTGTCTCCATAGCTGGTGAAGAAAGCCAACATTAAACATCTGGATACCAAGACGATAAATGATTAATTACCCATCAAAGCGTTTCATTGATTACCTTAGTGTAGTTGCTCAGGAAACAGACATATTTTCGATCTGCTGACACCATGTAATCAAAAGCTGCCACACGGGACTGATAACATCAAAGAAAGATAACCGTTGTAAGTTCAAGGAATCAATACAAACGGGCATTTACATTTAAGCCATTTAACAGATGCTTTTATCAGACTTTCAAACAGATCTAGAGAAACGCTACCAAATTAAGTCAGTATTTATATGTAAAAACTCATTTGTGTTGCACATGGGTTGATTCGAATAAACCATTTCAGAATTTCTGAAGAAAGACGAGTGGTGCTTTCTTGTGCAAAACTGGTTTTTAGTACATTGCTATGTGGTTGCTAGGGTATTCTAGCTAGTTGCTAAGTGGTTGCTTACTGTGCCAACTATAAAAAGACCCAACCCTACGTCTTTAAATGTAAATTTATGGGATTTTCACTTGTTTAATCGCCCATCTGACAAAAATCATAGAAATCACTTAGACAAGTGTCATGGTTCACACACGTCCAGTATGTGACATTCAAACCACATTTCAAAACACCATTTACGATTCAGAAAAGGTTCAATGTGGCAAATGCTCTTACAAATATCTGTTGGTTCACAAATTCACTTCCATTTCCTGTGGTTGCACTGATCAGGTGCAATGAACCTTCTCCTGTCTTGTGAAGATATTCATCATCTGCATGAAAATAGTGCAGAAATAGTGCAGCAAATAATTTAATTGCAAAACATGTCAATATCCACTTACAGAAGTTTACTTACAAACAGTATCATGGTATTACCATGTTTTTTTGACATGGTATGTAAATACCACATAACATGAATATGCACTTAAAAACACAAAAAATACCATATGGTAGAACCATATAAAAACATGGTACATGGTATATGTCAAAGTACCATAGTGTTGCTATTTGATACCATCAGTGTACCACGGTACAGTCACCGTATACTTTATATTTGGGTTTATATATTTATTTGTAGGGATTATTTATTTCGTTGTACCTGAGACCCATCGCATGTTGTATGACTTGGTTCTTGCAGTTCCACTGAAGTAATCTTCTAGAGTAAAAGTCCTCTGGGATTCAGTTTTATCCTCTGAGAGAGACGCAGACAGACAGACAGATCATAGATAGATAGATAGATAGATAGATAGATATGATTTACTGTAGCACAAACGTTGTCAATGTGTTTTATGAAAAAATGTCAATTATATAAGCAAAATCATTATCCTGTAACAAAGTTCAGATTGAGGGGAAGATAAGAGCTCAGATAAGAGCTGCAGAGCGTTTGGTTCAGCATCTAAAACACTGATGTAAGCACTCCTGCAGCCAATCACATGTGACAGCCTAACTACAGCATTACTTCAGTGAGATTTACACACCCATAAATCATCTCTGACTAACAATTTGACATTTATAAGTTTAACATGAATCGATAGAGCTATCAATCACAAATAGCTCTTGATTTCATGAGGCATATTTATAAACGTATCCAAACACATGTGCATGGATTTATCCATATACAATCACCTACCGTTGAGAAAAATGGCTGTTGGAACAGCTATTAACACAACGATCACTACGATCCCAAATGCTGCCAGAACCCATTTTCCAATTCCCTAAAAAATGTCAAGAATAACACTCACTTTTAATTCAATCATATACGCAAAGAACGCAGCATCTTGTGATGCTCTCCAAATGCGCTTTTACGCACAACTTTCTAAAGTTAAAAACGTACTTTTACAAACTGTGCACTCGATATTTGCACTATGTAGCACTTACTGACCATCTTAGAGTGAAATGCGAGAGTCTTGGTTCAGAATTCCGTTATTTACCAGCGCAATTCGGTTTCTCTGTTGCGCGCTGACGCTCCCGAGAGTCGAATAGAGCAGGAGTGTTAAATATTACCTCAACTTTGCTTGTAAAGGAAACAATAAAATGGTGACAGATTAAAGTTCGCATTCCTTTAAAACGCGGTGTCTTAGTCAGTGATACAGTATTTTTTCTGTAACGCATGCCAAAACTATAATGAAGCTGAGTGTAGCGTTTTCTGCACACACACACACACACACAACTTTCCTCGAGTTTGTCACGATGGCATGTTATGAGGGAAAAGAGTCAGTGCCCTCAAATATTCATGCAAAATAAATCATTTTACATTTGCATTATCAAACGCTCTATATTTGCCTTATTACATGAGCCGTGAGGATGACTCGTGAGAAGCGTGTATGCATTGTGATATCCAATTCTCTGACCGTGCTTTTGAACTGATTCGATTTGGTAATAATGACTCGGTCGAAATGATTTGCAAAGCGCAAATAAATACAAAACTCGTGCATTGGTAAAATTGCTGGGAATCATTAATGCTTTTACAGGCTTTTCATATTTGAAATACTAGTATTTGTTGTTCAGGTACTGGTCCAACATGTTCTACAAAAGTGATAAACAGCCATTTTACAACAAAAATGAAACGTGGACACTTTTCAGCTCTGATCGATTGGCTCATGAATCTTCCGATTCGATTCATTGAAGCATCGAACGAACGGATTTGAATCGGACTTCCCAACAATTCGATCTACTAATGACAGAAAACGGTTTAAACTAATTTATGAATCAAAGCTTTACAACTTAACCTACATTTTAAATTCTGTTATATATAAAAACAAAAGTGTTTTAATGAAAATATGAAGTGTTAGCAGTATGATTTAGGCCTAGCCTATATGATGAATTAAAGGCAAAAAGCAAACATTTGACACAGTATTTCATCAAATATTATCCAGAATGGAATTCAGAAACAGTGCTATTTTCTCCATATGAATCGTATGTAAGCATATGGAAAGCCAGCATTCCCTCGCACATATTGTAAGGGCCTGTTTTCTCACAGCTTTACAGCAGGCCGCATATTGTCTCTCAGACCATAAAATTTATGATGGTCATTGATAAAGCAAATAATAAATAATGTGAGCTGACATAGGCGCACTTCCTCGAGTTGTTTTAAAGGAGATGAAGCATGCGTTTGACCTTAGCATACTGGCGTCCACACGCTCTAGATGAAAACAAATTCCCGATTTAAGTTTGTAAGGATTTAACAACACAAATACTACATCAAAAAAATTATAATAATAAAATAAAAATAAACATTTTAACATAAGTTAATGAATTAAGTCTTAAAAAGCTATTCTAAACCTCATGTAAGCCATTTTGAAAATTAGATTGCATATTTTTCTACTTTGTATAAACAATTTGATTAAGTCAGAGTGGATTTTCTCCCACATTAGACATTTATTTCCAAATATTATGATTCAGGAATAGGGTGAACACCTCTTTTTGGCATAAAGCATTATGCATTGCATTGATTTTCCATTCTTCAGTCGTTTCTGTGTTCTTTGAAAGAGTGTGAGTGAGTGTATTTATTTATTTTGGTGTCTAAGCATATGCTTCCTTTGGGTGTGGTGTTCAATGCTATTTTATAACCGTGGATTGCAGTCGTGCACTGTGTAGTTGTGGTTTCTCGAGAGTCAATGATTGTTTACGGTGTTGCCACTGCATTTAAAGCCACAGAGGAAAGAACAACTGTTGGATAACTAGCTGGAGGGAGCTGCAGGGAAATTCGATGTCAATATTTTCCAGGCAGTTTTTAGTATCGAAAGAGCTCCTTGGAAATATAAAACTGTATATTAACATTATGTCATTTGATTAATTCAGAGAGACTTAAAGTGCACTCAAGGCAAAAACTGTCACAGGAAAACTAATTAAAGATGATTTATAGGCCGATATTTGACCATTTTGATAGAACGTTTAATGCATAACAACATTGTGCCAATGACACTAATAGTTCTTTTGAACCAATTCTTTAAATGATTCTACTAAAATGATTCACATCGACTGAATTTTTGTTGTTCTTATTCAAGTTGTAAAAAAACCCAACACTATCTCATGGCAATTCGTAACTATTTTACGTTTTGGGAAACTGGTCGCTAATTCGTATAAATTCATACAATCTTATACGTTTTTGTGCAATCTGCTTACCCCCACTGAGCCAGGGGTGGACTTAACCAATAAGCGCGGTGAGCTGCCGCTTAGGGCCCCGGGGAATCAGGGGGCCCCACCCTGATATTGCAGAAACATATTTGCAGCGTTGAACAATAGCCAATCACAGACATATCTGTTCATTTCTTGAACGCAACGACCAGAAGTGTTTAAGTTAGAATCCACTCACCACTCAAAATGTAGAGTTTGCTGAGTTCATTATAACAAAGTGTAGATACGATGTAAATAAAAGATTCGTTGTGCAGTGTAGAATGCTTATTAACGAAACAATTTTTTTCTTCTTCTAAAAATCGTATGTTTTCGTACAAATCACAGCATGCGAATTTTTGAACTTGTATAAAGTAGTGACGTTTTATCATGTTATTGGGTTGAAAAACCTGCTGCGTTTTATCGTCAATCAAATTACTAAATCTAAATGACCTAAAATTGTGAATTAATAATAATAATTAAAAAATAACATTTTAAAAATATATGGATTTATTTATATATGTTTCTTAAGGGTTGAAATCAAACTGGCTGTAACCGACCATATTGCATTTTTTCTAACAAAAGGACTCAAGCTAATTTAACATAGAAGATAACATACATTTCCAATGTCAAAGGCTGTAAAATACGACAGATTAGATATTTCACGAAAGATTTTTATCATATAGGAGTGAAAGGTCACATCCACGCATTCAAGACAGGCGTTTACTGTAATTATGGTGCTAATTTTGCGATAAGCAAGTCACAATTCCAGGATGACTTCAGCTTTTGACCAATCAGATCAAAGTCTACTGATGTCACTGAACGGCTCCTGCAATAAAGGGGCTGAAAAGATGTGATGTCACAGAAAACAGCCGGAAACAGTAAAAGGCCATGTGCGCTGTTTTTAGCCTGTTTACAACCGTCTTTGGAAGTAGATCTTAAAAATTGGTGACACAATTAATCTGCGGCAGTGCTTTGAGCAAAAGTGAATTATGACATTTTACAAAATATTTCAAATTTGCGACTCAGAAAGGCTGAAGGAAACTTCAAAGAATGTTTTTTTCCATATCGGCGGATCTTCAGAAATCATTTAACAGCAGACAACAAGGGGGAAAAGCTGGGAGAACGCACAAGAGCAGAGGGGAAGGGACGTGTAGGGGGTGGGGACCTGGGGGGGGGGGGGCGAGGGGGGGGGGGGGGGGGGGGAGGGGAACGATCGGTGATCACCTTCCTTGCCACAAAGTCGGACTTCCTTCTTGCAAAACAATACATCCACACACTCCCTTGCGTAGGACGCATTCACCTTAAAATTCATCATGGCTCCTAATGCAGCAGTGGGCCGCATCACATTTTAAACACAATCCTTTGTTTTTTTTTTGTATGTCTTTTCAACATAATCGTGTCCGGGTTCTTTAAACAACAACTACGGTACACTTCTAAGCGTGGCATCAGATGCACTTGATGTCATGCGGCGGCCCTTCCCGCTTCTTTAGGGTACCCTAGTAATCCGACTTGTTTTATCACGAAAAACACATACATTGTTTATAATTACTGGTGACCCACTACCCTAATGGACCCATCATCAGCCGATCTTAACAAGTTTCCAATACTGCCACTCAGCAATACGATCAGAAACAACCTACAAACGACACTGCACCTCGCAATGCCTCCAAATTAAAAAATCTTCTCGGGGTCAAGTTACTTGATTTGAAATTGGATAATATCTCGACGCCCTTATACACTTTCTGGTGACAGACTCTTCAGTCTTCTGCGGAGCTTTATACCTTTCGAATTGCGTCTTTTCGTCTGCCTTTCTCTTGTACGAGATGCGTTGGTGTATATCAGTCTATAAAACATGTGAGACATGTTTGATCCAAGAGAAGTGGTCTTTTTGATGATAAGTACTAACATAACATCCGGGTTTGGCCTTTCGCCTCCTAAAACGTCAAACAAATTACTGTGGAGGAGTTCACCTGAACTACTTGTTCACAAACATATTGCCCATAGATTTCTGCAAGAAAAAGTTGTGAACTGCTGGCTAGTTGGTGTGTCAATACAAGACCTACATTAACAATCACAAAAAGAAAACTATTTAGCATATCTGCTTTCATTGCTTGCCTTTTTTAAGTGCAACTGGGAAGGCCTCCCTATGAATTTTCTTAATTCTATGCAGAAAAACCCTTTTTATTATCCACTTGCATACATCTCCACGGACTTTTCCATTACAATTTGGCACAAAAATCCATTATTATTATGTTAAAAGTTACATATAGTATTGATAGCAAACAAATATACCTCTTCAGTTGCCTCTCTTTCCTTATACTTTAAATAAAATCGTTATTGTTGATATTATTGTATTGATAGTATAAACGCAAAGACCATTATTATATTTCTATCATTCCGATATGACTCCATTCCATAATAACAGCTAATCCTACAAGTTTTTTCGTACCCTAATATTTTATTACTATCATTATAATTAGTACTAAATTAATAACACAATTATTTTATTATAATATAATCCATTGGATATGCGGTTACATGCCGATTTGCACTTCATCCTGCTATCTTATCAACCGGGACTTCATTGAGTAGTCTTTTGTGGACTTCAGTTCGGCTTTCAATACAATCATTCCAGCACTCCTCCAGACCACACTAACCCAGCTCTCTGTCCCTAGCTCTATCTGTCAATGGATCACAAGTTTTCTGACAGATAGGCAACAGCTAGTGAGAATTGGTAAATTCACATCAAACAGCTGCACCGTCAGCACTGGCGCTCCTCAGGGGTGTGTTTTCTCCCCACTGCTCTTTTCCCTCTACACCAACAACTGCACATCTAAAGACCCCACTGTCAAGCTCCTGAATTTTCAGAAACCCGGACCCTACACTCATCGGCCTCATCGAGGACTGATGATCTGCATATAGAGCGAGGTTGAGCAGCTGGCGGTCTGGTGGGCAGTCTTAGCAACCTGTGCTCAACACCTCAAAACAGTGGAGATTGAGAGCGTACTTCAGGAGACACCCACCAGCACAGCACTCTCCCCCCGCGCCCATCATTAACAGCACTGTGGCTGCAGTGGACACATTCAGGTTCCTGGGCACCACCATCTCTCAGGACCTGAAGTGGGACAATCACATGGACTCTATTGTGAAAAAGGCCCAACCTTCGCCAGCTGAGGAAGTTCAACCTGCCACATGAGCTGCTCACACAGTTCTACTCAGTCTTGATTTGAGTCACTTGCACCTCAATAACTGTCTGTTGTTGGCTCACTACAAAATCAGATATTCTAAGAACGAGGACGGTTTCGTATGCGAAAGATGGTATGGTGCGATCCCCTTCCTCACCCTTCAAGAACTGTATACATCCAGAGTGAGGAAAAGGGCTAATACTATAATACTAATAAACTATACTATACTATTCTAATACTACTACTACTACTAATAATAATCTATTCGTAACCCAAGTACGAGGTTTAAAAAAAGTCAGGAAAGTGAAGATGAATAGAAAGAGATGCTGAAGGCAAAACAGGTGTCTATTTTTAGCATACAGCCAGATTACTACTCCACCTGATAGCACGCCGCACTTCTGCCCATCAGTGACGCCAAACATAACATATAAACATCATAGCCCTGTTAAATATCGTCATTGAATCAGCTTCAACAATTTTTAGAAAGCTTAAAATGCTTTACAAGCAGGAAGCTCCATCCCGAGCTTTTACAGTTCGGTGTTTTTCGTGTTCTTCACAGCTCTGTAAATGTGAATGTCCCTTTGAGAGTCATAATGGACCTCTTGCACAGAGAAGCTCCGCCGTAGCTCCATGAGGAAGCGCTCGTCTCGCTCGTAACGAATCCGACAGGACAACAACACCACCGTGGTCTCCGAGCTCAGGTGTTCAAGAGTCTGCAGGAGGGCGGGAAACGTCTCCTCCAGGTAAACAATGTCGGCTCCCAGGATCAAATCAAAGCTGCCTGTGGGATACAGATGTAGATTCTCACCCCAGGTAAGTTCAGATACCCGTACCGCCCCCTGCTGGCTGGGAGGAATGTTTTCACGCACATTGGCAGCCAGAAATTCCAATGCAGGCTCTCGGTCTGTAATTGTCACATTGGCTCCTGCAAGAATGAAGTATTACTGACTAAAATAATTCAGAAAAAAAATTATGTTTCAGGCAAAGTATTCATTCTTACCAAGCAGAGCAGCTACAATGCCCACCAAACCTGTGCCAGCTCCAAGCTCAATAACCCTTTTTCCTTTCAGATCCACCTTTCCCATCTCCAGGAACATACAGAGCACTACTGCCTAGAAAATAAACAAGGATGGACTATTAATTTATGATGACTGGAAAAGGTACACACTTGTAAGCAAATCCTGCGGGATTCAAACCTACAGCCTTTTCCCCCCAGTCCAGTTTTTAACCCAATGAGTGCAGAATCTGCAGATGATGAACCTGAACTTACTGCGTCCCAGACCACAGCAGCGACACCCAATCGGTTCCAGTCCTGGCTGAGTCTGATCCTGTGATTGGCCAGATGAAATTCAGCTGAAGTCTGGTGAAGTTTTGCCAGCGCAGGCAGTAGATTCTCATCATAGGGCACCAAAGCCATCTTGAGCTGTTAAAAAGACCAAAAAATATAGAGGCATAAAATATGATTTTGTTAAGGACTTTTCAGTACTTTAATCATAATATAAAAGTTAATAATAGAATAAAAGTCATATCTGATACCTTTTTATGTCGTGCTGTGTGTAGTAGAACGACTTCAGCATGGGCCACTCAGCGATCTGTCCTTCGTCCGTTTTTACTGCTGTCAGTCGTGACTCACCTGCGCCATCTGATGTTTAGGCGTGTAACTGCTAGTGGTGTTTCATGAAGGAATAGGCCAAGATGCTCAAACTCTTATTTAAAAAAAAAAACATAAGAAAAGAAAAGAAAGAGAGAAAAAAGAGCCCAGTGAGGATGTGGTCACAATTAAGGAAGTGGCTTTGACACAATTATTTCTGCTGATTATCTGTGTTAGTCAGGCTTGTTTTTTAACCTTCTGCATCATGGACCCGATTGAGATCGCTTTCGCATCAGTCAATATGCCCATGCTTTTTATTTTATATTGAATTATTGTTACTTTGGGTTCTAATCTGCCATTTTCTGTCCGTCTGACTGTAATTTTCAGAAGAAATTACTCACTATTTAGAGTCAGTGTAAAATTTAGATTTTGTGTTCAATAAATGTAATTTGGTCTACATTGTATTAATTTTGACAGTTGCTGTAATAATATGGTCTTTGTGTCGTGTGACAACTCTTCAGAGGAAAAAAAACGTGTGTGATAAATACAGCATTCTTGTATATTTAATTGCACGAGCTCAGTATGTGTGAGTGCGTAGTTTATGGATGAAGGACTGCTTTTCAGCTAATGTGAACCTCACGTTTGACTTTTCTGTGAAACAAAGTAGAGGATATATCAACCAAAGAGGTCTATAATACCTGGAGAAAGCTCATCTCAATGGCAGATGAAGTGAACCATGTGACTGATCCTTCTGGACCCAAGCATTTAAATGCAGTGTTGGGGTACGTAAGTAACGCAAGTTACGTAATAAGATTACTTTTTTTCAAGTAACTAGTAAAGTAACGCATTACGTTTTAATTTACAAGAGAATATCTGAGTTACTTTTTCAAATAAATGACTCGTTACTTTTTTTTCCTCCAATTTATTGATTGACAGCTCTGGTGTCCCCATGTTGAGAGAAATCAGAAGATGTTACCGTAGTTCTAAAATAAATATGAATATGCATTAATTCATCTCACTCACACAAAAAAACAACACACAGATTCAGTATTCCTCAAAATGAATAAAAATAATGCAACTCAGAATATGACGCAAACCTGCAATAATTAAATGTTAAACAACACAAATATCCTTTATGTATTTAATCCCATTCTATTTGCTTTTGACCTTCGATGATCCAGTTCAATCATGCTAATAAGCAAAAATTACTCTAGACGAACATTGTCTTTTTTTATTGCTGAAGTGTGTTGAAATGTCTTCTTCTGCATTCTACTGTACAGATGTAAATGTACTTTCCCTTCAGCCTGAGGCTTACTCATTTCACTTTTGGTGTGAAAAGGCTTTTATATTTGCTAAAAATATAACTTTTTTATTTTAAAAACAAACAAGCAAGCCCTGTCCAGATTTTAAAAGTAACGCAAAAGTAATGTAATGCATTTCTTTCCATAAAAAGTAACTAAGTAATTTAATTAGTTACTTTTTAGGGAGTAATGCATATTGTAATGTATTACTTTTAAAAGTAACTTTCCCCAACACTGTTTAAATGTAATATGCAGATGCACAAATGAATAAATAAATAGTTGTTAACAGAAGTAATTTAACCCTGGTTTCTATTAAATGTAATTGTGCTGATATTCTCATAAACTGTTACATGTGACTTGTCAGAGTTTGAGGAACAAACATTCAGCTGTTTATAGCAGCGTGCAGACTGAAGGAGAAGTTCTCACAGACAGAAAAGTTAATCAGATACTGTTGATAGGGCTTTAAATTAATTTATTCTTCCCTCTATATTTCACCTTATTTTTTCCAGCTCATCTTCCCATTCCTGTCATCACCAGAGACTCTGCATGTTCTTCATCATCAGGATCATCACAGCAGAACTGTTCACTGCTGTGTTCAGTGTTGAATGTGAGTCATGTGACTCTCTCCTGGTACAAAGGAAACCTGATCTCAGCATCAGTCTCTCTCTAAATCTGGAGATCGAGTGTCTGGATGATTCCTACAGCTGTGTGTTGAACAATCCCATCAGCAATCAAACTAAACCTCTCAACAGCACTGAACTCTGTCAACCATGTCCAGGTATGGCAGTTGTAATATTAATGAACATTTATGGAAAACAAACCACAAATAAATTTCTTTCTGTTCAGATGTTGTTTTTTTGTCATTATGTACAGTGGGGAAAATATTTATTTGATCCCCTGATGATTTTGTAAGTTTGCCCACTTAAAAAGAAATGAAGGGTCTGTAATTGTTATGGTAGGTTTATTTTAACAGATAGAGACAGAATATCAACCAAAAAAATCCAGAAAAAAACACATTATATAAAGGTTCGAAATTGATTTTAATTTCAGTGAGTGAAATAAGTATTTGATCCCCTACCAACCAGCAAGAATTCTGGCTCCCACAGATTGGTTATGTGCCCATGTGGAACACAGATTAGTCCTGTCACTTTAAGAAGTTACTCCTAATGTCAGCTCGTTAGGTGTATAAGACACCTGTCCACACAATCTGTATCTTCCATTCCAACCTCTCCCACCACCATGGGAAAGACCAAAGAGCTGTCAAAGGATGTCAGAGACAAGATTGTAGATCTGCACAAGGCTGGAATGGGCTACAAGACCATCAGCAAGAAGCTTGGTGAGAAGGAGACAACTATTGGTGCGATTATTCGGAAATGGAAGAAATACAAAACAACCATCAATCGGCCTTGGTCTGGACCTCCGTGCAAGATCTTGCCTCATGGGGTAAGGATGATCATGAGAAAGGTGAGGGATCAGCCCCCAACTACACGGGAGGAGCTTGTTAATGATCTTAAGGCAGTTGGGACCACAGTCACCAAGTAAAACATTGGTAACACACTACGCTGCAATAGACTGAAATCCTGCAGCGCCCGCAAGGTCCCCCTGCTCAAGAAGGCACATGTACAGGCCCGTTTAAAGTTTGCCAAAGAACATCTAAATGATTCAGAGAAGGCTTGGGAGAAAGTGCTGTGGTCAGATGAGATCAAAATTTAGCTCTTTGGCATTAACTTGACTCGTCGTGTTTGGAGGGAGAGAAATGCTGATTATGACCCCAAGAACACCATCCCTACAATCAAGCACGGAGGTGGAAACATTATGCTTTGGGGCTGTTTTTCTGCTAAGGGTACAGGATGACTTCACTGCATTGAGTGGCAAATGGACGGGGCCATGTACTGTAAAATCTTGGACGAGAACCTCCTTCCCTCAGCCAGAACACTGAAGATGGGTCTTCCAGCATGACAATGACCTGAAACATACCGCCAAGGCAACAAAGGAGTGGCTCAAGAAGAAGCACATTAAGGTCATGGAGTGGCCTAGCCAGTCTCCAGACCTCAGTCCTATAGAAAATCTGTGGAGGGAGCTGAAATTTCGAGTTGCCAAATGACAGCCAAGAAACCTCAAGGATTTAGAGAGGATCTGTAAAGAGGAGTGGATCAAAATCCCTCCTGAGATGTGTGCAAACCTGGTAACCAACTACAAAAACACGACTTACCTCTGTGCTTGCACACAAGGGTTTATGCACCAAGTACTAAGTCATGTTTTGCTTGGGGATCAAATACTTATTTTACTCACTGAAATGCAAATCAATTTCTAACCTTTATATAATGTGTTTTTTTCCCCTGGATTTTTTGGTTGATATTCTGTCTCTATATGTTAAAATAAACCTACCATAAAAATTACAGACCCTTCATTTCTTTGTAAGTGGGCAAACTTACAAAATCAGCAGGGGATCAAATAAATATTTTCCCCACTGTTGTTGCAGGTTTTCAATAAAATCTATTTTTCTGTCCTCAGACCGCATCCACTGTTGCCATTTCACCGAAGCTCTGATTCGATTGGTCATCTCTGCTGTGGTGGGCGTGGCTACTATTGCCATAATGGTTTATGACATCAGATCCAGAAGAGATGAAAAGAAACTGAGAACATCACAATCAGTCCTTGAATAAAGAACCTTGGATGAATAGTTCTTTAGTTCTAGTCAAAAGTCATGGAAACTCATTGGACAAAAAGAGCGGTAACCCTGCAAGACGCTAATGATACAATTTTTACACAGAAATTTGTGTGGTTTCTTTTTTCATATACAGAATATTGCTTTGCATATTTCACTTCTTCAAAGACACTTGAAATCTAAAGCATGAGTTTAAGGATTCTTCTTTGTTTAATCTGCTTGTCATTCAATCAGGACTGAATGGAGTCAGTTTGAACTGAACATCAGAAACTGAAGGTTGTTTGTAGATTGTTGAAGGGTTTCATTTTATATGTTCAAATGCTAATACAACAACTACATATAAAGAATCTATTGGTTGTAATTCTTACCAGTCAACTTATTTTTTTGGTAATCAGCATTGTCACAGTACCTAAAGTATTCCTTTAATAATTAATGACATTATAATTACAATTTTAAACTGATTGTAAAAATTGAGTTCCCTTTCGATAATACACTCATACTGCATCTTGCTAGCATCTTGCTGGGAAAAAGCCTTTTTTTCTCCTGAACTGAAGTCTTTTTGTCATTCACGCAGTGAAACTGCATGGCCATTGGTTCGTGCAGTGTATTAAAAACAAACCAATGGCTAGGCAGCGGAGCTGCACGAGCCTATGGCGATGAAGCCCGCCAAAGCCTGCCAAAGCCCGCCAGAATGGGCGGGGCATCTGGCTATATAAGCGTTTGCCACAGGATTCTCAGATTTCTTCTCCTTCAGCGACGACTCTACGTCTTCAAGCTGATCCGAAGCCGCTCGCCGTTGACACGCCTTCGCAGCTGGAATCGGGACCTCTCAGCACGGCTGACCTGCTTCTCCTCCACTTCAGCGACGCAGCAGTTCCAGTCCGTTTCCCCTGCCGCCATCCGGCGATACTAAAAGAGCTACTAAAAGAGCTTAGCGTTGTTGCAAATGCCACGCCGTTCCTCGAGCGCCATTTGTGGCTGACACTAACAGAGATCAAGGACGCGGATAAGATCCCCTTTCTCGATGCTCCAGTCTCTCCCAAAGGTCTCTTCGGCCCGGTGGTCAAAAGATTTGCTGAGCACTTCATGGAGGCACAGAAATCGTCCCAGGCTATGCGACATTTCCTGCCTAAGCGCTCCAGCTCCGCTGCTGCCTCTGCTCGCCCTAAGTCTGCGCCGACTCAGCAGCCTGCGAAGCCAGCACCTGCCGCCCCCGCTGTTCAGCCTGCTAAAGCGCAGCAGACGGGGGGACTCTCTCGCTCGGCCAAACGCTACCCTCCTCCGAATGCGCCAGGGACCCCGACCCAAGATTGCGTTGGACCCGGCGCCTCAGGCGTCATCCTGAGAGGAAGAGTATGGGGTCAGATCTCGCTACGGCTGGACCACCCCTCAAGCAGCCTCTCTTAGACCTCTTGACACCCCGTTCAACTCCGGGTACAGAGGGAAATGTGTTTTGTGCAAACAACGGGTGCGCCCAAGCATTCAACCGCTGTGATAGCGGGAAAAATAAAACACAAACATTTTCAAAAAGAGAGCAAACATCCTCTTTCATTACTCACAAGTGTTCTGCCCCCGTGTGGCCAGTCACCCGAGTTAATTCAACCCCTCGCCATGCGGGCCGAGGCCTGGCAGGCCAACCCGAGTGGTCGAGATGGGTTATGGGGATAATAAAACGAGGTTATTCACTCCAATTTGCTCAAAGACCCCGCGCTTCAGCGGCGTGGTCCCCACCTTAGTGCAAAGCAAGGATGCTCATGTCTTGCGCTCAGAGGTGATGAATCTGCTGGCAAAAGGAGCCGTGGAAATGGTTCCTCCAGCCCAGAGCGAGTCAGGCTTCTACAGCCGTTACATCCTCGTCCCCAAAAAAGATGGTGGCAAAAGATGGTGGCCTCCGGCCCATCCTCGATCTCAGACACCTGAAACATGCCCTCATGAAAAGGTCGTTCAGGATGATTACACTGAAACAGCTCCTCACGCAAATTCGCTCAGGGGACTGGTTCTATTCTCTGGACCTGAAGGATGCATACTTTCACATCCAGATAGCCCCCCATCACAGGCGATTCTTGAGATTCGCGTTCGAGGGAGTGGCTTATCAATACACGGTCCTTCCCTTCGGGCTGTCCCTGGTCCCCTGCACTTTTACGAAGTGCATGGACGCGGCTCTCTCACCTATGAGACAGGTGGGAATCCGCATTCTCAATTACCTCGACGACTAGCTCGTTCTGGCACCAGTCAGAGGGCAGAATTAATACACACAGTGACCCTCCTCCTCAGCCCCTGGAGTGCATGGACTCGGTCAATTTTGCCAAGAGCTCGTTGTTCCCCAGCCAGAGAATATTGTTCCTGGAACAATTTTTGTTCCATTGCGGATATTTGTGAGGCGGCCGGCTGGGCCTCGCCGGCCCATTCACAAGGTTTTATAACCTGTAATCCGGTCCTTAGAGGGCAGTCCGTAGGTCGCGTGTTCTTCTTGAAGTGGACATGTTCTGAATAACCATATCTGGCAGAGAGCCCTTGGCCGTATCATGCCCATGTTCTCTGGCATTGTTTCACCTGTTATCTCTCGATCCCTGGGTGTCGAAGTTACAGGAGTATTCTGGAATGATTAACCAGGCCGGGTGTGACCTAGGGAGCTCAGCCCGTCTTAGCCTTGGGTTTTTGTTAACTTTTCTATGGGCATTGGTTGCTTATGGAATTTTGATACTTTTAGTCGTTGCTCTACATTAGTACGGCGTGATTGTACTGTGTTTTCCCATATGTGTCTTAAGCAAGACGCAGTACGAGTGAAATATCGAAAGGGAACGTACTCGGTTACTAACGTAAACTCGGTTCCCTGAGATACGGGAACGAGTACAGCTTTGCTAGCCGTGCTATGTAGCTGCACACCTCAGTCGTCGCTTCAGTCGAAGTAAACCTGAGGATCCTGTGGCGAGCGCCCGCTTATATAGACAGATGCCCCGCCCATTCTGGCGGGCTTTGGCAGACTTGGCGGGCTTTGTCACCATAGGCTCGTGCAGCTCTGATTCCGAGCCATTGTTTTTTTTTTTTATACACTGCATGAACCAATGGCCGTGCAAGTTTCACTGCGTGAATGAAAAAAGGCTTCAGTTCAGGAAAAAAAGGCTTTTCCCATATGCGTTTTTTTTTTCCCCCCCCCCCCCCTCTTACGTTGTCTCTTCTGGTCAGATTTGTTTAATTACCAGTATTCAAAAATAGTACTCTTAAGTTATAGTCAGTTGTTGAACTGAAATACTGTCATTTTGTCAGATATCAGAGACAGACTACAATGGACAGTCGACAGGATTAGTTAAATAAATAGTGTCCTTCCACTGTTTGGAGTCATGATGAGATCTGTTGTTTCCTTTCGAATCCAACTTTGTCCAATCCAAACTTTTTGCAAAATTCTAAACACAGTTCTCTACATTACACACATCATTCAAAACGAACAACTCTTTTGTTTCATTTGGGAAACACTTGAGCATTTAAATGCCACTCATTTACTGATGACCTGCACCAAGTGATCATGTGTGAAAACACATATACATTATTTGTTCACTTAGAAATCAAAACTCAGTGTTTTGAGAAAGAAAGTATTTTTACCCTGAAGTATATATATATATATATATAAATGTTGCGATCTAACCCAGCGGTCCTTAGCGTTGTCATGGAGAAGGAGAGGATCCAATTGTTAGGAGGCAGAGTTTGGGAATAGGAGCCACCTGAGAGCTATCAGGAGAAGGGGATATAAACACAGCAGAAAGAAGCATTGGGGGAGGCAAGATCTTCCTAGACCAGGCTAACATTGTCTCTGATTCTTTTCTCCTGTAGGCTCCAGTGATTATTGAGAAACCCAGACCACAAGGTTCCTGCAGGTTTCCACACCTTCACTTCTGCACTCTTCACAGCTGACAATCTGCTTCTTCTGCACCTAGGAGCACCTACACCACTTTCAATATTGTCACTCAATAAATGCCCCTCTGGGGTTAGCTCACCACATATTGAGTCTGATACCCCCCTCTTTCTCCCACCACAAATATATATAGATAGATAGACACACCCACACACATAGATCTAATATACACTGAATATGCATTTAAGCCAAGTCAGAAAGTCAACTTTATTTCTAAAGCACTTTATACAATATAGATTATTTCACAGCAGCTTCACAACAGTTTCAAATTCAAATTCTGCCTTAAAGCAGCAAGTCAATAGTGTCATTATACAGCCAGTCAGTTCAGTATTGTTTCAGTTCAGCTGCATAAAATTCATCACTTCACTTATTCACTTATTCATCACTTATACAGTGTATAAGTGCATACGCATGTATGTGTGAGCTCTATGATTTTTAAATAATTTTCAATGTTTTTTAATTCCTTTTTTTATTGTTGTGATTATTTGTTTTATTATTTTATTTTATGTAAAGCACTTTGAATTATCATTGTGTATGAAATGTGCTATATAAATAAACTTGCCTTGCCTATAACAAAATCATGTGCTCCACTACACTCTGAACAAGCAAAATACACACAAGAGTCGTGTTTTACATTTTTCACATCTGTGTGTAGTTTAGCCATGTATGTGGCTAATTATTTTATGCTTGTGTGTAGAGTTTCTAGGTCTGTAATAAATTGTTTAAGAGTTAAGGTAGTGTTGTGACTGGCAAGTATAGCTTTTGGCAAGTGACCTGAGTGTGGTCCTGTGTGTGTGCATGTTGTGTGTGTGTGTTTTGTGGTTTTGTGTGTAGAGTTTTGAGAAATGGAGCCATAGTTTCAAAAACTATTTGTAAGCAGTTTTTCTCAGACTCAGAGACGTATTGCAGATGAGCAAATGAGTAAACTCTAAAAAATACATCTTGCAGATGTAAATGCAGATGTCAAATAGACGTCTGAGTGATGTATGTGTGCTGAGAACCAGATTCATATTATTTTAGTTTAATTATAACTTAGATACTGCTTCTTTACATAGCCTATAGTTAATTTGTTAGTATTTGAGCATATAAAATGATTTCAAGAAAACCCTTCAACAATCTGCTGGCTTTTCCAGTCGTTTGAGGTTATTGGATAAGGATAATTTGGATTCAAACCAAATAGTGAACAGTTTGACTGATTCATTGAAAAGAACCGACTCAAAAGAACAATTCAAAGCACAATTCACTCACCAACTAAACTTCACCATGACTTGCAAGTAAGTTTTACTCCACACAAGATATTTAATATTACAATATTTAATTTATGAGACATTTTACAGCAGAAAATATCTATATTCAAATTTCATCAAGGTTGTATTAATTTCCTGTCCAGTAATTGTTAAATTCTATGTTCCCAGGTTTTTCATGAGGGTGACCAGATTTCTGAAGGTTCAAATGGGACGTTACGGGACGGGACGGGACGTTAAGGGGGGGGGTGGCTTGTGATACACACACACACACACCTGTTACATAGTTATATTTCATATAAGAAATAAAGAAGCAAATAACAAACCATAAGACAAATACAATAGATACAAATTAAATAAAATACACTCGTTTTTCTAATACAGTAGGTTTAACATGTATACTTTATTTAACATCTTTTTTTGTTTGATTAACATTAATGAGACAGACAGGTATTTAATTAGGCTCCTATCCCTTTAAGACCGAATGAACGTAATATACTGACACATATTCGGATTTCCCCCACCTGTTTACTTTCACTTAAGCCATAACCAGGGGCTTAATTTCAATCTAACAGTTTTTGGGGAGACATAAATTAAAATTTCTCTAGAGTAATTTTCGAAGGGGACACAAATGATACAGCTAAAATTGTACTTGTAAGGATATGTATACAAAGAGGAATGGCTTACTACTACTAGTGCAGAAGGGAGACTGTGGCAAATTAGACAACTTAAAGCTGTTGTTGTCGCGCCGTGACAGCGCTCGTGTCCGGTGTAGACGTGCCAAGTCTGTGGTTACTTTATCACTGTTGCTGCGGGTTGTTTTAAACCTGGCAACCCTTTCCATCAAGCAAGTAACTTATTATTGCTAACATAGCGAAAAATACATTGGCATCATCTGTATTAAAGAGAAAATAATCACTTCATCCGATGTTTAAGTGAATAAAATAGCCTTGACAGCCTTACTTACTTGAGGTTCATCACTATTGTTCTCTGTCTCACAAGACTTGTGTGTGTGATGTAAAAGAGGAAAGCAGGCATTTGGACCAGAGCACTTTGAGGCAAGGGAGGGGGACACTCAGAATGTTTTAAAACTTAAAATGCATTTTTGCCCCGTTTGTGTTGTTTTACTACCTACACAATTATTTAAAGTATAAAACATTGTTATTTACAACACACAGTGTGGTTTTTAATCTGGTAGCGTGGTTGAGAGAATTCGCAAGAGTCCAGAATTCAGTCAGTTTTGTTGAGTGCACTCAACAAAACTGATAAGTTTCAACGATTACTCATCTGAATGCCTCTGATTGGCCGTTGCATTCATAAGCTCAACAGAATTGTGAGTGATTGGTTAAAATGCGCAACACTGTAAAAACACCTAAAATGAAATACGGTGCAACATGAGCAGATCTTAATTTAATGCCGCAATCGACACTGTCTATTCATATTCACTTTGATAGAAACAGACGTAATAGATTTAATTTATTGGTGCAGGGGCATTTTTGCCCTAAGTCCCCATGGCCAGGGGAAGGCAGCCTTACTCAGGCTCCGCCTATGCCTTCACTTACTGCAAGTTAATCGATAACGAATTGTGATTGGATGGTAATTTTGTTCTACGACAAGCTTAGTTACCTTTGATTAGTCTGTTCTCTCGTGACAGAACACTTCTACTGCTTACTCTGATCACCTAGTCGTAAAGAAATTTTGAAATACGGGACAAAACGTGAATTTTTCCAAAATAAGTCGGGACACTAAAAATTGAGCTGAAATACGGGACTGTCCCGGGACGTCTGGTCACCCTATTCATGACCATTATTCAGGGACTGATGTCATAGCTCTTCTAGATCTGATGTCATAAACCACTATGGCAACAGTAGCCACGCTCACCACAGCAGAGATGACCAATCGAATCACAGCTTCAGTGAAACCACAACAGTGGACTCGATCTGAAGGTAGAAAAATTTGTTTTATTGAGAACCTACATTTGACATTTATTATTTTTTAAATAATATTAAAATCCACATCGATGTACCTGCACATGTGTGACAGAGTTGAGTGATGTGCAGATGTCTGGTCTGGTTGCTGATGGGATTTTTGAGCACACAGCTGTAGGTGTTGTTATCCTGATATTCCACCTCCAGAGGTAGAGAGAGAGACTGATGCTGAGATCAGACACACTGATGCTGGACAATAAACTGTTTCCTTTGTACCAGGAGAGAGTCACACGACCCACATTCACCACTGAACACACCAATGAACAATATGACGATGATGATGATGATGATGAAGATGAAGAACACTGTGAAGAGTCTCTGGTGATGACAGGATGGGCAGACGCTGGAAATATCAAACTAAGACAAATTACAAAGTATATTAATTAATAGATTATTATTATTATTATGTTGTTGTTGACACTTATTTTCAGCTTTATAAGAAATTCGGTTTGAGTTTATCACAAGCTTTCAAGAAAGAAATGCATAAATATTCATAAATATGTACATTCAATTGAAATACTCACCATAGACATTAACATTGAATCAACCGGTATTTATTTATCATCTGTAGTTCATAGAGTCCAGCATGTTCAGATGTGATGTTCCTGATGGTCAGAGATCCAGTTTGACTGTCGATCTGTAGTCTGTCTCTGAATCTCTCAGCATTAAAATAATTAATAGCAGGTGCCGCCTTATTAAATTGAATGACTATAAATGCTTTTTCAGGTCCAAACCTCCACTGTATGTAACGTATATTTTGTCTGGGTATATCAGTAGCATCAGTGTGTAGAGTGACAGAATCTCCCTCCATCACTGACATCTTCATTCCATCTGTATCTGAACCAAGCAAACCAAATTAGCAAGATTAAAAGAACAGTTCACCCAAAAATGTATGTTTTGTCATCATTTGCTCTGTTGTTCCACACCTGTTTGACTTTCTTTCATCTGTGGAAGATATTTTGAAGACATACAGTGAAAGTTAAAGGGATCCAATACAGCACTGGACCTCACTGGCATGCATTTCTTTCAGACACGCAAACACTGTTTTCCACCGAAGAAAATCGAACAGGTTTGGAACAACATGTGGGTGAGTAAATGATGACAGAATTTTAGTTAATCTGACTTTACTCAACCTGAAGCCATAAAAACATGTATAACTCACCAACCAGATGCCATAAACAGAAGAAAATAAGTACACAAAACATTTCTTCCAACCATATGAGAGAATGGAGGAAGTCAAATGAAGGAACTCTTCTGTCTGTCAGTACAAAGAACTACTCCAGTTGGACTTCATGTGGTTAAACGTCTGTTCCTCAATAGTCTCGTGTCGTCAGTGCCGTTGCATTCCGGGTGTCCCGAGTTCGAGTCCCGGCTCGCAGACCTTTCCCGATCCTGTCCCCCACTCTCTCCCACTTCGCTTCCTGTCTGCTCTAGACTGTCCTATCATAGTAAAGGCAAAAATGATGTGTAACGTTGCATGTTACAGTTTTTTTAAAATGCTTACACAGTTTTTGAAACTATGGCTCCATTTCTCAAAACTCTACACACAAAACACATACAACATGCAAAACGTCATACATACCTTGCAAAAGCAAACATTTCATTCAAAACTGTTTTAACTCTTCTAAAAATTGTATTTTTACAATTGTATTTTTACTTTATATTCACAAGCAGTAGTTCAAATCAGTCAACTACCATTTATGATAACGAAGGACAATTATTATTATTATTTTTTTCAACACTGTCACAGTACCAAAAGTATTCCTTTAACAATTAATGACAAAATAATTCAAATTTTAAACTGATTGTAAATATTGAGTTGTCTCTTCTGGTCAGATTTGTTTAATTACCAGTATTCAAAAATAGTACTCTTAAGTTATAGTGAGTTGGTTTATTGAAATTACATATAATTTTGATCAGATATTCAGAGACAGACTACAGATGGACAGTCAGACAGGATCTAGTTAAATGACAGGAGAGTGTCCTTCCACTGTTTTGGAGTCAGGATGAGTTCGTTTGTTTCTCTTACGAATCCAAATTTGTCCAATTGCCCCTGACATTGCTTATATTCTGTTTTAATGGGGAATAGTCGCAAGCAGCAGACTGTTTGCGACTATTACAGTTTTTAAAATTGCTTAGACACTAAAAGTGGTACTTAAGGCCCACTCAGTGAAACCATTCACTTATATAACTAATCTTTAGACCAAGTCTGCAAAACTGCAAGCGCATTCTGTTTTTTTTTTTTAACTCAGCTTGCTAGTAAAACAGACTTTTTGCAAAACTCTAAACACAGTTCTCTACATTACACACATCATTCAAAACTAACAACTCTTTTGTTTCATTTGGGAAACACTGCCATTTAAATGCCACTCATTTACTGATGACCTGCACCAAGATCTGTGGAAACACAATACATGTTGTTCATTAGAATCAAAACTCAGTGTTTTGAGAAAGAAAGTATTTTTACCCCCTTGCATTTCTGTTTACAATATATATAAAATGTGGCGAGCTACCCAAGCGGTCATTAGCGTTGTCATGGAGAAGGAGAGGATCCAATTGTTAGGAGGCAGAGTCTGGGAATAGGAGCCACATGAGAACTATCAGGAGAAGGGGATATAAACACAGCAGAAAGAAGCATTGGGGGAGGCAAGATCTTCTAAGACCAGGCCAACATTGTCTCTGGTTCTTTTCTCCTGTAGGCTCCAGTGATTATTGAGAAACCCAGACCACAAGGTTCCTGCAGGTTTCCACACCTTCACTTCTGCACTCTTCACAGCTGACAATCTGCTTCTTCTGCACCTAGGAGCACCTACACCACTTTCAATATTGTCACTCAATAAATGCCCCTCTGGGGTTAGCTCACCACATATTGAGTCTGAGCCTCCTTTCTCCCACCACAATATATATATATCTAATATCTAATAAATAATAATATATATATGAATGTGTATCAATGCACGCACACAGTCCACACATACAGGTGCATCTCAATAAATTAGAATGTCGTGGAAAAGTTTTTTATTTATTTCAGTAATTCAACTCAATTGTGCAACTCGTGTATTAAATAAATTCAATGCACACAGACGGAAGTAGTTTAAGTTTTTGGTTCTTTTAATTGTGATGTTTTGTCTCACATTTAACAAAAACCCACCATTTCTCTATCTCAACAAATTAGAATACTTTCTAAGACCAATAAAAAAAACATTTTTCGTGAATTGTTGGCCTTCTGGAAAGTAAAATACTGTACATGTACTCAATACTTGGTAAGAGCTCCTTTTGCTTTAATTACTGCCTCAATTGTGCGTGGCATGGAGGTGATCAGTTTGTGGCGCTTCTGAGGTGGTATGGAAGCCCAGGTTTTTTTTGACAGTGGCCTTCAGCTCATCTGCAGTTTTGGTCTCTTGTTTCTCATTTTCCTCTCGACAATACCCCATAGATTCTCTATGGGTTCAGGTCTGGTGAGTTTGCTGGCCAGTAATGCACACCAACACCATGGTCATTTAACTAATTTTTGTTTCTTTTGGCAGTGTGGGCAGGTGCCAATCCTGCTGGAACATGAAATCATCATCTTCAAAAAGCTGGTCAGCAGAAGGACGGCATGAAGTGCTCCAAAATTCTTGGTAAACGGGTCGTGACGTTGGTTTCAAAAAACACAATGGACCAACACCAGCAGATGACATTGCACTCCCAAATCATCACGACTGTGGACACTTAACACTGGACTTCAAGCAACTTGGACTATGAGCTTCTCCACCCTTCCTCCAGACTCTAGGACCTTGGTTTCCAAATTAAATATAAAACTTTCTCTCATCTGAAAAGAGGACTTTGGACCACTGGGCAACAGTCCAGTTCTTCTTCTCCTTAGCCCAGGTAAGATGCCTCTGACGTTGTCTGTGGTTCAGGAGTGGCTTAACAAGAGGAATACGACAACTGTAGAAAAATTCCTTGACATGTCTGTGTGTGGTGGCTCTTGATGCCTTGACCCCATTCTCAGTCCATTCCTTGTGAAGTTCATTTAAATTCTTGAATCGATTTTGCTTGACCATCCTCATAAGGCTGCGGTTCTCTCGGTTGGTTGTGCATCTTTTTCTTCCACACTTTTTCCTTCCACTCAACTTTCTGTTAACATGCTTGGATACAGCACTCTGTGAACAGCCAGCTTCTTTGGCAATGAATGTTTGTGGCTTACCTTCTTTGTGAAGGGTGTCAATGATTGTCTTTTGGACAACTGTCAGATCAGCAGTCTTCCCCATGATTGTGTAGCCTAGTGAACCAAACTGAGAGACCATTTTGAAGGCTCAGGAAACCTTTGCAGGTGTTTTGAGTTTATTAGCTGATTGGCATGTCACCATATGCTAATTTGTTGAGATAGTGAATTGGTAGGTTTTTGTTAAATGTGATCCAAAATCATCACAATTAAAAGCCCAAAAACTTAAACTACTTCAGTCTGTGTGCATTTCATTTATTTAATACACGAGTTTCACAATTTGAGTTGAATTACTGAAATAAATGAACTTTTCCACGACATTCTAATTTATTGAGATGCACCTGTATATATACACACTGAATATGCATTCAAGCCAATTCAGAAAGTCAACTTTCTTGCTAACGCACTTTATACAATATAGAGTATTTCACAGCATCTTCCAACCAATTCAATTCTGCCTAAGCACAAGTCAATAGTTTCATTATACAGCTCAAGTCAGTTCAGTATTGTTTCAGTTCAGTTGCATAAAATTCATCAACAAATTCATCACTTATACATTCATATTGTATATACAGTGTATATGTGCATACGCATGTATGTGTGAGTTCTATGACAAAATCATGTGCTCCATTGCACTCTGAACAAGCAAAAGACACACAAGAGTAGTGTTTTACATTTTTCACATCTGTGTGTAGTTTGGCGTGTATGTGGCTAATTATTTTATGTTTGTGTGTAGAGTTACTACGCAAAAAATAAAATTTTTAGAAGAGTTAAAACCGTTTTCAAATCGTTTTGTTTGCTTTTGCAAGATGTGTGTGAGGTTTTGCATGTTGTGTGTGTGTTTGTGGTTTTGTGTGTAGAGTTTTGAGAAATGGAGCCATAGTTTCAAAACTTTGTGTAAGCAGTTTTAAAAAACTGTAATAACTGATTGTACCTGTTATTTGAAAAGAAAGCAGTAGATGGCACTGTGTTAAGTCATATGTTACAATGCTGTTGCCAGGCATAGAGAGCACATGTACGTCTGCAAGGTGTCTGTTAAAGATCTCTTCATCTGGAATGCTGTGTACAAACATCTGATCGACATCTTTAAGATGTCGGTTTTACATGCATTCTAAATCATAAACATCTTCAAGACATCTTCTAAACATCTAATTGACATCTGAAGGACAACAAACTCCCCCCCTACCCCCCCCTCAGAGACATCCCTGATAGCACAGGTACATCTCGGAGACGTCTATTTGACGTCTGCATTTACATCTGCAAGACGTATTTTTAGAGTGTTTGCTCATCTGCAATACGTCTATAGGACGTTTCCTATCAGATGTCAAATAGACGTTTAGAAGATGTCTTTAAGATGTTAATGATTTAGAATGCATGTAAAACTGACATCTTACAAGACATCTATCAGATGTTTGTACACAGCAGATGCTTTTCAGATGAAGATATCTTTAACAGACATCTTGCAGACGTGCATGTGCTATCTGGGATATTGCAAACGAGTAAACTCTAAAAAATACATCTTGCAGATGTAAATGCAGATGTCAAATAGACGTCTCCAGGATTATGTGTCTGCGACCATATTCGGTTCTGTAGTTTAATTATAACATAGATACTGCTTCTTAACATAGCCTATAGTTAATTTGTTAGTATTTGAGCATATTAAATGATTTCTGGCTTTTCCAGTCGTTTGAGGTTATTGGATAAGGATAATTTTGATTCAGACCAAATAGTGAACCGTTTGACTGATTCATTGAAAAGAACCGACTCAAAAGAACAATTCAAAGCACAATTCACTCACCAACTAAACTTCACCATGACTTGCAAGTAAGTTTTACTCCACACAAGATCAATATTTAATTTATGAGACATTTTACAGCAGAAAATATCTCATTTCTTATTTTTTAAATAATATTAATATCCACATTGATGTACCTGCACATGTCTGACAGAGTCCACTGATGTCCAGATGTCTGGTCTGGTTGCTGATGGGATTGTTGAGCACACAGCTGTAGGTGTTGTTATCCTGATATTCCACCTCCAGAGGTAGAGAGAGACTGATGCTGAGATCAGACACACTGATGCTGGACAATAAATTGTTTCCTTTGTACCAGGAGAGAGTCACATGACCCACATTCAACACTGAACACAGCAGTGAACAGTTCTGCTGTGATGATCCTGATGATGAGGATGAACAGTTTGAAGAGTCTCTGGTGATGACAGGAATGGGCAGACGCGCTGGAAAATATCAAACATAAGACAAAATAAGAATATATTTTATTAATAGTATTATTATTATTATTATTATTGTTTTGTCACTCTATTTCAGCTTTTTTAAAGATGAAATTCGGTTTGAGTTTAGCACAAGCTTTCAAGAAAGAAATGCATAAATATTCATAAATATGTACATTCAATTGAAATACTCACCATAGACAGTAACATTGAAATAAAACGGTATGTATTTTATCATCTGTAGTTGATAAACTCCAGAGTCTGTTGTTCTGATGTTCCTGATGGTCAGAGATCCAATTTGATTGTCCATCTGTAGTCTGTCTCCGAATATCTGCAGCATTACAATAATTAAAGCATGTGCCGCCGTAATGTAAATTGAATGCCTATAAAGCGTTTTCGGTCCAAACCTCCCACTGTATTAACGGATATTTGTCTGGGTATATCAGTAGCCTCATTGTGTAAGTGACAGAATCTCCCTCATCACTGACATCTTCATTGCCATCGGTTCTGAACCAAGCAAAACCAAATTGCAAGATTAAAAGAACAGTTCCCCAAAAATGTATGTTTGTCATCACTATTGCCTCTGGTGGTTTCCAACACCTGTTGACTTTCTTTCATCTGTGGAATATATTTTGAATACATACAGGAAAGGTTAAAGGGGATCCAAATACAGCACGGGACATCACTGGGATGCATTTCTTCACACCATCCCACACACACACACACACACACACACACACACACACACACACACACACACACAGAGAACATGTTTTGTGTTCCACAGAAGAAAATCAAACAGGTTTGGAACAACATGAGGGTGAGTATGACAGAATTTTAGTTAATCTGACTTTACTCAACCTGAAGCCATAAAAACACGTATAACTCACTAACCAGATGCCACAAACAGAAGAAAATAAGTACACAAAACATTTCTTCCAACCATATGAGAGAATGGAGGAAGTCAAATGAAGGAACTCTTCTGTCTGTCAGTACAAAGAACTACTCCAGCTGGCCTTCATGAGGTTAAACGTCTGTTCCTCAATAGTCTCGTGTTGTCAGTGCCGTTGCATTCTAGGCCTCCCGAGTTTGAGTCCCGGCTCCCGTACCTTTCCCGATTCCGTCCCCCACTCTCTCCCACTTTGCTTCTGTACATATACACTGTACTGTACATTCTCACACTCACACACACACACACGCATGTTGTGTTTCCATGTTTTATGGGGACATTCCATAGGCGTAATGGTTTACTTTTTATACTGTACAAACTGTATGTGCTATTGCCCTACACCAACCCTACCCCTAAACCTACCCCTTACAGGAAACTTTGTGCATTTTTTAGATTTTCAAAAAACTTCATTCTATATGATTTATAATCTGTTTTCCTCATGGGGACCAAAAAAAAAATTCCCCACAAGGTCAAAATTTACTGGTATTACTATCCTTGTGGGGACATTTGGTCCCCATAACGTGATAAATACCAGGTACACACACACACACACACACACGCACAGTATATATATATATAAAGCATTTTTTTTGTTTTATTTGTGGTAAAACCATGGTTCATTTTAATAAGGGAAGAGTCATTTAACCACATGAAAGACGATTTGGGGAGTTTTTAATGACAGAAGAGTTCCTTTATTAGACTTCCTCCATCATACAGTTGAAAAATGTTTTGCGCATTCATTTACTTCTATTTTTGGTATTTGGTTGGTAAGTTAAACCTGTTTTGCAATCGCCTTAGTACAGTCAGGAGAATTTACGTTAACTGTTATTTATAGTTTCCAAAAATAAAATTCTGTCATCATTTACTCACTTCGTGTCATTTTCAAACCTATATGGTTGACCTATATCGAACCGTTTTCTGAGTGCCATGGAACAGTCATATGAAAACGCTCAGAAAACATTTCTTCTTTTTCTTGTCAGTCAGATCCGACACTTTTTTCATTGAATGGGCAGAAACATTCTTCAAAATATCTTTTGTGTTCCACAGAAACAACGCCATAGGTGTGGAACAAAATAGAGTTAGGCTATGTTTTATGACGACGGAACATAAATTTTTGTGTGAACTGTCCCTTTAATCTTGTTATGTGTGCTTTGTTCTGATACAGGTGGAGTAAATATAGTGTCAGTCATGGAGGGAGATTCTTTCACTCAACATGCTGATGCTATAGTTATTTACATGGATATTATAAACATGTACAGTGGAGGTTTAGACCTAAAGAGACTTTTATAATGATTCGATTTAATTGGGAGGGACACCTATTTTTACGTATTTCAATGATATGAGAATCGGAGACAGACTACACATCAACAATCAAACTGGATCTCTTACTATTACCAACATCAGAACCACAGACTCTGGAGTTTATGAACTACGCATGATGAAATACAGGCTATTATTCAGTGTTAGTGTCTATAGACACTATATGAGTACTTCAATTTAATATGCCCTGTCCTCATTAAAGTCTTGTTAATTTTATATTTGCAGGCTATGTTAATATATTTGTCACGGTGCATGTGGAGAGATGAGGCGAGGACTCAAGTTGCAGGAAGAATGGTCTCTTTTTAATAATAAAATGACAAAATAACCCCAAGGGGGGAAACCAGTAGTGATGTGACGTTCGACACAGAGGCTTCGAAGCTTGTATCAAAAAAACGAAACATCTCACAGTGAAGCATTGTACTGGAGCTTGATTCATTTTGCCAAAACCACGTGATCTGTGACGTCCGAAGCTTTAGGTGCGTTGGACTTCATGTGGCGCTGTGCAAACCGATCGGCGGCTGACTTGAAGCAGTGCATGGCGGTTAGAAATGTTGTCCGACTTGAACCGGCGATGCCACGTCACTGTCACGTGTGGCATCAAAGTACCCCGATAGCCTTTCGAGAGCAGTCGGCTGACTCACCCGACGCAGTTTCTCCAGAGCGGCTGCAGGAGCGTTGATGACGACCGTTTCACGATTGGCCAGATTAACCGCATGACAACGATCACGTGTGTTTCGGGTTTACCTAACCTTTTCAATTCCAATAATAGCCACAAATCTGTATTTTTTACTGTAGTCGCAATGTTATATTGAGTCACGTTTATCATAAGCATGAGAAGCATCTATTCCCCCACTTTATTTCGTATTTAAATAGTTATCTATTTATCATTGAACTTATCTGAACAGATGGCGATTGATAGCAGTATAAATCAGTATATATCTGTCGCTCACCGAAAACGTTTCTGAAAACGTCTGTATATTTGATATGATTTAATTCACTGCATCTGGATAGGTATGCAAACACTGCGTGGCGCACTACGGGGAGCAAAAAACTGTCCGCCAGACTGCAACGGGCTTATCTCTATGATGCCGTCTGTCGCCGGGGTTAAGTCGAAAGCCACCTAACGCACCTATATGTCTTTCGCACACAACACGGACTGCTTAGTGTAGGATTCAAATAACACGAACAGTTGCGCAGTTTCAAGTGGCACTGACGTCTTTGAAAGAATAAACGTAATAGATAAACATATTTGCATGTGTCGGGGTGTGCATGTTCATTTTGTAGTTAATTCTGGTTCACAGAACTTTACTGACCATTGGTTTTGATAATCTGTGGTATTTTGCTCATAGACTCTTATCTACGTATATATATATCGATATATATATATATATGCCTAACAGCCCTTGCCCCTAGTTTTTCCACAAATTGTTCATTCACAGACTCCTTTTTTTCATTTGTGTAATGACAATGACTGACATGCCAGCCCACGTATTATATAGACTTCAGATTCTTTGCGTTTATACAGGTTTCATAGCACAAAACTAATTGATTATCGGAGAACAGTCAAAAAAATGGCTGGGTGTCTGGGACGCAAAAAGGCAGCTTTTTCAACCTTTTGACACAAGATGTCTTGAGTGGCACCATCTTGAAAAAAGCTCTGAGTATGAACCTTTTTAAGATACAGTTATGGAAAAAGCATCGGTGCTTCGCCACCGCTTAACTTTTCCCTCAGTAAAAAACAGGCAGGAAGGCTAGGAACAATACGGGTAGACAATACACACCACGAGCACAACTGGCGAAAAACAGATCAGTCCAGGACTGCAGACACCAGGAGAATAAATAGGGAAACAAACGAGGGGGTTAACCGAGGAGACACAGGTGGAGCAACTTAAACAATGAGGTAACAAGGTGGGCGGGGTCAGACAATAGACAGGAGAGAGAGCACATGGCACCAAACGAACACAAGCCATGTGCTCACAGAAAAATGGTGTCATCTGGTGGCCATCCTAGGCACACCAGCTGAAGACTGTGACAGAAGCCCTCCATTAAGGAGCGGATTCCAGACGCTCCAACAAAAGTCAAAGAAATCCCAGAGGGAGGCAGAACGGAGGTGGATAAGGGGGAGGGATGGTGGGCCAGGCCCGCATAGTGGAAGAGGGCCTGGGCACCGAGGAGGCCAGGGCGAGGCCAGCAGGGCAGGAGGCCAGGGTGGAGTGCAAGCCCACCAAGGCGGAGCCGGAGGGACAGACCAGCAAGGCTTAGGCCAAACAGGAACCCCGCCAGACCACCAGGGTGGGACCGGCGGGACCGACCAATGAGGCTCTGGCCGAACAGCAACCCCGGCGGGTGACCAGGGCGGAGCCGGGAGCTTGGCAGGCAGCAAAGGCAGATCGATGACCGCCTCAGCGGAGTTAACAAGGTAGATGAACCCCCTAGTGGCTCAGGCAGGACTGCAATGAAGAGCACAGAGGTTATTAACAGTCTTGATGGCCATAATAGGACCTGCAGACAGTTCAGCAAAAGTCTCCTTGGCTGGGACAAGACAGACTGAGAGTTCAGGAGTGGGCGCCACCACCCAGAGAGGAGCTGAAGTGGATGCTGCCACCTCAGGAGGTTCTGTAGCAAAAGTCGCCACCTCGGGGGGCTCAAGAGTGGACTCTGAGGGCTCCCGGACTGGAGCTGGTTCTGGAGTGGACTCTGAGGCAGCCAATTCCCGCAGAACAGCCATGAGGTGAAAGGCAAAGACGGCCTTTTTGATTTTGGCAGCAGCAGTGAAATTGGGCAGCTCTGTGGTGACCTCTGAGACCACCGGAGTCAAGTCCCCCAGGACAACCAGACTTGGGACCACTGGAGAGATGCCAGCTGCTCGCACGCTTCAAACGCCCTGGGCCCACCTTTCTGACTTCATGCGGCACGTTCATAATACCCAAGAACACTGAAGTGGTATCCATGACTGCTGAAGACTCTGGTGTGGAGGCCATGATGGCTGGAGACTCTGGACTGGCGGCCATCCTGTGAAGAGACTCTGGACTTGCGGTAATTTTGTAGTGGGGCTCTGGGCTGGTAGCCATCTTATGAAGAGCCTCTGGTGTGGCGGCCATGTTGTGAAAACGCACCCCATGAGAAGGCACCTCTCTTTGCACTTCTGACTGCCTTCCACTGCGGATGAGGTACTCCACAAACCCCTCAAAAGATAACTGTTTGCAACCCAACATCCTCCAGTGACTAATGGGCTCGTCAAGGGCATAGTTAAATAAGTATTTTAGAGCGGAGTCATTGTAGCCCAGCCCCTCTGCAGCATTCTTAAACTCCAGGGAAACTCCCTCAGATCAGTATCTCATTGACGGAGTGAGCTAAAAGCATTGAGCTGGAGCATGCGCTGGTAGAGGGGGCTAGAGAAAGTGGAGACAGGTGGACGGCGCAAGCCCTTCTTCCGCTGAGTCCTCATTATGGCTGATCCGTTCTGTCACGGTGCGTGTGGAGAGATGAGGCAAGGACTCAAGTTGCAGGAAGAATGGTCTTTCTTTAATAAAACGAAACAAAAACAAACAAAAATAACCCAGAGGGGGAAAACCAGGCAGGCAGGCTAGGAAAAACAATACAGGTAGACATAATACACACCACGAGCACAACTGACGAAAAACAACAGATCAGCCCAGTACTGTAGACACCAGGAGAATAAATATGGAAACAGACGAGGAGGGTAATGAGGGAGACACAGGTGGAGCAACTTAACAATATAATGATAACCCCCCTTTTTGTTTGTCGCCTCCTTGGGGGGTTAAAAGATGGCGGGGCAGGATATTAGACATGAGAGAGCACATGGCACCAAACAAACACAGCACAAGCCATGTGCTCACAGAAAAACAGTGTCATCTGGTGGCCATCCTGGGCACACCAGCTGAAGACAGTGACAATATTAAAATAATATTAATTAACAGCAGTACCATTAAATTATTCATTTACGCCAGATCAGATCATTCGGTTGAGATGACAGTATTTATGCATTACTTTGTTCAAAAGCTTGTGAACTCAAACTGAATGCCTTAAAAAGTTTAAAAACAACAATGATACTCACCCTCTATTGATTTAATTTATTTTTTATTCATTTGTTTGATATTTTCCAGCTCGTCTGCCCATTCCTGTCATCACCAGAGACTCTTCAAACTGTTCATCCTCATCGTCAGGATCATCACAGCAGAATTGTTCACTGCTGTGTTCAGTGTTGAATGTGGGTCATGTGACTCTCTCCTGGTACAAAGGAAACAGTTTATTGTCCAGCATCAGTGTGTCTGATCTCAGCATCAGTCTCTCTCTACCTCTAGAGGTGGAATATCAGGATAACAACACCTACAGCTGTGTGCTCAACAATCCCATCAGCAACCAGACCACACATCTGGACATCCTATCACATCTATGCAGATGATACCCAGCTCTATTTACCATTAGACTATGGTAGTGATTCTGTTTCTCCCCTGCTAGCATGTTTAAAGGATATTAAAGATTGGATGGATGAAAACTTTCTTCAGTTGAATGAAAACAAGACAGAGGTTATCCTGTTTGGCTCCAAACCGCAGATTATAATGCCTTCTTGGGGCATCTTCAGTTAAATAATCACTCCTATGTTAAAAATCTGGGGGTCATCTTTGATTCAGATCTGAAGTTTGACAAACAAATAAATTCAATGGTCAGGGCCAGCGAATACATTTTTCATATAAAGAATATTGCGTTGCATATATCTTGCTTCTCTAAAGACACTTGAAAACTAAAGCATGACTTTAATGATTCTTCTTTGTGTAACTTGCTTGTCATTCAGTAGGACTGAATGGAGTCCGTTTGAACTGAGCATCGAAAACTGAAGGTTGTTTGTTTGAATCCCAGTAGATTGTTGAAGGGTTTCCTGGAAATCATTTGACATGAATCTGCATCCCTGTGATCATGAAAATAAAAGAAAATGATTCTGGAGCCAGGGGTGTAAATTTCGTCTAGCAGTAGGGGGGGACAATGAACATAAAATTTCTCAAGAGCAATTTTTGAAGGGGACACAAATAATACAGCTACAATTATACTTGTAAGGATATGTATACACAGAGGAATGGCTTACTTCTATTAGTGCAGCAGGGAGGCCGTGCCAAAATAGACAACTTAAAGCTGTTGTGGTCGCGCCGTGACAGCGCTCGTGTTCGTTGTAGACATTACTATCCGTCACAGTGTTGCCAAGTCCATGGTTTTCCTGTGGAATTGGGCTACTTTATCACTGTTGCCGTGGGTTGAAGCAACCCCAATAATGTGTATTTTATCCCCCGGAATGCAATTTTTATTAGGGGACCCCTTGAAAAGTGGATAGTTTGGGCTAGTTTTGAGTAGCAATTGGGTGGGTTTTGTTATGAAAACCTGGCAACCCTTTCCTTCAAGCAGGTAACATTATTATTGCTAACATAGCGGACTCATCGAAAAATACATTGGCATCATCTGTATTAAAGAGAAAATAATCACTTGATCCGTTGTTTAAGTGAATAAAATAGCCTTGACAGCCTTACTTACTGGAGTTCCACAACTATTGTTCTTTCTCACCAGACTTGTGTGTGTGTCTGTGTGTGGAGGTGATGTAAAAAAAAAAAAAGCAGGCATTTGGACCAAAGCACTGTGAGGCAAGGGAGGGGGAGACTCAGAATATTTCTAAACTTAAAACACATTTTTACCCCGTTTGTGTTGTTTTGTACATTTGACTTAACACAGTGCCGTCTACTGGTTTCTTCTTAAAGGGGTCATATGATGCGTTTTCAATTTTTCCTTTTTGGAGTGTTACAAGTTCTTGGTGCATAAAGAAGATCTGTAAAGTTGCAAAGATTAAAGTCTCAAATCCAAAAAGATATTCTATATAAAAGTTAAGACTCATCCACGCCCCCCTAAAACACCTCGTTCTAACACGCCCCCACATACCTACGTCGCTCTGTGTGGGAAGATTTGCATAACATCACCCAAATGTTTACGTTAAGAAAGAAGTTGTAACTTTTATTCTTGCTGTAGTTTTCTTGTTTCTGCTGCCATGTCGTAAAGACGCTGTGTTTCAATGTGAAAGCGAAAATACTTTGTTTGGTCTTCCAAAAGAGGACGATATCTGCTTCATTATGCCTGGAGCTGATCCGTGCTGGTCGATGAGGAAATACTACAACTTTGCTCTGTCGAGGCGGATCGGCTTTTAAACAGTGGCGAAGCGGAGGTCCAGCCCGGGAGTCGTTACATGTCCTTCGGACGCTCCTTCGTCCGAAGCGCTGGCACCGCGCCGTTCTCCAGCCGTGCCTCTGCCTCACTCTAACCCTCGCCGTTCCTCACGCCTAGCCCCCGGCACTCTGCTCACTGTAGGCCGCGCCGTTCCGCCACTTGAAACCTCCGGCCGTTCTCACTATAGCCGCCGGCCTCTGCTCACGTAGGACGCCGTGTGTGACGCGTTTCTTTGTGAAAGCGAAACTACTTTTTTTGGCTTTCCAAAAATGGACACAACTAGAAATTTGTTAAGTTGTATTTACAACACTGTCCAGAACAGTTCAACCCAAATATTCAAATATGTGTGCAGCACATTTTATGGAGGACTGTTTCCTGATCCTGGGAGAGTAGACTACAATGCCGGCTGTTCTGACTCAAAGACTGTAAATAAATTTTTTATATTTAAAGAGTTTTTATAATTTATATATTTAAAGCGAGTTTTTTGGGGCAGTGTAGAGTAGGGCTGGTTGTTTGTCATTTCTCTGATCACAAATGCAGACATGGTTTTATGTTTACGCTGCGCGATGCAATCCAACACGTAAAAAGACAGTATAAGTCATGATAATCCATAATTATGTCCCCACTGGATGCAACGAATGCCTCGTTTATAATGGGTTTTCATGTTTTTGTCTCATCGCTTCGGCCTGAGAGGGCATCATCACAATATGGTAAGGGGCGTAACATTTCCGTCACATGTTTGAGGTATTCGGCCAATCACAACGCGCTGGATAGCTGTCCAATCAGAGCACACCTCGCTTTTTTGAAACCGATGAGCTTTGTAAAAATCGACGACGTTTCAGAAGGCGGCGGCCATAGAGGAGAAACAATATGTTACAGTGTGTGGAAAATCTGTGTTTTTAACCTTAAACCGCAAAACACATGCATTACACCAAATACACAAAATACTGTCCTTTTTAGCAGCATCATATGACCCCTTTAAATAACAGGTACAAATAATTATTGAAGAGATTTCTTCAACATTGAAGGTTGTCATTTGTCATTCAGTCAGGGATGTATGAAGCCAGTTGAGACAGTTTAGACTAACTGGACCACGCTAACTAGCCAAAACTAAAAAAAGGAATGGTCAATTGTGTCCACATATTCACACATAGCTAATAACTAACCAAAACATTTTTGTTTTGCTGGTATGGAATGTAACCTGTACCTAGAAATATGTAACAGATATTTAGCCACAATAACATGATGCGGGCAAGTATTTCTTCTTACTGACGAGCGTTTCTTCATTAGACTTCCTCTATTATCTCATGCAGTAGAAAAATGTTTTGCGCAATTATTTTCTTCTATTTCTGCCACCTGGTTGGTAAGTTCAAATATTGTTTTATGGCTTCAGGTTCATTATGGTCAGTTGATTAGATTTATAGGCTATTAACAGTTATTTCAAGAGATTCTGTCATCATTTACTCACCCTTTTGTCGTTCCCAACCTGTATGACTTTTTTTCTTCTGTGGAACTCAGATGATGTTTGGCTTGTTTTAGACCTAACTGGCTTTCAATGTATAGACAAAAGCAGCCCGATGAGGGTTAGTAAATGATGACAGGATTGTCATTTCTGGATGAACCCTTAAATCTTGCTATTCTGGTGTGTTTTGTTCTGATACAGATGCAGGGAAGACAGTGTCAGTGATGGAGGGAGAGTCTGTCACTCTACACACTGATATACACAGATATGATGCTAAATTTTACAGATATTATATGGATTATATGGAGTGGAGTAGGTTTAGACCTGAAGAATCTCATAATGTTAGAATCATTCAGCTTGATGTGAAGACAGGTGATATTAGATATTATTATGATGAGAGATTCAGAGACAGACTACAGATTGACAATCAAACTGGATCTCTGACCATCAGGAACATCAGAACTGAACACACTGGACTTTATAAATGTACAATACATTCTCAGTAGAGTCATTCAATGTTGCAGTCTATGGTGAGTAGGTGAATTTAATGTGCTCTTACCTCATAAATCATTTAAAATCTCTTATATATCCCAATAAGTTGTAAGAATATTAACTGACAGTATGCCACTGATACTTTTGATAGAGCTTAAATGAATTTATCCTAGAATATTTAGTAAAATTAATCAAGTAGACATTTATTTCACATGATTCTCTCATGTTTTCCAGCTCGTCTTCCCATTCCTGTCATCACCAGAGACTCTTCAAAATGTTCATCCTCATCATCAGGATCATCACAGCAGAACTGTTCACTGCTGTGTTCAGTGTTGAATGTGAGTCATGTGACTCTCTCCTGGTACAAAGGAAACAATTTATTGTCCAGCATCAGTGTGTCTGAACAAAACAGAAGCCTTTCTTTACATCTGGAGTGTCTGGATGATTCCTACAGCTGTGTGCTCAACAATTCCATCAGCAACCAGACCACACATCTGGACATCAGTGGACTCTGTCAGACATGTGCAGGTACATCGATGTGGATATTAATATTATTTTAAAAATAATAAATGTTTGTCAAATGCAGGTTCTCAATAAAACGTATTTTTCTCCTTCAGGTGGGGGGGGGGGGGGGGGGGGGGGGGGATCGGTCCACTGTTGCGGTTTCACTGAAGCTGTGATTCGATTGGTCATCTCAGCTGTAGTGGGCGTGGCTACTGTTGCAATAGTGATTTATGACATCAGATCCAGACGAGCGAAAGCAAATAAGCAAATGACATGAGGACATGCTGTGTCTCATTTAGAAGGCTGCGTCCTCCGGAGGTCGCATTCGAAGGCTGCATACGTCATCGTGGCTGTCTCATTTCAGAAAAGCAAGTAGGACACTCAGAATGCGACCTTCGAGTGCGACCTTCTTTCACAGGAATTCGGAGGATGAATGAGGTGTATCCTTCGCTGCTACAGATAACCCAAAATTCTTTGCGTCGCCGTGAACAACCGTTGTTATTGGCAAAAGCCGGCGCCGGCGATGTAAGGTACACCCAAGCGCAGGGGGGGGGGGGCTTTTTGGATTGGTGGTTTAAAAACTACCCTTAATTCGCCTTGGTAAAAACGAATAAACTTTGTTTTTAATATCCTCCTCCTTTTTTTCTCTAATAGATGCCTGCTGTATGTAGGCTGCAGCTCCTCAAACATTGAACAAAATATAACAAGTAAAAGCATTTTTTTTTCAAATTACTTTCCAAATTCAGAAATAATTTTCCTTCATTTAAGTAGCGTGAGAGCGCAACGATGCTCTAAATATGTTGGCATAGCAACGCGATTACTTCCGGTTCCTTTTCCGCCCGTTCTACGAAGGCCATCTCGTTTAATCCTAGGGTTGAGGACACTCCGTATACGCATCCTACAGAGGATTCGACCTCCAGAGGATGCGACCTACAGGATGGGTGCAGCCTTCTAAATGAGGACACAGCTATGACTCCATTTAATTTTCATTAATTTAATTTATCTTTTGAAAATCTAAAAACAAAAAAATGCAGAAAAATTTCAGTGTGAAATGTTAAAAAGGCTGCTAAACTATTAATTTCTTCCTCACAAACTAAGTGCTAACGTTCGTTTTCTGGGTCTTTTTTTCCAATATATTGTGCAATATTAAACGTGCATAAAAATTAAATTTAAAAGGGACTTTATTAAAAGTATATTAACATATTATAACTTTAATGAAGTCAGTGTTATAACCTGAATTCAATAATCAACCTGTTGAAATAAATGACAGAAGTTTCAATTTGGGTGAAAAATGTTACTTTAGAAAGGTTTAGAGTTGAAAGTTTCTTACTCTTGATCCTTGCGGCACCAACTGTTAATTAAACTCAACAATGTCAGTCTAAACTAAAGATCATGACTGCAAAAACACGTTTGCTGGGAAATGATGACAGAGGAAATTATGGTGAAAAGAGCACCATTAATAGTTCAGTTAGAGTGAAAGAGAAGCAAGACGTCTTGAGAAGTAGCGTTTATAATAACACACACCGGTTAACATTTATGACCCCATTGAACAAATTAAATCAGGGGTCCAGAAAACCTCACAATGACCGTGTAATCACGAATTAAATGCAGTGTGTCTCAGTCTGAATTGCACGACTACATCCCCCGGAAGTATTACGGTCACCAGAAAACTGTCAAACATTGCGTATCCAAAATGCTGAGAATAGGCCTCACACATGTTGCTGTTGTCTTAAACCTTGGGCTGTTAGTGGTAGTTTTTGTATGCCTTTTAAGTTCTGCTGTTTTTCTTTTAGTACCGTACTTATCTTTTATTAGTCATTTTATGATTTTTTTAAAAACTATCTGAACTTTTCAACGTGGTCCCACAATATAGACTCATTAATATTAATAATACAAAAGACGGAATTTTACCATGCTATTTTATATTAAAGTATATTATTTTATGTGAGGCAGTGTTGGGGAGGAAATACTTTTTAAGTTAAGGCATTTACAATATTGCCGGTATCCATAAAAACGAGTACTTTTTTATGGAAAGTAATGCATTACGTACTTTTGCATTACTTTAAATCTGGACAGGGCTTGCTTGTTTGTTTTGAAAATAAAAAAGTTATATTTTTGGCAAATATCAAAGCCTTTTCACACCAAAAGTGAAATGAGTAAGCCTCAGGCTGAAGGGAAAGTAAATTTTAAGTCTGTACTGTAGAATGCAGAAGAAGAAATTTCAAAACACTTCAGCAATAAAAAAAGACAAATTTTGTCTAGAGTAATTTTTGCTTATTAGTACGGTTGAACTGGATCATCGAAGGTCAGAAGCAAAGACATTGGTTAATAGAATGGGATTAAATACATAAAGGATATTTGTGTTGTTTAACATTTATTGCAGGTTTGCGTCATATTCTGAGTTTCATTATTTTTATTCATTTTGAGGAATACTGAATCTGTGTTGTTTTAAATTTTCTGAGTGAGATGAATTAATGCATATTCATATTTATTTTAGAACTACAGTAACATCTCCTGATTTCTCTCAACATGGGGACAGGAGAGCTGTCAGTCAATAAATTGGTAAAAAAAAAAACTTGCATTACTTATTTGAAAAAGTAACTCAGATATTCTCTTGTAAATTAAAAAGTAATGCGTTACTTTACTAGTTACTTGAAAAAGTAATCTGATTACGTAACTCGCGTTACTTGTAATGCGTTACCCCCAACACTGGTTGTAGGCTAATGATTATTGAGTTATTATTGAATGAGAAAACAAAAATTAGGAATCAGTTCTGCATATTGGTATCAAGAAGTAATAAAGAGCAGCGTTTGTTGAGCACAGCATTGACTAACCTGGGAATCGCTATTTGAATGTTCTCCAGGTGTGTTTGGTCCTCAGACAGGTGGAACGGAGACGGTATCAGTGATGGAGGGAGACTCAGTCACTCTACACACTGAACATACTGAAATGCTGACAGATGATCACATACGGTGGACTTTTAGGCCTGACAGTTCGAACATTTGTGTAGGTCAAATGATTAATCGAGTTGTCTCTTTTCCTGATGGTAATGAGATATTCAGAGACAGACTCCATTTGGATAATAAAACCGCATCTCTGACCATCAAAAACATCACAACTGCACATGATGGATTTTATGAAGTAAACATCGGCCGTGCCAACAAATTTTTTAACAAGATTTTTATTGTTAAAGTTTACGGTGAGCACTTCAGTTTTATTTGCGCTCCTCTCCAGATGAACACAGTCAGTCTTGAAATTTTTCATATGTCAAAATTAAAATTTAAAGGCTAACGTTTGAATGATGACATGTGATGACAAAACTTGTCATCGGTTCTCAAACTTATTTAGGTCTACAGAGAGAGAAAAAGTAACATATATTGAATATGCACATTTCTTTTGGTTTTGGTTTAAAACTATCTGTTTTACTACTGACAACTAAATGTGAATCTGTCTATCATTTTGCCTACAAAAAAATATATTTATTGCGTACACAGGCCTACATCGTACATCAAAGAGACGTCTATTTGACGCCTCCATTTACATCGGCAAGACATCTTTTTTAGAGTGTTTGCTCATCTGTAATACGTCTATAGGACGTTTCCAATCAGATGTCGAATAGACGTTTAGAAGATGTCTTCAAGATGTTTATGATTTAGAATGTATGTAAAACTGACATCTTAAAGACATCTATCAGATGTTTGTACACAGCAGATGCTTTCTAGATGAATCTTTAACAGACATCTTGACTGTACAGTCAATGTACTTCATTTTTTTATATAAAAAAAACAACAACACTTAAATTAGCCTAGGATGTTAATTATGTTGAAAGTGCTATTTTACAGCATACCAAGTTTTTATGAAATATTCCGCTTAAATGGCGTCACGCAAGATGGTGCCATAAGTTGTATGAAATGACTGTCAGTTGTTTGAACTGATATACAAAAATAAAAGCAAATTTTTTATTTTTGTATTACTAAATTGTATTAATTTATTTTTTGTTTACTTGTGTTTTTATAATATCAGTGGATATTATTCATAAACACCTAGGTGTAAGCAGAACATGTCGGTAATTATAGGAAGGGTCATATTTGGCGGTCCCAGTCATTACCAGTGAAAGATTTTCTTTGTCATCAAGCTCAAAATGTGTGCTGCTGTGTTCAGTGATAAATGTGAGTGATGTGACTCTCTCCTGGTACAAAGGAAACAGTTTATTGTCCAGCATCAGTGTGTCTGGACCCATCAGCCGAGTTTCTCTGCCTCTGGAGATCGAGTGTCTGGATGAATCCTACAGCTGTGTGTTGAACAATCCCATCACCAACCAAACTAAACCTCTCAACAGCACTGAACTCTGTCAACCATGTCCAGGTACATCATTAGCAGTACGCTTCTAACACTAGTATTTTATCCGTACATTGGATCAGTTTTCTTCTGTTTCTGTCCTCAGAACGCATCCACTGTTGCGGTTTCACTGAAGCTGTGATTCGATTGGTCATCTCTGCTGTGGTAGCCGTGGCTACGGTTATCATAGTGGTTTATGATATTAGATCAAGAAGAACTGAACAAAAGCTCAAAGGAAACATACGAATATAGACTCCCATTCTTTTCTTTAAGTTCTGAAAGTTAAAAAAAAAATTTGCCGAAAACATTTCTGTGTGATAATGCTTACATACTTTGCTAAACTATTATTTCTTCCTCTAAACTAATGTGCTTAAGGTCTACTTTCTTGGTCTTTTTCCTAATAAAGTTGCGCTATATAAAGTCTGCTATTGTTTAAGATTCTGCCCTGTTTTAGCTAGAGACTGACCAACTTTAAATTTATAAATCATTTACGATATTTATTAATAATAATAATGATAAATGTTTAAAAAATCATAGTTAGAGCCAATATTAACAAACCAACAATCGATTAAGTTGAAAAAGGTTGGATATCGGTTTAAAAAAAACTTTGATTATCGGTTATATCGACAAGATTATTTGTCTATACTGTATCTAGCTTTGCCCATAATGATGCTTGGAAATGCGATGTTCATGTAATTTTACATTTCACAGAAATGTGAATACTGTAAAATGGAAACTGTGGCTAACACACACACACACACACACACACACACACACAAAGAAACAAGAAGTGAAGATATGTGAGAAAAAGTGTCAAACCTTTTGAACTTATCGACATGAGAATCTTCATCAGAGATGTTCATTTCTGCTGCTGCATTTCTGTGGAGTTTAGTCACAACAAAAAGATCATTTAAAAAATAAATAATAAATTTTTGCAGAAAAATGGCCAAAACAATTATGACTCAACTGTTGATGAATATGGTTGACATGGTTGTTTTGTTCTAACAGATGTTGGTTGGTAAGACGCTTAAGCAAGCATCTTTCAAGGCTATTATTTCTTGCATTTTTATAGAATAAAATGTACCAAAAATAAAAATGGTAAGCTAGCCCATACATAATATACATAACTTCAGATGTTTCATTTAGCTGTCACATTACCCTTGGCATATGCCATGTTGACTATTACTTTGAAACCCATTTTTAGGATACAAATGTCTAATAGTGTCAAATTTTAAATTAGTGAAATTAAATTTTTTTGACTTCATAGGACTGATTAATATAGGCCTATATATTGTTCTAAAGTAACTGCAAGTTGATTTTGGTATACAAAATTGCATCAGTATCTTTCACATTTATTACTTTATAACTATGGAAAGACCTCATAAACTCCACCTGCCCACTAGAGGGCAGAAAACACTTAAAAGCTTCTGACGCCGAGGGGAGATGAATTTTGGACAGGGTTCGGCAACCTGCATACCAAAAGGTATCCATTGAGGGAGTAAGATTAATAAAATTATAGTTGTTTATTTTAAAAGTATTAAAATTTGTAACACCTGATATTGCAGATGCCTTTAGCGGTATAATCATCTTTTTTATTCAGTTATGAGATATACTGTATAGGAAGTATGTGGTTTCCAAAGTCAAAAGGCCTAGTGATCACACTTTTGCAAAAAGAGACAACGGTTTCATTTGCAACCACACGTTTATTGATTCGGTAAAGGTGTTTCGGTGCTGTTGTGGTTGGGGCGGTTTGGAGGTAAAGGAGGACTGCAGATGGATGGATTTACAGGCCAAACGTCACTCCATCAGTTGTTTGACGGACTGAACCGTGGGGCAGACGGTGCCCCAGTCCACAGGCTTATGGTACTCCCCCTTCTCCAGTAGGTACTGGCGCCCCCTGTAGTTTGGGTGTTCGTAGAAGATCCAGATCCCATCAAGCACCTTACAGGAGAGGACCTCGCATGTCCGAAAGCGCTCCACCACGGATGAACAATCCTCAGTGGTCTCGTACACCTGGCCCGTGAAATCTCCCTTGTCATAGAGTTGGATCTTGTACTCAGAACCACTTACCTGGAGAGGAATGAACACCTTTTGCGCACTACGCACTACATAATATTTTGCATCCATGTGGGTGACTTACAAAGTGGATCATCTTGCAGGAGCAGAGGCGGTCGTTCAGACCCATCCAGCATTGGTAATCCGGATACTTGCCCCATGTCAGAACATACTGGTAGCCCATGAAGTTGGGCCTTTCGTAGATCACCCAGGTCCCGCTGTCCACACGGATGGAGGTACACCGGTTCAGGTAGGCATGGAAGTCCGAACAGTCGCTGTCGCACTCGTACGAGGAAGTTCTTGTCCTCGTAGAAAATGATCTGCACAAATGTGACGGTGGAATTTTATTTCCCCCTATATTATTTTAATAAACTACCTCTGGTTACATTACAGGTCTATTAAATATATTATATTATATTATATCTAACAATAATATAACATATTTACAATTATAATTATTAAATTATATATATAAATGCTAGCTAAAAATTAAAATGCCAAAAAATCAAATACTAAAATATTAAATGTATAAATTATAAAAATATTAAATTAAATATAAATTACAAATAAAATTATTTATTACAATGCTGTTAAAAATAAACAAACAATATATAAATACAATATATGAACTTAATTATAATTGTATATATTCCCCAATCTATATATAAATAAATGTGTATTTAAAATGTATGTATGTATGTATATATCAAGCGTAGCATTAGTTCTGGCAGGTCACGTCAGTCAAGCTTGCATCAGCTGACTCTCAGCTGATCCACGTCTACCTTTAGGAATATGACACCTATCACTACTTCCTTATATAAAGTCCATTCAGTATTATTCAGCAGCCTATCACTTTGCGCAGTAGTTAATTACCCTACTCCATCCCCAGCTCCTCCTTTTGTCCACAGTTAGGACTTGGCATTCTGATATTCCTTGTTGAGTCAGACTCTTTTATCCTGAATTGTGTGTTACACTAAATCATTAAGAACATAAATTATATCTGCTCTGTTCTGTGTACCCTAATTTAATTGCAATTGAATAAAAAATAAAATGTAAATTAAAGACAATCTTTTATGTCCAACCATTTCAAAATGGCTCTGTTGTCTATCACTAATCAGTCACAAATGGCTGCTAATAAATGATCAATAATCGGAGCAGTGTGTCCTGATCACCTTCGTACTCATCTGGCCCATTCTGCAGAGGTTCGGCTGGCTGCGGTGCCTGTGGAAGGGGTAGAGTTGTGGAGCTGTGCTGGTTCAGGCCCGTCCCACTCCGGCTCTTTTATACCCAGACATCTCTCTGTAAAGAGGACATTCGCTTTGTCATGAAAGATCCAAGAAGCCAGATCCAAAAATTGAGTAAGTGCTTTCTAGAAAAAGACAGGTGGATTATGGGATATAGAGATGGCACAGTGTGCATGGGCTTGTTTGGATGTGTGTTTATTCAGCTGTGTTGGTAGGTACACACACACCTCCACACGCACTTGTATTAAAAATTATTGGTCAATAGAAGTGGATAACCAACTTCCTGTATGCAAAGTATTGAAATTCCAGGTTACACAATAGCCTGTAGTATGAACACAGAAACATTTGTGCATACACTTGCAAATGTGCAAACACGCACGCTCAGATACACAAAAAATGCCATTCCTGGCTGCAAGCAAAAATCTCTGCCAAATTTCAGGGATCAGATGAGCTTATATGGCTTCAGTGTGACCTACTTCCACCCAAAACACACAAAAAGTTAACTTTTCTTAATTATTTGCTTAATATGCTTATGTAATACATATTCTTTACGACTAACAAAAATGCTTACGACAGCTAGCGAATTTAGTAAATGCTCCTAGAGACTGTAGTAAATATAAATATACAATTTGAGCATAAAACCTTTATAGCTAAAATTGTCCACAGAAAGCAAAAACAGCGCTCGGAATGAACAAGAACCTGGTAAGAGTTTTAAAACAGAGAAAAACAAGTTATTTAGAGCTAAATATGCTGCTTGTAGTTTTTGCCGTTGTTATTGGTACAGTATTAGTCAAAGTACAATGCTAACATGATGGATGCTAATTGACATGTCTGCTTACCTAACTTTCTTCCTCAAATTTTGTACATGCTCAAAGTATGCAATACTTCACAAAAAAGAGGGAAACTTTTTTTGTGTGACCTGCAAGTTCATATTATGATCACAAGGGAGCTGCGTTCATCTCTTCTTCATAATATCACTTTAGCGATAGAAATGCTGGCAATTAGCCACAATAATGTAGCATCTCTCATATTTTCTTCAGAAAGCTAAAATATAATATTTTAAATATTACTTGTGTACAGTAATATGGAGATCCATTTCCAGGTGAGGAAAGAATGTTTTTGTGAAGTTAAGGAGAAAATGTTTGGGTCTGCTTTTGACAGCTGTGCTTCTAAGCAGTAATTTTGAATGGAGCGGATTTTAAAATATATATATAATGGACTGATTTAAAAATAGGAGATATATAATTTTATTATACGTTATGAACAGAACTGTGATATTTCAAATTCAAACATACTGAAATACTTTAGATGCGGAGCGAAGGCGGAGAGGTGTTTCTGATGTGGCCAACTTAGCAATTTTGTTTGCTAATTTAGCAACTTTTCAGACTACCTAGCAACTTTTTCTTCAAAAGCACCTAGCAACAAATTTAGCCATTTTAAACATTTATTTGGCAACTTTTAACAACTTTTGATAAGTGACTCAAACAATAAAAAAGCACAGAGTTTCCATCTAAATTTCACAAAAAGTGGAAACCAAAGATGCCTAGCAGTACACACATCACATGAATTGAGTTAGCTGCTATTTGCAATTGTTCATTTAATAATAATAATAATTAATAATAATAATAATAATTTTAATAATTGTTCATTTATGATACACCTTTTTGTACCTGTGATTGTTGATCAGTTAGTATACTGTATGAAAAATGGAAAATCTTTCAGGACATTATCCATATCCATCATCCTTTGTAACCCTGTAACCCGAAAACAATGCGTAATTTAAAATACAGGTAAAAAAAAACATTATGGAAAATTCTTTCATATTAACAGTAGATCGTGCCCTATTTTTACAGACGTTTTCTTAGAGTGTAGCATACTAACTAACTACTAATACACTGCTTAATGCATAATTGTTGAGAATGTGTAGAGTTTAGTAGCTACTAAAAAAACTTAAATTGTAATCGTTTAAAAATGTGTAAGTTTTCAATAATTCAATGCATTTAAAAATACAGTTATTTATATTTTATTATATTATGCATTTATATTATTTTATGAACAAATCTAAATTAACATATACAATTTTTTTTTTTTTGCTGAGATTTGATGCAGTGACAATTTTGCGCCATGATTGCATGACGACGTCAATGACATCACAACGTCATTTAGCAACAAATCGACCTTCCTTTAGCAACTTTCTCTGAAAATTAGTTTGCAATACTGGATATCAGTGAGCGCGGAGTGGAGCGGGAGCGGAAAATGGTGAACCCGGAGCGGAGCTGGAGAGGCGTGATTATTAAATGCTCAGTGCGGCGGGGACATTTTTGCTGCTCCACTCTGCTCACATACTCTGGTTCAGAATGGGCTTGTGATTCATATTAACTTACAGTTCGATCTTCGTGTAACATTAATCACCCACATGTGAGCTCCTATAATACATGCACATTTAAAAACTGCTCTGTTAAAGGGTTAGTTCACCCAAAAATGAAAATTAGCTTGTGTTTTACTTACCCTCGAAGCATCTTAGGGGTATGACTTTCTTCTTTCAGAAGAATCCAGTCGGAGTTAAAAATTAAAAATTGTCCTGGCTCTTCCAAGCTCTATCATTGCAGTCAGCGGGTGTTGGAGTTGAACAGTCCACAACTCGTCAAATAAAGCTCGTCTTTCTAAAAAACGGCCACATACGGCTCCAGGTAAGTAAAACACAAGCTAATTTTCATTTTTGGGTGAACTTTAAGCTTTGGCCTTGCATTTCTCAACATTTTTCTATAACTGAACAAGAGAACCTCACAGAACTCGGGTTGTGGGCATTATTAACAAAGAAAACATAAAAAAACAATGCTAGTCTGCTTGTTTTAATGATTGTGCAACATAATTAGTTTTGTACACCATTATCTGTATGAAACCTGTATGAGTAAATTCACTTCCATGTCATTTTTGTTCTGTTACAATCTATTCCAGGCTTAACTGGGACGCTAGTTTTTTATGTGCTAGTTTCCAAGGCACTGAGGTCTATATAATGAAATGTCTTTGGACAGCTTTGCTCATAACTGAAATAGCTAATCTGGAAATAATAATAATAGCTTTATTAGCACCTGTCATACAGTGTATAAGCCAAATCACTCAGCGGGGCACAGGCCGCACAGCTATGAAAAAAAAGAAGATTGTTTCACAAAAAGCAAAAGTCATCTGGGAAAAAATGTTGAATACAGACAAAAATCAGAAAGTTAGCAATGTTTTGATTTTAATCAATTAAAGTGCATATGAAATTGCTATTTTTACCAATGCATATGATGTAATTTCTCTTCACAGTGAGTTACAATCCCTTGGACAGACACTAGATTGTGCATTACATAAGAAACTAAAGCAGTAACTAATATATTCATATTTCAGGGATATATATTTAATTAGATTTAATATAACTTCAAATTAAATATATGCATATGTATCCATTTCTTTGTTGCATCAGGAAGAACCCCATGTATTTTCAGTACAACAACCATCAGAGGTAGAACATAATGGGTATGTAAATAAATCAGTTTAAATGATTAACGCGTAGATGAGAAATGCAAAATCCTTTTTTTTTTTGGTTGTTGAAGTATGATCATTTCAAGTTTTGAACAATCCTGCATAATTTTTGATTGGAAGACACAGTATTTGCACTTTAAATAAAGCGTAAACTATATGCATCCGTAATACAAAGCAATATAACTTTTATAGGCGAGTGTAAGTAATAGAGAAGATCATAGTCAACATTTCACTTTTAGCATCTCATTCTCTCTGCAGTGATAGACTGCTAGTCATCATCCATGCAGGCAATACCGTGAGGACAGTACATCGGTTTCACCATAAATCATTTGTTTTGGCTGCAGATTTTAGCCACATTTGCAAATTTCGCAATATTTTGTTTTGGTTCACACTGCCGTCTCCTGCAGAACCAGAACTTCATACCCCCTTAGCGTTCACTGGAGTGTTAAATTAGTTCCAGTAACATTTGTCAAATGCAATAAGGTATCTTTTTTTAACGCTGCACTGAATGTGAAATCTCTGTATCCACATTGACCTTTTCTCACTGAGACTGAAGATTCAGCTCTATAGATGTATAAACTATACACATTTTCAGAAACCTATAGTTTTTATAGGTTTTCAGTAACGTAATATGTGCTAATAATCAATAATGTGGCAGTAGAGCGTCCACAAGGAGCGTCACACTCTAAAGTCACAATGTACGAAATCTGAAACACCGCAAGACGTTCGTACTCCCATTCATTAAGTTTGAAGTAAAATAAATCAACTACAAATTAATTTGCCTTGAAATTTCTTTAAGTAGCTTTATCTTCATGAGTTCATTACAATCATAAAAGCTATTTGAGTTTTTTTGTTTTTGAACGCTTTACTGATAATGTGACGCTTTTTTCTTTCAAATGGCAAAAGTTCTATGACGTCACTAAAGTGATTTGCTTTTATTAGCCGCCGAGACATTGAGACGTGGTCACCACTACTCAGTTGTAATGCAGTAGCATTGTGAGGTCACAGTTGTGATGTAGTAGCATTACACTGGGCAAAAGTCGGTATGCTGCGAGACCGTCTCATGACCAGACGGACCTCCACGTTAGGGAGACTGTCCTGTTTTATCTGGCTGCAACCCTCATCTGCTACAGCCATATGAAGGTTGAAACGCAGAGACACAGATTTCTTCCTCAGCTTGGGATTTCCTTTAAAGAATGACCCTTCCCATTGCCTGATGACCTTGTCAATCTTCTCTGTCCTATAGCACACAAAAAGCATAAAAATTAGGATTGCACAATCTCTGGTGCAAAATAAATGACGATTTAAAAGTTCCATCACAATTTTATTGCCTGTGAAGCCACATGCAAGATCAAACACGTCAAGATCTTTGTCTTTAAGGTGTGAAGTGCTTATGGCTCTTCATTGCAGCTTGAAAATAAGTCTATGTAAACTCACTCCACATTTCCGTGACCCTCAGCACTCTCCCTCACTACATTTCCTTCCAGAATCTCCTGAGTCTTCACAGTACAGATCTCCCCATCTTTGTTTATGACTGGTTCTGGATGAGAAACACACACACAACATCTCTCAGCCTCGCAGTTGTATAATGAACCAGTTGTTGAGAATGACTCTGGAAGTCTGAAACAAGATGCATTCCAGGGCCTGTTTTATGTTGGACAATGTTTTGACATCATCCTCACTTATGCTTATTTTTGGAGTCATCTCAGTGAAGAACGGCTCAGCGATATCCTCGTCACATCCGTTGGGCAGGCCGTTCTGCTCTGGAGCAGGAACTGAGCCCTTCCATGGCTTCAGCTTTAGAGGCCGACCATCTGAGTTCAGAAACCTGTGGTTCAGGAGTGAAAGAAGAAGCAGTTTTGATTCAAGACCACACTCGACTTTATTGGTGCCTTAGAAACCTCTTTGGGTTGATTGACTTTTTATAACATCAAGGGCACAATTCCAAAAACCCTGTCAAAATTCCAGTGTATTACATTGGAGTTGCATGAAAGACATGTTTGAGCATGTGCTAACGGTTTTATTGCATAAACGAATACAGCTCAGCAAATCTATCTCTCCCTTACCTGCCCTCCTCATGTTCCAGGAGTTTCCTATAGGTTGCGATCTCTCTCTCCAGCCTCATCTTGGTGTTGAGGAGCTGGGTATGGTTCTGTTTCTGCACTTCCAGACCGTCCCGCACAGTTTCTAGCTCAGACTCCAGACTCCTGACAGACTGGGACAGATCCTTGAGCTGCACAGAGTACTGGAGCTGAGTGTGGTGTAGAGAGCTATGGAAACTCCTCTCCTGGTGGGATAAAACAGAATAGTTATTTATTACCAATATCTACACCCCTTTTACCCCCGTGTCTCTTTGTAGGACAATCTGCTTGGAGAATGGCTTAATGAATGGATGGATCTTCAGGGTTGGTGGAATGGAATAGGGTGGTCGGAAATTGTGAACAGTGACCAAAATATTACAGGGTCAAGCAACAGAAGCAAGGCATCTCCCATTTAAGTTAAGTCACTTTAGTGCCAGTGCCACTTCATCCATACAATGCCATCATGTTTTACAGGGTCAGTCCCCCTGGACCAGTGGGATTAGATGCCTTGCTCAAGGGCACAATGATGATGGCTCATAAATTGCATCTTGCATTGTTTGATCCACTAATCTTTCTGTTATTGTCAATCCCCCTGAAGGAACCTGGAGTTGAAAACCGTGGCACAATGGTGATGACTCAAGGATCTTACATTGCAGAGATCAAAGCAACAATATTCCAGAAACTGAAAATAAACTTCCGGTTAAATCTGAGATTAAGAGGTTGGCTCAAGGGCACAATAGTAGTGGCATATGGATCATGCCTTGTGGGGCATCAAACTAGCAACCTTCTGATTAAAAGCCTTGAGTTTTAACCACGACACCCCCACTGTAATGTATCTTGATCAAGGACACAGTGGTCACTGGAAATCCCAATAATTCTACTGTTCATGAACTGTGGATCAAGTGGTAGAAGATGGCTCTACCAACACTAGGGACATGGATTAAATTCCCAGGGCTCAACTTGTATAACATGGCACCTTCAATGGGGTTTCTAACCAAAATATTTAACAACAAAACATGTATTCAGTAACAATTTGTGGTTATCCGCAGTATTTGATTTATAAATTATGAGGTCACAGAACAAGGAGTGATGACAAATCTGGCAGGGATCTGTCGTCCATTTCCTGGAGGCGAAGTGTTGGTATATGTTTAACACTTAATCTACATGGCAAACAAGTTATTTAATTCACAAAAATGGAGGTTGAATCAGATTCTGGAAGTGCCGGTTTCAGATCTGGCTTGTTCTGGCAGGAATTAAGGTGTGCATATGCGTTATGCATCAGTAAGTGATATTCTAATTTGTGTATTGTGCATTAAGGTGAAATGGGTTCAGGAGTGTGTGTGTGTTTAGGTGTGTCTACATGTTCCTGAATTGGAGTGTGTGTATCTGGGTGTGTCTGTGGGAATCGAACGCACCAAGGCATGTAGAGATTCAATTTCCACCTGTAGACGGTGCCATCTCTTTCGGGCCTCTGTGAGCTCGGCTCGTGCCTCTTTCAGGGCCTCGTCACCTGCTCTCACCTACACAAAAAACATAACACATGCAGTGTGTACATAAGAATGCCACAGAGTACGATAAATCTTAATACAGTTTTGAGCCTTTTTCATATTGCTTACCATTGAGGTTTTATCGCACTGTGCCTTAGGTAAAATTACTTTAATGCATAGCCTCTCTGGCATATTGTTTTAATTATCCATGACTTACATCCCACAATAAAGTTATGTGCTAAACGGAACGTCAGTTAGCACTGGTAACTCAGTAGATCACATTAAAGAAAACTGAATTGATGCTCTTGTGGTCTGAGATGTACATCACAGTCTAGGAATCACTTTAGTCTCAATCTGATAAGAATGACTGCTCAGTTCCAAAGAAATGGAAAATTATATGCATGATTTCCAACTAGCTTGTTCCAAAAACAACATATAGTCTTATTCAATCTGAAAAAAAAAAACATGTTTTTGGACATGGTGCCATCGTACTGCCAGGTTTTTGAAAGGTTTCATGTTAATACCATGTTTTTGGACGTTTCAGGAGATGATGTACAATGGTAAAACCATGTTCAGTGGTACCAGAATGTTCTTTGGACACCTACCAAGCACCTTGGAGCACAATTGTATTGAAACCCTCAATTTACCATTGTACCAACACAGTAGGTATTTATAAAGACAAGCTGCAGTGTGTTGTTGTTTTTCAAGGAGAGTTACGAGGCCGATGGCCCATGCTTTTGTGCGAGGGCATAAATTCTGCTCAAGCACACTGGAAGACAAATAAACAATCACCTACTAATGAGAACAGAAAAAAGACAATGGTTATGCTCAACAGGACTGACATCCCTCATTCGGTTTAGAATAATAATGGTTGCTTAGCAGTCTTTTCACTCACGCACACACACACTACGACCGCTCTGCAGTGCCCTGGCCAGCAGACCATAGAGAGTGTTTGAAGGAGAGACAGAGAGCGAATACTCGTACCTGTGACAGAAATGCAGCAGTGGGGCTGGTTGCATCCTTTTGGGCCCTTCTCTGTGAAGCGGGACCAGAGCCTGGGGCTGGATTTGGTGGTGTGGCTGAGTCAGGGCTGCTCTGGGCTGGGCTGGAGTGGTCGCACTGGGTGCTGGTCCGGGAGAGATCCATTCCTCTGCCATCCTCTCCTGCAGCAACCTGCACTAGTACTCTATCACACTCCTCTACTGCTCGCCGCTGGTGCTGATCCAGCTCTCTCTGTCAGCCAACGAGAGAGAGAGAGGGGGGTGGAAAACAAGAGGGAGGAAGAGGAGAATTTAAAAGGGCTCCTCTCATGAGGAATTAAAATTTGGGATATAAGAGTTCTTCCTGGGTCCAAAATGACAAAAACTTCTCATTCTGACATCTACAACCCAAAATAATTTGTCTGTCCTTTCATTGACTATTTGGCCTGTCCAGTCAGGGTGAGGTTATATAAACAGGATAGATATTGATAATCATAAAGATTCGTTTACAGCAATAATTTATAATCTAAACTTCATTCATTCTTATGGAGCTACTTATATTGGGGTGAAACTTTGTTACAGACAGATCAAAGTGTGAGAACCAATATCAACTTATCAAAATTCAATCGATACAATTTGAAGTCTTTTTTTTTCTGTTTAACTTTTGGTTTAGTATATACAGTATATTTTGTGTTGGGTGGCAACAGGCGCTTTTGGTCACATTTGTAACAAAATTCAGAGTATTGGTTGCGTTAAAGCTATATGTTTGCTATTTGCATAGATAATAATTGTGCACAAATAAAAAGGACACAAGAAGTCCAAATAAATTGTATTATTGGCAAAATCAATAAACAAAATAATGTCTTCTATAATTAAAGGTTGTGTAAGTTCAGATCCAACATTCCCTACACACACACACACACACACACCCTTTCCACGAGGCTAACCGCAACTTGGCATTAAGACATTAGGGAACATATTTAACAAGTGTTTTTACTAAAGACAGACGTAAAGGCTTCTCTCGTCAAACGCTTAATATGACTGAGAGAACATCACACACACAGTGACACAAAATTGCACAATTAGACACAATCACTAATTAACATTTAAACAAACAGTGTCTCCACCTCGTGTTCCTCCACGATTAGCTGTAACTCATTTTGGTATTCATAAAGCTGTTTTTCCAGGAGAGTGTTGGATGTTTCCACGTCTATTTTCTTTATCTTCATCTGTGACACCTCCTGCTCCTTTAGGAGACGGAGTTTCTTCTCGGTTTCACACCTACACACACATACGCATACTTAGGTATCTAAATGAAAGGCACACAATGGACTACAATTGGTTTTATATAAAGCTATTCTAAAACGAAAATCCATTTAAAACGTTATTCACAGATGTATTTATGAACCAACTTTCCGCTTGAAAAGGAATGACAAATAAATACTAATAATAATCATAAATGTAAAAATGAAAAAAAAAAGCTGTCTTTCAGGGTCCAAGGTCATCAAAGGTCATTAAAGTAATGTTAATCTTTTCAAAACAGAATCAATTTTACAGTATATTTTACTTATATTTCAATTAACATTTTTTATTATTCATTTATATTTAATTAAATTCAATCATTAAATTGCCATTTCTTACAAACCCCCAAAAGAAAGACCCCTGCTGAAGAAACACCACCTTAAATATATTCTACATTAAATACAGGTTCAGTTCTACTGATTCCAAAAAAAAACCGAATTCTTAATTCAGTTTATAAAAACATATGCTGACAGAAACACACATACAATGAAAGCATACAAGGCAAACATTGACATAATTTTGTCAACACATTTTTTTTAACTTAAAAATGAGTTGTAATTATTTTCTGTGGTAATCAACTGAGTCTATTTAACCCAATTTCACATTTAAACATATACTCTCAGTGCACACCCACTGTTATGATAAAAATGCAATAAACCAATCATACTGAACCAACAAGGCACTGACTTTCTAGGAAAATTAGACTTTTATAATCTGAAAACGTTCCACTTTATGTAATAGAGGATTATGTGTCATATTTGTTTATTTATTTAGCTTAATTCATTATCAAGCATTCACTGGCATTTCCAGGCACTTGCTGTTTCCCACCACAAGAGGGCAATCAGATGTTTAAATCACAATATTTTGTTCTTTTGAAGTGGAATATTACTTTGGCATGCATGGAATGCAGAATGTATTATGAACACTGTCCACAGTATGCAAATTTTCTGACCTGTTACATTTGGACAAATTACAGAACACAGTGGGTTGAGTAGTGTATGTGTGTGTGTGTATATATATATATAATGTCATTAAGTAAAATAAATAAATAAACATATTTCATATTTCTTGTTTACTGAAAGTTTCTAACCTGGTCTTTAAATGTGCTGCCCTGAGTTTCACTGCATCGGATTGTAACAAAACTTCTGCATTTTCCATTATGATTATCCTAACCTGCCAAGACAAACATAAGAAAATTAGAATTAGCAGAAAAAAAGACATAATCAAGATAAAGAACATTATAATTGCCCGTGGGTAGAAATTACTTTCTTGAACAAATGAATCAAAATTATGAAAGAAAGAAAAAAACGTATTAGGAATGTACACGGCTCGTTAAAGATAAACGGCTGTCAACACCCATCTAATCATGGGAACGAAAAATTATTTCTGAATTCTCAGTGTGAAAGATCAGGGTGTATGTAGGTATGCATCAACATGCTGTTTTTCTGGCTGTCTACTTTATGCAAATACCACCACTAAAGGAAGTTATGAAGACTTAAATGGTGCCAGGATTTTTCACTTCATGTCTGTTGTGCACATTGCTCAATGCATTGATTGTATCTGAACAGATTAATTGATTTTCCTCCAGAGCACATAAAATAGCTAGCTATCTGTCACATAAAACAACACAAGTGGGCTTTAAACTGTTATCTGCATTTTTGCAAGTCTTTAAGCAGGCTACTATTACGTTTGGGTCAAAGATCAAGCCAGATGTGAAAGCCAATCCTGAGGAATTAAAAGGATTAACAATCTTTTACAAGGTCAGTGTGGCCACAGGCGCCGGAACGGTTTTAGGAAGTACAGGTGTTAAGCGTCTGGTTAACAGTCCTCTGGAAATCAATTGAAATAAACCTGTTAGTCCCATAGAATTCAATTCACCAACCATGGTCCATTATTACATGCTGCACAGTTTACCTGCTGTATACTGCAAAAATAGTATGTGCAGTATGATGGTATTGGATTTTGAACATATCCTTAGTCTTAAATACATAGTGTGCCATCTAATTATTGTATGCATATTGTACCCAGAATACTGTACTTAGTGCATACTGCAAAATAATATTAATGAGTATGCAAAATAACATGCAAAAAAGTAGTATGCCATAGTTAACAAATCATTCATCTTAAATATAGAATGTTATGTAATTATTGTAAGCGGCACTGTAGACAATACTGTATACTTCAAAAATAGTATGGCATTCTGAACACATCTTTAGTCTCAAATATAGCATGTCATCTAATGACTGCATGCATATTGTACCTAGTATACTGTACATAGTGCATATTTCAAAATAGTATGAGTATGCAAAATAGTATGCAAAAAGAGTAGTATGCCATAAAGAACAAATAATTGATTCCTGAATATAGAATATGTTATTATTGCATGCCGTACATACTGTATACTGCAAAAATAGTATGAGCATTATGGTATTCTGAACACACACACACACATCTACTGCCCACCACCATAGTTCGATAAGATATATAGATAATACATAATATATTTATATATAGCACACATTCAGAATATTGGCTGAATCTGCACAGTTGCATAAATGAGTATGAGTAGTATCAGTAAGAACACTATGAACAAATCCTTAGACCCAGATATACAGTATGTCATCAATTGTATGCATACGGAATATGACACACTCTACACAGTTAACATACTGCACAGATTATGAATAGTACACTATCATGGCATTCTGAACACTTAAATATATAGCATGTCATCTAATTACAAACCAACAGCCTAAAACCTGGTCTTTGTCTTTGTTCAAAATAGCATATTAGCATACTATCCATACTATTTCAGCAGAATTTTGTATGCATACTGTGCACAGTATGTGATTTTTATGTGACTATACTCAGATGACCTACTGAATATGTCAAAATGTGCAGTATATAACCAGAACTCCACAGGGTTTGTATATCCCCCAGTGCATTGCACTGGCCTTTAAATAGTACCCATAATTCCTCTAGGTTGTTGACTTGATTAGACATTTTACAAAAACTTGGATTAAAAATGCTAAAAAGTCATACTGAATTTGTGCTTGAAGCATTCATTTTTGCATAACATGTATGTTTGCATACTAATTTTTAAACAGAATGCAGTTGCAGTCAGCAGTATGCTAGTATTCTGTTCTAAATGAAGCGTTTATCAACAGAACAACCTTCTAAAGATTGGTAGACGGTTGAGTTTCTCTCAGAGCACAATATTAGCTTAGCACATTTTGACTGGCAGGCTGCCATTTTGATGATTCATGTGCCATTGTGACAGCATTATATACAGTTAATCATTGTCATTGTCACTGTAAGTCACTCTCATATATAATGTATTTTAAGGGGATAAAATGAATTAGTAACGTTAATAGTGAATGCTTATGTGTTTGTACAGCTAATGCTAATGCAAACTACTAGTCACTAAGACTATGACAAAGACAGGTCATATTGTGCTTTGGTTTTAGGCAATATTCAGAATGGAATACTACCATGTTGTATACAGCAAGATGTGCTAAAAATAGTATGCAAAGATAAACATGCTAATTTGCATGCTACATTGCTGTCAAATACCATTTTTCATCTCACTATCAATGTACTGCATGCTACAAAAAAGGCATGAGTAAAGTGGTAATATGCCATTCATATTTTTAGTATCAAACATAAATATTATAACATATTTTTAGTATCAAACATTTTTGCCATCTAATTATCGTTTCTAATTCTTAGTATGCCATTACAAACATATCCTTACTCTTCAATATACTGTCATGTAATTATTACATGCTACACAGTATACATACTGTATACTGCAAAACTAGTATTAGTATGTTAGTATGCCATTCCAAATAAATTCTTAGTGTCGAAAATAGAATGCCATCTAAATATTGATTGAATAACATTCAGTTAACATACTTCATAAATAGAATGAGTAGTAAAGAACAGTATACTCTGCATGCTGCAAAAGAATATTGGAAACAGTTTCCAGAGTAGTATGCAAAAAGAATAGTATGCCATAATGAACATATTCTTAATCTTGGATACTGCAATTGCAATTGTTACATGTTGCACAATATACCTACTGTATAAAGCAAAACTAGTATGGTAGTATGCCATTCCAATAATATTCTTAGTGTCAAATATAATATGTCACCTAATTATTGACTAAACACAGAATATTCAGTTTACATACTGCATAAATAGTTTGAGTAGTACATAATAGTATACTTTGCATACTGCAAAAGAGTATTAAAAATAGTATGGAACATAATAGTATGCCATAACGAATACATTCTAAATCTTGAATATAGAATGAATATAGACTTAATACATGCAGACTTATTAGTATGCATACTACATTCTAAAAATAGTATGAGCAGTATTGTAGTATGCCATTCCAAATATTCTTAGTATCATATATTGTTATAATTATAAAAATAATTATTGACCGAAACAGAAAATTCTAAGTTATCATTATGCATACTGCATAAATAGTATGAGTAGTACAGAACAGGATTTGCATAATGCAAAAGAATATTGAAAATAGTATGCAAAAAGAACAGTATGCCATAATGAACATTCTTAAATATATAATGTCATTCATGCTGCACAATATGCATACTGTATACTAAAAATAGTATGAGCAATATGGTAGTATGCCATTCCAAATATTCTTAGTATCATATATAGTATGCATATAATTATTGAGTCAAACAGAATAGTCACACTGCATATTACATCAACAGTTTAAGGGGTACAGTACGGGATTCTGTACGTACTGCAAAAGAGTATTGAAAACAGTATGCAAACAGTATAGTATGCCATAATGTGCATATTCTCAATCTTGAATAATATAGAATGTAATGCAATCATTACATGCAAAACAGTATGTGTAGAATGATAGTATACTATTCCAAACACATTCTTACTATCAAATACAGTAGTTACATAAATTTAACAAAGATTTAGGGCCCAGCCAACTCCTAGGGACCATCGGAATTGTTCATTTTTGATGCCTCTTATCTAAGATACCTGATTTAACTCATTATCTGAAGCTCCATATCCTGATTTTGGTGTGTCGAAATACTGAAACACCCAAAATGTGCAGTGGGGCCCCCAGGGGCCGAATTGAGAAACACTACAGAAAATTATGCTTAATTAGGCTCATTACCCCAGAGCCAGTCTGAGGGGTTTTCAGGGTCACATGAAAAGCACCTCAGGATATCAAATGTAACGAGCCAGGCAAGATGCAGATAACAGGGCAGATAATGAGCGCGAACGTCACCGACCCACCTGAGCTCGCAGTTCCTGTGTCAGCGCCTCCTTGTTGCTCCAGTCCCACCATGGAACAACGTTCCTCAATCTCCACTCTGCAATCTGCTCCTCCAGTTCACGATTGGTCCATTCCAACTGATTCACGTGCTCCAGGAACCCCTTCAGCCTTTCATTCAGGCCCCTCAGGGCAAATTTCGGCTCTTTGAGTCCCTCCATGGGGCCAGATGAAACTAAATGAACCAGAGCACGTCCTGCCACACCTAAGACAACCGGGTGTTTACAGAGTAAAGATTTTGCTTGAATACAACCATCGACGTGGCTTCTACGTACAGGGATGAAGCCTTTCCCCGGCCCTTGGGGTACTGTGGGAGTGGAACAAGAGCGAGGGGCCCACCAGGGTCCTGCCGGCCTCGTGTGGAGGTGAAGAGCAAGAGGCCACAATATGTGTCACGGGTTTTGCTGGTGCTTTTGTGAACACTGATCCTGGATTTGTGACAATTCACACACACACACACACACACACACAGACACACACACACACGGCACAGGTCAAAGTCCATTTATGTTTTACTGTTGTAAAGGTACAGTTTTGCATGCGTCTTTTTGTTTGCACCAGCTTTTGTGGCTCATATTGCGTGCAGTTTGTTTGCGTTGCCGCAGGGTGTTTGCATATGCGTGTTTGTGTTCACTATTTGATTCTTGCATTTTAATCTTTTACCTAATCATTTTTTCTGTCTAGGTGAACTCATCTTCGGTACAGATCTGCCCTGTCGAGGCAAGTCTCAGACCTGTAGGGCATACTTACAAACAAAATACAAACTGCTTTACACCTCGAGCTTTTCGCTAAAGCAGTGCAGATTAACAAAGACATTTTGGCATTTATGTTAGAACAGAACTTAGCAGCCTCTGTGCAAAGGGGAATGTTAACTATGCATTATCAGATCTGGGCTAAATGCACAAATCTATGGTTTTATTATTGTAAATTGACATTTATTTATTTATTTATTTATTTATCCAGAGTTAAGTTTTACATTCAGTTTGTATCAATCTATATACAATTTTTTAAATACATGTGTGTAGAATATGTGGTGTGTAGAATACACATTGTGTGTTTTGCATCTCCAGGTAAAATAAATGAATAAGGTATATGAATAATGCAGTGCTAATTGACATAGGGCCTATCATTTAGTACAGTATAGAAACTATAAAATATATTTTCTACATTATTCTGTGATAAAAATGGAAAAAAGTGTTTGTAGTATATAAACCAATCATAAAATTGACAATTGGGAAAATATAGGGAAAAATATTACAGAACAAATTATTGGTTATTGCTTGTCCCAACATTTCTACGCTATTTGATTTCTTAGCCCAATTAAAAATAGAGATAAGAAAAAAAATTACAGTTTACATTTTTGTCTTTTGAAATGATGGCTATATCCCTGTTTAAATATATAATACATACTTTATATAAAACAGTATAAAATATGAGTATACACACTGTATCTCCTATGGTTTTCTACATAATACAGTTTTATATTTGTTATATTATTTTATATGTTGTGTTTCCTTATTATATATACTGCAATTTAATTTGAATGAAAGTGTAGAAACTATAATTAATATAAATGTTATGTTCAATTTTTTATACCTGTCAATTGGACAAATTCTACGCATCTTTATAATTCATATTTTAATATAAAACTTATAAAATATCCTTAATTAATAAATATGAATATTCTGTATATATTCTCTATATATATATATATATATCTATAATATATATATATAGCTATATATATCTATATTATATAGGCGAAGCGCTACCCCTCACGTTTTTTGCAACGTGAGCAATGTAACCATTCACAGACATATCTGTTGATTTCATAAACGCAATGGCCAATCAAAACCGGTTTGTCAGAATTCACTCACCGCTGAAAGCGCCGCAGTTTTTGAGTGCAGTTTTGCACGCTCGTGAATCATATCATGACTAAGTGCAGACGCGATGTAATAAGAGATTATTTGTGCAGTTTAGAGAGCTTCATTGATTATAAAGGAACTTTGTAAGATCGCGATGAACTGAAGTGAGTGACAGCTTTTTAGGGTGCTTTCACACTGGTTTCGCTTCCTGGCTCCACCCCCTCACGTGTAACAACGATTCAAAACGGAAACATTTCAAGTGACATGGGAAAAAGACACGGAAAACTTCAGTGAACATCAGAAAAGCAGCGTGCCATCAACTGACAAACGGGAAGCATCACCATTCAAGTCAACAGGAAGAGCCAAAGCTAGTTCACAGTTTACTAAACGGTGGCAACCTCTTTAAAGGGGTCATATGATGCGAGTTCAAATTTTCCTTTCTCTTCGGAGTGTTACAAGCTCCTGGTGCATAAAGAAGATCTGTAAGTTGCAAAGACTAAAGTCTCAAACCAAAAGAGATCTTCTTTATAAAAGTTAAGACTTGTCCCCACCCTCCTAAAACACCTCGTTTAAACACGCCCCCACATGTCTACATCACTGTGTGGGAAGATTTGCATAACACCCGCTCAAATGTTCACGCAAAGAAAGAAGGCGTACTTTTATTCTCGCTATAGTATTGTTGTTGCCGCCCATCCTCAAAAAAAATGTTGAATAGGAGAATGCTGTGTGATTCGTTGGTGAAAGTGAATCTACTTTGTTTGGTCTTCCAAAAGAGTATGATATCCGCTTCGTCATGCCTGGAGTTGATCTGTGCTGGTCGCTGAGGGAATACATCAACTTAGTGCTGTGGATCGCCGTATCGGCTTTCACTGTGGACGAAGCAGATTCCAGCCCGGGGTCGTCACATGTGGTTGCCGCAAGCCCCCGGCCGCTCCTCTCGAATCCGCCGCCTAGCCGCTCACTCCACCCGCCGGCCATTACCTCAACTAAGCCCGCCGTGTAGTGACGCTGTGTGCAGCGCATTTTATGTAGGACTGTTTCCTGAACCTGCAGTTCTGCATAGCGTACAATGGGTCTGTGCTCAAAGGCTGTTATATAAAGTGGGGAAGTTCCAACTTTGCAAGGACAGTTTGGTGCTTTTGACTCACAGCCTGTAAGTACATTTTTTTATATTTAAAGAATTTGCCATTAACGATTCAAACGCGAGTTTTGAGCAATATAGAGTAGCGCTTGTTTGTCATTTCTACGATCACAAATGCAAACATGGTTTTATGTTAACGCGGCGTGATGCAACGCAACGCGTAAAAAAACAGTATAAGTCGATTTAATCAGTAATTATCTCCCCACTGGATGCAACAAATGCCTAGTTTATAATGGGTTTTGTTTTTGTCTCGTCGCTCTGGCCTGACAGGGAGTCACAGTATGGTAGGGGCGTAACATTTCCGTCACATACTTGAGGTATTCAGCCAATCACAACGCACTGGATAGCTGACCAATCAGCGTACATCTCACTTTTCAGAACGATGAGCTTTGTAAAAATCGACGCGTTTCAGAAAGGCGAGGCATAGAGGAGCAACAATAATGTACATTATGTGGAAAATAATGTGTTTTTTGAACCTTAAACTGCACAAACACATTGCATTACACCAAATACACAACATAATGTTCTTTTTAGCAACATCATATGACCCCTTTAAAACACCCTGAATAAGAGTTAAACATACAAACGCAATTGCACAAACAGCACAATGATGGTAAATACTGTGCCATTTTCATTGCGTTTGATCTACTGAACCAAAGACTTCTGCGCAGATACAACTTCAGAGAGCACAATCATCAGAGGAAAACAAAACAAAAGCCATTTGACTTACCAACACGCCCTCGCCCGTCCCACCCCTTTTTTCTCTTCTGTTCCTGCCCTGGTGATTCCCCTTCAGATTCGAGTCATTGACGTGTGGCAGTCGCAGTCTAGTGAGAGTCCATCTGGTTGCACCCCACACATCTGATTCTGGGGTGTTGACGCATCTGGCTAGCTGTACACATCAGAAGTCACGGGACAGGGAATGCTGCCCGACCTGTTCTGGCCCCCGGCGCTGCTCCATGAGAAAACAATGTGGTCTCATGAGTTGTCTGAAATGGGAGCGCAGGTAATTACAAACAGGTAATGACTGCAGACATGTGGCTACCTGTCCAACAGTTAAATTACAAGGTGGCTTACTGTAAAAAAACTGAAAAAAAAACTGTCAACTCGGACGTGCAAACTTTGAGATCCGGAAGGTGACACACTACCCACGGTCTTTTACAAGGCCCTTAGGTTCCTGTTCGTCCCCACCTGTATACACTCCTCAGTCAAATCAATGAGATAATTCTTCAGCTTTGTCATTTTAGTAGTTAGCAATAGTTAGTCATTTTTTTGGGCAAGTGCAGATGACATACACCTGGCTTATTCATATGTATTTGTGATGTCATCAATTTTTCAACAATGTTGTTCTTGTGAACTTTCAGAAAACGTTTGGATATGAAATGACTATTTAAAGCAAACTGAAAACTTCAGCAAACTTTTTTTTTTAATGACTAAATAATATATATACATTGTACATATTTTTGAATAAATACATAATATCTTCACAGAAATATAGTTATTTATCTTATTCATATAAATCTTGGCAAAAAACAAAAATACTGCATGTCAACCATGTCAAGTCAGCTCCATTTATCATATGTGAGACAATAATTATGGGCTATAATTCAGTTCAATCTCTTTGGCAGACATGGTATGTCTGTGCTATCATGTTTATTGACACAAGGATGTCTCGGATGTCTCACAATCCTATCTTTTTGAAGTGCTCAACCAACATTATTTAAAATGGGTGAATACTAATGGAAAACGCTAGTACTAATCTATCACCATCATGTCTATGTCAATAACAAAGAAACTGTTAAGATAATCCGACTTCTGCACTGTTTTAAACAACTTGTTGAGAAAAGCTTCAATTAGCTGGTCTTAGTCATGTGAGAAAGTTAATATAATCATATACAAAGGTGGATGGATAGAGTTATAAAGATATATAAGCAGGGTGTTATTACAGAGCTGTCTTTTCACAATAAATTACTTTCTATTGTGTTTATGATTATTTTTTTCCATGACTGATCTCTCCAGAGCATGTGCTAATATGCCACTTTTATGTAAAGTTGCATGAACTTAATACCTTCATCTCTACAAAACATAATCATACGTCTAATCGCAAAGTGTGTGTAGAAAGACAGTGGAAGCCCCACCTGGACACACCTGCACATTAAAAGTGTAACCACGGTATGCAACGCTACAATGCACAGGCACGTCCCCTGGATACCATGGATACTATACATAGCTATGTCGCCACGGCTCAAACAAACAATGAAGAAACAACAACAGTTGATTTACATAAATGTGTCAGATCGTGTGAAAAGTATTAATGAAGATTGCTAATTGGGTCTTACAATGGCATGTTAGACTTTCACTGCAAAGATTAGCAGGCTAGCTAACACCCGTAATTGTCAAACTATGGGTCTGTTCTGAAAAAGGGAGGACAATAAAATCTGGAGAAAGTTAACTGTTAGCATAAGCATTAAGCTGAGAGTTTGTTTTAATCAAGGAGGTCTGTAATACCTGGAAATAATTAGCCGTTAGCAATAGCATTCAACTGGTGAGTCTATTTTAAACAAGGAGGTCTGTAATACATGTAGAAAGTTTTGTTTTTTGTTTTAAAGGGGTCATATGATGCGATTTTCCTTTCTCTTTGGAGTGTTACAAGCTCTTGGTGCATAAAGAAGATCTGTAAAGTTGCAAAGACTAAAGTCTCAAATCCAAAAAGAGATATTCTTTATAAAAGTTAAGACTCTGCCATGCCCCCCTAAAACGGCTCATTCTAACACGCCCCCACTCATCTACATCACTATGTGGAAATATTAGCATAATGCCGCCCAAATGTGCACGCAAAGAAAGAAGGCGTGGTTTCAGGAACAGCAGTAGTGTTGATGCAGCCATGTCAGTGCGAAAGCAAAAGCACTTTATTTGGCCTTCTGGAAGTAGATGCAATTAGGAATCATTGGTTTAAGATTTTAGACTACAGAACGAACAACCCAGATGTTCGAATTTGTGCAACGCATTTTATGGACGACAGTTTTTTTGAATCGAGAAGAGTAAAACCAAGGCTGGCTGTGCCAAAGGCTATTCTAAAAAAAACAAGGTCAATCCGCCTTTGCTATGACATCTGACAGCTGCTCTGAATCACGACTGTAAGTTGGTTTTTTTGTTACTTATTCTAAGTATTATTGGCTATTGACTGTTAGCAAGACTGCGGACTATTTGCGCAGCGTCAGAGTAACGCGTCGATGGTGCTGTGTGGTGTGTGACAGGGGAACAGGCGTCCCATCCCAGGAGAGTGAACGGTCTGTCAGAAATCTTAGCACGTCAGCTGTCTTAACCGCAGCTTGTGTACTGCATCATCACTGTGTCTGTCACGTGACTCTGTTGCCCTTTCGGGCTTGAAATGATGGTAAAACTAACAACATTATTAACTGTCTTGATATTTACTTTAAGAGCTTTAAGCTCGCCCAAAAAACCCCGAAAAAAACAATTTTTTTTTAAAAATGGGGTTAAAAAAAAAAACAAAAGGGGGCGTTACATTTTTTTTTTTTTTTTTTTCCGACGCGTGCTTGTGGCGGTTCGGCCCAATCACACTGTCACTGGTTCAGCTTGCCATCAAGCAGACGCGCTTGTCAAAGGATGGAGCTTTGTTGAAACGACGTGTTTGAGAGAGGCGGGGCATATATGACCTACAATAATGTACAGTATTTTTTTTAAATAATGTGTTTTTTGAACATTAAATCTTGTCAGCATATTCTGTTACACCAAATACACAAAATAATGATCTTTAAAATAGCATCATATGACCCCTTTTAAGGAGATCAGTAAAATCTGCCGTTAAAAAAAACAGCATATGCTGGTTATGTATGTTTTGAAGCTGGGATGCTGGTTTAAACTGGTTTATGCTGGTCCTTTTGCTGGTTTTATCTGGTCCTTTGCTGGTTTAAGCTGGTCCTTAGCTGGGCATGTGCTGGTCCTAAACTGGTCCGCAGCTCACGACCAGCTCAAACCAGCAGCCATGCTTCAAAACATACCTACCAGCATATGCTGGATTTTTCAACAGAGATGGAGAAGTTAGCTGGTAACATTAGCATATTTGAGTTGGTTTTAATCGGGGAGGTCTGCATACCTTAAGAAAGTAGCATGTAACATTAGCATTTAAAGGTGCTGTATGTAGGATTGACACAGAGTGGTTGAACTAGGTATTGCAGTCCAAATTCAAAATATTGGAAAGGGTTTTTTTCAGCTGGTCCCTCCTCCTCAGACTTGACGCACATGCAGGTTGCCAGACTGATGACACCAACAGGAAAGTTTTCAAACCTTTGTCTATTTTAAGCTGCCTCCACTCTCGCAAATGCATCTCAAATATTTATTCTGCTTTTATTATACCGTTGTTGATCATAAAGTTTTTTGGATGGATGTCGAGGCTTTTTAGGATGGGCAGAAAGTTCTATTTCCCGCTCTGACCCCTTTCGTTTGCCAGCTTCCATGACTGAAATTAAATACGCGGTGTTTCGTGGCAACCCGGGGTGCTGAAATACAATTGGGTAAACTTGCAGTGGACGGGTTTCACAAACCAAAACAGAGACCGACGTTCCGGCCCGGAACGCACATTTTCAAAGGAGAATAACTGGCTGTAGCATTGTTTTTCAGATAAACAAATTAACTTAGCATGTTTCTTAAATATCTGCAAACATATTATGGTATTTTTATGCTTTAGTAGAGTCAAAAACTTACATACAGCACCTTTAACCAGTCTGTTCTGATCAAGGATGTCTATAACATCTGGAAAACATTAGCCTTTAGCATTAGCAGTCAACTGGTGAGTCTTTTCTGATCAAATGCCTAGCAAAAGCTAGCAATTGCATTAGCATTCAACCGATACTTCTGTTCTGATCAAACTCTTAGTGAACTCTAGCCGTTAGCATTAGCATTCAACCGGTAAGCCTTTTCTGATTAAAGAGGTCTATAACCCCCTAAAATAAGCATTCAACTGATAGTAAATGATTTTTGTTACGGTTTGATTTTCCAATGTAATATTTGGAGCAAAAACTAGTTGAGCCACTAAACCTGCTTAATTTTACACTTCATTTGTTCTTTTAGGAGCTCATGAAGAGGTCAGTCAAAGAGAGATGCTTCAATCACGCCGGAATTGTTAGGCAAGATAAACAAACACTTAAACAGGATTAACTGAAAAAAGGGCAAAAATGTAACCGAGAGACAAACTGTCAAAGGTCTTTTGCTGTTAAATGACTCCAGCAAAGTCATCCGATTATCTTTCAAGAAACATTAGTCAAAACAAATATGACTGTCTCCCGTGAAAAAGCCCCATTGTTCCTCAAACATGCAACATCATGCCGTTTGTGTGCTTCATTATCGGACAATGTGACTGCATGTGACCACACTAACCACACCAAACATGATCAAAATGAACAGCAATATCACAACAGCCACATCGAAAGATGGATTTAACAAAAAATACATGCAGTCAAAAAGAGACAGAGACTTTGAAAGTAAGGGTGTTAGAGTCCATTTGAATGAACACAAAATAAAAGCATTTAAATTACATGATATGTCTATGTATTTATATTATTTTATTAAGTATTTTATTGTAGCATTTTATATTATAGTGTGTATATATCTCTATATATATATATTATAGAAATGCATTATTCAAAATAAATACATTTAGTTAACAATGTAATATATGTTTTAAATAATATAATATATATATATATATGGTGGTGTTTGTGTGGGTGTTATATTATATATATTATATAGATATATATATATATATATACCAATAATAACCTACATCCCATTGGTCCATGTAGCCCGTGACTTCACAGGCGGATGCCGTCCGCATACGTCACCAACTTTGTTGTCTTCAGGGCTGTGTGTTTGCAGTGCGTGTGAAAGAATGTTATGGAGAAAACCAAGGCAAGTTAGTTTTTTAGTAAGTGTGTGTCTCCATGTCCGAGGTTTCTGACATCCGAGGACACACATCTATGTGTTATGTGTCTTGGTGAGAAGCATGTGCGTTTGGTGCTCGAGGGCTCTGAATGCGCTCACTATGAGGAATTCTCAATGAGAAAGCTCCGGTCACATTTGTCCCTCTTCTCAGGGGATGAGGGACAAGCATCTGCATCTCGCAGCTCGGGTCCTGCTGCTGCCAAGGCACGACGTAGACTCAGATCGTGGGGTTCACAGGTCGAGCTTGCAGAAAAGTTTGAGAAGGATATGGACCTTTCAAAAGCTTCCGCTGCAAGCTCAGGCGCTCGGTGGGATCCAGACACTCTTTCTCTTGAGTCATCTGATCCCATGGATAGCACTATATTGGGCTCATCTAGTGAGAATGAGGACGTGGATGTGGATGGTGATGGTGAGTGTGAGTGTGAGCACTGAATCTTCCCAACGGAGTTAGTGAGCTCGTGGGACAGACCATATTCTGCTCAGCTGCATCTTTTTCATCATGCAGATTAAGCGGTTATGCACGGTTATGCAAAGATGCCCCCTGTAAAGGAGACGCTCGCGAGCTATCTCCCAGAGTGAGTCGACTTCTTTAAAGACTCCTGCTCTGCCATCCAGAACACTTCAGACCACCTTGTGTCCAAATGGCAGGACGTATGTGAGGGCCGGTCAAGCTGGTATAGTGCCTTGCACACAATGGCTGTGTTTCAAACTTACCAAGCTGACATGGTTAGAAATCTAGATGAGGGCAAGGGTTTTTCCCCTGAGGCAGTTGAGGAACTGCCCCGCACCACTAAACAGACTGCACCACTAACCCTTAGCTTGGTTAACGGAATGTCCCTCCTTATTGGCTGGGTTCCCCATTTTTCGGAGTTATGTTAGTGGCCCGAGGTGTCAGTGGCTTGCCCCCTTTCAGTTCGGTTCGGTGTATGTCTGTAGCTTCCCTTGGTGCTTTCTCACCAGGTGAACATGCATGCGCCACAGCATGCACTAGTGGGCATTCTCTTCCCCATATTGTCCGCTAGAGGATGCAGCATGAGTTCCCTAGAAGGGGAACGTCTCGGGTTACGCATGTAACCATGGTTCCCCGAGAGGGAACGAGATGCTGCGTCCTCTCGCCATGTCTAGGGCTTGCCTGTTTTCACATCTTCTTCTGACAACTAAGTTGGTGACGTATTCGGCAGGCACCCTCATATACTTCCGGGCATTCGCCTATGATGTCACAGGCTTTGTGGGCCAATGGGATTGGAGTTGTTTCACACATGCTTCAGACACCAGTCCTGCTGATGGCAGTCCCCATAGTGTCCGCTAGTGGGCGCAGCATCTCGTAACCTTCGGGAACCATGGTTATCATGCGTAACTCCGAGATGATAGTTTTAAATAATTTTTTTTAAATTAAAATCATTTTAGCAAAAGCTATAAATTTTTATACACAATTAACATTTATAATATATATAACATTTTTATTTAATCATTACGAATGTTTAAAATTTGATATTTATATATAAAATGACTCAAGTACATTAAATTATATACATTTTTCCTATTATATCTAATAATTATATTTTAACTATTAATATATAATATTTATTTGAAATATAAAATAATATCCATACTTTTTATTATGATAATTATACCCCAGAATTTTATTAATCTGAGAAGGTATCATCAGTTAAAAATAAAGAAAATTAACCAAGTGACCGCAGGATGAAAAGGAGGTAAACTTAAGATAGATTTGTCCTAATGAATGATGACCTCACCGTAATTATCTTGATCTTTAAAGATTTATATAAATCATACATAAACCTTTATGACAATTTACACAATTACTTAAGCATTTAAAGTGATTAAAATGAAAAATGACAAAGAAAACTGGTTCTTTTCAGCTGAAACTACAGCAGGCCAACGATAAACTTCAACCACAATGAAGTGTCAGCTGAGAACCCAGAACACTGGTATCAATAAAACGCATGCATGTAAATGGTTTAAGTCATGTTCTGAAGTGAAACCCTTCACAAAAGAAGTCTTTAATCTGCTTGACACTGGTTGGCAGTCGCCTCGGGTGAGAAAAGAGACTGAAAGTCTCAGAAAATAATTATGTTGAGGAGTGTCTTTGATGATTAAAACCAAAACAAGGATGGGCGCATAACTCAAACGACACTTACTGTAGACTCGTCCAACAGGTTGAGGAGGTGGAATGAACCGTTGGTTTTCAGCTTACCGTGGCGTTATGTTGACCTTTAAGCCACAAGACCTTTGCTGTGTAAACGATAGCGATGCATCGAACAGTTAATGCTGTACCTGGCGGAGCACATTCAGGGTTAATAGGATGTTGGCCGACAGGTAGCAGCACGTGAGAGAAAATCCCTTGTATAACCTTTAACAAATGTTGTTGAGTGTATTACACAGCGTAGACTGCACTTAAATCTCTTATTTATAGTAAATTGATTCAGTGTTTATGCTTGTGCTGAAAAAGCAACTCAGTATGACTTCTGACGCAAGATTTTGTTGTTTTGGTCACCATTTACCCCTACGGGTATCATCTTACCTATGCGAAACCACGGCCCAGTATTGCCTTTATGTCTGAATACGGCAAGGATTTCATTCAAAGGTCATTCTTTAGTCAGAGGACCAACACTAAAGAAAAAACAAACACCTTTACACCTAAATGATGACGTACAGTATTCTATAAGATTGAAGTAAGACATATCAGTGGGAACCATTTTTTACTCACACAACCATATAGATTTGGTGATTCAGAGGTGCACATGAGCAGACTGAAAACGATTTTGCATGCAAAAGTACATTTTGTATATGGCAGGTTAAACTAATTTTGTCAAAGCAAAATTATTTATTAGATATAATAATATATATATTGCTTAAAATGCAAATAAATGATTCATCATTATTAATTATGTTATAAAAGTTATTAATGTCATTAAGTGTTAGGTAACTATTTATTTAATTAATATTTTATATAAAATAAAATAGCTGTGGGATAAAGTGGGGTCGATGCTTCATGGTAAACCTGGTACAGGTAGGTAAAATTAAATTAAACTTATATATTCTGTGTGTAAAATGTTCAGATGTGCGTCCAGTGAACTGTGACCGTGGCTCAATAACATCAATAAAAAAATAAAAAAAGTCGCTGATTCTTTAAAAAAAAAAAAAAAAAAAGTAGAAAACACTTAGGCATTGACAAATTCAGAATATTAATCATTTTCTTGTCTGGTGTACTGACATGAATAATCAGCATCAAAATAAGTGTTTACAATAAGTTATGCATTAGTAAACAGCCTTTTTCTATTTTTGATAATTTATTTAGGCTAATTATGTTTTATTTTATGTAATTAATCGGTTACATATTTCAAAATGACCCAATTCATCTCGTGTGTGTGTATATGTATATATGTATATATATATATAATGTATGTATGTTATAGACACTTTCCTCTAATGTAAAATTACATGTTTACTTTAATTTTACCTTTGCCTTTATCTCATTAAACCTCTTAGCTACCTTTTAAAACCCCACTCACCCCACTCTCTGAATCAAAACAAAAGATTCAAATGAGTAAACCCACCACCAACATAAGAAGTTTTAAAAAGTCATGACTCCGAAGGGAGTGGTGATGCATGAAAGCGGTGACGGAGCGGGAGAAAGTGTGTGAGTGTGTGAGTGGGGAAAGAGGGGAGGCGCGGGCCGAAACCTGCAGCAGCAGCGCTCGCGAGAGACCATGACATCTGCCTGAGAGACGAGCGCTGGATTCGGTCTGGATGAGGCGAGCTATGCGGCCGAGAATAGAAAGATAACACGGAGAATGAGACACTCCCTCATTAGGGCATGAGAAAAGAGCTGCGAATGAGGGAATTAGGCTACGACAGGTTTGAAAAAGAAAGAGAAATGACAAAGGGAAAGGTGAAAGACAAAATAATTATGCACATGGATCATAGGGATCACGATCTTGTACGTGTGTAATTGTACCTCACCTTTGTACAGTGTGTCTGGGACATATAGTCCTAATCACAGATACACATGACTCGAAAACATTGTAATTACATGCCTTTGGGCTGGTTAAAGTGTACTTCACTAGAATAGGTTGATAACGACGCTAAATGACTGGGAACAAGTAAAAACATTTCATGGCCAAAAACCTTGTGTGAGCTCTTTTTCCCCCATATCTGAATCACAAGCTTAATTTACATGAGTTACATTTTCCTTCAAACTTTCATTTGGAGCTGGGTTAAAGGAGCATGTTTCTGTTTTATGGTGCAATATTTGTGTTGCATCAACATCATGCAAGTACTATGATCGGTGACTGAAGTGTAGGCTGTTTTATCGTAGGCTATTTAGTTCAATCAGGCTTATTCCTCAAATGCACTTTCACATCTAATCATCGAGGGTGTGGAGTGACAGTGACAGTGAACTGGTGGCTTAAAGTCCTCATTCTGCACATACCGAACAGGGCAATAACCTTATATTATCAAACAGTCATGGTCACTGTACAGGTGGTAGGGAAACACTTTATAATAACTTTATACATAACATTTTATGAAGCTTGACATAAAGCAAATTCATTTACATTTTTAAAAGTGCTTATTTTAGGTTTGTTTTAATAAATATAGTATATTACAATAATTATAATACATATTCGTTTTATTTTCGAATAAATAAATAACACCTAAAATAAGCACACACATATTATATTGATTATAATAATATATATATATACATACCTCATCTATATCATCAAAAATTGATATACGTTATATTTTTATATATTATATAAATACTTGCACATAGAATAGCATAGCACATGCATGAAAATGGTAGAATAAATGACAGTTTCATCAAAATTCTAACGAATTACATTTTTTTTTACCTTAATAATCTGTGGTTGTAAAGGCAACATTCATTAAAATGTTAGAATTGGCGTTTTTTAAAAAAATACTTTGAGATGAATTATGGCATGTCACACCGCAGTACTTGTATGAATTATATAAAGTAATACATTTGACAGTATGAACTACTGACCTTTTTAGCTAATGTTTAATGGCTGTTATTGTTCGCAAACGTTATAAAGTGGTACTCTTTTGTTATGTCTCCTGACCCATCAAACCCTAAATTCTGGGGAATTAACTTAGAATTAATGGTTATTCATAAAATCGTCTGGATCAGGTTAGGCGTGCCTCAGGGTTCTGTACTGGGTCATTTTATGGGCGCACCCTGGACACACCTGTTTGATGCTTTTCCGATAATCATTACATAAATAAGCTGAAATAACCCCACCCATGGGTAAAACTGTATAAAAAGATCACTGGCTCTCCAAAACCATTAAGTAGCTGTCAGAGGTGTCCGACAAAGCGCAAAGACAACAGGAACAGAAACCATGACTCAGGTTACCCAGTCTTTTTCACGCAAGAGCATGTCCAGCTCCAGTTCTCGTCCCTTCACCTCGCTGTCGCTCAGCGGGGGATACACCAAGCGCATCGCCGTCGGTCATGCGCCAAGTGTCTACGCAGGTGCAGGGGGCTCTAGCGTGCGCGTCTCTTACGCACAGAGTTCGAAGAGCGGTTTCGACCTGGCCAGCGCGCTCGGCGGCGGTGACAATGGCTTCGGTTCGGCTTTCAACGAGAAGGCCACCATGCAGAACCTCAACGACCGTCTGGCGAGCTACCTGGAGAAGGTGCGCTCCCTGGAGAAAGCCAACGCGCAACTGGAGCGCCAGATCCGGGAGTGGTACGAGAAGAGAACCCCCGTCTCCAGAGACTACAGCCACTATTACGTCACCATTGAAGATCTGCGCAAAAAAGTGAGTGATTTTACATTACAGAGCTATAGAATTTATATTATTTACGACGTGGAAAATATTTAAATGAAAAGTAAACTATACTATTTATGACCATAGTACTATAATTATGATATTTTATTGACCTAAAACAGTAAATCGATAAAAAACTAAAACATAAAACTAAAAGATTATCAATCCCTATAGCCTGCATATGTCTATATTAGATAATCAGGTCTCTAGGTTTGTTTAACCATAACCAAAACTATATTTGAAAAAGTGCAAACAAAAAAAATATATATATATATATATAAATGCAAACTAACATAAACGCAGAAATTTTTATCTTGGCAACTAGCAGAAATACTACGATTACTAAAAACAAAAAAAACCCCCCCCCTAAAAAAAAATTTAACTAATTAATGTAAAGTAATAATCTATAGACAAGCGTGGGGGGGGGTGTTTAGAATATATCTAATAGATATAGTTATATATATTAGATATATACACACCCCACATATATACACCCACTCATACTGTCTATATACCCACAACATATATACACACACACACATACTGTACATACACACATACACATATACATATATACACCACACATATATAACACACACATCACATACACACAATGTTTGGTTTACTTTCATAAGCTGTATGGGAGTCTCAATTCATCATCTGTTCGTCTTCAGATCATCGTCGCCAGCCAGGACAATGCCAGAATCATCCTTCAGATCGACAATGCCAAACTGGCAGCCGAGGACTTCAGAGTCAAGTTAGTACAACAAACAAAAACCTTTACCTTCTTATACCCTCATTTAAAACATATTTTCATGAAGTTTGTATTGACTTTAATATCCTACTTCATTCAAGTAAAAAAAACCCCCAGCTTTTAGACCAGTAGGCTAAACCAATCTTTCATTCCCAGCAAGGGTTTCCCCTAATTTTATGAGCTTGTTAATGTCACACCCCACATTTTAACACTTGAGTTTTTCTAGATTACCAACCTAACCATTGTTATTCTTTGCGGATACAGGTATGATAATGAATTGGCCCTGCGTCAGTCCGTGGAGGCTGATATCGCCGGTCTGAGAAAGGTTCTGGACGAACTCACCATGACTCGCTCAGACCTTGAGATGCAGATTGAGGGTCTGAAGGAGGAGCTAGTCTACCTGAAGAAGAACCATGCAGAGGTGAGATCAAAAAATATTTTATGGCCCTCCAAGGCAGGGCAAACCTGGTGCAGCAAGGCAAGATCTTTACCCAATAATCCACCAGACCAGACCAATAATCTTCTCCAATCAAGTGTAATTTTAAACATTAGGCACTATTATAAATGCTAATCCTGTAATTAAATGTTACCCGGAGCCCTGGCATTCAAAACTTAAAGGTGCAGTCACATTTCCCACTCCAATAGGTATCTGTGCAAAAGAGAATTTTGTGTGAAAGCAAAATAAAAATAAAAATAATTTATCTTACCTCTACCACTAGGGGAAGCTTTATTTGATAAAAACTACATAGCCACACCCCTAATTGTTTCTCTCGGCTCAAATTCCAATTAGTTATGATTATGTTAAAAAATATATTTCCAGCTGCATATAGAGGGAGCAATTTGTAACTATTCTGTGAAATTTCACTCATGTGACTGTACCTTAAGAGTCAAAGTTCAAGCATGTCCATGTCCTACAATAGCAATTCCCACTTTTCAAAACAAACCATTCTTCAAAAGAATACGCAATGTTCGAAAAGGTGCATAAGCTAACGGCTATATTATTTTTCTGTAGGAACTCGCAGCTATTCGCGCTCAAATGTCCTCCAGCAGTGTAAACGTAGAGGTTGACGCTGCACCTCAGCAAGACATGGCCCGCATCATGGAGGAGATCCGATCCCAATATGAAGGCGTCATTGAGAAGAACCGCAGAGAAATGGAGTCCTGGTACAAGGGCAAAGTAAGTGCTCGTTCTTATTTGCAATGGCTAAAACATACACAATCAGCTAGAAAATGACCTCAAACCTCTTTCCCTACAGTTCGACGAACTGAACAAGCAGGTATCCACCAGACAAGAAGACATTACATTGTCCCGCAGTGAAATCAACGAGCTCAGGAGGACCCTTCAGAGCCTGGAGATCGAACTACAGTCGCAGCTCAGCATGGTAGAAGTCTTTCTTTCTCATTAAAATTAATTCTAGCTTTAATTTAATGTTAAAAACATTTCCACAACCACTAGGAGGAGCTTTATTTGATCCAACATGCATAGCCACACCCCTAATTATTATTCTATGCTCAAGTTTCTACTAGCTTTGATCAATAATGTTAAAAAATACATTTTGCAATAGCTGCTTCTAGAGGCAGCCACTTAGGCAATTATGCATAGCCCCACACCCTCACCTTTCTTCTATGCTTTATGATTTGACAGAAAGCGGCACTGGAAGGCACACTGGGAGAGACAGAGTCACGGTACAGCCTTCAGCTCAACCAATTGCAGGCCGTCATTAACAGTCTGGAGGTGGAGCTTTCTCAGATGCGCATGGACATCGAAAGACAGGGCAGCGAATACAAACTGCTCCTGGACATCAAGACCAGACTAGAGATGGAGATCGCAGAGTACAGGAGACTTCTGGATGGAGAGGACATTCAGTAAGTTTGTTACAAATAAACAAAACAAATGAACACAAAACTGTCTTTTCAAAGATCACAGGAGTTGTACGATATTTCAATTTTTTTTTTTTTTTTACAGGAGACAGACAATCAAATTTGTAGAGGTTGTAGTTCCTCCTCCCCCCAAGCGTGAGTATTTTTAGAATTTTAAAAAAAATTCAAAATTGCATTATACATATTAAAATGTTTTAACCTAAAATAAAATACGACATGATAAATCAATTTAAATGATTTAAATTTAAATACAATTAAAACGTTGACAATTAGATGTAAATGTGTAGCTTTTAACTTTTAACAATTTTTCTTTATTCTATCTCTCCAGCCGAACCTGTGGTGACCAAGCGTGTTCGCACAGTAATCGAAGAAGTGGTTGATGGAAAGGTCGTTTCTCGCACAGAGGATGTTGATGTCGAGGTCATAAAGAAGTAAAAATGAGTCAATGACAGCAATGAGCTCTGTAAAGCCGGCATGAATTTTCAGCCTCAATACAGCTGATTAAATTATCCCTGTTCAACATCTCATGTAAAATGCCAAGAAAAATAATAAAAAAGACAAGCTGAGAAATTAAACGTGTTTGTTCTTTCATTCCTGTATGAGTAGTAGGTCGATATTTATCAAAAACAACACTGAAAATAGGAGTTTGAGCTGTATTATATTTGATTTGACGTGCGTCACAAGCGCCAAAAGACGGAATTTTCAAATGTACGCCAGTAAGAAACAAAACAGTCTGTACAAAAGACATACTCGCTCTCTCACAGACAAACAAACACAACTGGGAGATATACAAACATGACATACAATTTCCTTTGTATTTTTCTGACGTTTTAAAAACTACTAAAACAAAAATAACCACCATTATCTTTTCAGAACACTTTTAATATATAACGTTGTATTTACAAGTATTTCACATATGACACTATGTAGTTAAGAGCCCCCCCCCCCACAGGTGTCCGTATTTGACAAAATGTTCAACATAAATAAACAGCATATTTTTCCCCATTACACAATTACAGTATAAATTCTACAGTAGCACAGCCGACTACCACAGTCAGTTGCAAAGTGCTGTCCTTTTTTTCGTTAAATACAAAAATACCACCACTTCCGATGCAACGTCGGTAGTAAATTTCTAGCTGCTGCGCTAAACAACGTACACTGAAGCAAAATCGGCTCACATTCAAAACGGTGGGCGGGATTGGTCCTTGACGCCAAATCGTTTGCACAATGGCACCGCAAAACGGCATACGGAGGGAAATGTTTGTAAAAACATTCGCAAACAATTAAGATGGTCCAGAGTGTCACATAAAAAAAATGATGCTCCATAATTCAATGGTATCCTTTCTCTTCAGAAATGCAGAAAATGAGAACTTAAAACTAAAAAATGCATTAAATTAATTTATTGTTAAATTTTGCACTTGCGGTGAATAAAACGTTAAAGCGGCCAATGAGTTCAGTAAATGTCATCATCTCTACAGTCATAGCAAGTACTAAATGAACTATGACCACCTTTCGAGTAATATTGCAGGTAATAGCTAACAGGTAACTAGTTAGAGAAGATGAGATATGGAGAAGCATAACCAATGATAAGCAGAATTAAAACCGGTATCTTCAGAGAGTGGAGCAGATATTTCTTCTCAACCAAAAACACAAAATTATATAAAATTAACTAAAATCTGAAGGTAATAGATTTCTTACAGTAGAAAAATTTGATCGTAAACATTGAAGAAAATTGGTGGTTGCGAATATGTGATGATCTTTACGCTAACCAGAGAGAGTGCTAGACTAAATCGTACATTAAACATTTAATTTGCGTCCATACTTCAGCTTTATTTTCTAAATAATATGCTTCAAAGATCCGGCAAACATGGATCTGAAAGAGGATCAGCTGCCTGATGCATATTTAACGATACAAAATGCCAGCCGTTTTACGTACTACACGTAGCCTTGCAATAAATAGCGATTAGCCAAAGCGACGTACCAACCGGTTTTAGAGGCAAACGGCTGTGAAATTTGGCAGCAAGAAACATCTTCACCATGGCTCATATTTAATGCAGCAGGTGGCCTGTTAATTTCGCTAAATTTATAGATAACTTTAATGTTACCATGGAAACTTTATCAAGTAAAGAAAGTACTTTACGAAAGTCTAAAGTACTTTACGAAAGACTATATTTAAAGCGCCAGGGTAAAAACTAATGAAATGTGTATCGTTAAAAGCATTGATTTTGTTTGACAATTTAAAAAAAGTTAACGATTTTAACTTACGTTTTAAACTTAAACGTTGAAACAATTACAGTCACAGTCAGGAAAAGGGAAGAGAACGGGCCGAGCACCTGTTGCACCTGCTGTTCAAGTCCACCGTTAAAAATCCCCCAAAACAAATAAATAAAACATAAAACGTGCTGTCATTAGTTGCAAGAGTTCATTCTGACATGGACTGTGGCTCATTTCAGCTTTTGGCACAAAAGCAAATTTCTTTCTCTAACCCAAATGATTAACATTATTAACCGTACCTACTCATAAGTAACATGATACTGTTTTTTTTTTTTAATGAAAAATCCCCTTAAGTCATTGTTTGTCGCTGTAAAGTGCAATAGTGCTATTTCGTCTGTATTCTAGCTTGCGGGCGATCAGGTCCACTGCCTTCCAGCAGGGGGCGACAGCGAGCTGAGTGCAGATCTCACTGGCAGTAGTTGTAAATCACAGAAGAACCTCAGAAATGCTGAAGGGCGGTGTTCATTCTTCCTTTTCGACTGGAGGCTCAGTCTCAAATGGCTTTACAAGCTCCTCATCATAAACTTTCAGAATCGCTTCGCATACAAAACGGTACTGGCTCTGGAAACAAATAAAATGGACAATAAGTGATTTAGCTGCACTATGAATAAACAAAACTGTATTTATGCATAAACATAATGAGATTAGCTGGTCTGACAATTTCGGAGACCCTTTTTTGTATCAGTCCACCAGGAAAGAATTCATTGTTTGATTAACCAAAGTTGCGAAGTTCTTGACGTCAAATTTTTTATATTTATGAACGTAGTTTGTAGGGATGTAACGATTCACTCAACTTACGATTCGACTTGATTCACGATTTTGATTTCACGATTCGATTTGATTCACGATTTTTTTTTAACAAAATGAGATTTAAGACAAATTATAAATTGTCCTTTTATTATTGCTTGGACAAAATGCTGCACATTTCTTTGTCAAATTGAAATATAACACTATAATAATATACTAATATAGCACTTGCATATTATTGCTCTTTTGTTGGTTTTGATTGCTTCTATTGTCCTCATCTGTAATTCGCTTTGGATAAAATCGTCTGCTAAATAACATTTAAATATAATGTAAATAAAAAAACTAAATTAACATTTTAAAACAAGCCCCAAATCAAATAAAATAAGTAACACAAAAAAGAAATATCTTCATATAAACAAAATAAGGCTTTGTCTGTGCTCTTTCCATTTAAAATTAGAGGCAACCACTGCATTTTAATCATGATCCAAACAAAGATGCTGCATACATGCAACATGAGCAGTTTTTAATCTAAATTAGATTGTATAATTTCGAAAATTTAAGCAAAAACAGAATGGTTTGACCAGTTTTATGAAAATGTACATAAAAATATCTGCATGAAACAGAAACAGCAGACGAGCTGAATGAGACGCAGATTCACTCTCTGCCAGCAGGTGGCGCTTAAAGCGTTTCCTGGTTTCAGCTCTAAACAAAGCAGCGCTGCACTTATGAACTTTAAAGGGGTCATCTGATGCTTTTTTAAAGATCATTATTTATTTATGTGTATTTGGTGTAACAGAATATGCAGACATGCTTTAATGTTCAAAAAACAAAAAAATATTTTTCAAATACTTTACATTATTGTAGATCCTCTATGCCCCGCCTCTCTCAAAACGCTTCGTTTTCTACAAAGTCCCTCCTTCCGACAAGCGCAGTCTGACTATGAATGGCCAGCTGACCGGGCATTGTGAATTGGGGCGATCTCTCTCGCGCTCCCTCTCTCTCTCGTTTGCTCTCTCTCTCTCTCGCCTCTATCTCTCTCTCTCTCTCTCTCTCTCTCTCTGAGTGGATCGCTTCTCCGTGCTCGCTCGCTCTCCGCTTATTGCGCTCGCCTCTCTCTCTCTCGCTCTCTCCTCAGCTCTCTCTCCCTCTTCTTCGTCTCTCTCTCCCTTATCGCTCTTCTCTCTCGCGCGCTCTCTCCCTCTAGCCAACACAAACGATGTGCCAAACTCCGCATTTGAACAGTCAATAGCAAATACTTAAACTATAACAAAACAGTAGCTGATTCAGCAGCACCAGATTGTCATAGCAAAGTCAGAATTAACTCCTCTCCTAGGTTCACGAAACGGTCTCCATAAAATGCATTGCTGTTCTGTTAAAGATTCCTAAATGCATCTACTTCCGGAAGGCCAAATAAAAGTGCTTTTGCTTTCGCACTGAATCACAGCGTCTCCCTGACATGCTGCTTCAACACTAACTTTGGTTACTGAAACCACGCCTTCTTTCATTTGGGCGGCATTATGCTAATATTGCCACATAGTGAGGTAGATATGTCGGGGCGTGTTAGAACAAGCCGTTTTAGGGGGGCGTGGCAGAGTCTTAACTTTCATAAAGAATATCTCTTCGGCTTTGAGACTTTAGTCTTTGCAACTCCAGGGATCTTATCTATGCACAATCAGTTGTAACACTCCAAAGAGAAAGGAAAAACTTCACATCACATGAACCCCTTAATATGCGTTATACAGAAGCAAGATGAAAAGAAAAAATACCATCTAAAATTTTCTAAAGACAGTAAGTTCCCCTCAAACATGCATTCATATAAACTCCTACCCCTAAATGAATAGCGATTTGTTTAGCATCTCAACCGATTTGTCACATATTTGAATCGATTTTCAACTGGCTTGCGGTTAATCGTTACATCCCTAGTAGTTTGAGATACTTAATGACAAGTCAACTAAAACTGTAGCTCATGGTAGAACTATAAATAGTTTTGGGGAAAAAGCATTTTCCATAAATGTGCATCTGTATTTACTACGTACTAAACATAACATTAGCGGATCATTCAATGCAATTCAATTAACTGGTTTGCCGCAATTTTTAGAGAGTCTGTTTGTATTAATTCACCGCTCTAAATTGTTTTTGGAAAAAGCTTCTGTGATAAATGCGCATCTACATACATACTAAACACAACTTTACTTGTCAATCAAACAGTCTCTTCCTGTCTAAGTGGGTGGTTCTTGGACAGAAAGAGCTGCAATGTGGACTAGACTACTCACAGGAGTCTGGATCATCATGGCACGCTGGTCTCTCATGGTTCTGACGATGTCTAAGGGATACACCGACTGACCATTTTCTATCAAACACATCGCTGTCTCCATAGTGATAAGCACCCCGGTGCGACCAATCCCAGCGCTGAAAGAAAAAGGGGTGGAGTCAATAAACATTTTGTTCACCATTATGGTGTTTTTGAGCCTGTGGGATGTCGATCGATGATACTGTTGCAACATTTTCCAGGCCTGACCTGCAATGAACCACCACAGGTTCAGATGCGTCGGTTCTTTTGCTGCGTACTTGACTGACAAAGTTCAGGAAGTCCGACGAGTCATCTGGGACGCCGTGGTCAGGCCATGCCAAGTACTGCATCTGACAAATCTGCCTTTCTTCTTTACTCTGTACAAATATCCAAACAGATATTAGCACAGAAATATATTTATACAAAGAATATGGAACATGTAAAGAGATATGTTACCTCCAGGTGTGAAAGCGTCAAATCTCTGAGCAGGTACGCCGAGTTCCCTTCCTCTGACACACATGTAACCTGAAAGCCTCCGTAGGTGCCACTTGCCGAAACGTTTGGCCAGTATTGATGACATTTCACCTAAAACAGAAAATGTCAAGATATACCATATATGGCAAAATCACTGCTATACATCAGAACACAACCATATGGAGGACAAAATCGAAGCAAAAAAGTCACAAAATGGCATTTTCATATAATTTAACTTCCGTAAAGTGACATTTACATTTAAAATAAACATTAAAAGACAAGTAATGTAGGGTGTGACTTGATATATCTGTCAGGATTTGATTGGATTTTTTTTACTTTGGAACACACCAAGCCAAAAATTCATTGGTTAATATTTAGGCCCGCCCTCAAGGCCTTGGTTAAATCAGCAGAAAAGCTGTTTATACATTTTAAATTTTGATTCTTCGAAACAAACAATACAATTAGAGACGATTATAAAGATATTTAATAATAAAAAAAGACTTTGTATTAAGAATGATGCTGGCAATGAGCCTGACGAAATGAAAGGCAAGGAATATTAGCGAACTATGAAATGAATTCATGACATTTTGCAATTATTAAATGATTAAATTACAATTGTTGATGTTGACACTTTAGTTATGAAAATAAAAAAATGCAATTTATAAAAACAAAGGATTTTTAAAAAATAAAATTGTACATTTTATTTTATAATCTTATTTTTATTCATTTTCATTAGTTTAATAATTAAAATGGATCTACAGTGACTGAATAAATGTAATTTTACATATATGTGTGTGTGTGCACACATATAATTTGTAATTTACTGAATTATTTAAAATTTGTAATTTATTAAAGACAATTAAAATCACCAAATGTCGATTACTGGAAATGTATAAAATAAACAAATATAAAAATATTTTTACAATCTGTAGTTTCTTAAATATGCAGTTAAATCTAAGTTTTATCATGTTTATGAGTGTGAATATTTTTTATTAATGAAATTGTAAAATCATACCTGCACGGTCCATTGGTCGGTGAGCATGACCACTAGGGCGGCGCCTCGTTCCACACATCGCCAGAAGTAAGAGCAGAGGTACAGGAAGAGGCCATAAGGCGATATCCGCTTTACTTCACATTTACCAGGATTCCATCTGAAAAACACACAACAGACATATACACCTATTATATATAATCTATATAATATATATATATATATGAATATATATATATATATACAGATATCCATTTCTAAGAACAAAAACTTGCCAAATTAATTTTGAAAATAACAATATAAGTAAGAATGCTCACGTTAAGGAAATTTGCATTGATATAATCGTCCGTCCCCTTCAGCACAACTCGAGTGGTGTCATCTGTGTCACAAAATAAACCGTTCTGAATGTCCAACTAATCATGAAAACATTTCTGAGTCCAATATAAACACAAGCTGTGTGTACTCACATGGAGAAATGTCCCGATAGCGGTTTTTGGAGACGTTTTGCGGCAATCTGGCGCATGACATGGACATCCCAGGACGCTTCCTGTACAGTTGCTGTAAGAAAGTAAATGTTTTAGGGTACAAAATACAATTTCCGCCAAGGTTTAAACAAAAATAACATGACTGTAACTTGACCTTGTTTACTGTTTGTAACTGTGCAATATTAGCATGTTTCATTTTCATAACTATTATTACCATTATCATTGGCAATAAACAGGCTAAATTAAGCTTGCAGTTAGTACAAGTTCATGACATAAAAAAATGCAAGCTAAGCAAACAGGAAGTAATTGAGACAGCCTGAAAAGAGCAACAGGAAATGATGTGACTAAAATGTAATGTAGCCGACAACACAGTGCAATGTAAGATTTCTAGATGAAGAAAGCAAAAACAATCAGACATGAAAATCAAAATGGATATATGTAACATGTAACAATGAATCTGACACGTAAGACCAGCAATGTTATTTATTTGTAATTTATTATATTCATTTCTGACATTTTGTAACTTAATAAATGAATTAAACAAAATCACCAATTGTTGAATTTAACTATCCATAGTAAATAAATAAAAATATATAAAAACAAAATTTAGAAAAAATGTTCATAATTTCTGTTTAATTTCCTAATATTTCTTAAAATATTACTTGTTAAATTATTAAAATGGATCTACAGTGACAAAATAAATACAAACGTTATAATATATAATAAACATCAAATATAAAGGTTAATTTAAATAATTTAAAACACAATTTAAAGGATGTTGATTCTGACGGATTTATATTTATAAAAAATGAATATATGAAAATATAATACATGAAAACAGAATACTTTAAAATGTGCATAATTTCTGTATAATTTTCTAATATTTATTAAACCATTATTGGTTAAATAAAACTGATATCTTAATATTGAATCTACAGTGCCTAAATAAATATAATAAGTATAGTACATATATAATAATAAATATATTAAAAGAAAGTTTTAGAATATATATAGCAATACATCTGACATATATAAGACAAGCAATGTTGTAAATTTATTAAATTAATTTACAGAATGTGAAAAAGGTATTAAAGTGTGGAATACTTACATTTCATAAATAAGGAATATATAAAAATCTAATATTCAAATTTAAAATGTATAAATTCAGATCAGAATGTTAGTAATCGAATATTTATTAGTCAATTAAAAAATAGATATTTCAGTAACCTGAAAATATAGAGATTACTCTACCTTAACATCAAACCTGCGCCAGCCCCGTGTGCGGTACCGCGTGGATAACGGCCCATTTCTCAGCAGTGGATGGAGGATATCAAGCATCGCCTCCGAAGCGAGTGGCTCTGCTCCAGACTGGATATCTCTGGATATACTGAACATCTGGCACCAGTATCCCAACTTCCTGCCTCCTCGCTCCAAGTCATAGAGGGCTGAAGAAAAACGTAGGTGAAAGATATAGTCCGTGTATATTAAACTTCACATATAATTTTAATCATAAATTGTCACATTGGGAGATACGTTCCCATTGGGTCTGCTCACGAAGCGGATGGCTCGCCGATCTGGTACCTCAAAGATGGCCTAATTAGCAATAACCACTAGTAATCGTGGTTGTGCTCTGAGCATATTCCCACGCCCGTTAATCAGCACACCCTGGGGTCGCCTCGTTGACGGCGCCGGCCTACACCATATCAGGCCGGCAAGAGGTCAAAGGTCACACGATGATAGGTCTAGGGCCATATAAATTGCAGCGAGTAGCTGTTCTAGTGAGGGAAATCCACATTTTAATTCATCTACCTGTGTATAACTAACAAACTCGAATTTCAAATCTTTTAGACTTCAATATTCCTGTGTAAAGGAATGAAATTGAGAATCATTCATCATCGGGCTGAGCTGCTGTTTACTGAAGCGCCTCGTGACTTTAATGAGACTCATGTCACCTGACATAAAAACACTCATCATCTGATCTCTGAGAGATGCATGAACTTACCGGAGTTCCTGGAGCCACACGGGACACAATGATGGGCATCCTCTGATCAGCGCCACCCTGTGGATGAAGAACAGATTTATTAACATATATAAATACACACAGTATAAATGCATTTTAGTAGTAAAAACACACACACACATCATATATTACACCAAACATATACATATTACAAGTTGTTAATATTATATTTATATCTTATAGATAGCTTATATCATATACTATTATATATATTATATATCACAACACAAACATATATATATACAATAACACACCAAATTTAATTATGATATATATATATTAACCTATAGCAACCCCAGACCAACACCATATTATACTAGATATATATATTAGTCTATCTGACACACACTAACATCGGAATATTATATTATATGATATATACCACACACAACCCTCAATATATACACACACACACACATTTTATTATATATATAGACACACACATCACATAATATTATACACACACACAACACACACACACACCACACACATAATTTATATAGACACACACATATAGATATCTATATTACCACACACACATATAATATCTAAGACCACACACTATACTATATTATTATTAAAAATGACACACATATAATATTATATAGGAAATACACATACTATTATCTATATATATATTACACTAAAACACATACACATAAAAATATTGTTAAAAGCTAGTGTTAAAAAGCAGACACATCTAAATCATTTTGAATATTGAAACAACATTGAGAATTGTTTTTTATGATTTATGATATTCGATTTTAACTTCTAAAAAGTTTAATCGTAGTTGAATAACCAAAAACACACCTTAACATTAAATCCAAATCGTCCATTTTCATCTGGCCTCATTTTAATCAGAACAAGATTGTCATGAGGCACGGCTCCATTCTGGGGAAAAAAGCAAATATGAATTTAACGATGAATGAGAGATGAACAAACACATGTAGCCTGTGTGTATGTTTGTAAGAAAGTGTTTTCCTCACCATGCTCTTTCCTGACGCCGCAGGTACGTTGTATAGCTCGCTGAGGTGCTCGTCCAGCTCATGCTGAGACTGGGATCTGCCGTTGTGGGTCAGAGGGTCTCTTCTGGACTGTTTTGGGGGCAGAGCAGGCGGCTGCTCATCTGTCGTCACATCAGGAGACCTGAGAAAACATTCATGCATTGAATTAATGAATGCATCACATATTGCATTTGTGGGCGGTGTAGCTTAGAGGTCAGGGCCGGTAACTGCAAGATAAATCAAATAAATACATAAAAATGCATAAATCAAATGTCTGACCATTACAATGTAAATAAATAGTCTGGAAAACATACTCCTGTAAGAGTGTATGAATGATTCATATGAAGGAGTATTTGTGTAAGTGTTTAGCGCCATCTATTGCATTATTAGAGAAACAAATATCACACCTTATTATTAATGTACAGTATGAATTATTGATAACCACTCAATTTGACATGAAAGTTGAATAGTTAAAAATCTCTTCTATAAGAAAATGCATTTAAAGAGATAAATCTGGCACTATCCATTAAATTCAACGGAGATAAAACAATAAAAAATAATGATGAAAAATTGGCAATAAACTGATTAATCAAAAATTCTTAAACCATAAACATATGCATTAAATAGAATGTAATAATTTGTCCAAACAAGTTTTACGAATGAATAATAAAAAAAATCCTAGTGCCACAAAAACTAAGTAATAAAATAATAAAAAATGAAATGAACGCTACAAAAACATTAAAAATGACCATCAATAGCAAGTAACTCTTACACTGTAACATTTATATTTTAAACCTATTTTTCCCCCCAAAATGTATACTGTATATTTACACTTATTATGTTTTTTATTTTACAATTTTTTAGCACTATATATGAAGAAAACATCCCAAATTAAATATCTAATACTGGCTGATAAATATTCAAAACAGATGAAAACGTATTCTTCAGATTTCTTTTAAATTATAATTTAACTTATTAATTTTTTCTTCAAATTTCTTATATATATTTTTTTTTGCTTTTCATTACAGCAAAATTATAGACATGACAAACTCTGACCTCTTACACATCTTTTCACTTATGAATCTTTCATAATTTTTCCAGTTGTGCATGATAACTGCACTAGGATTTTTGCCCTTACAAACAGCAATTTCTAGCAGATTGAATATTTTAGAAGCAAGCAACTAGACAACTTTGATTCAGTTTTTTCCAAGCCTAATTTTTTTTTTTACATTTTTGAAATATATAAAATTTCTGAATTTAGTTAAATTTTTCCAACCGGGCGAACCTTGCCTGTAGCAGGGACATAACCCCCACCCCCGGCACACCTGTGTATAATATATTCATATGTTTCAATTCCCTAACGATCGATCGGATTATCCCATGATCACCCCATTTGCCAGACTTTTCATAATTAAACGCTGTTAGCCTATTTTTGGCACAACCAATGACACCGCATCTCTCTGTTCATGTACCCCCCCCCCCGCGTACACCCGCTCCCCCAGGCAGGGATTCGGCATGAGAAGCCGTAGATTGCTGGGTGTTTTCGAGTGAATGACCCTTTCCAAACACCCAATCTTATTGTACAAAGCTCGGCATATTTTGCATAGAAGTTCAGTGCGTGAAATAATGAAGTTTTAACAAGGGACTGTAGCTCAGAGCACGCACAGCAATGTCATGCAGACAGACAGACACACACCAACACACACAACACACTTATAAGCACCTCCTTCATGATCCACTCTTGCTCATTTGATGTCAAGCAGTTGTGCACACAGCCCCCCCTCCCCTTGCTGCAGTCTACAGACAGCGCTCAGCATCCCGGCCTCCAGGACATTTACATAATAAAAACAATTTGCCAAGAACCAAGATCAGGATTGTTTGGACTGTCAGGCTGAAGGGAGAGATATCCGATTCGTCTTTTGTGTTGTTTAATTGTGGGTTGTGACAGCTGAATGTGTCGAGTCAAAAACACTGAATAGTGTAAAAATTGTTTGCTTTAACCAGATGAAATGAATGAAGGTTAGCATCCAGTTTGCCTCATCCGCTTAACATACAAACTTAACGAACACTCAAACTTTGTTTTTGTAGATAATTTCCTTTTTTTATTAATTGTTAGACAACTAATTGATTAAATTAATGAAAGCTAATACTGAAAATAGTTTGTGACTAATATCATTATTGATTAGCTGAGTCTTATACTGTAGCATTAATATCTTCAACTTATTTCGCAAACAATGAGCCTCTTAAAACAAACAAAACAAACTGCATAATTGTGGTTTTACAAATTATTAACTAAACCACAGGGCTGCAAAAACTAGTTCCCGTGCACCATTATAACATAACTTTAATAATCTTAAATAACTTGCTCCCTACTATAATTTGTGTTTACTTATTGTTTAATTTGTAATCCCTTTCTTTCTTAATTGTAATACTAGATAATATGCAGTAAATTAGAATGCGAATCTTTGAACAAAATATGTTTCTTCCTTAGGACTCTTAGGCATTTAAATCTACAATAACAGGACCGCATATAACCATTCAGGTGACAAATAATATGAAACAAATACAGAAAATATACTCCACAAATTGTTTACTATCCATTGTAAGTTTAACACATTCTTACCCCACACTATCAACCTTTCCTTTAAAATAAAAAAACGACCATAACTATTGATTCGCTACAATTGGGTGCACAGTTTTTTGCACTGAAACGTAACAAAACTAAGACTCCAATAAACTTTAAACGTGATCAAATAGAAAATAATGAAAATTGGTAACAAGTGGAACAATGTACAATTGAAATCCTTCCCTTTACACACTTAAGATCTTACAGCCCGTTCACACCAAGCAACGCATAACTATAAATCTCACTCATGTAACATATAGTTCTAAATACTCGTGCTCAATATTAAAGAATAGCAGAGTCCACACCACAACTATAACGATAAAGGCACAGAGAAAACGATATTATTGGAATCACTTTCAGAACGATTTTTCAGTTGATGCATATGATAAATAAATCACAACTTGACACCAATCAGAAATCAATCCTGCTATAACGAGTTCGAGAATTTAAAGCAGCAGACTAGTGTGTGCTTAGAATAAACAGATGATATCGTTCGCTGGTGTGGATGCTAATATTGTTATCTTTATAGTTATTGTTCTTGGTGTGAACGGGCCTTTACAAATTAATTTTCAAAATGAAATTTTGCGCAAACATGTTTTTACGAATGATTAACTAACCTACAGGACTCCAATAACTAGGTATTGCAAATAAATAAAAAAATAATGCAAATTGTCAATAAATGTCACTATTGATTAATTGAAGCATTCTTACACTAAATTAGTGTTGTCAAAAGACCAGGTACTTCGGTACCAAGTCGGTACTAAAAAAATGAAAAAGTTACGGTACCAAGTTTTTTTTAAGTACCGGTGGTACCGATCACCCGGTCAACCCGGGGCTCAACCCGGTTACTGATGCAGCTTATCAAAAGTGTCGCTTTTGCGCGAATTGAGAATGCGCTATCTTCCTAAAAGCATGAAGAAGTGTGACCTAATCACCAACTAAACACAGAGACATATTTTTTTTTCAAAGACAGGACACCGGACCCTTGCCATCAAATAATGAAGGACCAAAGAGTTCAAGCAGGGTAATGCTTGCATTTCCTTTTTTGTATATAGGCATATTTCAGTGTGTCCCATACATGGGTTTATTCTTGGCGGCCAGCCACCATATATTCAAAAACCGCTATAAATAATTTTCCAAAAGCTTTGGATTGTTGTGGAATAAATTTGAATAAACATGAGCAACACTGCACGACCGTCAAAGTCCAAACCCCGGTTGAGGGTGTTTTATATAAATGTGTTTATTTTGATAGGAGGGAGGAAACCCCCGACCTATGTCTAAGACCAATTATGGGATTGTCATTTTCATTAGTTCTTGTGTGCGCCCAATGCGGCTGAATCAGAGTTTGTGCAGACGAAGCCTTATGTGATTACAGACGTTAAGGGTTGGAGGGACACACGATCTTCTACTCCTGTTTAAAACGAGCTCCGGCTGGAAAGAGAATTGAATTTGCATATACCTATGCCCGCCCACAAAATAGATTGTGCGCTAAAGTTCTGTGGGGGATACCCCTCCAGACTCCATAGACTGACCACGTTCTGGTCCGCATTGGAACCCGTTTGATTTGTTGGAGATGGGGGCGTAATCAGAATTACCCTGTTTTCAGGGGTTGATCGTATAATATAGTGCAGTAAACGTCTATTAGGTTCGTAATGTAAGTGAACCGAGCTCTCACTTTAATGTTATAATCGTTTCCACCCGTCGTATGATTCCCCTACTCGGAAGTGTCTAGCTTTTACACTTAGATATCAAGCTGTACTAGCGAAGATGTACTCCTTTGTTTTCGTTTTGATCTTCATATTTGCTATGAGTGAATGACAGCTTTTCTTTCGTCCTCTGTCCGCTTAGCCACATTTTTGTGTTCGCTGAGGAGTCGATTATATATTCCAGATAGCTGTCGGACAGCTGTTACAAACTATATGATTGATGTACTCATTAAAAATGCATCTCACTCTTCGTTAACACCCATATCTGCGCCATCACACAAATATAAGCCACAGATCTTTGTCATGTTGTCCTCAACTATTGTACTGGAAATAGAACAACACAATAAGGCAAAGTTACATTCAAGAATTATGACTCGCAAAAGCCGGGTCAAACATAACATCTTGTTGTACAAAGTAGACTCACATAGCATATCCTTTCTGATGTGTATTTAATCCCAATTAATTAGCCACGACCGTTGTCTTTGTCGCCATATCTGACTTCGAGTGATTCAAGGGGCACTATCCGTAAACCCTAATACAAGCCATGAAAAATATAAACAAAAAATTTGATCGTATAGTTAGCAAACATTTGTTAGCGGCTTTTGTTTTTTATTGCACTGAGTGACTATGACGACCTTTCTGCCTCCGTTTCCTGTAGTAACAGAACTTGTAGTTAGTGATAATTTCCCTGTTGTCCTTCTGCATATGCGCCTATTCTTTACTGTCAGGACACGGATGTGTAAAATTTGATTATCGTTCCCTCGACCTTGGAGGAGGCTACTTCTACTATTTTCTACGTTGGTTCGTGAACATAAAAGGCATATGAGTATATTTTGCCCAAAAACGCGATGAAAAATTAGCACTGTTTTTATTTTGTAAAACTAAAACAAAGCCACATTGCCTAGTGGTCCACGATTTAAAAAAAAAATGTTTGACTGTCTTTATCACGCAAAAAAGCTCCCACCCCCCGACCGTAACGTAAAACCACCCCTTTTTATTAACTATTTCTGACCCCCTTATTAGTTCCAAACACAGTCCATCTAATGTTAGCACGTAATATCTTCAGGTCACGTGGTTTACCTGTACCTGTGCTCGCTTTGCATCCTTCGAGAATTTGTATTATCAGCAATATATGTAACGCGCTTATCCCCCTCCACCTATAGTCGGTTAACTTAGATCGTCTCCCCACACTACAATGAGATAGTTGTTTTTTTCCTCCCTCCCCACTCGATTTGCCTCCGTGTTTGCGGACATTTACAGTGTCCCCCTAACTTCCGTCTCTTTTTGTTCACTTAGCTAATTGTCTCTTCCGAGTGCAGAGCGGCACATATATGTACTCCGGGTGAACCGAACTGTTATTTACTGTTGACCCCACGTAGTTTTTTCTACAGTCCATACTTGACGCGACCCGTTTCGTTTAAGCGCCGCTATTTAGACTGAGCTATAGTATAGGTCAGACGCACCGGTGGGCTACAACGTATCATAAAATTGAGCACATGTGACATGCCACCCCCCTAGTTACCTTTGCACAGTTGTAACCACACGACACTTTGCGTGTGACCACAATGGAAATTTGTACCAGTCTTTTATAACGCACTTTTGCTTTTTCCCCCACCCCCCCCCCACTCATACTTCCCTTGCTCAGGTGTCTTTTGCACCACACTAAAAAGCAGCACGTGATGACGGGGGCCAGTGGGAAAGCATTAAGTATACACTCAGTTACGACTTAGATACCGAGCTATGGGTGGTTTACATTAGGAGTATAGTATAATGAATCCACATCCCGCAATGAGGTGATTATCTTGTGATGTCACGACACAGCTCCATCAACTCTGGGAGTCTAAATTCTTGCGAAATGTCCAAGATGAGTGGGTGTAGTTTTTGTTTTTTTGTTTTAGTTATCAATTGTTTGTTGTCCTATACAAGTGTCTAAGAAACGTCACACTGTGTATCGCATTTAGATATCACTGATTAGATTCTGGGACCCCCTCCCCCATATTTTTTTATTTTTCTGTGTCTAAGGATTAACTACGGTATTTTAGATGTTGTTCTGCCTCTACCCGCGTTCGTCCCATATGTCTGTGCGTGACGCATTATTTAACGATGTACGTGTGGTTTAAAAAGAAGCCATTTACACAAATAAATATGTACACCCCTTGAAGTTTTGGATTATAAGAAAAGTATAGTCAAATGTTTTAAATTACCCGCCCCCACATTTTTGCTGGTTTGCTTTTTTTCGTTGGGCTACCGAAATGTCCTTCGGTAACACAAGATGCGTGGATGTTAACTGGTATGTTGGTACCAAATACGACCACACACTTTTCTTTTTTTTTTTTTCACCTTTGTACATTCGTGACATACAATTCCATAAAATATAAAAGTGGGACACTAAGTGGCCCCCCCCCGCCCACTTTTATTGACCGTTTGCGCAAAAGTTTTTTCACCAAGGACTTAACTCCCTTCATTTTTTTTCTAAACTACAGGACTCCACGTCCCCAGACTTACTCAGTGGTGATCATATATATTTAATAAAAAATTTTTTTACGCAATATACACACTTTTCTAAAGTAAGATAGTAAGTTGTAATGGATACTTAGTTTGCGCAACCCCCCCCCCACCCAATTTTTGTTCTCCTATTCTTCCGGCCAACATTTGTTTTACAAGTATTGGAAACCACGACCGGAATAGATATCACATGTACTTATCATTTTGTAATTTTTACAAGCACTTCCTTCCTATATTTTATCCAAATCAAACCCCCCCCCCCCTTTTTTATTGTGTACCGCTTTTTCCCCCCCCCCCCCCAGACTTTTTTACTTTAGTTATACTAACTTGCTTTTCAATGTAGCAAAAGTCTACAACTCCACATGAACGAGATGTTCAGATTTTTTTAAAAATTTCTAATTCTCACACCATATAGCATTCATTTGCCTACTTGATATTTTTTTAGTGTGAATTGGGCCCGTTTATTCTGTCTTCCAATTAGGTTATTTTCTCCCCCCCCCCCCCCCCTATGATGAAGTTGCTATTTAGGGTATTCTTGATGACCCACAATCTAGGGAATTTTTTAACCCCCCTCTATGACACTGTTGATTACGCGCTACCATTCATGTTCAATTGGCAAGCAAGCCATTTCTTTTCACTTTTTTCTCTTTTATATCAGGTCAGAAAAGATTCCCCGCCATACCCCACGAACCCCCCGCATAAGACCTCTTTCTTATACTAATCTTTATCGCTAGCATTACCCATCCTCGATGAACTCCACCAGGTATAAGTTTGCAATGTGTACGCAAAATCGATGACCCCCTTTTTTTTTTTTTTTTTTTTCGAAAGTGGATTGTGTACACAGCCACCCCCCCCTACCTGAGATTTGGAAATTCTGGAAATGTTGACACATCTCCGCAGATCGCCGCCTCCCCTGGATCTGGAAAGGAAATTAATGCCCCCTCTTTTTCCCGGCCCCCGTCACCAGCTCCCCCCCCCCCATTCCAATGGAAAAATTGGTGCTGTGTTTGTGTATAACCTCGAGTGTTATTTTTTGTTTTTGCCTTTTTTTTGGCCCCTTTAGGTTGTGATATTCCACACCCATATGTTGTGTATTTGTTTTATTTTTCACCCCCCCCCGTTATATCACCCCCCCGAACTGTGCCCTCACTATTTTTGCAATAGTTATTTTTAGAATCCTGGTGCCCCAGTGTGTAAACCTATGCCTTCCCCTTACCCCACCGCACCACCCCCCCTCCCCCCTTATTACCTATAGTGTTTTTTTGTCCATTCGTTGTCAGATGTGCTGTGTGGTCATCCTTTTTCTTTTTTTATTGATATGTTACACCTCTCGGTTGCCACGCGCGATTTTTTGTGTAATGTGCTTGCTTTTTTGTTTTTTTTTTTTTTTTCTCCCCCCCCCCCCCCCCTCTGAATATGTGTCTTGCGTCGCTAAGTAGTTCACCAAGCAAGTAACAATTTCTACTTTTTGTGCGGAAATAACTGGACGCGACTTTCTCTCAAAAGTGGTTCAGTCTCCCACGCCCTTGTGTGCTGAAAACGCTTCTTTTTTTTTTCTTTTCTTTTTTTTCCCTTGCGGCAGATCCAAATCTAGAATTATGTGGTCTTTGAATACAAATATTTAAATGATCCAACTGTACACAACAACAATGAAAGTAGTAATAGATAAGTGATCTATTAAACAAAGAATTTTTACAAGAAACACATAAGCAAACATTAATACAACGTGGAAGACAAACAGGTGAGTTTTAGCATCATATCATTTTGCTTACTAGCTGCACTGGGGGAAACATTCATGTGGTTTATCTTCACAATAGGCTGAAACACACTGCCTAACACCATGGTAACCACTGAGGCCAAGAAACCCAACTTGTTTGGTTGATAAAAAAAAATTTAGTTATACGAGACATTGAAGAGGATGAAAGTTTGTGATAAACAGACGTATGTCTTATGTAAACATTTTTATGCATTAACTATAAATGTACACATTAAACATTAAACAATCTGCAAATATTTTGCAAACTATTAACCAAATCTTAGGGCTGCAAATAGCAATAAAATTGCAAAAAATGTATAGTGAAAACATCTGAAAATTAATGTCAATTGAAAATCTGAATGTAAACTGAAATCTGAAAATGAATTGTAATTGTTTTTACACTTACATTGTAACATTAAAATTTTGTATGTAATCGTTTCCGCATTTTTTTTTTACGAATAATTAACAAAAAGTTAGTGTTGCAAATACTAAACCACTGAAAATGTATGTAAATATTGTTTTTACACTTACATTGTAACATTTATATTTTAAACAATTTTTGCACAAAATGTATAGTGTATATTTTTAAATTTTTTTTTTGATTTACAACAAGTAAAACATACTTAAACGTAAACAAACTATAGCCTTACGCATTAAACCGCATGCAATAGTTTACGCAAATGTTTTTTTTTTTTGATTAACAAAATATTAGGGCAGCAAATACTAAGCAATAAAATCTATAGAAATAAATATATTTTAAACATTTTTGTGTAAACGTAATTTTTTTTGCTTTACAGCTTTCGATTTTACACATGTACAAGAAATACTGGAGATAAAATTATCCTTTTTTTCAATTAATCATTAAAAAATAAATAAATAAATAAACAAAGAGTAGTTAGTAGTACCAACTTTTAAAAGTTACAAATTTTACTGTAAGAATGTTCAGCATTCAAAAATATCACAAACCTAGCAATTATGTTATTGTCATATTTCCATACTGAATTGTGATTGTTTTTTTCCAGAGTTATTTAAGAGTGATAATGAGCACAGCTTCGCTTATATTGGCAAAAAGTTCAAAACTCACGGTGTCGAGTCTAGGCTGATGCTGTTGGCCTGCGTGGAGGATGCAGACTTGTGATTGGTGAACGTCTGGCATGGCGAGTCATCGATCACATGATCGACTAAGTGACCAATGGAGGACGGCCTGATTCGCGCCCCGTCTGTGGTAAACACCGAGTTACTGATGACGAAAGAAAGCATTAAACCATAAATGGAGCTCTCTAACCCAATGACTGGATGAACTTGCATACGTGGGTAAGTTTGTGTGTGTTAACTCACTGATCGGGCGAGTCTGGGGGAGAACGGTTCGGCAGACTCTGAGTCTCCAGTCGGTCGTCTGAGAGGGAATTCCTGCTGACGGTCTCCCAGTCCAAGCCACTCATCAGTCTCCTGACCAGAGGCTTGCTCGGCGATCTGGAAACACATTCGATTCAGAACAGATCCATCCATTTGTAAAAATCTGAATCACTACTGCTGTGGCATTTACGTAAACCAACAAGGCACATTTGACATTACAGAACAATTACAATTGGTAATCTTCATGAACTTTATTACGTTTTTTTTATCAGTGAAAACGTTGGAGATAGTGACCACTACATATACAATAGTTCACAAACAATAGTTCTTTCCTGTTATCTTCGGTTTGAACACATGCCACTCTTTTCAAAAGTCTTAGTTATCGTACAGATTAGTAATATTGAAAAAAAAAAATTCAACATAAAAGTTATTTACAATATGTAAATGAACAAGGTACATTTTACACAATCTGAAAGTAAGTTTGCGATGAGCAAACACTAGTTTACAAACAAACAATGCATTTACTGTTACGATGTTTATTACTACTAAAAACCTTAAATGTTTTATAACAAAGTACCCTGTAACCTAAACATTTCAAATTCAAACTTGATTTCCCTAAATTTTGCGATATTTTATAGAATAAACATTTTACACATAATATTTTTTCCCAACAAAAAAGATAGCATTACACCAACACAAGTTTACAAACAGTCTTTTCGGTTACAATGTTTGTACACATGCTACATCTAAAAACTATAAATAAAATATCAAAACGATTTTACATATCAAGAAATTGCTCTTTTCTGCTACCTTAAGGCACTCTTAAGTAACCATACTAGATTATTTTAGTTGCAATACACAAACACTAGTTTACAAGCAAACACTCTTTCCGTTTACATTGTTCGCAGACATTCTACTTCTAAACACTTTGAATAAATTGCCCAGAAACATTCCTCAAAATTGAAAAAGGAAATCGTACTGAATTTTTATAAAAATATTTAGGAAAAAAAAAGTACCAATTTTAACTCAATCGATAATTTTTTAGAATTTACTCAAACCAAAATGGCACATTTTACACCAAAAAATTTTACTTTTTTTTTTTATTCTGTCAAACCAACAAACTATCAAGTCTAAAAACCTTGAACATCTAACAAAGTGCCCTGAAACATTCCTCAAAGGTAAAGAAAGACACATTACTGGACTTCGTACACTTTATAAATACTATGAAAAACGTTTGCATTTCAACTCATTTTGCAATATTTCTTAGCATTGACATAAACCAACATGAAACATTTTATTACCAGTGTTGGGGGTAACGCATTACAAGTAACGCGAGTTACGTAATCAGATTACTTTTTTTCAAGTAACTAGTAAAGTAACACATTACTTTTTAATTTACAAGAGAATATCTGAGTTACTTATTCATATAAGTAACGCAAGTTACTTTTTTCCCAATTTATTGATCGACAGCTCTCCTCTCCCCATGTTGAGAGAACTCAGAGATGTTACGGGAGTTCTAGATAAATATGAATATGCAGTAATTATCTGCAATCCAATTAAAAGAAAACACAGCTTCGTATTCCTCAAAATGCATAAAATAATGAAAATAGAACTGACGCAAACCGCTAATAATTAAATGTTTAAACAACACAAATATCCTTTGATGTATTTTAATCACACTTCTCATTTAACCAAGTGTCTTGCTTTGACCTCGAGATCAGTTCAACTATTACTACAGGCAAAAATTACTAGATGAACGATTTGTTGTTCTTTATTTATGCTGAAGTGTGTGAAGTTTCTTTGCATTCTACTGTAGGAACCGTAATGTACTTTCCCTTCAGGGCCTGAGGCGTATCAGTTAACTTGTGGTAGTGAAAAGGTCTTTTAGATTTGCCCCCAAAATATAGCATTTTTATTTTAAAAACAAACAAGCCAGCCCTGTCCAGATTTAACGTCAGCAAAGTACTGTAACATTTCATACTTTCCATCAAAAGCGTATACCAGTAGACAATTCGTTCTTTGTTAGCGAAGTAGACGAATAGCCGATAATGCATTACTTTTAAGAGTAACTTTCCCCAACACTGTTTATTGCAATGCCCTCTCCCCACCGCACACCCAAACATTGTTAGCAATACACTATTGGTTGTGTTACTAACACTGTACCGTGTGTAAATCATGCTTATCTTCACCAACATAAAGATTTTAATCACGAACCTTGTAACCATTTTTGTAAGAAAAGACCTCCCACTCACTGTTTAAAAAGAATTGTTTTTAATGTTACCGTAAGCACCCACACACTGCAACACACATCAATCTATGTAACCCCCCTTTGTAGTTGCACTACACAAACACTAGTTTACAAACAAACACTCTTTCCTTTTATGATGTTCACTACTTCTGAAAACTTTGAATAAATTGCCCAGAGACATTCCTCAAAAGTAAAGAAAGAAATCTTAATGTATTTCATACTAATATTTAGAAATAACGCACCAATTTTAACTCAATCTTTGATTTTTATTTTTTTTTAATTTACGTAAACCAACACGGCACATTTTACACAATGTTTTGATGAGTTTTATACGTCACAAAAAACTTAACCTGTTGTCCTGGCCGTACGGACTGGTTTGACACATGTGCTACGCTTCTAAAAATCCCGGAACGTTCTCTACTCGAATAGTGCCCTGACAAACATGTCCTCAAAAGTGAGAGAAAGCACATGTGTAGATCTGGATTTTGTCAACTTAGATAAATACTATGAAAATACATTCCCATTTCAACTAATGTTCTGCTTGAGATCCCCGCATTTCTGGGAGAATTTACGCATGAACGACATGCAAATAGTATTTTTTTTCAATGAAAACATCAGAAAAAGTAACAAGCGATACACCAACACTAGTTTCCAGACACTCTTTCTTGTTGCGATGTTGTACACTGATGCACCTAAAAACCTCAACTATATACTTTGAAATATTCTCAAAGCATTGTGTGAAAACTTTACAATATTATCTTACACTTACAGAGAAGGTTGGCGTAATCAAAAAAAAATCACTTGCGAAGTATGAGGAACGACATAACTGTAGTTTAAGTGTAGTCTCTCAGCATCTTCGAGAGCAAAATGTTGAGTGCATGTTTTCCAAACATGTGCACGACATGTGACACGACCCGTTCACAGCCGTACGTACACAGCACTGCATACACTCTGTGGTGGGTGTCGTTATGGAATATATGACCACACGGCGCGCACAATGACACACACACAATAGAGCGCACTTAACACACACACATCACTTAACACCACAGGGAGTGAGATGGCACGAGCCCTCCAAATGCAAACACACCACAACACGTACACATAGAATCGGCAACATACTGTCAAAGTGCAGTAGCTGATAACAACGAGAAATATTGATGCGTCTTTCTCTAGTGTGGCGAACAAGGTATTATGGTAACTGAACAAGAATATAAATATATTTTGTTATTGAGATAAACCCTTATAAAATGAAAAAAAAATATGAATATATATATATATATATTATAAATATATATCTATATATATAAACGTAAAAAAAAACTGAATTTTTGCCTCAGAGCCAAATTGCTCAGGAAACATTTCTAGTTTTTATTTCGTTTAACTTGACATACTAAAGACCTAAAGTTAAAATTTAAAATTAAATATTGAGAACTGTATACTTTTTTTTTTAAATGACACACAAAAAAACCCACAAAACACTGCTAAAACTAATTTAATATTAAAAGAAAAAGGAAAATATGATTAACATTTTTTATAAAAACTATAATAGGATCTCACTGCCGTGAACAAACACAAAGAAAGTATTACTAGTGCATTTTTACTTCAGAGTTCCCCTGCTTATAGGTTATTAAAAAATGAGTTACCTTGCAAAAACTCTGTTCTTGTTGCCTCTTTCCTTTCCGTACTGTACAGACTGCGCCTCTGTCCGCCCACTGCAAAAAAAGCCAGAACATAGAGTCACTGCCGGCTCTCAAAACTCCATTTGTGCAAGAATCAGGAGAGATAGCTGTACAATAGATGACAAAATGACTTGCAGTCGTGACCAAAACTAAAGGTCGATCAGAAAAAAAACCCACACCAATACATGCTATAGGAGGCAGTGTGAATTAGGGTTACTATATGAAAATTTATATTTTTCAGCTTTTCCATTAAAATCACTATGATATTTTGATATGTATGCATCTGCAGTTTCAAAACGTTTTATGCAGGCAAAAAAACTTAACTTACTGAACATACTTTACTTCACACTTGCTTTACTAACTAACTTTACATACTTTACCCAACATACTTCACTTACTTAACATGCTTCACTAACATTACTAACTAACTTTACTAGCTTTACATACTTTATTAGCTTTAGTTTACACACTTTGCTAACTAACTTTACCTAAATTACTACTACATACTTTACTAACTAACTTTCCTTGCTTTACTTACTCTGAAAATCCATGCCTAATTTGGTGTTTCCAGGCAAAAATGAATACAAATTGCTTGTACATCTTGAATTCAATCGTTTTGTCAACTTATTTTTTTGCTAAACTTTTGAGTTTTGAACCAACTCATTGCATTAATTCAAATTCAAGGAGCAGATTTGCACGTTCCCATACTTGCAAGTTGCAAAACAAAGAGAAAATAATTTGCCATTGGTTTTCCAGTATAAAACCTTCAGCAGGGGGAACATCTAGTCCATAAACTGGAGTTTCAAAATGCCATGGCCTGCTCCTATGCCCACTACATCCCAATGAACAACACAAGAGTTCGAACTCTTCTAACGTTCTCACCTGTAGCGAAACTTGGATCCGAGGGTGAAGTACTGCAGGAAAAGGTTTCTCTCCGGAGGAACGGGCCGCTCCAGTCTGAAGAACGTGTGATGCTCCACGCAGGCCTTCCATAAGTTCTTACAAGCTCTGTAGTTCATCATGTTGAAACCCAATAAAGACTCTCTGTTCTCAGTCTGTGAAACAAAATAAGAAAATAAACAGAGAACAGACGGAAGACAAATGAGAAAACGAGTTTGGTGAGCTCAAAGTAGATTTGTGAATGATCCAGTTTAGTATGTAACAATTTCAGTTGTTACCAAGCACAATAACATTTAGCAATTTGATTCTAATTTTGTTACTACAGCAAAAGAAAATCTGAATTCAAATTTAAAAAGTTAAATATTAATTAAATTGTAGTCTTCAATTATGTCTGATTTAAGTAAACCGCAGGAAATAATGAACATAATTAGATACAATAATCAAGTAAAGACAGATTAAATGAAAAACAACATACGTAATTTTGTACATACCAGTTCTTTTCTTAGTTGTATAAAAAACTGTTTAGATTTAAAAGATATTTTTACAATTTTCAACCTGAAACACAAAAAAGAGAGGGAAGATCAAACAAATGTAAATTTGCATCCACAAGATTTCAGTTGTGTTTATGTCAATGAAATTCCCCATTTCAATCAGATCTAAAGAGAACAGAATTGGTTTTATTATCATTGTTATTATTATTATTAGTATTGTTGTTTGTTTTATGACCCATATGTACAGCACTTTGGTCAACTACTGTTGTTTTTAAATGTGCTTTAGAAATATAATAAACTTGAAACTAGAATTCACAGCTAAAACGACACTCACCACGGAAAGTGGTTGACTCGTACCCTGTCCTTATAGACGGAGATGCCGGCAGACAAAACTCCGATGTAAATCTCTGTGTTACAGTGGTCCTGAAATCATCAAGAGTTGGAAACCATAAGGATTCAGTTTCCACGGCAACATCAAAATCATTTTGTTTCAAAGGGCGCTTAAACTTTTGGTTTAAGAAGGGATGCTTATACTGGCAACCATTTTGATATCAGCCAATAATGTTAGATAGATTGAACAGTTAAAACAAACAACAGATCAAAAGAATGACAAAACAATATACTGGTTGAACAAATGATACCTAGAACAACATAATAGTGATGCTAGAAAATACTGCTACTGCTTTCTAATTCAAATGTTCACATTTTACGAATAGGAGTAGAAACAATTACGCCATTAAAAAATGTATATAGAAACTGCCTTATGTGCAATTTAAATGTTTATAAACAACTCTGTTTTTGTTTGAATTTTGATTAACAGACAAACTTGATTATTAAATAAACTTTATTTTCAGTTTCGGTTTTCAGCTAAATTAAAACTTTTTGGTGTTTTGGTAAATTAATTTCGGTGCATCACTACAATATATAGAATGACCAAACAAATTGATTTATTATATCAAAAAAAACTAATTATTAAATTATTAAATTAAAACACACTAAAAAAAAAACACTCTTTTAAAACACGGGCAACAAGAACAAAACCCCACTTTACCAAAATTAATTAAACAAAAGATGCACTAAAAATCATATGCAAAAAAAAAAAAAACATTAAAAGGAAAATAAAAACAAAAAAACTAACAAAACAAATAAAACACAAAAAACAAACAAAACACTAAAAAACAAACAGAACAAAAATCAGCAAAAAAAAACAAAACATTAAAAATAAAACAAAACGCTACAAACAAAAAAAAACCCACAAAAAAGCTAAAAATAAATAAATAAAACAAAAAACACAAACTAGGCAAAACATGAAAGAAAACATGGGTGCATCCCTAGGTTTAAGTGACAAAAGACATAATTCAAGGCTCTAGTGTTTGTTCACAGTACATATGAAAAGGGGAGGGGCAGACAGCGGGGTAAGATGGGCCAGTCACTCACCCGAGCATAGTGCAATTCCACGCCATACAGCTCCAGCGTCCGCGCAGCATTCAAGTAGTTAAACTCGGACTGAGCTGGTGTGAGTCCACTGCATAAGAAAGAGAGAGACTCAATCTCATGGATCCACAAACAATGAACCGCCTTGTTCCACAAATCTGCCCGTATGTGTGTGTGTGTGCGTGCTCAGCTGTGACCCTTTGTTCCTCCATCTCCACTGACACTCAGTTAAATATAAGAATCTTTAACACACTGGAGGATTTCATGGACAACTCTTACTTGTGCTCTTGGTGAATTTTGGCGACCTCTTTCTCAAAATCCTGCGGTGGGTTGGGAATGAAGCTGTACTCGGAGAGGTACCCAGGCAAATGTTCGGAGTGACTGTAGTCCCCCAGCTCAGCTGAAACACAGAACAGGCCAAGAAACCATGAGTGCATGTACGTCAGTGTGAGACACGGGGCACAATGTGTCCGTCACCCTTTCAAAGAGCCAGGCTTCCAGTTTCCTCTTGGTCTAAGAGCGCAGACTGACTCATTATGTCTGCTGGATACTCAACACAAATCAAAATTAACACCGTTAACTTTCTTAAAATAGTTTGAAAGTTATTCTCAAACTTTTTTCCTCCCGCAAAATTAACATTTTGATGATACTGACAAGTTGATAATTTACATAAAAAATATTTTATGTTGTTGCATAAACCTAATAAAATTAACAAAAAATACTACTAATAATTAATATATTAATAAAAAAACTAACCCATTTCACCGTCACACTATAATTTGAAGCATTAAAACTATTTAGACCAAATTTTCTAGAAAAAAAATTAAGGTACATGGACACTTTTCATGTTTACCAAAAAAAAAAGGAAAATATTTAGATAACTGACATGCAACTTTATATTTAGTGTTTTATCTAATTTTCTAACAAATAAAAAAAACTTAACAGTTAACATTAATCTTACCATTTAACATATAATTTGAAGCATGTCAAAGAATCTCAAAAAATAAAATAAAGTACTTACTCTTTGTTTTTTTCATTTGAGGAGCATTGTAGAAAATTGTTTAATGCGACAGAAGTTATAATGTTGAGATAACGAATTGAACTTTATTTTTATTGTTTAATTCAATATTAAATTTGAGCATTCATTTCGTTACAATTTCAATAAAAACTAACTGACAACAAAGGCACAAGTAGTGAATTGAAGAAATGAACCATTTGTAAATTTTTCCAAAAAAAACACCCAACACAAAAGCAAAAGGCGGAGAACATTTATCCTAAACATGATACGTATAATTGAGCATTAAAAAATTGTCAGTTTTCTCCAACACATTTAACACAAAAAATAAGTGGCAGCTGTATTTCTTAAAATTATAATTGAAGCATTAATCATTAGTAAAAATTAAAAAAAAAATAAAAAAAAAAACCTGAACAACCGTAGGTACAGTATCTCAAACATTAAATTTGAGAAAGTAAATAAATATTTAGAAGTAAAATTAAGTTGTCAGATAGTTCATTTTAAAGGTGGGGTAAGCGATTTCTGGTAGCCAATGTTGACATTTGAAATCACCAAAACAAACACGCCCTTACCCCAAAAGGGTCTCGCCCCTATTTTGATAGCTCCGCCCCACACATACGTACGCAACCCAGGCAACGATTAGTTCTGTGAAACAAAGCAAAACCAATGTTACACCGTGTCTACACCAGACGCGAGTGGCGCTTCATATAACTCATTATAATCATGATGCGTCTACACCATAATATATATATATATACATATATATGGTCTACACTGGATGCGGCGTGGCACGACACGACAAATCCCCGACAGAAAACTGCTGCTGTGTTCTATTCATGACGTATTGACACAAATTTCAAATGATTTTCAAGGTCGCTTTGTCGCATCCAGTGTACTAGACAGACTTTAGCTGTTGCGGCGCAGACACGGTGTTACTCACCTATCGAGAAGAAACAAAGCAACCTCGGCATCCGATCGCAGGCCTTCCACTCCTTGAGTTCTCTCCAGCGCTGGAAAGCTGATCCGATATTTACACAGGTCCCACTTTCTTGCCTTAAGCCTTCTTTTGTTCAGCAGACATTTTCCTCTTTTGTTTTTTATACGCCATCTCTATCTTTCTGTCGCTCGGCTCAGCTAATGTCCGTCCCGTGCACTGAACGCTCTCTCCTCCACATCATGAGTAGACACGCCCCTTACTGCTGATTGGCTACAAGTTCGTTTTGCTATTCGGCCCGAATCAGTTTTCTAAAGCGTTTTTGAAAAATCGCTTACCCCACCTTTAAACATTAAAATGAACTGTGTTATTTTAGATGGCTACAGTTATTAACTTAAGTCATCACTAAATAGGTAATCTAATGAAAAAACTAGGCAGAAATAAGTGTGCACAACAAAATCTCAATTAACGCATTATATTTACGAGTTATATTATATTAACCTTTAAAAAAAAATTTATAAAACGATACAATAACAAAAACCTAATAAAAACAGGAAACTTATGCGATTAGTTATATAATCAAATGTGAAGCCACTAGTAAAGCACACCAGCTGTGGTGAGTGTAACATGACCGGTTACCACAACAGATGGTTAAATATGTAATAAATCTACACTAGACACATTATTCAGCCTTATTACTGGAAATGGATCAGACAGGGACAGGAAAGAGACTAAAGGCAGATCATGAACTATTTGGCAAAGCGTACAGCCTTTGTTCATCCTGTGCGGACAGTTCTATCACCAGCCAAACAAACACACAGGTCAGAGAGTTTGCAATCAGTTCCTCAAAATCGGCTTCATTCAAACTGACTTGTAAACCATCATGAATGGCAAGTAATTACTATGATAATGCATTACAGCTTTAACATGAAAAAAAAGCCTGATTAACCGAAGACCTCATTACAGATTCCTCATATTTATTTGCTATTATTACCATGCTTTATAGATATTGGCACTGAAAAACCCATAGGACCGCTAATTGTGACAATAACATAAATAACCTGTAATACTTTACCCTGAACAGCATAAGAAGCCAGAAGAACTGCAGTATTTTGTGGGCAAGGGAGTCTAAAAGAGAAACAGAAATTAAAGTGTTATATAAAAATGGCTTTTGGAGGAAAAATAAACACTTTTTCATGTATAATGTATAAGCTCACCTGCCACTAAGAATATCCTGCTTCAGTTGCAAAAAGTACAAATACCTGCAACAAATAAATGTCACAAAAAAAGATAGTTAAATCTGTAATAAGCATCCAGACTGAGAAAATGTGTTATTTTTACTATTTACACAGATATAAGTTAAGTTAAATTATTATATGAATTTATATTATTATGTTATATGAATGTTACATGTCATGTGCAGTACTGGGTAGTAACTGATTATAATGTAATCTGGATTATATAATCAGATTAAAAAATTTTAGCACTTGTAATTATATTCCGTTTTAAAATGATCATAATTAGATTACAGTTACTTTTTATGGATTACATATTATTCACACAATAGCAATAAAGTCGTAATTTATTTGAAATTCATGCATCTGAATTTGGGGACAAAAGCACCGCTCAGTCAATTATACCATGTATGAAATGAATTACACAAGTTACAAGACTACTATTTGTAAGTAATCTACCCAGCACAGCATACAAGTGTAGAAATGTTTTTTAAAAAAACCCTAAACTGTACCTTGTGTACTCTTCCTGTAGTTTACTAGGGTCACTCACGAAAAACTTCACTCTATATCTCAGATTATGTGGAGACAGCCCTAAAAATAAAAAAATAATTACAATCAGAACATTTTATTCTGACACAAAAAAAACATTAAAATGTAAAAAAAAAATGAAAAAAAGACTTACTTTTGAGCTGTTTTCTAATAGGTTTGTTTGGGTCCAGCCACCTCTGAAACATACACAGTCATAACTGAAATTTAGGACACTTTTTACTCAACATTTTCACGATGAACACACAAACTGCTAAAAATACCAGCTCAGCAATGTGAAAGACACCAAAACTGCTTGTCAATTCAAAACTGAACAACATCAAATGCAATGAATTAAACATTCAACTTGTTTTTATACAAGCAGAAACAGACATCAGCGTTTCAATATGTGACCTGAGAATGAACCTTCCTGTTTGTTACAGACACGGTGTGTGTAGAAACCAAAATAACTGCCAGACTGCTTCAGATTTGCTATAAATAATTAACAAGGTTCATGGGATAATATTTTTGGAACTTCTTATCGCTCTTATGCAAAAAAAAATATTTTTTCAGGTTAACATGTTGTGCTGCTTGAATGAGCAAGGGTTTATGGGTGATCTATTGCCGACGGCGACAGCAGAGTGACAGGTGAGCATCTACCTGGCTGTCAGAAGAGTCGTCTGCTAGTTGAAGGCCAAAGTAGTCTCGCTCGGTTAGCTCCAAGTGTTTATACACTATGTCCAACAAGATCCGCCCCTGATCTTGCTTCTACAAGAGACAGAAAGGGTTTGAAACAATCTGGACTTTATATAAAATCATACTTAAAAAAAAAAAAAAATAAATATACTATATATATATATCTATCATCATCTATATATGTTAAAACATAAAAGAAAACATAAAAGACCAAAAACAAAACAATGCAAAGAAAACACAAAACAAAATACAAACTATTAATCAAAAACCCGAACTAAACTATAATAAAAACCCAAGCAAACCAGAACAAAAAAAACCAAAGCAAAATCAAACCAAAAAAATCAAAACAAAACACAAACCAAACAAAAAAAACTAAACAAAAAAAACAAACAAAAACCAAACGGAACAACCAAAAGCTAAAATCAAACCAGAACAAAGCAAACCAAAAACCAAAACAAACCAAACCCAACACACCCAAAACAAAACATACCAAACCAAAAACAAGAAAAGAAAAGAAAATTAAGTAATGTCTGGTTTGATAATACAATGAATGCAATGCTTTACATCTTTATTTCAGACATGGCAACCATGTTTAAGTACCGTAGTAATGACATGTTGTTGTGTTTTAAGAATTCTGATAAAACTATAGTATTTCACCCACCCCCCCCCCCCCCCCAACAACAACAGGCGATGTTTTTGTGTGCAAATACTGTATTAACAAATGAAAACTTTAGATTCTAATTTGAGGCAGTTTTAATAGACAAACGTTTCCAAGCTAGCTTAACCTTCAGCCCAGACGATCTGTGTAGCATGTATGATCACGACAGCCATGGCCTCAGGAGACACTTCTGTCCAACCCAGGAATGTGAAGCATCTGCCTGAAACAGCCACTGTGAGCTGCACGAGGAAAACCAACCCCAGCCGCCACATCGCATAACTCCAGCCAGCCTCTATTGTACCTCACAGATGGTTGGTCTCCTGTGGTGATTCTTACCGACCTGCCATTTAGCAGACATTTTTCATCTGAGCCGATTTATTCCATACTAACAGCAGTGCTGCAGCTCAGGAGTGAAACGCTGATACAGCAAAAGTGAGACATCAGTTACTTTGCGGTTTGTGGGTCACCTCTACCTGGGATTGAACTCGCAACCTCTAGAAGATCATTATCCACCCAACTCTAAAACATATACTCACTGTTTCTGAAAGAACAGTTCAGTCAGAAACAAAAGTCCTGTCAGCATTTACACACTTTTATGTTGTTTTATGTTATCGTCTGTGGAACACAAATTAAGATACTTTGATAAATGTTCAAGCTGCTCTTTAATCTCAGGAATTCAGTCTGTTCCTCAGGCAAAGCTGTTGCATGGCTTTAGATTTTGGGTATTTTTGGAGCTTGACACCCATTATGGTAATATGGGAAAGAGCAGCCGAGACATTCAGCAAAATATCTACATTTGTGTTCCACAGAAGAAAGAAAACCATACAATCTTGGAATAGCATGTAAATGAAATATATATATATATTTTTTCATTGCTTACTGTGTTTTAAACTACCCTTTTGAAGGAGAAACAATGTACCTCAAGGAGATTTTATGTGGAACTCTTGAAGTTCTCAAAAATGTCATTCATCACAAATCTATAGGGGTGACCCCGAACAGTCGAAGATTCGATGCTTTGATAGGAGGAACCTGATTCGACTACTAATCTCACAGTCGAATATTCGCTGAGGCGTTATGATCATGCCATTTTGGCTATATGGGGGTGCTCAAATGTCTGATTTCACATAGAACTACCGGTTTTCTCCCAGAGTTAATATACTGTCTATTAAGATAATGCTGTAAATAAGAATCTGAAAAGAAAGAAGCTTTAAATAAATATTTTAGCGTGCGTGAATAAATCCAACCACCCCTATAGATTTAAGTTTCACTTTCCATAATCCGTGACCGACAGAGCATCTTGGCGCAAGGATTTAAAACTTTAACAATACTTAAATTGACACAGGCAGAGTGAAAGATTGGATTTTTTTCGATCAGGTAGGGTACAACAAGTGATTTCAAAACATTTCAGCCGGTTTATATATATTGTGTATATATTATTTATCTCGTATAAGATGCATTTGGTTGAGTTGCGCTGCAGTAAAGCGCTTCATTGTAGTACTACGGTGATTATCTCTTCAGCACGCAGCGCGAGCAGGACAAACAACAATTCATAATATTAAAGGGGTGGTTGATTGCGATTTCACTTTTTTAACGTTAGTTAGTGTGTAATGTTGCTGTTTGAGCATAAACAATATCTGTAAAGTTATGAAGATGAAAGTTCAACGCAAACGGAGATATCCGATATCCCTTTTAAAATTCTGTCAGTTTAATGCCTACAAAAACGGCTGGTAGGGACTACAACAAGTTACTTCCCGGGTTTGTGACATCACAAACCCAGATAAACCCCGCCCTCGGGAAAAGGCAGCAAAGGGGGCGAGGCCATGCTGCGCTGCTTTAGAGAAGAGGAAGAGAAAACTAGAGGTGCATGTAAAAATGTCTGTTTTTAAAAAAAAAAAATCTGTCTACTACCGATTCTAATGGATTCACAAGTTTCAAAATTAATGTTCGTTAAACATGGACGCGTGTGCAGTTGCCGTACTGTATTAAAGCTTTAATCAGGATAAAACCGTATATTAAAAGCTAACATAAGCAGTAGCATTTACAAATAACAGCATATCTAAAAGTATGAGACAACAACAAACAAAAAACATAGGCCTACCATTAAAAGCCGTGCTTGCACAGGTTCTGCACGATCCTCTTCAATAATATCCTCTGCTTCTCAATCGGGTTCAAACTGATAAGCCATATTAACGACGCCGTTGTTTACAATACAATCGGATCTAGAGGCGGTTTAGCCAATCACAACACACTGGCGGGGGGCTTTAGTCAAAAACAACCCCCCAAAAAATCAGAGCCCATCGCCTATTTCTGAGGGAGGGGCTTCATAAAAGCAGGAAATGATCAGCGCGTTTATCAGAGAAGGCACAGAGCGTTGTGGAATAAAGGTCAATTATGTGAAAAATAATGCGTTTTTTAAACTAAGCATTAACACATGTTAGACTGCACCCCATAAACACAATCAAGCCTAGAAAAAAAACATTCAACCACCCATTTAATAACTATACCTGGGACTGTCATGTACATAACATTATAATGAGAACACTATTACAATAAAACGCTGTGAATTTTTAGAGTTTAGTTGCTGTGTTTCTGCACGTTGTTGCGTAAAGAACGCGTCCACAAAAGGAGTTAATTCAGAGCCGCGCAGATAGCCTATAAGTCGTAATATTAACGTTTTGTTGTATAAAAAAACGAAGCGTATTCTAAAAAAGATAATTGATGAGTTAAATCCCATTGATTAAAAACCTGCTATCAAATACTTAATTCTATTGGTCATCTTCAGCGCACGCAGCTCAAAACAGAAATGCAGATTAACTACTGTCATATATGTAACGTTATAATGAGAGCACCGTTATAAAAAAAATGCTAAATAAAAACAACTGCAATCTTATCAAGTTAGTATTGAAGTACTGTTGAATTAAAGCAGAATTTTGCATTTTCTGAAGTGAATGTGAGTGGTGTTGGCCTGCTGCCAAGATCCCAGAGCGTTCTGAGTGGTTGCCAGGGCGTTGCTATGCAGCCACTAAGGCATTCTGATTGGTTTTTAGCATCTTGCTGGAAGGGTTCTGAGTGGTTGTTGTTAGATGGGCAGATGGTTTCTAATTGGCCCAAGTCCAAACAAATTCACCCTGTGACCTTCAGTGTAAATTTATGAGATGTTTTGTTATCCACCAGATGAAAATCTAAACTCTGATCGCTTACAAAACACTCATTCCTCATGATTTTCAAATATGTCACACAAACAATACTGGAGTGTAATACTAAACAAAAATATGCAATAAAATTTGGCCTTCTTTAGGAAAACATCTAGACCTGAGGGTTGACTAGCTTTCTTAAAGTAATAGTTCACCAAAAAGTGAAAATGTACCCACCTTTGGACCATCCAAGACGTAGATGAGTTTGTTTCTTCATGGGAAAAGATTTGGAGAAATTTATCATCACATTAGCTTACAATGGATCCTCTGCAGTGAATGGGTGCCGCTGATAAAAAACAATCACAAAATTATCCACAAGTAATCCACACAACTCAGTCCATCAATGAAACATTTATGAGCAAAAGTTGCCGTTTGTAAAAAGAAACAGATCCACGAGACGTTTGAATTCAAACGTTGCTTCTGACTAAAATGAGTCCATAATCCATAATATTGCTTTCTCCAGTGAACATGTCCATCCTCTATTGTCCTCTCACATCTAAATTCACTGATATATTTGTTTAGAACTGTTTTCACTTGTAAACGGTACTTGATTTGTGAGTACTTGATTGTTCAGACAAGAGAACATTTTCACTGGAGGAAGCAATATTACGGAATTTGACAAATGGAGATGAAGATAAATCAAAAGTAGGTCGTTACACTTAATCAAAATGCATATCGGACTAGGGTCGGTAGTAAGATAAATGAAGAAACTGTGGACAGATAAATTTTACTGAATGTAATGATAGTTACTCATATAATAATTTTTTTTTAAAAACCAAAAAGTATACAACATTATTTTCGAAGCATATTTACCAGAAAAATTATTTACCAGAAAAATGTAAACACAGTATTTCTGATAAAAAGAAATAAACAAATAATAATAAGTCAGTTATCGTTTTTTATAAAATCAATTATTTACAGAGCTTCCGATTATTAAAATATAAGAAACCATTCAAAGGCGAATCCCAAAATTCATACAAGAAAACAAAGAATTGGTAAAAAAAATAAACCTGATTCAGGTGAAAAAAATTTAACATTTCATAGGGCCCTAAACATGTTGTTTTTGTAAGACTTTTAATAAATTGCTGTTAAATTGTGTAAGTTTCATGATTTCAATTAATTAGACATGCTTTCTGATTAATACAATTTTATTTAACCATTAAAACAGAGTCTAGAAAATTAAATTGGAATGATGGAGCTGTTTATCCCAAACAGGCAGTTTTTCACTTCTCAAGACATTAACTGATGGACTGGAGTGGTGTGGATTACTTGTGGATTATTGTGATGTTTTCATCAGCTGTTTGGACTCTCACTGAAGGCACCCATTCACTGCAGAGCATCCATTGCTGAGCAAGTGATTTAGAAACAAACTCATCTACATGGAACTCATCTACTATTCCTTTAAAGAGGTTCAACACACATGAATGACCGTGTGTATACTCACATTGACTCTGAAGGCCTGTATTGTGTTGTCCAGCAGTAAAACGTTACACTCCACCTGCGCGTGCTGTCTCTCTCTGGCCTCCTCCAACGCTCCCACATCGTAAGATCTGCCAGCAGGCAACCGGAAGCGTGCGGTCATTACGGTCCCCACTCCGTCTGCAAAACACACAGAGGCTAAAGGTCACCAACAGGGTCACCTGACCAGCGCTGCACCACGGTAAACGTTATTAAGCAGTGTAAAACACACATACACACACTAGCCCATGTGATCCTATGGCAAACATCATTCACAAACATTCGTCTGTACTCCACCTAAAAGTTCCGGTAAAAAGCTATAAAGCGAGCAGGGGAAATATGTTTAGTAGATTTGAGCTTTCAGGTTCTACTAGAAGAAACGAGAGAGTAAAAATCAAAACGCAGCACTTAGAAATTAGTCTGTCAATTGAACAAAACCCATAAAGGAAGCAGAGTTCAGGGTTGGTGTCAAGATAATTCAGATTCATACAACTCACGACTCGAGGAAATTACTTAATATATTTACTTTTTTTTTCTGAGAGAAAACGAATTCTGCTTCTAAAACTACTGACTCATCCTGATTCATCCTGTAAAATTGAACTCTCAGACACACAAAGACGGAAGAATTTCTACAAATCAGAACACTATGAATCTTCCTTTGAACTCCTAGCAAAAAGAGATCCTCCCAAATTTAGTTTCGGACTGATCCTATCATCAATGATAACAGAGACACAACAAAAACGCACTTTAACATGACAATTAACGATGCTGACGTATACATGACAAGCAAAAAAGAGAAAATACCGCAAAATATTATCTATGCTAACAATGTTGATGCTAATTATGAACACTGGTAAACAGAAGCGCTTTGCTAGCAGGTTCATTAACTCCAAACACATCTTATACATATATAATTAATCGGATAAATACACAACAAATGTCATATTATAATTTTCTTCTGCACATAATGTTGTGAACGCACAATTGAACTGAAGCTAAGTTACATGCTAGTCAGAATATGCTATGAAAGTCAAGCTATGAATGTGCACTTTCTGTAACAGTGCACTAAAAAACATGCAATAAGACAGAACATAAAAAAAACTATATTGCTACTAAATGTTGACACATATCAAAGTTACTATAACATGTTTGAATTTTTGGTTTAATTTTGAACTTTCTCATCAACTAAAATGTTTTTGTGCATAATATAAATATATATAATAATTTTCTTTTTTTTTTTTTCCGTTTCAGTTTCCAGATTTCGGTCAAATGACGTGCTTCAACTGTGTCAGCATCTATGACCAAAAATGGATGAAGAGCATAAAGAGTTCAGTTACCTAGTAACCCAAATTTGACTTCTAGTTTTGGTTTTCAGCTGAAATTAAAACATAAATTTAGTTTTCTGTGTTTTGGTAAAAATAATAATAATTTTGGCTAATCACTAAAAATTGACTAAAATGAATGAATATGACATGCCAAAATCCTGACTAAATCTAAAGGATATTATGGTCAAAAGACAAAAAGAAAGCCTAAAACTAAAAAACTGTGTACAAATTTAAAGGAACACTCCCACTCAATATTTTTGAAAATAGGCTCATTTCCACTCCCTAGAGTTAAACAGTTCGAGTTTTACCATTTTTGAACCCATTCAGCTGATCTCTAGCACTTTTAGCTGCAGCTTAGCATAGATAATGAATCGATTAGAACGTTTAAATCTCCTCAAAAATGACCAAAGGAGTTTGATAGATTCTATTTAAAAACTTGAATCTTCGTAGTTACATCGTGTACTAAGACGACGGAAAAAGAAGTTGTGTTCTAGGCCGATATGGCAGGACTAGGAACTATACTCTCATTCGGCTAATATCAAGGAACTTTGCTGCTCGTACCATGGGTGCAGCAGAAGCCACGGATATTACGCAGTCCCGGAAATAGGCTAACTTCCGTCAGCGTAACCAACGTGACCACCTGCTTGCACAGGGCTACTGAAGAGTGCCTTCCGTTGGAAGTTACCTAGCTGGGGACTATTTTCAGGCGCTGCGTAATATCATTGCGCCTGCTGCACCCATGGTACGGCAGCAAAGTTCCTTGATTTTCCGTCTGTCTTAGTACACGATGTAACTACAGAAGAGTCAAGTTTTAATTAGGAAAAATATCGAAACTCTTTGGCATTTTGAGCGAGATGCTAACGGTCAGATTCAATGATCTATGCTAAGCTACAGCTAAACGTGCGACCGCCCGACCCAGAGATCGATGAATGGATTCGAAAAATAAATGGTAAAACTCAACTGTTTAACTCTAGGGGAGTTGGAAAATGAGCCTATTTTCAAAAATAGTGGAGTGTTCCTTTAAATTTGGATAAGACAATCAAGACACTTCAGCTTTATGCATTTCACTCTAGAGTCTAGAGAAACTCACAGTATTATATCGGACTGCCCATTGTAAAATCTCAGACTTTATAGCACCCATTCTAAAATGGTTTAGCTTTAGACAACCCACTCTGGACTCTTAAAGCAGGATATCTACAGCCAAAGACTCTAGATTGGTTGGCGCAGAATCAAAGACCTGACAGTGTGTCTCCTACAGGATCTAAAAACTCTAACGCTTGGGACTCACTGTAGGGTCTCAGTCTCGACACAACCCAATCTAGAGTCTTTGTTTCTTGTTATTCGATAGACCCTATTCAATCACACTGCATTCATATGTGTTGTAAGCACAACCTGGGAGAAACCTACCATATCTGTCCACAGGTCATCTCACCGTGAACAGGATATGAGCTTATGTGATGTCGTATACAAAGTCTCCTTCCAAGAACACTGGCTTAACACATTCGCAGCACGTTTACTGGTGCTAAGGTCAGAGAAGAGGGCGACTAGACTACCATTCACTATTTGTACTAAGTACTTAAAGGGTACTCACTCTTGTTTAAACCTGGAACAAAAAACGAGATGCTTAAAAAAGTTACTGTTTTTGGGGTGTTTGTTTTGTATTTACAATGAAAATCAATAGGGTCCAAACAAAATCCCCAGTGGACCCCACTGACGTCCATTGTAAGGACAGAAAACTAAACATTAAGACCTTTTTCAAAATATTAGGGCTGTGCAATATATATCGAAATATCGCAAATATACATATCGCAATATGCATATCGCTACAGCTTGCAATATATGGGGCCATGAACAAAACACAGAGAAAATAACTCACTACTCTAAATAACTTTTATAGCTTAAATAAGAATCAGTGCATATTGAATTCATAGAGAAAATACTTAAGTGTTGTAATTTTCCTTTTTTATTATTCAGTTCCTAAACTAATGTTAAAATGACATTTTTATGTAATGCTAGAGTAAAACACACTTTCAGAAGTTGTTGTAGGGGTGCTTTCTTCTCACAAAAAGTAAAACATGTATGCTAGTTGTATTAGAATCAGAATGAGCTTTATTCACCACTTAAGTGTGCGCAAAAACAAAAGAAATTTGTTGTGGTTTTACAGGAACTCACATATAACCATATATATATGACACAAGATAGTTATAGAAGTTCACAGAACTGACTCAGCAACAGTTGAGTAAATCTGCTTCATCTGAGCATGTGGCACTTTAAGCATTATCGTATCGCATATCGAATATCACATTATTTAATGAGTTATCGCATATCGCATTTTTCTTCAATATCGCACAGCCCTACAAAATATCTTCTTCCGTGTTTCACAGAAGAACAAAGTCATACAGGGTTGGAATGACATGAGGGTGAATAAATGAGTTTTTACAAAGGAATAAGACAAAAATGTATCTTTTTCTTTACAATTCACCAAGCTTTCTCTTCCACTTTGAAATGGCATTTGCATCATTTATCATTCACAGTTGCAGGCGTAGTTTATTTTTACATTTTTTAGTGGTTTCTAAAAATGGACACACACAAGTTTCTTTACACATGTTCATGCTATACGAAACAAGCTCCCATAACACTAAAATGCAGCTGTGTAAACAACATGGGGTCAGAGCTCGTGACCTGTAGGAACAAACATGCGACCTTTCTGGACGGTCACAGTTGCTTATTCAAATCCCCCACCCAACTAATTACAACCATTAATCTACGACACAATATACACGGAAAGGTGCTGTCAGACAAAAGGTGCCATCAATAACAAATGCGTTTGAGCACACTTAAACTTTTGACATCCGTTTGACTAAATTTACATCAGTGTACCTTTACAAAGCAAGTCTTTCGAGACAAAAGCATCACCGTTTAGGATCTCTTCAACACTATCGTGATGATGAAGTATGAAAAGATATGACATAAAGATTTTCAATCATAAGATCTCAAAAACACAAATCAGTCCTAAATATAACATTCACATCAGATACTTACATCAGCACAGCCTTATTTGTCCTGCGTATCTATGCAGAAAAGACAATCTCTTTGTATAACTTGCTAAACTGTGATGTGTGTGTGTGCGAGAGAGAGTGTGTGTGGTGGAACATTACTCTTCTGTAGAGGTTTCCCCGGATGTCATCGAACACCACAAACACCGAAACACTTACAATTTTCCACTGAGTGGGGTTCAGACCACCAACACCTCAGAAGATCTCAGACAGTGGGGTTACAAAATAAGTTTATCCTCCACCCCCCCAAAAAACCCTTTTGGTCAGCCCCCTAAACCAATATTTCCATCTTTCTCTCTAAGATGAAGCCATTATAACCTATAAAGCATCATAAGCTACAGAGGTTCTCAACTAGTGTTCTGATAAACATCAACAGAAAATCCTAATGCTGAATGAGAGTAATAATATTAATAATAATATATAAAATAACAAATTAATAAAAAGATTGTATGTGCATGTTTAGATTTCAAAAATAAATGAATAATTTTTAACTTATATAAAAACTATTCCCATCATATGTGTGCTGTTGACGTCAAAAGTGTCCAGTCACACTTTATGACATTTTACAACAAATTTACTTGGTAATATGGCCAATACTAAAGATGTATTCCCCTATTTATTCCATGCATTAGTCTGGTAAATCACATTTCTGTTGTTATTTATGCACTTACAAAACTGTCAATATTCCAATTCAGTCAAATTTTATGTCTTATTGGACGTATGCAGTTCACTGTATTTTGAACACATTTCAAATGCTCCGTTGAAACGCCCTCTACACACACCTTGGACAATAAATCGCCAGTAGTACCTTGTTTAGTTTATCGGCAAGAATGATATACTAGTTAATTTGTATATATATATATATGTATGTATGTTTGTAAAATGGCACAGTTTTTAAATATCTGAAAGTAAACTCTTAACATCAGTCAGTCAAGCATTATAATTATGATAATCAAGCATTATTTAATGATTGAACTTTAGTAATTAGAATTAAAACTAGATAACCATGTATGAATGCATATTAGTAATTTTAACTGAACTTAGGACTGGTGGTGCTTAATATATTGTTGGTCATTCAGTGTTTCTGTAAAAAAAAAATGGGGGAAAACTAACAATAATACTGATAAGATAATAATAATAATAATACAAAATTCCACTACTAATAACAATATAATAACGCACTAAGGAATAATGAGCTGCTGGGTTCATGAATATCAATGACGTTGTATGTGTTCGCTCGAACTGATTTGCTGAAATCAAAACAGGGACGATAATAGGTGAGCGCCAGCCAATGAGATTGCCGTTTGCACATTAGTTCCGCCCCCTAACATATCTTATGGTTGTTCTTAAAAGCTGAAGAATTCCAAATGAACTCTGCTATTTTGACAGGAAAATAGAACAAAGAAATACTGTTTACAGTAGCGTGTCAATTCTGCGCTATGTAAGACTCTCTCTCTCTTTACATGGTGAGAAACAGTGCTATCAGCAAAGCGACGGCGAGTCATGCGCCTTCACACTAGAGTTTACGGTACGTCAAATACAGGTATGCTACGCATCCATTGAGATGAATTGAAAAATAGCACAGATCGCTTGATGGAGAGTGAAACTCTGGTGCGCTCAGTCAGAGTGTTCGGTGACTGAAAATATACCCGTGCTAAACTTATACTTAGCCTCCAACTCACACACTGGCGAGTAAAATCTAAGAACTTATTAGCCAATGGCTAATGTTAGACATCATTTAGTCACCCAGAGTGAAGATTTAGTCGCATATGCGAGTGATTTACCTTTTACAAGTTAACTTTACAAGTAAAAATTTACAAATATACAAGTAAGCTCAATGGTTTTCAACTGGTTTTGCTTCAGGATACAGATCTTTCATTGGACGTCAAGTGGTAGTCCAAAAAAGTACATTTCAAGCCACGGTTGGACCTTACAAGTGGCATTTTACAAGTAAAACTACATGCATTCTTTAAAACCCTACAAGTAATTTTTTTTTACAATTGTATGCATACTTAAATTTTTGCTTGTAAACATCCAATGCAGATCTTGCATTTAACATCAAGCAGCAGCTCAAAACAGTACCTTATAAGGCACTGTTGAACCTTACAAGAAACACTTTACAAGTAAAACTACATGCATTCTTTAAAACACTACAAGTAATTTTTTAACAATTGCATGCATACTTAAAATTTTCCTTGTCAATGCCAAATGCAGATCTTGCAAAGATTGTCAAGTGGCAGCCCAAGATAGTTCTTTACAAGATACTGCTGGACCGTGCGAGTAAAATTCTACAAGTAAAATTAGATGCATTCTTAAAATCCTACAAGTCATTTTTATTTTACATTTTATGCATACTGAAAATTTTGCTTGTAAATGTCGAAAGCAAATCTGGCATTGAACATCAATTGGCAGCCCAAAGCAGACCTTACAAGATACTTCTGGACCTGATAAGTACAATTTTACAAGTAAAATTGCACACATTCCAAAAATCTTACAAGTAATTTTTGTTTTATATTTTATGCATACATAATATATTGTTTGTAAATGTCCAAAGCAAGTCTTGCATTGAATGTCAATTGGCAGCCCAAAACAGAACTTGCAAAATAATTTTGGACCTGACAAGCAAAATTGCATGCATTCTTAAAATTTTACAAGTAAATATATATAGATATACTTAAAATTTTATTATTTTTTTTACAATTGCATGCATACTTAAAATTTGTCCTGTAAATGTTGAATGCAAGATCTGCATTAGATGTCAAGTGGAAGCCTAAAACAGTACCTTACAAGATACTGTTGGACATTACAAGTAACATTTTACAAGTAAAATTGCACACTTACCTATAAAACTACAAGTATTTTTTACAATTGCATGCATACCTAAAATCTCAGTCCAGAAGAAAAACCAGTCATGAACCCCTGAGCTAGACGATGAGAAGACAAAGATGCTAAAAGCCCAACAGGCTGTCATTCATTCATTCTTTCTTTCTTTCATTCATTCATTCACGTGACGCATCATCCATCCAAGTTACCTATTCCACCTGAACCAAAGCCAGCTTCATAGAAACATCCAACCCTACTGCAATAAAAATCACAGTTGCACAACACGTCAATTTTCTCATGAAAAAGGGCTTTGTGCATGAAACCACACATCCAGATCTGCCATTACAGTCTGTTGAAAAATGCGCACTTACACACACGCTCACACACCAGGGGGACAGAACAGGAGATGATGTCACCGACTCAACCAGGGGAGATGCGTAGTGCACAGAAAACAATTAGAACAAACCTTATGGTGATACATTGCACTAATATAAGGTCCTCTCTGGATCCAACTGTATGCAAGCAGATTATTTGCATGCAAAGGATGAGAGCTGAGGTTATGTAATGATGTGGCAGGCACAATGGGGAGCAGCTGAGATGTACAGATGTGACATAAACCTTAAATAAACACAAAAGCTCTCATGCTTCTCACATGACAGCTGAAGGATCTCGAAAAGAGGCCATTGAGAGGGTTGCCAGGTATCAGAACAGAACGAAACACTATGCATGCAATCCGTGTTGCCCGGCTGCACAAATCACAGACACTGCATGCATTTTGGGCATCATATGGATGGATTATCTTGACATGCAGCAGAAATTAAACCTTGGAGGTTACATAAGGCATATGCATGGCGTCCGAAGCAACCTGTCCCTAAAATCAGCGTGCAAGGTGAATGCACGCTTTATGCCTCTGTCTGTGCATCATGTCGGGGATCTGGAAGCTTGCATTGGCTGGTTTGGTTGCTATGCAATGGGATAAAAAAGGAAGACAGGGCATGCATGTATGCATGCATGAATGGTGAACCCAATACAGAAATACAACCATAAAGCATGCTTACCTTCATATACAGGTCTAGGAGAGTCCAGTGAATTGAAGATGATCTTGAATTATGATGAAAGGAGAATAGGAGGGGGGAGAGGACAAAACAGCAGCTCATCTGCAGGAAAATAACCACATTGCTGTAGATGTTCACATTACATTCAATTCAAGGGGCCTCTGGCACAGTAATAAATAATATTTCCAAAACGGGAACGCAATCCTGGCTTCTTCTCGGGTGCGGTGCATTAAATAAAAGCCTCAGACGCAATTGCAATCATCTCTGTGGCTGCTGGCCGGGTTTAGCTCATATAACCCAGCATCTGTCTCTGTATGCTGCTATGGCGCTGCGGCTGCAACGGTGTGCAGCGTTAACATGGCGCAACCGCTCACGCCCCGCCTACATTCTCATAGGTCTGTCGTGGGGGCGTGGTCGAAACGCGGGGGCGGGGCCTGGAATGCACAGATAAATTCAGTTCTTACTCGCGAACTATTGATAGATAGATAGATAGATAGATAGATAGATAGATATATAGATTATTGTCATTTGTGTAAATTTACTTTAAAACAGGCTACATTGATAATTGTATTTTGTCAGATTAAAATGTGTGATGGAATATCATAGATATCCCACATATTTTAAAAACTAGCCTCTCCTCCCTCCCTCTCCATCTCTCCCCCTCTCTACTACCTCCCCCCTCCTCCCTCCTCTATCTCCCCTCTTGCTCCCCCTCCTCTCCCTTCACTCCCCCTCTCCCCCTCCTACCAAAGATTATTAACATCACCAGCTTCTGGCCCAAGCGCTCGTGTGTGTGTTTGTAGCTCCATCTACTGGAGAGGATTTAAAGTTATACTTTAGTCTCATTTCCAAGGTGCGACCTGAATCTGCACCTCAAACACAATTCCATCACATTAACACTTTATAGACGACAGCAACTCTAGACACACGAGTCTAGAAGGTTCTAGCAGCTCCGCCGGAAGCGGCTCTAGATGACACTTAGAACACTGGAAGGGCTTCGAGAGAAAGCCTGTCTGTTACTAGGCAACCATTATGAAATCATTAGTGATTCTAGAACACATCACAGCTACAGATCAGTTTCCAGCATATTCTGCTGTAGTAAATTACATAATTTGTTTGTGTACAAATGAGCCGGAAACCCAAATGTCTCTTGTCTTTAGCTGAAGGAGCGTGGGATGTGAAACATGCATATCATTTTCAGTCGAATCACAGCATCAGCCCGTCAGTTCGAAATGGATGCATTTTGATGGATTTAAAACCCGTGTCAGATTTGAAATTCGATTTTTAACCCCAAAATATAATATCATGACTGTTATTAAAAAGTAGCCTTTAAAAAAAAAAAATTTTTTACATCAGTTTTTTTTTTGTGTTGAGAAATAGCATGGAAGTTCCTTAGGCTAGTAAATACCCTGGTACATGATTTATTTTTTAACCATGATACTGTACACTGCATCTAAAGTCCTAACAACAAGCCTGAACACTTAGCGTTGTTTATGGGTAATGTGCAGTTTATGTGTACTAAATATTGATTTATATTTATATGATTTAATTTGTTATTTTTGTCCAATACAATACAGTGTGTAGTCTATTTAAAATCTGTTCCATTCCCTCTTTTAAATACCCCCTTTATACAGTTGTTGAATTATTTATTCGAAATTCTTGCAACATTTTTCATTTATTTGTCTAATAAAATGAGTAAAACGAATGTATAAATCAATATTAACATTAATACTTATGCACTCTTTGAAATAAGACTCATGCGAGGGTTTCCAAACTGAGCTCTGACAGTGGAACGTACCAAAGCCGAGAGGAAGAGGGGTGTCCAACTATCTCTTTTTCACATTTAATCTTAATATTCACATCTAAAATGTTGTTTCATCCCTTTTGACAGAATAATATGTACCAAAATAATCACAATCACAAATATATATCGTGAAGTCTTTTAAATAAGTGTGATATTTGTCAAAGAGCTGGCCGGATCCCCCCTGCCAGCGCTGTAAGTCAGTGTGCACTAACAGTGAACGCTCTCGAGAGGTGTGAGGAACTGAAAACGGCTCTTCGCGCGGCCCGATTAAAAGCCACTGCATCCAGTTGTATAACAAATAGAGAAACGTTTCCGCGTGTGCATTTACTCGGTAATGTCGGCAGCAACATTTGTGGAAACGGAACCGTCTACTGGCATATGCTGTCGTCTTGTGTTAAGGTAATTTTTAATGCATATCATTAAATCTCGTTTGACAGTTAAATGCATGCTGATTACATCTATCCACAGCACAAAGGAATAACATCGCGGTTTCTATATATTAAACAAGCGTTTATTATGATAACTGGATGTTTTATATAGATGTTTTACCCGTTGAATTGTGCGTTTATGCATTATGCATGAACAGATTAAGTAAGCTTACTGGTGAATTGCAACATTAAGCAGTTGCACGCGCAAATCTCAAAATGCAAAAGATACTGTTTCCTTTTTGCCAGGAAGATGCTTTCATTGCAATGCAGCTGCATATAATAGAGAACATAGATATGCACGTACTAAGATCAAGCTTAATGGGTAATGCATCAGGCAACCCGGACAGAATGGTCAAGGTGGTGTACTGATATGCACATATCACATATCATGAGCAAATATATACAGTCAAATTATAGTCAAAAAGAAACTGTACAGTTGTGTGATGCAAAGTAGGTACAGTAGGTGACACAGTTGTTTTTACTAAAGAAAGGCCGATTAATCAACCGATTTTTTTTTTATTAAAACACTTAGCCATAACTGCACCCAATTTACACCTAGTCCATTACGAAATATTGAAATACTTACATTTTGTTTTCAGTTCATTTTAGTGAGCAATTGTAAAAAATATTTTCTTGAATATTGAGATACTCACGTTTTGTTTTCTGTTCATTTTAGTGTGCAGTTGTTGTGAAAATGTACTCACATATTTTGAAATTCACATAAATAACCAAAATTATAAAAAAATAAACATTTAAAAGTAGATATATAACATATACACACCAATTGCGTACAAATCAAAATTAGCTTTAAAGTAAAATTTAATTAAATAGTAAAAATGGAGAAAGTATGTGAAATATTGTGCAATTACGGAGTCCAATATTTTTACATCAGTAAAAATACGAAAGTTCTATATATATATATATATATAGAGAAGAGAGAGAGAGAGCTATTATCATTAATCAATACTCACATTTGTTTTCAGGTAATTTAGCATTAACTAAAATAATTTAAATTTGAGCAATTATTGGAAAAAATAAAATTATTTTAAATTATCAAATTAAATACAGGTTATTTTGATTAAAAAGAAATATTTTAAAAGTAATATAAAGGTGAAAACAAAGTTAAAAACGAAAAAGAGTAGGTAGTATCACAAAATGAAAAGGGCAGGTCTTTTAAGGGAGTATTTAATTAAATATTTAAAAAATGTTAACATTCAAAATTGTAAAAATTAAAACATACTCAATCTTAGTTGTTTTTTTTTGGGGGGATGGTGTATAAGATTGTAATATTTATATCGACAACAGCATTGTTCAAACACAATTTTTCGCAACACGAATAGCCGATTTGTTGTGTTTTAAGACTGTGGTATAACAGCTGGGGGGAAAACAAGGCCCAAGAGAGAACAATGTGTGCCTTCAAAAAAAATAGCTTGTAAATTTCAAAATGAATCACAAAGAAACAGTAAGTGACACACTGATTTCATAGTAGTTCCTTGTAAAAGGGGAAGTCGTGCCTAATGGTTAGAGAGTCAGACTCGTAACCAAAGGTTGCGAGTTCGAGTCTCAGGGTCCGGCAGGAATTGTAGGTGGGGGAAGTGAATAACCAACGCTCTCTCCACCCTCAATACCACGACTGAGGTGCCCTTGAGCAAGGCACCGAACCCCAACTGATCCCCGGTGCCGCAGCAAAAATGGCTGCACAATGCTGTGCGTGGATGTAGCGGCGTTGGAGGATAATGGCCCGCGCGCGTGTGTGCGGGTGAGTCGTGCGCGCGCGCGTTCTCTGTGCTGTGTGACGCCGGCGCGTGGTGTGCGTGAGTGTGTGCGTGACGTGGGGGCGCGCGCGTGTGTGTGCGTGTGGTGTGTGTGTGCGTGAGTGCGGCGTGGCGGTGCGTGCGCGCGGGAGTGCGTGACCGCGGTGGGTGTGCGCTGCGTGTGTGCTTGCGGTGTGTGATGAGCGTGTGCGCGCACACACAACTTAGGATGGGTTAAAATGCAGGAGCACTACTTATCTGAGTATGGGTAACATACGTTGGCCCAGTCACTTCACGGTGGATCCATGGATTAAAACGAACTCAGGTAAATCTCGTGTTATTTACAATTCATAAAGTCAGTAGGAAATACATATGTCCGCCAAAATGTCTGAATATGATGGTACAAAGTTTTTTAGATCCAGGTGGTCTGCGCTCCAAGGGTGGAAGTCATTTCCTGATAGATTCAGAAAGGAAATCTTGAAGACTTCCCCTGGTTATTGGGCTGACAGGAAGGCGACTGGCGGAGACGTGTGATACTGACATCAGCCCTAAAGATCCAACACTTCAGCGGTTGTTAAAACCAGAGTGTGTTTGTGGTGTGGACGGTCGGGTTCTGTATTTGGGAAGTCTTTGGCGCTAATTGTATTGTCCAGGTTTAGATCAATCTTCTGAGTCTTCTTGTTGTTAGGCAGTTTGGAGCATGACGATCACACGCAGAATCACAGCGCTGGCAATCATAGTGTCTCGTCTAGGACGTAGTGTCCTGCGCCGTCTGTGTCTAGTTGATGTTGGCGAAATAAGCCCTCGGTTTGCACACCTGCTACTGTATGCGAATGTAGAGTGCCTGTAGGTGGCACAGATACAGCACGTTAAAAGTGTTGTTGTGTTTTTCGCGGCGAGAACGGAAGGGGAAGACGCCGACAGCTGGCAGAGATCACAATAATGTAGGTTTATTCACCACTCGTGTCGTTCTAAACTCACATTGATGTTCACGCTTTTGGTAAACAGCCACAAACCGATGTCTCTGCAAGAGAATAGGCCGACGTCTGTTCGTTTTGTAATCAAAGCGAGTCAGTGGAAAAGATACTTAATGATTCATTTGATGAATCATACTTTCCTGTTTTCAGGTGTCGGACTTCTACCAGTGTTTTCCTAGGTGAATTCTGTTGAACCTGAATATCAGAAAAGTATATGGATTTATTCTGGGATTAGCGTATGTTATTATAATGTGTTATGATTATATAAAATGATTAATGCCTATTAGCTTGTTTATATTATTTTTTTTTTTAGGATCTTTTAATATGTTACCTATTGTATCATTATTCTGGTGTTTATTATTTTAATATAGGTATAGTAATATAATAATTATTTTATCATGCTCAAGCATCATGTGTTATTTTTTTTAATGCAAACCAATAAATAATAGTGTGAGTAATCAAATTTTACTAATCACATAGTGAGCCAACAATCCTAATTCACTGTAACTAATTATTGTCAATAATACTAGAATGATTTATGTTCTGAATACACGTTTATATTTTTGCATTACTATACATTACTCTTATTTTATTTTGCTATACTTTTTATTATTTTAGTATATTCTAGCATTAGGATCAACCCATTGTATTATTAATTTTTTGATTTGACAAAAATGCCAATAAAAATTTTTTGTTTAATTAATTTGTAATAATACACAATATAATCACAACAGTCCTATAATTTTAATACACTTAATTATTCATTATTTCATAATTAATATAATTAACGGAAATACTACGACGTACTACTAATTTATCATAAGATAATAACTGTACGTCCATACTACTAATACGATATAATTTCAGTTATTATTTTATAATGGATTTGATGTTTACTTTTGTTTTGACACATTATTTTTATTTTTACTGATTTAACTATAATTTTTTGGATTATTTTATAATTTATTGTATTTAAATGCTGATCATCACGTTGGGTATTGATAAATCATGTTATTAGCACACTTTTTTTCTTAAATATAAATACAAAAACCCAATAAATATATTATTACTCTAGTGGAAATTATTATATAACAAAACAACAGACAATGTAGGATGATAATAATAGACATACATTTTATTAATAACGCCTGAATAAAGTTCACTTTAGTATAGTAATAATAATAATCTTACAAAAAAAAATAAACATTGTGTGTTCTGATAACAAAGAAACTCCATAAAGCCACGGAGCACGAGTGCAAATGTACTTTACTAAACTGAATCACATTTCGGAAGGTGCTTAATTAACACAGATCACATAACAAGCGATGCGTAGTATCGTTCACCTACCTTCAGCAACCACACCATTTGTATCGGTATATGGAAGGGTGTAGCTGTTCTCCCTGCAAGCCAGGCGTGGTTCGCGGTGGAGCAACCTGCCCATCATATAAGCTGGTGGGTGGTGGGAGACGGAGGCTTAGTGGGGAGAGCGCGCGCTCATCAAGCTACAGTTCTTCCAGGATCTTGTCCGGATCTACGACCCACCAGTCGAGGACGCTCGTACCTCAAACACACGAGTCGACAACCAGTGGGACCATTCTGGACGGGTGAGCCGTTCAGTGCGACGCCAGTAGAGGGCCGCAGTGCAGATCCAAGAGGAGCTGAAACGAAAATCAAATCAGCCTTATCATTAACTAAACCAACACTGAATTATCAAGCCAGTTCATTTCTGCTATGAAATATCTAGGCACAAAACATTGTTCCCCCCCCAGAGCAACACGCCCGGTAGAGTTCGAGTTAATAGTACACAAACCCAGATGTGGTCTAATCACATATAATAAAAACGAACTGATGATCATTAGAAAGAAATTTAAGCGACAGCAGGATTAAGAAAGACACATAAAAGTGTTAAAGAAAAATAAAGTGAAACTGAGAAACATTATATCAAATGATTATCCTTAGTAATATACAACAGTAGAGCACTGAGTCTAAGTGCTCATATTTGATATTATGTAATACTATCTATAGGATTAGGAATAATTGTGGAATGAATGCTTTTGATTTTATATTTACAAGTTTTCATTTTTATTTTAGTTTAGCGTTTTGACGCAGAGTTGTTAGTAGTGCTTTGCGTCAGTTTTTATAGTTCACAGTAATTATTTCAGTTAGTTACTAAAGGGCAGAGAGCCAAGATATTTAGAGTACGTTTTTAGAGGTTTTTATTTCTATTTATAAACCATTTTTGCTATTTGATGTATAGTGAAAATTATGGTAAGTATTTTCTTTTAGTTAACAATAACAAACAACACAGATCCAGGTATATTATGGAATAAATAGGTTTAATGGTACAGATACAAAGATAACATCAATAAGAGATATATTTGAAGAAGCTAATTGCTACCATATATATTACATTTGTCAAAGATAGAGTTACTTGTACTTTAAGTATTAGTCTATTAAAATACGATAGAAATATTGGTCATATGCTACATGTGCAATACAACAGAGGGATAATCAGAAATGAAGAAATAAAAAAAAACAGAGGTTCAATTTAAAAACATTCATAAATTTGTTCAAATATGTTACTGGAACTTTAAAGTAACTGATGATATGATAATAAAATAATTAGAGGTCGATCACGAAATATACGGTTTTGCCGATTGACATCTTGAGCAACCAGTAGTTGATGAAGTGGAAATATCGGTTATCGCAAACCAAGAATGCTCATGCCGAGAGTTTTCCGCGGTTGCGTGTCCATTGCCTAGAGTGATGAGAGGGGTCTGTACTGTGGCGATTGAGAACACGTGTTGCTAGGAAGAGCGAGCGCCTCTAGTGGTTGAAAAATTCACTGAACAGCACGTGGCTAGTTGCTGTTATAGGACACGTGGATACTGCACGACTGTATAAGCAAGAGAGGGGAAACTTCAGAGAGCAGAGGGATTAAGATAGCACAGGCCGATAAAGAAAAGGCAAATCACGCCAATCGCCGAATCAGAGGCGTCCCGATTCACATCCGTTTTGGCCTGTTAAACTTACATTACGATTGGTACGTGCCAAGTCCGACATCGTTATTGTTAATGTACATGAGAACTTGATGTATTGTGCTTTGCACAGTGCAAAAACACTGTCGACCCAAATGGTCAGCCTCTGTGGCTCTATGCCATTAGCCGAGCGTAGCTCCGGACGCGGCACCTACGGAGGAACAACCATACTCCGCAGTACATAACGTTGTGGCAGGGCTACAGGACTCGCTCAAGATGTTCAGTCTGTGTCTTTATCCTAAGCCTTTAAGCAGAAGCTGTTTGTATTGCTACCAAGGAGATTACATTTATGAGCGTTTAGTCCCCGTCGTCGAGATCTTTGTGTATTACTTAGGACTGATAAATACTCGTGGTGTCAGTGCGCCAAGTGAGCCGCACCGACCCTTGCTCTCCTCTGTTTACTCTCCCGGAGACCGCTCTACTCAAGTGCTGTTGTGCGGTGACGCATTGTTTGAGTTACTGCCTGTGTAACTAGGACCTTTGAATTTAAATAAAAGCTGGCAAAGCGTTGGGAGGACAGCACGAGCCGACGAAACTCTGAGTACGTCTACAGAAAGGACTAGCAACACATGGAACCGCAAAGCGCAGACAGAAGCGATCGTATCTAGACGTTGCACCGCTCAATGAGGTGTGTTCCCGACCCAGGCCATACGTGCTTAGCATCTCTTATCACACAGGAATCGCAAGGACAGCTGCAACAAACCTACCCGCTCACGGAGGGAGAGATGGTGGAAAGGGGACGCCCTAACAAGCATCCTATCGACAAACTGCGGTCCCCAGGGTCAAGCCCAGGCCTCTCGTAGCCCGTCGTCCATCACAACGGTTTGCCCACCCAAAGTGGCTCGGGGACACTCAAACTCACATAAACGCAGAACCCCACGCTCAGTTGGCTTCCCCGAAAAGTTTGACGGCTTCACCGGAAATGAAGTAAAGCGGCTCTCGGCTAGTCTGTCACCGTCTTCGTCACTGTGCTCACACCATGCTCCATGTTTGTATGTGAGTCAGCGCAGTTAGCCACGCACACCGAGCCTCAACGCTGCCCATGGCCACGACTACGGTCCCTGCGGGCCCGGACGGACAGCCCCTGCGTCACCGCCGTTCGCATCTTACAGCGGCTCCCGTGGATACAGCCGAGCCCACCCGGGTGCGACATGCTGCTTGGGAACGGGAGACGGCTGGTTTTCATTCCCAGCTATTTGAAACTGCTTTCTGAGGACGTTTCCGCAAAGGTTGTTCGAGCATGATCAGGCCGCGGGAGACAGGAAAGGCTGGTAAACAGTTACTCGCTCTGCGACAGGGACGAAGCAGGGCTGCGGATTATGCTCTCTCATTCCACACTCTCGCAGTACAGTCAGGATGGGAGGACGAACCACTTAGAAGCTGTATCGCAAGGGACTCACGGTCGAGTTACAGTCAGAGCTCGCCTGCCGTGATGAGGGGAGGACCCTCGAACAGTTCATTGAGATCTCCATCCGCATTGATAATCTAATGTGGGCACGACGTGCCCCTCGCTAATTTGCTGTGTATTCTCCAGCGGCCACAGCTTCCGTTGAATCGGAACCCATGCAGATTGGTTTCACTCGCCTCACCGATGAGGAACAAAAGAGAAGAATGCAGAATCGTCTCTGTCTCTACTGCGGCCTATCCGGCCATATGAGAGCCTCCTGTCCTACCCGACCTGCCGCTCGAAGTTACGCTACAGTGAGTGCCTCTCCTGATTCCATTAAGGTTTAATGAGAAGTGCACGGAGACCGTAGCATTGATAGATTCGGGGGCTGCGGGGAATTTCATTGACATAAGGTTTGCTAATACTCATAACCTCCCTCTTGTTCCATGTGAATCCCGGGTGGCAGTGGCAGCCTTAGATGGACGTCCTCTGGGGTGGACACAGGACAGATCAAGTTCATAACCCAGGATCTGTGTCTGCGAACTGGCATACTTCATACGGAAACCATCCGCCTATTTGCTATTGACTCTCCTATGAATCTCATCATCCTTGGCCTGCCCTGGCTAGAAAGACACAACCCCCGGATCTCATGGACCATTAAACAGATTCTACAATGGTCTGACTCCTGCCAAGAGAATTGTTTGCTCACCAGCCTATCGCACTCCTCTCCCCGACCAGCCCAAATAACAGATGATTCACCGGTTCCGGGAATACCCTCTGAGTACCATGACCTCGCTGACGCTTTCAGTAAGTCCAAGGCCTCACAACTTCCTCTTCACTGACTCAGTGACTGCGCTATCGATCTTCTTCTAGGATCAAACCCCTCTAGAGGTAGAGTTTTCCCACTATCGCAGCCAGAATCCGAGGCCATGAAGGCATATATTGAGGAGGAGCTGTCAAAGGGGTTCATTAGACCATCCACCTCACCTGTGTCAGCTAGTTTCTTCTTTGTCAAGAAGAAGGAGGGAGGTCTCCGACCATGCATTGATTACCGCAGTCTCAATGAGCTGACAGTCAAATTCCGGTACCCTCTACCTCTAGTTCCAGCAGCTCTGGAACAACTTTGCACTGCGAAATATTTCACCAAGCTCGACCTTCGCAGCGCCTACAATCTGATTCGCATTCGGGAGGGAGACGAGTGGAAGACGGCTTTCTCAACAACGTCAGGGCACTATGAATACCTCGTTATGCCGTTCGGCCTGGTCAACAGTCCTTCAGTCTTCCAAGCTTTCATTAACGATGTTTTCCGGGACATGCTGAACCAGGGGGTCATAGTCTATATTGATGACATATTGATCTATTCGGATACCCTGGACTCACATGTGCAGCACGTGCGGGCAGTTCTTCAGAGGCTCATTGACAACCAGCTATATGCCAAGATTGAGAAATGTGAGTTCCACCAGACAGTTACCTCTTTTCTTGGTTACATCATTAGCGCTGAGGGGGTAGCAATGGATGACAGGAAGGTACAGTCTGTGCTCAACTGGCCTCAACCGACGACTGTAAAGGAACTCCAGCGCTTCTTGGGCTTTGCAAATTTCTATAGACGTTTCATTCGTGACTTCAGCACCATTGCAGCATCTCTCACCTCCATGTTAAAGGGAGAGAAGCGACGGCTACTTTGGTCACCATCGGCCACCAGGGCATTTCAACGGCTAAAGGAACACTTCACCATCCTGACCCTGAAGTACAGTTCTTTGTGGAGGTGGATGCATCCAACACAGGCATAGGAGCCATTCTCTCTCAGCTTCAGGGTAATTCTCCCAAACTCTTCCCCTGTGACTTCTATTCTCGGAAACTCAACTCTGCTGAGCAGAACTATAATGTAGGAGATTGGGAACTTCTAGCCATGAAAGCAGCATTGGAGGAATAACGTCACTGGTTGGAGGGGGCCAAACTTCCCTTTGTCGTTGCCCGTTCTTGAGCTATCACCGCAACCTCGAGAGTAACCTAGAGTTGGCCAACGTTTCGAGCATGAGCAGCAGGCAGACTGCTCAACTACCAACCGGGCAGGGCCGCAAGAAGCGGTCAGTATTTTTCAACGCACGTTTGCAACATTTCAAACGGTACCTATCGTCTGGCTCAAACCGAAGTCTAAGGCAGATGCTCTCTCACGCAGGTTCGAAGCAGCTCAGCAATCCCCGCCTTCCAAGGAGACCCACAATCCCCTCTAAACCTCATTACTCGCTCAGTCAATGGGAAATATGTGGAGAGCAGAAAATTGCAGAGGCCCAGATCAGTGAACCCCCTCCGCCAGAATGTTCCCTCAGATCGTACCTATGTCTACTAGCCTTCGTATCGGGTTGGATGCAATGGGTCCATAACTCCCCAGCGCGGGCACAACGGAATTACAGCAACCCGTCAAACTCAGCTCCAAGCCCGGGTCTGGTGGCCATCTCCAATGGCGATCCCATTAATTTGTTCGTCAAGGGTACCATTGTGTGACATCTCACAAATCTTCCCACAGCGCCCAAACAGGTCTTCTTTCAGGCCTTCTCTGCCCTCAACGGCCGAATGGGTCACCACAATAGCTAATGACTTTGTCCTGATCTACCAAGTCAAGAACTAGCACCATCCTAAATGGGGCCATGATATTCATGAAGCATGCACCCTTATAGCCCTTAGTAAACTCCCCACAGCCTTTGAAACAGCAGAGGTACTCTCCGAACAGGTCTTCCGTTTTTACGGACTCCCTGAAGACATTGTCTCGAACCGTGGTCCTCAGTTCACTTCCCGAGTTTCGTCCGCGTTCTGCCAACACCTCCCGGCTCAACAATAAAGTAGTCTAGACGCCTCTGGATTCCCCCCCCACAGTCACAATGGCCAGGCATGATGAGAGTAAAACAGGAGCTGACCAGCTTTCGCGTGCCTTTGGCCATCAGAAATCAGACGATGGAGTCGATTACTTCTGTGGGCGGAATACACACAGACTCTCGCCGCAATCGCCATCGCTCCGGCCTTAAGCCTTTTTCAATGTGTACTCAGTTTCCCAAGCACCCGTTTCCCTGCGCTCGGTCCGAAGAGACCCTCACCAGAGCGTAGCCTAGGACACCGAGCAGACGACAGCAGATGTGGCTCCAACGAAGTGAGGAGACATGGAATGCTGCTCATGTGCACCTCCAACGTGCCATCCGCAGGGTCAAGGAACAGGCCGACTGTCACAGGAGGTCAGGTCCCGCTTACCTCCCAGGACAATGGGTTTGGCTCTCCACAAGAGACCTTCGCCTTCGGCTTCTGTGCAAGAAGTTGAGTCCCAGGTACGTGGGTCCATTCAAAATCATTAGGCAAATCACACCTGTATCTTACGTTTGGCTCTTACCTCAAGTTATCGTATCTCACCCACCTTTCATGTTTCCCCGCTTAAGCCCGCTGGTGGTCCGAGAGGAGAGAGGGACCAGGAAGAGGCAGTGAACGAGAGTCCCCCTCCCATCATCATGGACGGCGAGGAGGCGTACCAGGTACAGGAAATCCTGTACTCCTGACGCCGGTGCAGGTTACTTCAATAACTCATTGACTGGGAGGAGTATGGTCCTGAGGAAAGATCGTGGGTTAATTCTCAGGATATCCTGGACCCTTCACTCACTACTGAATTCCATAGAACCCACCCTCACAAACCAGCCCCTCGCTCCCGTGGAAGGCCTCAGCGTCGTTCACCTCCTCGCTTCAGGAGCCGCTCGCAGGGGGGGGGGCTCTGTCACAAATCAGGCCTCTGTGGCTCTCTCCAACGGCCTCCGGACGGCACCCTCTCCCGAGTACTAACGTTAATGGACTACATTTCCCATACACCCCGTACCTGGAACTGATTACCTGGAAGGTGTTTCCCCTTAGCTTCCCCATTTAAGCAGCATCCACACTCTTAGTTTTCGCGAAGTCTTGTATTGCCCCGGCTACATTTCTGAGTGTTTATCCCGTTTTGAGATCTCTTGTGTATTACCTTGGACTGTTACTACTAGTGTAATTCTCTGCCGCCTGCCCCGACCCTTGCTCTACCTCTGTTTACTCTCCTGGATTATCCCTGCTGTTCGTGACGCTGTTGTTTGATTACTGCCTGTTTAACTCTGCCTTTGATTTAAATAAAAGCTGCAAATGGATCCGCACGCCTCTGTCTCCTCGTTACAAAAACGTTTGTCTTTCTGTGGCTCTAATAAAGTCTGTGTGCTTCATTTATAGGGCTATAATATAGGTTGCGCGTTCTCTTTCCGTTTGCTCCATTTTTTAAACACCAAGCTTCAAACTCATCTATGCCAAATTGTTCATTCTTGAAGTAAACTTGTCCGTTTGGTGATTAAATAAACTGTTTTAGACCACTGCTCGAGTTGAACGCGACGCGTCCGGAGTGTGTGTGATACCGGTGAGTTCTCCTAGACTCAGTGCTGCACTTTTATTTTGATTAGATAATCTTCAAGTGTTCAAGAATAGAAGCAGTTAAAGTGTGAAAGTATACATACAATATCCATATGTATATCATTTTAATGCTATAGCCTTTGTGTATATAATTAAAGATGTGCATCTTTAAGCATGACAGTTGAAATGAAATGGTAACATTTTAAAATAAGAGTCCATTTGTAGCATTAAGATTAATGAAAGCAGTGTAAGTATTGTTCCTTTTTAGAGTGTGTTAATTTGTATTTACTGTTACTATTATTATTATTTTTACTACTACTAGTAGTATGGTTCAGTACTGTTTTTGTTAATAAAGCACTATTTTAGTTTTTGTTCAGTATCAATTTGAAAACTATCAGTTAATTAATCTGTATTGGCCAGTGTGGTCCAACCTAGCTACCGGTATCGGCAAAATCCACTATCGGTCGACCTCTAAAACTATTACTTAATTGATACCATGGCAATACAAAGAGAGATCATTCGATAGAAGATCGTTGTTCTTTTTAAGTTTAATTTTTTTAAGTTTAATTAATACATATTTATTCTTTGCTCCACAAATATTTATTGTTAACTGTTAAGCTAATAGGTGTTAAAAATAAGAAAACATAAGAATAAATTACTTACTTAATACACTGTGTAGAGTATATAACTGATCAAAAAACCATTAAGAAACCAAGTAAAAAAGCTGAATTTAATACAATTTCGAATATAATAGAATGTATTAATGGGGAAATACTAAAACAAATTATCAACATAAAAATGAGGTGAAAGGGTTGAATTGAAAATAAGATAGTCAATTAAATACCATCGTCACAATAGAAAAAAATAAAAAATAAAATGTGATAAATAAGTAGATTACAAAAAAACTTTGGGCGTTGCTGTGTTATGTGTTGTGACTTAGTTTTCCCATTTAATCTTTTAAAGAATTTTTGAGAAATATTAGAATTTTTTTTTACAATAATGCAAACCAGTGTTGTGTGTATAAACTGGAGTGGCGATGTCTGTATGTATGTATGTGTGGTGTGGTGTGTGGTGTGTGTGTGTTGTGTGTTTAAGCGGCACAAAATGCATATAATGGAAATGGGTTTTTACAACCAGAAGGTGATTTATGAGGACATTTTCAATGTCCCCATAATTCAAAAGGCTTATAAATAATTCAGAACTAGTTTTTGAGAAGAAAATCTAAAAATGTAGAAAGTTTCCTGTGAGGGGTAGTTTTAGGTGTAGGGTTGGTGTAGGGCGAAAGAAAAAATCGGTCGTACAGTACAGACAAAACCATACGACTCAGTTGCGAGATTCCCCACAATTCAAAAAACAAACTGTGTGTGTGTAGTTCTGGAAACGGACGGGGCAGGAGGGAGTTCAGTGCGATGACACGAGGAGGAGAGCAGTACATGGGAGGACAGGAGGATGGCGTTCTCATGTTGTTTTCACAGTGCATGGGATCAAAGTAGTTTGGAACCTGTGGTCGGTTTCCACCAGGATTCTGAGAGTGAAGGACAGGTCGAGGAACACGTCACCAATCATAAACTCTGAGATGACAGACTGATATCAGTGCGATGTGATTGATTGTTTTTAAGTGTGTGTGTTGCAGGGGAGTCGATTAGCCCATGGTTCTTCTCGGGATGAGCTACGAAAGTTGACCCCTGGTGCATGTAAGCAAGATCACTAGGTGAGCAGGGGGACTGCGAGAGGGCCTCCAACACAGCGTGAGCAAACGCCATTATCAACACACAAACCTATCAAAGAAATTACATCTCATTTCCTGTTGAATTCATTTCATTTTTTGTCTAATGATGATTGTTTATATGATAAAATTTATAAGTATATTATTATTAGTAGTCGCTGTACCGTATTAATTTTTTTTGTTGAAAGATATTTTCAAATATTTAACAATAACGCAAACTACCTAAGTCGACAATAAGCCCAGCAGGTTTATAAGAAAGAGTCCTTTTGATTGTTAATCTATACTTTTTCTAATTTACGAAATGCTTTATTTTATATTATATTTATGTAATTGCTTTTAATTATATTTGTCATATACATTATTATTTTAATGTTCTATTATATATTATTGATAAGTCCATTATTATTGAAAAACACGCGCCTAACAGTCAAAATGATCTTGTATTTTGTATTATATTTTACATTATTATGGTATTGTTTGAATGTTCATTATTATTATCCTTATTATTATATTATTATTATTATGTATCAGTCCATTATTATTGAACGGTCTAAATTTAGTTATATATTTTTAATAATATTTTACATTATTATTGGATGATTTGAATGTTTATTATTATGATTATTGATGGGCCTATGTGGTATCGTAATATTTTGTTTGATTTTTTTGTAAATATTTTTAAAAAATTGTATAGAATAATGCAACTAATAAATAGTTCACAATAAGACCGGCAATGTTTTTTTTTTAAAGTAAATTTTGATTTCATGCTAACTTTTTCTCATAATAGTTTTCTACATTATTATTGTCTATTATATTTTGTACCTGTCACATTATTCGTACATTATTCTTTTTTTATAATTTAATTTAATTTATTTGTTGATCCATTTTTATATTTAAACTTTTCGTAATATTCCAATTAGCAAATGTGTAACAATATGCAAACCAATAATATAGTTCACAATGGCGAGCAGCAGTGTTAATAAGAAATCGGCTTTTTGATTTATATTGACTTTTCATTCTTTTTTTTCTACATTATTATTTGTATTTTATATTAATACAATATTGTAATTACTATTATTAAGATTAAGCCATTGTGAAGAAATAGAATAGACATAATTAACTGATCTCTCTTATTAGAATAGTATTCTTATTAATAATACTAATAGATCATATTACTAATGTGTAATAGTTTAGTTATGTCTTCATCACAGATCACGTATATTGAAACAAGTGCAAAGGATCCACCCATGAATGTAGACAAAGCGTTTGACGAGCTCGTCAGAGTGATACGGTGAGTCAAATTTGACAGATTCCCTCTACTTTGACTCTCCGTACGCTACAAAGCTATGTGTTAGCATGATCGTCTCCGTTTACAGTCAGCAGATCCCAGAACGAGGCCTGAAGAAGAAGAGGAAAGCCAAATGGCGGGCAGACAGACCTTCTGGTTCCCAGAGGCTGCACTGCGTCTTACTGTGACCGCACACCCTCAATGCTCAATGCCGCGTCAATGCTGCGATGATGACTCTGTGACTCGGACTGTTAAAACACACAGCTATGATAATATCCAGGAACTAAAGGACACAGCTTGAATATTCCATAATTAATGACGAAATTCCCCAAAATGTGGAATTTCAGCCAATTTTCATGGGATTTTCTGGGCAGGTGAAAGCCTGGATGATCTGACAGGATTCTAGCGCTGTTCACTCACGTTATCTCTCAGAGAAAAATTCAGAGACAAACTTTCGGAGGCCTTGTTTTGTATTGTGTTTCTATATTTATTGTGCTGAATTCTATATTGTTAATTGATTGTTAATACAGCATAACGGCTTTGAAAACAACAAGGGAACAGACGGGATTCAAGTTGCACAACTGGCATTTATAGATACACTCAGAAGGAGGGGGAAATACTGGTTACCATTGTTAATCATTTGTTTTTATGAAGAAAATTAAGATATGTCAAAACAAAAGAAAAAAACGCATCGGGGTTACACAAATGACACTAAAATAACATGTAAAACACATAATTAATATCACAAAGTGTGTAAAAGTTTTTACATAAAAAGTTTTATACATTTTTAATGACTTCAACAACAATTTACCATAAAAGTGCTTGTTTTGGCTTGTTAAATATAAATACAGTTTTACTACATATGGTAATGTAACATGCTGTTACCTAATTAACAGATTTTTTTCTGTTGCATTTTTTCATTAAATTTGCTATCATCAACTTGGCATTTACGTCTCGCAATTCTGAGTTTTTGTCCTGCAAGTTTATATCTCGCAATTCTAAGTTTATATCTCACAATTCTAAGTTTACATCTCATAATTCTAAGTTTATATCTTGCAATTCTGAGTTTACATCTCGCAATTCTGAGTTTACATCTCGCAATTCTAAGTTTACATCTCACAATTCTGAGTTTACATCTCGCAATTCTGAGTTTACATCTCGCAATTCTAAGTTTACATCTCGCAATTCGAGTCTACGTCTTCGCAAATTCTATTTCGTCTCACACTTCTAAGTTACATCCGCAATTCTGAGTTTACGTCTCGCCATTCTAAGTTTACTTCTCACACTCTGATTTGATATCTCACAATTCTGGGTCTATCTTCTCACAATTCGGCGTTTATACTCACAATTATGACGTTTACTTCTAGCAATTCAAGTTTACATGCTCACAATTCTAAGTTTACATCTCACAATTCTGAGTTTACTTCTCGCAATTCTAAGTTTACATCTCACAATTCTAAATTTACATCTCACAATTCTGAGTTTTTTTTGATATCTCACAATTCTGAATTTACACTGCAAGTTACGTCTTGCAGTTTCTAATTTCTATATTGCAATCAGAGTTATATCTTGCAAGTTTAAGTCTGCAGTCTGAGGTGTATGTTCATCAAAGTTTATACTTGCCAATTCTAAGTTTACATCTCAATTCTAAGTTTACATCTAAATTCTAAGTTTACGTCTCACAATTCTAAGTTTGCATCTCGCAATTCTGAGTTTACGTCTCGCAATTCTAAGTTTACATCTCACAATTCTGAGTTTACTTCTCGCAATTCTGAGTTTATATCTACAAGTCTGAGCTTTACTTCTCGCAATTCGAGTTTATATCTCACAATTCTAATGTTTCCGTCTCGCAATTATAAGTTACATCTACAATTCTAAGTTGAGTTCATAACAATTCTAAGATGCATTCGCAATCTGAGGTTTACGTCTACGCAACTTCTAAGTTTACATCTCACCATTCTGACTTTTTTCTCGCAGTTGCATGTTTATATCTCACAATTCTGAATTTACGTCTTGCAAGTTTACGTCTTGCAGTTCTAATTTTCTATCTTGCAATTCAGAGTTTATATCTTGCAAGTTTAAGTCTCGCAATTCTGAGTGTATATCTCGCAAGTTTAAGTCTTCCAAATCTGAGTTTATGTCTCAATTCAAAGTTTATACCTTGCAATTCTAAGTTTACATCTCGCAATTCTGATGTTGTAATCGCAATTCTGAAGTGTATATGTCGCAATTCGAGTTACTTTGGTTCACAAGTACTGAGTTCACGTCTCGCAAAATCTGAGTTTACGTCTCATTCGAAAGTTTATACCTCAAAATTCTAAGTTACTTCTCAAAATTCTGAAGTGTGATGTCTGAACTCGACAATTCTAGAGACTTAGTATGACACAATTTCTAGTTTAGTCTCGCAATCTGAGTGTACATCTCGCAAATCTGAGTTTTACGTCCAATTCTAAGTTGTAACCTTGAAATTCTAAGTGTACTTCTCACTATTCTGAGTTTGTAACTCGCAATTCTGAGTTTATCTCACAATTCTGAGTTTATGTCTCGCAATTCTGAGTTCACGTCTCGCAAATCTGAGTTTACGTCTCAATTCTAAGTTTACATCTCACAATTCTAAGTTTACATCTCACAATTCTGAGTTTGTAACTCGCAATTCTAAGTTTATATGTCACAATTCTGAGTTTACGTCTCGCAATTCTGAGTTTATGTCTTGCAAGTTTAAATCTTGCAATTCTGAGTGTACGTCTTGCACGTTTAAGTCGGGCAATTCTGGAGTTACGTCTCAATTCAAGTTACTTCTCACAATTCTGAGTTTGGTAATCTCAAATTTGAAGTTTGTAACTCACAATTCTGAGTTGGAACTCGCATTCTAAGTTTATATGTCACAATTGGAGTTTGTCTCGCAATTCTGAGTTTATGTCTTGCAAGTTTAAGTCTTGCAATTCTGAGTGTATATCGCGCAAATAAGAGTTCCCTTACCAAAAAGTGGTATACTTCAAGTTTATTTTAGTAAGTATACTTCAGTAAAGTTCAAGTATATTTTTAAGTATACTTTATGTAGTAAGTATACAAATATCAGTGTACAAGTAGTATACTTGTAAGTGTACTATTTCAATACTCATTAGGACTAAATTGGCCCACTTTCTAGTATAAAAAAGTATACTTTTAAGTTGTACTTTAAGTATAACAGTAGTAAACTAAGTACACAACTAGTTTACAACAATAATTTTAGCTTGTACTGCAACTATACTAAAAATGAACTTATATGAATACTGATAGTTTACTAATTAAATACCTGTAGTAGCATTTTAGTACACTTTGAAGTATAGTCACTCCGTAAACTACTAGTTAGTGTTTTATACTGAAGTATAACAGTAGTTTTCTTTAAGTGAATTTTACATCATACTTTATACTACTATGTCCCTATTTAGGTAATAATTTGTATATATTTTGTTACATGAATATCTGAAAATACAAAACACCAAAAGAATGAACAGGGTATCTGCTTGTAAACAAAAAATGTTTATTCTAGCTTCATGCATTTTTTTTTAAACACTTTAATGTGGATAAGTTTCATAAATAAAAAATAAAGAAATAAACAACATTTTGAACAAAAAAATGAAAAAAGACTATTAATTGGATTCAGAACGATAATCAAAACGTAGATAAAGTCGATCAACACCCCAAAGCTTGACAGTCATTATTACTTCTTCATGGGTCGACATTTTATTCCACAACGTTACACAGTTTTGATGCTGTTTAATGTCTAATGATCATGTTAGATTACACGTGGAAGCATCTGTTGTTTCGGTTTCTTCTTCACTTGTGTTTTTTGGAAATTCTGTACAGAAGATGTGTACTAGAGCACCCTACAGTATAACCATGAAATCACGAATTGTAGGAACACAAGTATAGCTCAAATATATTTAGACTTTTTCTAAGTATAAGTCAAGTATACTTAAATGTCAGTTTAAGTATATTTCTGAGAAGTACATAAAGCGCATTTCTGAGAAGTACATAAAAAGTACACTGAAATTATACTTTCCTATTTTTTAGTTTAAACGAAGTATACTAATAGCACACTCGAATAAACTTCTTTATCGTAAGGCGTTTAAGTCTCGCAATTCTGAGTCCACGTCTCGCAAGTTTAAGTCTCGCAATTCTGAGTCCACGTCTCGCAAGTTTAAGTCTCGCAATTCTGAGTTCACGTCTCGCAAGTTTAAGTCTCGCAATTCTGAGTTCACGTCTCGCAAGTTTAAGTCTCGCAATTCTGAGTTCACATTAGGCAAGTTAAGTCTCGCAATTCTGTGTTTATATCTCACAATTCTGAGTTTACTTCTCACAATTCTGAGTTTGTAACTCGCAATTCTAAGTTTATATATCGCAATTCTGAGTTTAAGTCTTGAAATTCGGAGTTTACACCTTGCAAGTTTAAGTCTTGCAATTCTGAGTTCACGTCTCGCAAGTTTAAGTCTTGCAATTCTGTGTTCACGTCTCGCAAGTTTAAGTCTTGCAATTCTGTGTTCACGTCTCGCAAGTTTAAGTCTTGCAATTCTGAGTTCACGTCTCGCAAGTTTAAGTCTCGCAATTCTGAGTTCACGTCTCGCAAGTTTATGTCTCGCAATTCTGAGTTTACGTCTCAATTCTAAGTTTACTTCTCACAATTCTGAGTTACGTCTCAAAGTCTAGTTTACTTCTCACAATTCTGGTTTGTTACTCGCCAATTGCTTACACGACTGTATAATCGCAATTCTGAGTTAAGTTGGAAAAATTCGGAGAGAGTTATTTACATCTTGCAAGTTTAAGTCTTGCAATTGGAGTGTATATCGCGCAGATAAGAGTTAACGTCTCGCAATTCTGAGTTTATATCTCACAATTCTGAGTGTACATCCCACAACGCAATTTACAAATGGTCGCCTTTGCACTTGCATTAAAAATCTGGTGGATATTCTTTGATTTTCCACTTAGAAATGCATGGCAAACTATGGTAACCTGGATTTGTTTATCCCAACATTAAACCACACCTCCAATGTGTGATGTGTTGCTTGTATCTATAAAAACTCAAGAAAAGTTGCTGTTTTTACATCAGCACCCCAGTGAAGATATATAATGTTATTAATCAGGATTGTAGATCAAGACTATCATGATGAAAGTTTTGAAAATGTGATGCCTGATCACAATTATGTTGCCATTAAACTGAGTCAAATCAGTAACTGCACAAAAACGTTACAGTGTTACGTTAAGATCACAGGATTGATCTCATGTTTATCTTTTTTTTTGCTTGTCTTGAATGCATCGTCACTTTACTTTGAATGTGTTTTTGCTTGTTTAGAAGTTTTCATTGATGTTTTGAATGTATTGTATATTGTTCTATACGCCAATTTTGCTTTTGATGTTTCAAGTCCAGCTTTAGTGTTTAGCATATTAAAGGAACATCGTCCTAGTAGCCCATTTAGGCGTTTTGTGATTGTATACTGCTCTTGTTTTTTCGTGTTATTTTAAATTTACGGAGTCTGTTTTGTTTCAAAGACTGGCTGTTCTCCTTACATTTTCAGTTTTGTTTGAAACTTGGTGCAAATTTTGTGGTTCAGTTATGACTTTTTTGTTTTTACTATTGTTTTTATATAAGTAATTTATTATAAAATGACATGTATTCTGTGATTATGTTTATATGAAGATCATTAAGACCAATTAAGGCCAAAAACTGCTCTGAAAAAGAAGGGATTTTTGCATCAGGAATATTGTAAGAATTTGTAAAGTGGAATATAAATATAATAAAAATCTAATAAATCAATCAGTTGTGAACTCCTTATTTTTATTTAGTTTGAATCAGCATAAATCCCATATTGCAGTTGTCTTGGTTTGGGTTTTATTTATAATTTTTTTTTGCACATAGGTTAAATATAATACTTAATTTAATAATTTCTTAATAATAAGTGAATAAATAACGCTTAAATAAAATAACAGAAAATTTGGCTTTGTTATAAATAGCATACTGCTTTACCATACTGTTACTATTTCCATAGGATTTTTTTGGTATTTCATTCCAACCAGCCTTTATGTTATGCCTTTTCAGCCACAGGATAGCGCTATTTATAAGAAAACACTAGAGTTCACACAAAGTGAACACTTCAAGTTTAAGAAAAACAGCCTTATTATCCACAGCATCCTTATTCTTATGCGACCTACTTTACATGAGAGGAAATCAGTCGCTGGATATGAAACGTACTGATTTCTGCACATACTCATATTAATAATTATTATAATAGTATTAACCTCATTCACAGACAGACCCAACAATACCATGCCCAAATGCAATTAGCCAACAGAAGGAAAGCTTAAGTGTTCTTAATTGATCATAAACCATGATTATATTCGTATTGATCAAGGGTTTGCGGCACTTTCTGAATGGATTTGAGTGTGGAAAGCTAGGCTCTTGTTGTTGTGCCAGTCACACAGTCACTGTGACAAAAGAATTAACAGCAATTCAAGGTCAAGGTTCCTGTAGGCCTACAACAAAAAGAGATATTTGTATTCGGCTTACTGCACCGTCACTTCAGTATATATTTTGTTTTTATTGTCTTTTTTTCTGCATGATTCATTTAATTGTTGATGGATGGATATTTACATTTAATCATTTAATCATTTAATCATTACATTTAAGGGTTCCATCAATTGAAACAGCTTTCAGACATCAAAAATTGACCGTTAAACTTGAACCAACCAAAGGGATTTGTCCCCAAAATTCTGGCATATCTAAGTTTCACATTTGCACTATAAAAGTCACAAGGCTGCAAATCTCTTGAATTTTCAGATCTTCGAACCATCACGAGAATATAAAAATGTTTCAGTAAAGTTCATATAAGGAAGAGTTATATGAGTATTCCCGGGTGCAGTACAAAACACCGGTCACGAATTGGAAGCACAAAATGAGGATTTGTAAAGAAAAATGTCGGAGGATTTCGATATAAGCCAAGAGGAGACTGGTTTATTTTTGCTTAAGTATACGGAAACTTTGCTTCCTTTGCTCCTGCATTGCTCAGAGGTTTGCGCACGACGCCTACGTCCTACATCATCCGTCTGCATGTCTTCCACGTACCACAGTCAGCGGAAGTGAGAAAAAAGTGTTTATTACGTTTGAAATATGGATATTTATCTTACAAAAATGCATTGATTCGCTACAGGAGGCCTTTATTCACCCTCCAGAGCCGTGTGAGTGACGATTTATTATGGATGCGCGTACTTTATTTCACGTCTTCTAAACTGTTGACAACAAACACCCGCTTACCCCATTGTAAGGCTTGGAGGGGCCAGGACAATTTTTAATATAACTCCAATTGGATTCGTCTGAAAGAAGAAAGTCACATACACCTACGATGCTTCGAGGGTGAGTAAAAAACAGGCTATTTTTTCATTTTTGGGTGACCTAACCCTTTAAAGTGTGCGAGAGACGGAATTTTTGAATTTAAATTGTATTTATTTACAGTGGTATATAATGTCACCCTTCACACTTCTCTAGTAAGTTTCGTCTGTGTGTGAAGAAAGTAGCGCAAATCTGTGAATTAATGTTCCGAAGTGAAATTAACTTCAACGGAATAAAGTTTAATGGAATTGTATTGAAATAAAGTTGAATAAACTTCAACTTTACTGTTCAGTGCAATGATGTCAGGCTCATTTTGGATAATAAAGTTTATTGTTAAATTGTTAAATGCCATGCCTCCATTACATATCTCTGTCAGTAATAAGAAGAGTTGGATACTTACATTTGAGTGATCATTGCAAAAACATTTTTATGTCATATAATGTATATGACTAGGAGGAGATATCTTGTGTATGTATAGAACGACCATACTTCTATTATAATAGGTAACCAGTCACAGGTTTGAACACAACCTATGAAATGGTGAAAAGGTCCAAACTTTGAAGGTACCTGTAATAAATTATACACGAATAGAATATCGGCGCATTTTTTACATCACCCGAATAGTACAAGGGGCAGTAAGATAAGTGCTTATTGCGGAACGGCCCCCCCTAAAAAAAAAACCCATATCGGTCGGCGCTATAAAATACACACTGTTTCAAAAGTATAATGTGGAAGGAGAGAATCGATGAATTAATTTCTATGTGGTATATTACATGCTTATATTTTGTAACAAAGCACCCTCTGTAGAAGTAAGTACACATTTTGCTTGTATTGTATTCGCGATCTCATTTTGTCAAACAACGCAGATAAGTGGCATGGTTCAAGAAAACAGTTAAAACCAGCCTAAGCTGGTTGGCTGGTTTTAGCTGGATATAGCTGGTCATAAGGTTGGTTTTAGAGGGGTTTTGACCACTTCTTTAGCTGGTCAGGCTGGTCTTAGGTGGTCAGGCTAGGAGACCAGCTAAAACCAGCTAATTCCAGTTTAAACCAGCTAAGACTAGTCAACCATCTTAGGCTGATTTTAGCTGTTTGTTTTTGTTTTTTTCAGCAGGGGTTTCAACTGGCCTTCAGCATAATTTTTACTGTATGCTTAGCATAAACATTGATAGAAGGCTAAACGTAAATGTCTTGAGTTAAAGGAAGGAAAACAAAAATATGGCTCGAAGAAAAACACAAACCATAAAAGTTAAATGAGACATAAAGAATTTCAGGTTAAATACACAAATTTAGATTGTAACGTTTTGTATTAGTGCTCCTCTTGTACGTAAACTGTTTTCTATGTAACTGACTATTTGTCTTAGAGGAAACTTAACAGACCTTAATCTGGTAAGACGCCATATTGAATTTAAGGCGAGGCTGTGAGGGAGATCTTTAAAATAGCAGGCACTGTAAGGTCCTCCTATAATTTTCACAACTCAAAACTTTCAGAAAAACGTTTTATCAGCTGAACAATCCATTAAACACACTGCACTTCTAGTCCTCACCTCTAGTCTTGTTTTCATGTCTTACCCTATAAACTTTTGATATTTATATATAGGCCTCTATATATCACTTGATTTTTTTTTGTATGTGTACAAAATTTAGTATGTAGTATGTGAGTCCGTGTGCTGAAAATATGTTGAAAAACTGTATTGTGTAGACTAAAGGTACATTTACACAGCAATGATTGTACTAACAATGGAAATGTTTTTCTTTGAATTTTGGAAAGTTTTGCGTACAGACGGCAATTTTGCCAAAATGATCCTCATTCACCCGGATCTGCGAAAACAACTAAAAATGCTGTATTATTCATGCCAAGCCAGTAGTTGGCAATGTCACTTTATAAAGAAACACTACACGCACATACTGTACACATTACTATTAATTGAATGCTTAATATGCATACGCATGACATCACCATTTTCACAAATTTGTGTTTTCGTAGGTTACATGAAGATGATAATGGTACCGTTTTCAAAAACATGCACTTCAAAATACGTTTTCAAAAGTTCCAGAACGCCATTGTTTTGTAAATGAACAACTGAAATGCATAAAAAGTTGTCAGTTTTTAGTGTCACGTAAACTACCAGAGTTTCTGGTCTAACAAACCCAGAACATTCCCTTAACTTTTGCACTGACAATGAAAGAATTGATCTCCAACTGTAAAGCGTAACTCTACAGTGAGGTTCTTGCTTCTTCCAGGTTTTCTTCTGATAATGATGCTCTCTGTCAGACCAGAGTTAAAAGAAAAACGGAGGACTCATGGGTATTCAATTTACCTTTTCTGACAAATAAAGCTTCAAGGAGAACTAAAAATGTGCAGTACGACTGATTTCTTCTTGAATTTCCACTCACCGTTCAGGGGGAATTGAACTGTGACTGCACAGAATATGAGCTTCTTTTGTAAGGTTCTTTAGTAATGATGTCGTCTGCTGTCAGTCTGTTTCCAGTTAGAAAAAACCTGAGGGCTTATGGGTAGTTTTTGTACACATCTTCCTTTCACTGTTCTGGAACTTTTGTTTCTTTCTTTGTTTCTCAACTCCTTCTTGGATTGGATCTCTTTAGCCAAGCGTCGTTTCTAACACAGCCTGACTCTCATATCAGTTATTCCACCAATAAAGACGAGACTGAGAATATCAATCGCCCACAGTGCATTGCAGCATAACAAATGGAGTATCACGGGAGAACTTCAATACAATGTGATTGAGTATTATCTATCTGAATATGTGATAGTATGCTGACTACACAATATTTTTTATCATATCTGAATAAGAGGGACATTTGGGAGAATAGCGAGCAAAATCTTGTTCCCAAATATTGCATGAGGGAAGAACAAGTCTGAATGGCGTAGTGTATCAGGTTGAAGAGACAAGGTCATTTGGAGCGAGAAAACTGTAATAAGACAGACAGCAGGCCATTGTGATGAATACACATACACATGCAATGAGAAATTAAATGAATAGTTTACAGAAGAAAATTCTTGTGTAATCACCGTATGTCGTTCCAAACCTGCACACTCTTAAAGGGGTCATATGATGCGATTTAAATTTGTCCTTTCTCTTTGGAGTGTTACAAGCTCTTGGTGCATAAAGAAGATCTGTAAAGTTGCAAAGACTAAAGTCTCTCAAATCCAAAGAGATATTCTTTATAAAAGTTAAGAGTCAGCCACACCTACCTAAAACAGCTCGTTCGAACACACCCCCACATATATACCTCACTATGTGCAAATATTAGCATAACGCCGCCCAAATGTTCACGCAAAGAAAGAAGGCGTAACTTTTATTCTCGCTGTAGTATTGTTGTTGTCGCCGCTGCCATGTTGTGAATGCGCTGTGTGTTTAGTTGTGAAAGTGAAACTACTTTGTTTGGTCTTCCAAAAGAGGACTATATCCGCTTTGTCATGCCTGGAGCTGATCCGTGCTGGTTGCTGAGGAAATACTACAACTTTGCGCTGTCGATCACTGGATCGGCTTTCACCGTGGACGAAGCGGAGTCCAGCCCGGCGTCGTCACATGTGGTTGCCGCAACGACTCCTTCGTCGAATCGCCGCCTCTGCTCACTCAGCCCGCCGGCCGTTCCTCACTTTACCCCCTGGCCTCTGCTCACTCTAGCCCGCCGTGTGTGACACTGTGTTCGTTGTGAAAGCAAAACTACTTGTTTGGTCTTCCAAAAGAGGACAAGACAAGAAATCAGTGGTTGAGTTGTATTTACAACACTGTTCCGGAACAGTTTAAACCAAATATTCAGATGTGTGCAGCAATATTATTGGAGGACTGTCTACTGATCCGAGGAGAGGAGGCTACAGATGCTGGAGCTGTTCGACCAAAGCCTGTAGTACTCGTTTGTTTAGATTTTCTAGTTATAACAGATGTTTTATATTTTATGATATTTAAAGTGAGTTTTGTGAGCAGTGTTGGTGAAGTAGGGCTGGTTGTGGTGTATTTCGGCTCCGAGCATCAATGATGAATTCATGGTTTTATGTTTACGCGGCGATGCAATGCAACGCGTAAAAAGACAGTGTAAGTAATTATAATCCATAATTATGTCCCCATGGATGCAACGAATGCCTCTTTATAATGGGTTTTCATGTTTGATATCATCGCTCCCGGCCGGGCACAAGGACAACACACCTCAGCGAGTGACGGGGCGTAACATTTCGTCACATCGCTATGAGGTTATTTTATGGCACAATCACACACGCACCGGCCTAGCTGGCCCCACATATCACAGCCACTACCTCGCTTTCAGCAGAACGATGAGCTTTGTAAAATAATATCGACGCGTTTCATAGCAATAGTGCTTTGGGGCATGAGGAGAAACCAATAATGTATACACGTATTTCGCTGGAAATACTAATGTATTTTTAACTGTGTAACACCGCATAAACACCATTTGTAGACACCAATGCAAAAACTATCGTACATTTTAGCACCATCATATGCACACTTGTAAAGATGAGTATGGAAGGACAACATATCAATACTCTTTCAGACTCTATACTGCAGCTTGCACTCAATGCTGCCCGTTGGTTCGGCTATATCAGAAATAAGTTTCTCAGTTATGATGAGAATAAGAAACTGGCTCTGATCTAGCACACATAGAACGATTTGACTGAAAATGTATCAGAATTATGAAAGAAAGATAGTGGTCATCTACACAATTCTGAAAAAGAGGCGGCTTTTCTGCATTAGGTATGTTTATTTTATTTGTACAGCAGTATGGTTCCTTCAACTGTATCGGGGGAGGGGGGGGGGGGGGGAATATGTGTTCCATTGGTAATACATGAAATGTAGAACATATAAAAAAAGTGCTCGTGGCTCGTCTGCCCTAGTCTTCGATGGCTGAAATTAAAACATTCAAGTCCATGAGATCAAAAAAAACAGCATAGCAGACAAAGGAGACCAGGTGGTTAAGATAGATTATAATCCACTTTCGCTCGAATAGTAAATGAAGCCATCATCGGCACGTTAACACCTGACTGGATTCTATGATGAGATATACCATGGCTAGGCAGTAGCCTACGAATTATACCTGAAAACCGTTAATTATTCTAGATAAGACTGAAAACATAATTTTTTGCACTGGTGATTGGGAAAATGTGATTTCTGCCATCCTCTGCCTGAAATAAAAAAAGAGAGAGAGAGAAGGACATGTGCGAGAGGGTCTTTTCACAGTCGTGTAAAAAAAAATTTGCTTGCCGGAAGCTTTTTACAGGCATTCAGAAGGTTTCTAAAATCAATTTGACATTGCATTTTTTGTTCAACTGGACAAAGCAGGGGTCCTTGCCGAAGAGAAAGAGTGTTAAAAGATCGGTATATGTGAAGTCCATTAGCATGGGTTTCACCTGCTAAGCTTGTCAGTGGCTAGCCTAATAAGCACAGGAAGTGCAGGAGAAGGAAGATTAAAAGACGAGGGGGAGGTGGGACACTTTGCATTGATGCATTTGCTAATGGCGTCAGAAATTCGCAATATTAATGATGGCAGGGACATAAAAAGGTACAAGCGTAATTTGAGAAAAAGCAACATTTTGTCACCTGCTCTTACACAACGGCCATCATTAAAGTTAATCATTTTCCATTTCCTTTCTATGAAAAGACTTTGTGTGCATGTTCAAAAGGGCAAAGCATCAGCTGCTTTTTACAGGAGACAAATCAATATTGGCAGGTGTCTGAGGACATCAATTCAACCCATCAATAGGGGCAATTGGATGGATGTGGTTTGATTTTTGCAGTTTAGGCAAGAATGTCTGCCACCAACTGATCTAAATGAAATTCAAACGCATATGATCTCCAAAAGGAGAGATAGCGGTATTGTTCTTTGTTGAGTACGTTGTGCACAAGAAGGAAGTATGCACTATGCTATGTATGAAATTCCCAAGAGAAACTTTCTTATAAGAGTATCAACCACTAAATTGAAGACAAACTTGTTAATAAAAAATAAATAACATAAAATGATAATACAATAATATAAATTTCAATTAAAAAAATAACATTGAGATGAGGACAGCCAGTTTGTAGAGTTTTTTCATTACCCCACAGTTTCACAATCTATCTGAGAATTTGTCACTATCTTTTGTTAAGTGCAAATAAAAAACATGTAACACTCGTTATGTTGCTTACTTCGATGATGGACAAGGATTTGTACACACGAGAAAATGTGTCTGTTTAGTTCACATCCAGCCTTCTCACGTGTGAGACACACTATCTGAGCCTCATCGGACACAACGACATTGCGAGAAAGTAATAATTTATAATTCAATATTATATAATATATGTTTTTCATTTTCTATTGTTCATATACTATACTAACATATATAAATGTCCAGGTCTTTGAGTTTTATTTAATGGAAAAGACAGAGAAGCAAAGAAAAAAGCTTGAAGCACTAAGTTTTCATTTTCATTTAATTTATTGTAACTTTAATTTTACAGGAAAGACAGAAAAACAAATAAATGCACCTCAGCACCAACTTTTAATTTAATTCATTTAAACTTTTATTTCACAGGAATTTAAAAATTTTTACACACTAACTGAAAACAATCTTAATTCATGAACATCATTATAAAAACATCTGATGAATCTCAGCACTAATTTTTAATTTAATTTATTTCACAGGAAAGACAGAATACATTTTTTTTTTTAATTAATTAATTATAAATGCTGAATCTCAGCCCCAACTTTTCTGGTTTAGATAATTTGCAAAGATTTGTTAAGAAATGTTTGACTTCATATGAAATCTCGGACTTCTGAGCACAGTTTGAGACATTCATCACAATGACACGAGATTTTTAGGAAAATTTCAGAAGCAGGAAACTTACAAAAAATATCTCAATTGGCTATCATTCACTCTCATTGCAGAGCTATCAATTGTTCTTTCTGGCCTGCGTAATAACCAAAATGGATGTTAATATCTATTACATCTTTTCATATATGCATATTTCACATATGTGGATTTGTAGCTTGAACTATTTTTGTCTAAAATTAATATTTCTGTGCGACTGAACAGGAGCGCTGTTGAGAAAGGTTATGTAACTGTTATCACAGTATGAACACATAACCCGACTCCCACGGGGGGTCTCAAATGGCTGTGCACTCAATTTCAACTCGGAAGCAAGACACATTAAGAGCACCCTGGCGAAACCAATGGTAAACACTTCAGTCTATTAAGGCTTTCGACTTAATGCAGATATTCAGGTATTCACTGGGACACGTACGAAGATCCCAGTGTCGTCTAATTTTTCAGCATGTCTTCAATAGTGTTTGTAGTTATTCAGATCAGATGTAACATTGTAACATATTTTTATTGTTTGTTTCGCATATGTTTAAGTGCATTTATTACACCTTTGAATGAAACATCAATGCACAATACATTTAAAACAATTAGAGAAAAACATTAATTGATAAATCACAGTAGAAAAATAGCTTGATGTAAAATTTGTACAATCAAAACATTCATGCCAAGCAATGTCCTACTGATTTTCTTGCTAAAGGCGTAATCAAATACCTAAATCACAAAGCAGAACTCTGAACTTTGGGTCGCATTCATGAAACACGAGCGGAATTAATATTTTGTGTAAATGTATTGGTGAAAATTAACAGCACGACATTTTACACAGATGGTTTTGCAAACAATTTTACAGACATAAAACACAAGCAGAACGAATTTGTTTAAATGATTTGTAAAACCATTCGTGCATAAACTGTAACGGAACTGACAACATTTACATAAAAACATGTTTTACGAAATGAAATTCATTTCGCTTGTGTTTCGTGAATGAGTCCCGCTGTTTGATTTCACCAAACGACATCATTTGATTGCAAAAATATGACACAACTTGACACTTGGTGAAGGAAATTTTTACACATACTTACTTCACCAAACTTAACGATGTAAACAATCTTATACGGCAGTGCGATGGCGCTAATTTCCAGTAAAAAAGAGTGCAAATTTCAAAACAAATCTTTCTCCAAGGCCTAAAATAAGTGAAACCCGATGATCCCAACCAAATATTTTTTTTCATGCATTATACGACACGTACGGCCTCTTTGTTTGACTCATTTACTTTTCTTAAAGGAATAGTTTCACTGGAAAAAGCAATATTATGGATAATATTTTTTAATTTAAAAACATCATGGATTTGTTTCTTACAAACAGCTTTTTGCTTCACAAGATGTTAATTGATAGGAGTTGTGTGGATTGCTTGTGGATTATTGTGATGTTTTTATCAGCTGTTTGGACTCTCATTCTGACGGCACCCATTCACTGCAGAGGATCCATTGTAGAGCAAGTGATGTAATGCTACATTTCTCCAAATCTGATGAAGAAGCAAACTCATCTACATCTTGAATGGGCTGAGGGTGAGTACATTTTCAGCCAATTTTTATTTTTGGGAAAAATATTCTTTTAAGACACACTTTCGGTCTTACTGTGAATCAGTGCATGTCATTCCAAAGAAAAATGTTATTTATTCTTTGATTAAAACTTACTCTTCTTCCAAGGTGAATTTCTTTTTACGTCGTTTTCACTTAGACCTTTATCACTTAGCATTATTGGATAACGCTAACAAATAGCCAAATAGCTATTTAGGCACTATTTTATCAAATTTAGCTCCATTCTGGTATATAACTCCAAATTTTTACATTCCAATCAATTCCCGAAGAATAAAATCGAACATCCTGTTTCAATTGTAAATACCTTGCATTACAGAAGTAAAATGGGTTGCAAATGGCAATTCGCGTTAAACGAAGTCTTTAAAACATTTTAAAGTTCTTCCTCGTCCTCTTGATCCAAGCTGCTGTACCTCACTGATGAAGAATCCTTCAGTGATATTTTATCAGTGCACTTGGAGATTTCCGTAGTGGTGACGTCATCAGGACAACATCTGACATCATCAGAATCTGTGTGGGATGAGCTTTGTCCGCTCTCTTCGAAACAGATGCTGAGGGCTTCCTGTCGTATGGTGATGTGGTTAACGCCTTTGAGCGTGATGTCGTCGATGTGTTTGGCCTCCTCTTCGATTTCCTCTGGAATGGAAGGCGGAAGGCTCTCGATGTCCGAGTTGCTGAAGATGTAACCAGGCAGGGTGGTGTGTATTTGCGAGCTGTGTGCGAGCGAGCCGATGTTGGGCCGAGCAGTGCAGCGGTACACCCTGCTGGTGAGGAGGGCGGAACTGCGGGTCACCGAGGTCAGCTGGGACTGGACACTGGCGCCGCTGCTGTTCAGGACCGTCCCATAGCGGTAGTTGGCCAAAACAACGGGACCTTTCCAGTCAAATGCAAGAGTCCAGCGGAGCCAGGTCTTCCGGATTTCTGTCTGGACCTGGGAGAGAACAATGAAGAGCAAAAATGAATGCTGACTTTCTACAAAAACTTTGAAGGGTTGAGAGAAAATGAATAATCACTTTGAATGCGAACTTTTCTGAAGTGGCAGTATTTGAAATATGAATGCTGTTCCACCCACACTTACCTCTCCATTGCAGAAGCAGTAGATAATGGACACAAAAAATCCCTGAGAGAGAGCGAAAACAACAGTGGACAGAAAACCTCAACAACACACACAATATAATATCACAAGTGAGAGAAAGTTTCTTGCCAAACTTGTTAATTATTTATTTGGCATTTTCTGTTTTTTTTTGTTTACTTTTTTTTTTTAAACCTTTCATTTCTTGTTTGATAGTTTTATTTATTATTAAATATATTTATTATATTTTACCCAATGTAAAAAAATAAATAATATATATTAGGTTTGATACTTTGATTTAGCACTCTAGTCGAGCGAAAGAGTCGACTAGTCCACTGATGATGTAATTAATGAACAAATAAGTCTGGAGCTGTGATAAACACCTTGTGCACAGCTATGGCATATGACTATTGCTCCTATAACAGCTAATTTAATTTAAAACGTGCATTCTCCCGTTCAATTCCGAGCATCCAGATGGTATAATCACACGTGTCTTGTCGAGCGCTTTCGAAGTATGCATTGTTTGTCATTTTAACTGTTTGGAAATGGAGCGAAAAAATGTGGAAGTCCTTCAAAGATTTATTATCCTGTTGTGCCCTCTATAGGACCAGTGACTAGTCGACGTCAAGCTTAAAGGGTCATGAAACCCCCTCTTTCAGCACTGGTTAGTTCTCACCACAGTTTTAAAAAACGCTAAAAAAGTGGGAGTGGTGCGCTGCAAGCAGAGGGGGAAGAGGGGAGACAGACAGCAGCTGCAGTACAGGTCATAAACCCCACCCTCTCCATGTAAACGAATGGGACTTGAGTCAAAATAAAAAAAAATTAATTACACTTCCAATACAATTTCCCGAAAGATGGTTTTGGTCATTTAAGGTAGTTGTTATCATGCTGATATATGTTCAATTGTTAGTTTTTGTGATAAAGTTGATTTTAGCTAGTAATTTGATGCTACAAAAACGGGGCGTGTCGTTATGGTTGATTGGGTCTTCGGGAGTTTGATACCACGGCTCCACCTCACGACACTACTGCGCAGACTCTGGCTCCAAATGACGTCATTTACGCAAGATGGCAGCGGCCATACTGAGATGCTTTGGCTTCACTTTCATATAGTGAAAGGAAGTGGAGATGCGTCGTCCATCTTTTTACAGTCTATGTGAAGACAGATTCATTTAGCTCCCATCGAGTTAAAACACAAATAAATGCACAGCCATTTGCACTCTGTATCGAAAACATACATGAACATGCTGTTGCACCTTATGATCCATTTTTAAGGCTTATTCTCTGGCGTTTATATTAGCCTTTTGACGGGTTGTGTCATGGGCTGTAAAAACGGTTATACCAAAGACTAAAATACCCAAGACATGTCACTCGTATAGTTTTCAATGGGGAAAAAAAATCCAACACTTAATATGGCCGCTCTAATGAAGGATGCCCCGCCTCTGAATAAAAGAGCCAATCGCTAATCAGTAAATTCAGCGCGTCACTGCAGCTGCCGTTAAAAGTCCCGGTTTCTATAGAAACAGTCAGCATTCTGAGACATGTGCTTAGGACTGCGCATGCGCACTGGCTGATCTAGCTGAACAAATAAGCTTTTTATCACGCTATTTGAGGCAAAAAGAACCACATTAGACACAGTTGTGTCAGATTCGTTGGTGATGTCAAATACGAAATTTATCATCTACAGTATGATTTTTCCATCCAGCTAGGTTCTTCTACAATTCACCTTCAACTTCGGTCAGAAATCTTGGTGTATTATTTGATGACCATCTGACCTTTAAAGACCACATTGCAAAGATTGCTCGATCTTGCAGGTTTGCGTTGCACAACATCAGAAATATCAAGCCCTTTCTAACGGAGCATGCTGCACAACTTCTTGTCCAGGCCCTTGTCATCTCTAGGCTGGACTACTGCAATGCTCTTCTGGCTGGACTCCCATTAAGCACAATCAAACCTCTACAAATGATTCAGAATGCAGCGGCACGCCTGGTCTTCAACGAGCCCAAAAGAGCCCATGTTACAACTCTCTTCATCTCCTTGCACTGGCTACAGGTTGCAGCTCGCATCAAGTTCAAGAAATTGATGCTTGCATATAGAACAGCCAAAGGCTCAGCACCCTCCTACTTCCACTCACCCTTACGAATCTACATCCCCTCCAGAAGTCTTAGATCCGCTAGTGAGCGACGCCTCGTGGTACCATCACAGAGAGGCTCAAAATCACTTTCCAGAACATTCTCATTCACCACTCCTGGCTGGTGGAACGATCTTCCCACCCCTATCTGGAATGCTGAATCCCTGACAATTTCAAGCGACAGCTGGAAAAACTCATCTCTTCGAAACTTACTTGACTTCATCATCAACAAAAAAAAAACAAAAAAAAAAAAAAAAAAAAACCTCTTTATTTATTCCTTCCCTTTTCTAGCATGTCCTTTTTTGAACAATGCCTAAAACTTGGTATTACAACCACTTCTTGTGTTTGTTTGCCTCTTTACGAAGAATCGCTTTAGGTATCCCCAATGTAAGTTGCTTTGGATAAAAGCGTCTTCTAAAGGACTAAATGTAAATGTAAATGTAAATGTAAAATGTAAGTTAATCCTAAATAGTGAACAGTTTTGGGAGAATTTGATGTTTCCACATTCAAAGAGATAGGAGCTGCACTTACATGCCCGAGAGGCATTTCAAAGATGGCCGCCAAGTGACATGACTTGTCTTAAAAGAGACTTTGGTTATGCCGAACTCTTATTAAAAAAGCAAAAACAAACACTCTTCTTTGATTCATGAACGTTTCTCTCAGATAATGTACGCGATCTCACAATCTGAAGAGTCTGTCATAGCAAATCAACACATGTCTCATGAATAATTTAATAGACACCAACACGTCATCGATGTACTATAGTCCATTGCCACGTCACAAATTGTGACGTCAACACGATGTAGATTTTAAACTCGGAAGATGAAAATAGCGCAAAAATTTTCTCCAATAGTTAAAATTATCGGAATGCTAACATTGTCTTCTATGATGTGCAACACAAACACCTCTGCTAAAATATCAGAAGGAAAAAAAAAAGTTGCTGGGGTTTCATGACCCCTTTAAAGCGTCATGGCAGAGCATTGAAGTTGACTAGTCGACTAGTCGGTGCAACCCCTATATATATACAGTGGGTACGGGAAAGTATTCAGACCCCCTTAAAGTTTTTACTCTTTGCTATATTGCAGCCATTTGCTAAAAACATTTAAGTAAATTTTTTTTCCTCATAAATGTACACACATCACCCCATATTGATAGAAAAACACAGTAATTGTTGACTTTTTGTAATCCTGCCACGCGCGCTCTTCCCAGCGGGGTGCTCGTTTTGATAATCTACAGGTCCAACCCCCCCCAGAAGAAAAAGAAACTGGGGGGAATATCACATGGTCATATGTATTCAGACCCTTTGCTGTGACACTTATTTATTTAACTCAGGTGCTGTCCATTTCTGCTGATCATCCTTGAGATGGTTATACACCTTCATTTGAGTCCAGCTGTGATTGATTATACAGATTGGACTTGATTAGTAAAGCCACACACCTGTCTAAATAAGACCTTACAGCTCACAGTGCATATCAGAGAAAATGAGAATCATGAGGTCAAAGGAAATGCCTGAAGACCTCAGAGACAGAATTGTGACAAGGCACAGATCTAGCCAAGGTTACAAAAAAAATTCTGCTGCAATTAAGGTTCCTAAGAGCACAGTGGCCTCCATAATCCTTAAATGGAAAGATCGTTTGGATGACCAGAACCCCTTCCTAGAGCTGGCCGTCCGGCAAAAACTGAGCTATCGGGGGAGAAGAGTCTTGGTGAGACAGGTAAAGAAGAACCCAAAGATCACTGTGGTCTGAGCTCCCAGAGATGCAGTCGGGAGATGGAGAAAGTTGTAGAAAGTCAACCATCACTGCAGCCCTCCACCGTCGGGGCTTTATGGCAGAGTGGCCCAAAGGAAGCCTCTCCTCAGTGCAAGACACATGAAAGCCGCATGGAGAGTTGTGAGGATGGTGGGAAATAAGATTATCTGGTCTGATGAGACCAAGATAGAACTTTTGGGCCTTAATTCTAAGCGGTATGTGTGGAGAACACCAGGCACTGCTCATCACCTGTCCAATACAGTCCACACAGTGAAGCATGGTGGTGGCAGCATAATGCTGTGGGGGTGTTTTTCAGCTGCAGGGACAGGACGGCTGGTTGCAATCGAGGGAAAGATGAAGCGGCCAAGTACAGGGATATCCTGGACCAAAACCTTCTCCAGAGTGCTCAGGACATCAGACTAGGCCGAAGGTTTACCTTCCAACAAGAAAATGACCCTAAGCACACAGCTAAAATAACGAAGGAGTGGCTTCACATCAACTCTGTGACTGTTCTTGAATGGCGCTGCCAGAGCCCTGACTTAAACCCAATTTGAGCATCTCTGGAGAGACCTAAAAAATGGCTGTCCACCAACGTTTACCATCCAACCTGACAGAACTGGAGAGGATCTGGCAAGGAGAAATGGCAGAGGATCCCCAAATCAAGGTGTGAAAAACTTGTTACATCTTTCACAAAAAGACTCATGGATGTATTAGATCAAAAGATTTCTACTAAATACTGAGCAAAGGGTCTGAATACTTAAATATACCATGTGATATTTCAGTTTTTCTTTTTTAATAAAATCTGCAAAAATGTCAACAATTCTTGTGTTTTTCTGTCAATATGGGGTGTTTTGTGTACATTAATGAGGAAAAAAAAAAAAAATAACTGAACTTATTTCTAGGGCAATGGCCTGCAATATCACAAGAGGTGTAAAAATTTAAGGGGGGTTGTTGAATAACTTTCCGTACCACCTAATGTATATATATATATATATATATATATAATATATATATATATTCTACTATATACTAATATTATATATATATATTATATTAGTAGTTATGGTGATAGTAACAATATTTTATACTATATAAAAGCATAAATATTAATCTTGTTGGCTTTTATTTTACAGGAAAGACGTCTGATGGATCTCATCATCAACTTTTAATTTAACTTATTTAATTTAAATGTATTTTAACTTTTCACTTTATTTATTTAAAGCTTTAGTTCAACGTAATGACAGAAAATCAAAAGAATGAAAGCTTGTGCTGCAATCACCACCAACCAACTCATCTTAAATAGTTTAAATTAATTTATTTTAACTTTAATTTTACAGGAAAGACAGAGAAGCAAAGAAAAAAGCATCTCAGCATCAGCTTTTAATTTTTTGTAAGTGAGGAGCTTTTATTCCAGGACAGAAGAAGAAAAAAACAAGAAAAGACACACACCAGCACCAACTTTAAATTTAACAGATTTTTTAAAATGTATTTTAACTTGTATTTCAGAGGCAGAAAATCAAAGAAGAAAAGCTTCTGATACACCTCAGCACCAATTTTTTATTTATTTAAATTACATTTATTTTAACTGAAAACCAACAAAAGTAAACGCTTCTGATGAACTTCAGCACCAATTGTAAATTTTCATTTTATTTCACACTAAAGACAGAAAACCAAAGAACAAAAAGCTTCGATGCACCTCAGCACAAACTTTTAATTTTAGTTTAGTTTTTTATCTATTCAATTATTTCATTGTTTTTTTATTGTCTCCCATAATTTATTCCCTGTGTGCTGTTATTCATTTCCCATCGTCTACAGATAAGCTTCAAAACGCTTCCGAAAAATGAAAACAGTTATTTATCACGCCAGCAGAGCAAATTAAACCAAAATGCAAAGGGACACATCATTATACTAAATTTTATCACATCACATTAGTGACTATTTATTGAGAGGGGAAACAGTAAGTCACCTGGAATGAGTTGAAGAAGAGTTCACAGTACATGCGCAGCTCCCAGCCGACACCTGTGAACGTGTGCGGCATTCCCACAAACACGATGTAGTGGACACCGAAAACAAGAACCAGAACCAACGTGGACTTAGCCAGCTTCCTGTACACACACAGATACATTTTCTGTCTGTAAATATTTTAATATTACGCCACACTTTATTCACAATGATTAAATACACATCTATATAAAGAAATAATTAACACGTGGCTCTTACAAACAGGCTACTTCAAATTGTAAGGTTTGTTGAGAATTAAGCAATAAGCAATGATTTTTTTCCCCACCTTGCAACCCCCCAAAACAACCACCCAGAACACCATAGCAGCCTAGGGTGGCACTCAGAACACCCTAGAAACAACCCCAAAACACCATACCAACCACTCAGAACACCACAAAAACCACCAGAACACCATTGAAAACAGTCAGAACACTATAGGAACCTTGTACACCTAAATACCACCCAGAAGACCATAGCAACCCCTCAGAACACCCCAAAAACTACTCAGAACACTGTAGCATCCACTCAGAACACCCCAAAAACTACTCAGAACAATATAGCATCCACTCAGAACACCCCAAAAACTACTCAGAACACCCCAAAAACACCAGAACACCATTGAAAACGTCAGAAACTATAGGAACATGTACACCTAAATACACCCAGAACACATAGCAACACTAGAACACACCAAAAACTACTCAGAACACCCCAAAAAATACTCAGAACACTGTAGCATCCACTCAGAACACCCCAAAAACTACTCAGAACACCAAAGCGTCCACTCAGAACACCCCAAAAACTACTCAGAACTATAGCATCCGCATCCACTCAGAACACCCCAAAAACTACTCAGAACTATAGCATCCGCATCCACTCAGAACACCCCAAAAACTACTCAGAACACTATAGCATCCGCATCCACTCAGAACACCCCAAAAACTACTCAGAACACCAAAGCGTCCACTCAGAACACCCCAAAAATTACTCAGAACTATAGCATCCGCATCCACTCAGAACACCCCAAAAACTACTCAGAACAATATAGCATCCACTCAGAACACCCCAAAAACTACTCAGAACTATAGCATCCGCATCCACTCAGAACACCCCAAAAAATACTCAGAACACTATAACATCCGCATCCACTCAGAACACCCCCAAAAACTACTCAGAACACTATAGCATCCACTCAGAACACCCCAAAAACTACTCAGAACTATAGCATCCGCATCCACTCAGAACACCCAAAAAATACTCAGAACACTATAGCATCCACTCAGAACACCCCAAAAACTACTCAGAACACCATAAAAAGCCAGGAAACGCTGAACACTGTAGCATCCACTCAGAGTCAGAACACCCTAGAAACCACCCAAAACACCCTAAAAACCACCAGAACACACAATAAACCATTCAGAACACCCTAGCAACCACCCACAAACACAATGTAGTGGATGCCAAAACCAGAACACATTTTCCTATCCCTATTTTCAACCTTACCATGCAATGTAATTGTTATACTATGGTACTTTGAAATATACCACGGTATTTACATGGGACACCAAAAATATCATGATTTTACTGTGGTTTTAGACTTCACACCAAGCAAAAGTGATAGAAAGCAGCCTCTGTCTCGATGCTGAGAGACTGAAATTGAAATAAGAGCGAGACACTGAGAGTGAGACTCAACATCTCTCTAAAGGCTGATTATTACATTACAGGCCAGAAAATTAGAAAAGCTGAGTTGAGTTTTGAGTTGGCAGCATTTGGATCCTCAAATAAAGTGTCACAGAAGCAGAGGAGCCCAGCACTGAGCTCAAATCACATGGAAATCGCTTAATTACTTCAAGTTCAGAGCATAAGTCCGACTCTCATTAAGAGTAAAATGCGACTGTGTCCGTTCATCCGTAACGTCTTTAATGGCATTCATTGCCTGGATTAAATTTCTCTCGAGGTTATCAAACCCCTGTAGGTTTAAAACACTCTCAGCAGCAGTTCTAACACTTTCACACATGATTTAGGATATATTACCTATTAAGCGAGTTGAGCCATAAATTTGGTTTTATCTTTACAAATAGTCTTTGTCTTTGGACCAAAATATAGTGTCTTAAACAAGAATAAAATAGTGTTAATTAATAATTTTTTTGTTGGTAAAGCTAAAATGGCAATTTGGCTGACAAGAAAGAATAAAACACTCCTTAATGGGGGTATTGATCCTTTACAGATGTTTAAAGTGCCCCTATTATGCCATTTTTAAGGTTGCTAATATTGTTTTATGAGTCTCCTAAAACAGGTTTACATGCATGCAAGGTCAAAAAACATGTCATGTAGCGAAATAGACATTAATTTTAGACTACATTTCAAAGATTCGACCAAACGACTCGTGCGAAGAAGTTCAAAGAATCAGTCTCTAAACACCTCCTTTCCATGAGCCCTCAACTGGTGTATTGGCAGGATGGCGCAGTCCTTTGTGATTGGTCCAGAGCCGTAGAGAGATCGGCTCTGGATTGGTCTACCGCGTACAGCACGTGCCGGAAATCGGAAAACGCCCATTTGCCATTTGAACGGAATTTTTTCCGATACCGGTGGAAACGCTACTTTTTAAAACAGTTCAGGGGCCGAACGAGCCTAAACGATACTTATTAAAAAACATAGAAGAAAAATTCCACAAAAATGAGGATGGCCATTAGCACTATAAACACAGGATGTCTGTTTCATCCATACGGGACGCCAAAGGCCTCTCACAAAGGAAATCCAATATCCAGTACAGAAGTAGCGAACTCCTGACCCCCAGGAAATCCTAATATGGACAAAGGCATCCAGCTATCGCTGTAACGGAGGTAAACAGAATATATAAACATATTGAATGATAAAACAAAGACAATAAACACTCGACTGCGACAATATAGTTTATCTGTGTTATTCAAGCCATCTCTGGTATTTCATAATAATTAAGTATATTTATAATCTATTGCTAATCAATGTATTCCTTTTTAAGTAGCATATGGAACATAGTTTCTGCCTCATTCTGTGCAAGAAGCCAAATCAGATCACAAAAGGAAGCATTTGATTGGTGTTGTGGAGTAAAAAGGTTATAATGTTCTCTTTTGTTGGACAACAGGTTTAGAAATGTGAATACAAGGGAGGTTTAGCTTTAGGCATTTTAATTTAAGAATGTTTAGCTTAGCTAGATAACGGTATCTACCTGCTGCCATCAGAGAAAGTGTAATTACTGCATTCACGCACTCCCCGGATGCTCTCATTTCCGGAGTTGTGCTTTTAAGTCGGAATGTGAAAACAAAATGGACACTCGCATTACTACAAAGATTTGTTGGATTTGTAATATTAGAGCTTTCCGACTTGAGTTCATGGGGCATTTTCTCAGTCGGGAAATTATTTTGTGCCGGAGATGATGCTTCTTACGTCTGTTTCGGAGAACCAGAGGACAAATATTTCAATCGATCACTCAGGCATGGCACCGAAATGAGGCACCGAATTCTGCATTCTGATTTGGTTCTAGTACATACCGTTCTAGTACATACGGTTTCGGTACCCAACCCTAGTGGTAATTGTACAAATGTATTCTCACAGCGTAGGAAACAGCGTCTTCTCGACATGATGTTAACCACACGGAAATTTTACTATTTGTGGGCGGGCAAGGTGGCGACGTAGAATGTGGACAGACATTATGCAAATGTGTTACTTCGTGACGTAGAGCCGTAACAGAATACGATTCAAATTCCTGACGACTCGTTTAGGCGATTGCGAGCCGACTCTTTTTTTTTTTTGATAGACAATAACTTTATGTATCGTGCACTGTTGGCTTCACAATTTTGCAGATCGTTTATGTTCACATACAGCTACATGACACACTGCATGAAAGATAATATTCGAAAAGGCATAATAGGGGCACTTTATGGCTTTGGTAAAAAGAGGGTTAATTTTGGAGTATAAGTTCTATTTTTCTTTGTGGGGTACTGAAAGTATTTTATGTCAACCCTGTGAAGAGAGAGGTAATGGAATTGATTTTTATGCATATGTGTATATATAGCCTTAATATGTATACGTAGGCAGTCTAAAAGCATTTATAATATGTATCTATATGTATATTTATAACTGTTTGTAAATAAGAGTTTTAAAAGTATCTCTGTATTTCTCTCACTCAGCCTTTCAAAGCTTTTCCACCCTCTGGAAAATTACAGTCGTCTCCTGGATATCTCAGCAATGATGTCCAATCACTCCACCGTGCCGAAAACAACCACAAGAACACAGGCAAACCTAATCCAGTCACAGCACGACATAACAATAAATTCATGCACTAACCTGTACTGTTTATGCGTGTCGTAACGCCCCGCATTCGTTTCTCGGATCTTCGTGGCCAGAACACGTACGATATTTACAAAAAGAAAAAAATTCAGCTGCAAGAAAGAAGGAAACAAGGATTTGTTTAAAATGATGTTGTTTCATAATTCATTTGACTAAAGGGTCAAACACATTCGATAAAGATGTAAAATAAAAAATAATATATGTTTATAAATATAATACAACAAAGAATACAATTTATGAAAACAATCTAATACTATTAAGACACACAATATATATATATATATATTATATATAAATATTATATAAATATATATATATATATAAAAAAAAAATCAATCAATATATTTTATATAAAAATTATTAAAAAATAATTGACTTTATATTTTACATATATATTTAAAATAATTTCAAGTTGGACAACATAAATTCCATTACAAATGTGGACAGTATTAAAATATGATAAAAAAAGCATAATAATATGACAGTACCAGGACGTACCTTCTATATTACACAATTGTAGTAAGATTGTTTAATTACTGAGATAGAATTAGAGGAAGAAAACAAATAGGTAAATATTACCTTTGAAAATAAATTTTTTATTGTTGTGTCGTTTTCCAGTCAAGCTGTTATTTTGTCAAATTGGGCAAAAAGTGTGAAAATATTATTTAATTGTTTGTGTTTAGGGACAGCTATAAAATAACCATTAGCAGGACAATTAAGCAATTTTATTCCAAAAGTGTTTAAAATGTAATTTCCACTTTAGACATTAACCGAGATGTGGCGGAAGAAATGACAAAATTCTCCTTTTGGACAATTTTAATAAATTAGTGCGAGTGAGAAAAAGTGCAAAAAGTTCCCTAGTTTAACTGATAAAATACTCATTTCATTCTGCTTATATTTTTCCGCTTGGGAATTATTCTGTCAATGCGTGATGAGCTTCTTTCGCATCTGAGCCGTGAAAGTTCCAACAGGTTTACATATTCCGCTTAACTCTATTTAGACATCATAATCAATACACCATAGAAATTGTTAGTCATAAGCGCTTGTGCGCAAATTCATCCACGTGTGTTAAGTCCTAATTTATATAGATTTATATGTTTTGCTGACAGGCAGCAAGGACAAAAAAACATTTGCATTTCTGTCGCATAATTACAGCTCTCCTGGTGCACAACGGTCCAGATGTTCTTGAAATGGGAGCTCCATTACTATGGGAAGCGCTCATGCTCGGCAAAGCTGATAATTAACAGCATAATTTTTCCATCTGCCCATTCCGCAGATAAATATATGCATGCAACCGCTAACTGGTCAATCACATTCAGTCGCATCACGTCAACAAACGACAGCACGCTGCTATCCAAATCGACCCTTTGACACACTGGATTATGGGACTTTGACAAGCTCTTTCAGCGCGTATCATGTTCAGAGCACGGGGTCGAATTCGGGGTTAATGGGAAGACAGCTGCATCTCTTAACAACTGCTTTAATGGCGCTTTCCACCAATAGCCTACGGTGCAATTTGGCGGCCCGTGAGGCACCAGTCCCATGTTTTGCAATGAGAACTGTTAGATAGACTATTATCCAATATACAATTAACCCAAAATGAGTAGTTAGTTTTAAACATCTCAAATTCTTCTAGCCCACCATCCTGAAAATGGTTGTTGTGGCTTGTCCCATCGCAGAAGTCTTGACCTTCTCGACTGAATCCATCAACTAAATCTTTTTGTCTAAATCTGCTCATTTCATCGTAGTAAAATAATTGATAAAGTCCTGTCATAATGTGTTGTTTCAGATTAGTGTCAAGTTAAGACAAGTCCAGTCAAGTCACCTTTATTTCTATAGCGCTTTATCCAATACAGTTTGTTTCAAAGTTGCTTCATAATAAACAGGAAAACAGCTGAATCAATTATGGAAACCCAGTTGTCCAGGCAATTAAAAAGACAATAGTGTCATTATTTAGCTCAAGTCAGTTCAAAATAATATAAACAGATTCATAACAGAGTAACAAGAGTTGTAAATTTAATCTAAAGTGAGTTAGCTAGTAGTTTGGGGCCAAATGTTGACTGATAGTTATTGGTAAACATATATTTCACATAAATTGAAGAAAAATATTTTTCCTTATAATAACTTTTAAGATTTCAAGCATATTTTTAAAGGGTGGATGTGCACAAAATCATCATAAATTCAGTAGCCTTAGATAACCACACTTCCTATTCTGAAGGTTTTTACTGAGGGGTTTGTTCATATATCATCTGTCTGATTTTGTAACATAACATATTAAGAAATATCCAAAATACCCTCTGTAAAAACTTTCAATCTAATATGTCAACAAAATGAAAGAGAATTTTGAAACAGACTTTAAACAATGTTCAGGTTTCTGTTCTGGAAATGTATTCAAATTGGTGCATATTTAATTAGATGTTGGCTCATTTGCATATTTCAACAGAAAGATTTTTAGAAAACTTGAAAAAAAAAAGTTTGCAATTCTTGGTCATATCTATTAGTTGCATTCTTACCCGATTCACATAGTGACTGAACAAATTTTAAGGACCAAATCATTAATTACAATTGTGACACTTAGGAGTGAAATCATTTGCAGTCAGGAAGTAATTGTAGTGTTGACTGTATTGGCCAGCTCAAGCTTCAACTTATGGTTACAAATACCTATCAATCAATATTTGTCTTAAAACTAGCAAGCACTGATGACTCTTTGGGTAAAATTCCTACCCCCGTACTTACAACATGTTTTTATTTAGTTATTTATATATCTTGAATCTGATACTAATTAAGTATACACACACACACAAACGGATGTATTATATATAGATATTATAAATATAGGATTTTAACGTTGTTTTTAAGAGTTCCAGGACATGTTTTGTATACCATGCATGAAATGTATGTCATGTTAACTAAAACTAACAACTACAAAAAATAAATAATAAAAGAGACTATTAGATAAAAACTTAAGTTGAAATACTAACAATACTAAAAAATAAATAAAATAATAAATTCCAATATAAAATTAAATCAAAATTCAAAATATTAATAAATACTTTAATGGTATATCAATAATATTACAACAGCAACACTCAATGTGTCTAACAGTTTAGTTTCTGTTTGTTGGTAAACTGCCAACCAACTCACCCCAATTGCTGTCAGTATCGGAACTTGGTAAATCCATTTAATATTGCCTGCGCTCAACTCCCAACACCTTAGGGAGAAAGACCGAAATCTTATATTACATTTGATATATAGAACAGCTTGTGTGTCTCGCTCTCTGGTATAAATGGGTGACTTTTACCTTTCTGGAATCGGATCACGTAACGGGAAACTCACCTTACATCCACCAGCGTTGCCCTGACGACAGCCCAGGTTGATACAAAGAGAGCGGGAACACCTGCGGTCACACAAATTAGAAAATGACAAGATTTATAAACTGTAATGCAGCATACAAGCACAGAAGCATGTCCGACTTGCCACAAATTCACCGGAACAACACAATTTTCTATTTGTTTTTTGAACCGATGAGATCCGACAAGTCAAATGCTTCCCGAAAGTCTCCTTGACCCTCCAGATCATAAATTAAATGTAAAGTCTATCATTTCTGTGCTGACACAAACAAAACTGAAGGTTTCCGAACAATCAACGCCCATTGGTCAAAAAAAACAACAAAACATAGTTAACCCTATCTCACACTATTTAAAAACAGCTTTTTTCATTCAAAATAATAATAAAATAACTAATATCTATTTAATACAATTCTAACTGTTTTTCATCATATACTAAAAAAAATTAATATCATTATGCATACAATTATAATCGTATATCTTTTTAATAATCAAAACAAAAATGAAATAATACATTATACATTTTATGTAATATATGCCATATTCTGACAAAAATATCATTACACATATATACAGTATATATACCTTGTCTATAGCCTCTTATATCACAGGTTATTGCTTCAATTTTCTTTTATCACAAAAACATGCTTTGCAGAGAAATACTGATGGTTTATTTACAGCTGCCACTGCGCATCATATAGAGATAGTATTTTAATATTGAGAAAATTACACTTCGACTTTCAGATATGAATGATCTGGCTGTAAAAACCACGCTGAGAGTAAGAACCAGCGGGCACTGATTTATGATGATGTGTCTCCCTAAACACAGAGTTTATTAATTATGAAAAAGCCAAAAACAGACCTCAGCAAACAAGTTCCAGCGAAATGTTTTTGATCTGATGTTTCAGAGTGCTTGAATATGAAAGTTTAACCCTCATTAGGTGGCTACTCTACCGCAAACACATTGATGCCAGGAACATTAATTATGCATTATTGATTATGATGACACATTAATATGTTCGGAAGATCAATATGTTGCTTAAGTAATGCACATTATCAATGACTTTGAAGTTGTTACTTCAATGTCATTGTTGGTCTGTTTAAAGTAGGACAAACATGTTTGGGCTTCTCTGTCGTTCAGCTTTCAACAAAGTATCTAACAATGCGGGAACCTTCCCAAATGTATTTGCACTTCAAAGGTGTCTGTTTAGCTTGCCTGGCAAGTATTATGCATCAAATATAAAGTATGAATAAATAAGGCTTCAAGTAAGTGTTGCTGCCTCAAAGGACACCAAAACGATTCGACTGAGATTCTTGAAGGCAGATGTAACACAAGCCTCAGATGAGAATTATCATAACAAGCTGTGAAATTGGTTAGGTTACGTCTGGGCAGGGTAAAATAAACAATGTTTAAAAACAAAATCAAATACTGATTGATCTTAAAGGGGTCATATGATGCTTTTTTAAAGATCATTATTTTGTGTATTTGGTGTAACAGAATATGTTGACATGCTTTAATGTTCAAAAAACACATAATTTTTCAAATACTGTATGTTATTGTAGGTTCTCTATGCCCCGCCTTTCTCAAACACTTCGTTTTCTACAAAGCCCTTTTTTTGACAAGCGCAGTCTGCTCTGATTGGCCAGCTGACCCAGTGCATTGTGATTGGCAGAACACCGCAAGCACTCGTCAGAAATGTAACATCCCTTACCATAATCGCGAGCTTCATCTTTCAAAATAAAATGTAAAGACAGAGCCCGAAAGGGGACACAAAGTTGCGGACAGACACAGTGTGAAGTGGTATGTGGCAGTACACAAGCCACGGTTAAGACAGCGACTCCACTGTGATCTCTCTCTCTCTCTCACACACACACATGCGCGCATGCACGCACACACACACACACACACAATGCGTCTCCCTGACATGGCTGCTCAACACTAAACTGAGGTACTGAAACAACGCCTTTTTCTTGGTGAACATTGGGCGGACTTACGCTATCTGCATAGTGAGGTAGGTATGTGGGGGCGTGTTAGAACGCGCCGTTTTAGGGGGGCGTGGCAGAGTAACTTTGATAAAGAATATCTATTTGGTTTTGAGACTTTAGTCTTTGCAACTTCAGGGATCTTATCTATGCACAATCAGCTTGTAACACTCCAAAGAGAAAGGAAAACTTGAAATCGCATCATGTGGCCCCTTTAACATGTGCACTTACCCCACCCAATTAGAGTGAAACCCCAAAGATATTTGGAGTCGGAGAAGAACGCCATGAAAATGAGACTGTGAAGGTACAGGCCCTCCACTAGGATCCAGTAGTAGTTAGTTGCCAGGAAATAAATGAAGAATAGGACTGTGATCTTGCACCCGACCTGAAAGTACAAACAACGCTGGCTTCAGCCAATCAGGATTCTCAAACCGTGATCATTCAGCCAATCACAGCAGAACCATTCATTGTCATGCAGCCCTTTAGTTGGAATGAATGTATTTACAAGATGAATGTGCATGAATTCCACCACAATGGCATATTTAACAGTCGGAAACTCTTGGGAGATTGTCAGTAAAATAATTCAACATGGTAAATTTGCTTCAACAACTTGCAAAATTTGTGAAAGGAAATCTTTCGCCCTAACGCGAAATTCCTGATCATGTAGATTCCAATTGAAATGACTGGATTTTGCTCATGAAAATTTGACGACTAGCGGTAAATGTGGCCGCAATTTAAATGTTAACCTCACTAACAAAATTACTAGCAACAATGTTAACTGATGAAAAGTTTTTCGATTTCATCAACAACAAAGGCGTAAAAAAGACGCATTGTGATTATCAGTAAACTATTTTAATTAAAACATACTGTTGCCGAAAATATGCTGAAAAATGTACACATTAAAACATTAACAATGCACTAACAATATTTTTAGAAAAAATATTTTCTACTTTTATTTTCCCAAGAAAAAAATGAAAATTAAAACTCGTACAATTTAATTTATATATTACATGTACAAATAATTAGCATTTTGTGTACTGTAGATAAAAAAAATCAAAGTTCATCAGAAAAATTGTGCTAATATAGTCATAGTGCTAATATATGTCATAACATGAGGTGACAGGATTGTAGGACAAAAAATAAATAAATAAAATAAGTTTTCCATCATTCCCAGTAGCTCAATAGGAATGGTAAAATACACCGATGCAATATTAAATCCACATTTGCTGCACTCTTCATTTGGCTGCATTAGTCCTGAAAGCCCCCTACCTTTATCTTAAAGAGAATAGAAATAAATGTACATTCAATTTCAATCACTTGAACACAATACAGTTTACTTTAATACATTTCAAACATTGCAATTTATTGTTAAAGCCTGTGCAGCGCAAGAATGAATTAATCTTTGATGACCAAGAACACTCAACCCATATCAATGGAGAGAAAAGTTAACTTAATTTAAGTTAACTAAGGGCAATTAAAGTAATTTTAGCCAAAACTAGTTCAGCTGAGAAATAGATCATTAAACCTGGCCAGGTTAATCGACGTAGCTCATTCACTGCACTCACATACTGAGTCTTGTCAAGAGGGGAAATGGAGACGGTGCTGATGTTGTCCATTAGCATGGTGTCGTACTCCTGTAGCACGCCATTAGCGTACACCACTCTATCTTTCACAAAGATGCTGACAGCACGCAGCATGAAAGACACAAAGAGGTGCATGTGGATGTAGTTTCTGGTGCAGTGGAGACGCCTGGGAGACAAAAAGAGAGAAAATTTCAGCTAATCACAGTGGAATGGTGTCAATTTGGTCCTTTATCCCCTTCAAACCGGCATGAATAACTGTCATTTCTGCCACATTTCAAATCACTGTTCATTCTGTGATGGTTGTGGAAATGAAATTTCGAATATTTATGGAATAAAAAGGCAATTTTTTTTTGTCTTGCTAAGGCTAATATTCAGTTAAGATATTCTGTTCACAACTGACATATCTCATATTTCATCTCAAACTCTTAATTGACAAAATTAAGTAAAGTACAAGTCATTATAGCAGCAACTCATTGGGGAACTCTTCAGCTAATTTAATGTCTGAAGGTCTTTAACGATGAACATCTAAGACTGTCTGAATCATCCTGCTTGAGTCCCTCAACAGCAGCCACTTGTGCAGAACAAATTCAATTTGTTTGCTTGCTGTGCAACTTCATAATGAATACATGGAATTATTAGTGTTTATTTAACTTGCTGTGTAGGACCAAAATCTGCTGGGAATGGATGTTCAATTACCGAAAATATCCAATGATGAAAATGGCGACCAGCAGCGAGCTGAAGGACACAGCGTAGCCAACTGTGTACATGATGTGCAGCCGCTCAAAAAAGTCCCTCTGGAAACACAACAACACCTGTGTCATCTCAACGAATGCAACTCGACATCCTAAACATTTCCAAAAACGTTTCACTTAATAAACCAGTGGCATTTGAATCTATATTAGCAGCTTCACGGCTTGCGATAAGACTTTGCGTTTGAAGACACCAACTCAACTACATCTCATTGGCCCGTTGTTATCAAAAAGTAACTTGTCAATAAGACACCACAAACTCTTCCAGCCTGTTTAATTGGACGTACTTTGCCTTTTTCAATGCCTGGAGCCAAGAAGCGCAGGCAGTCTGAATAATTGACCCAAGTTCTGTTCTCCACCGATACCCACGACCCATTCAAGCCGCACTGACGGTATACAAATCCTAAAAAAACGAAGAAACAGAAAAATTTGATTAGATGCTGTTGTAAAGAAATTTGATCAAATAAGTTTTGCAAGTACCGTTGTGGTTGAAGTCGTACACATAGCTGGGACACAGCACTTTGGTGACTGTTCCTGGGGAACCTCGAGGCCAGCAAACCAACCCGTCCCATCCAGGAGAACAGACCTCATCTGTGTACAAAACCACAATCACACTTTATGGAAATGCTATCTGTGAGTCTGGAAGTTAGGATTCCTGTCGGAAGAAAATCACAGATGAAACTGGTTTAACATCTCAGTTGTTTCTCCTAGCAGTGAAACTAAATAGAGAGCAAATGGATTTTTTGGCAAACATTTTCTGCTGCTATATTCTGGATTTGGCTCCTATTCCCCTGTACGAAGAAATCCCAAAAAAATGAACAGAAATCCAATTCCACTACCAAATAATAAAATAATTGTAATAGTAACATTTAAATGTATGCATAGCAGATGCCTTTATTATTGTAAGAGCCAAAATATTCATACAACACAATGCCAAGTTTATTAGACAACTAGATTAGCAAGCAAACTAGAGAAGATGAGAAATGCAGATCAGAAATAAAGTAAATATGTACAGAGAAATAACACATATTAGTGCTGTCAAACGATTAATCGCGATTAATCGCATCCGAAAACAAAAGTTTTTGTTTACATAATATATGTGTATGTGTGTGTGTGTGTACTGTGTATATTTATTATGTATATATAAATAAAAACACATGCATGTATATACATGCATATTTAAGAAAAATATGTTATGTTTACATATTAAATATATTTATATATAATATAACTTAATCTTGAATAATATACATATATGCATGTAAATATTTTCAAAATGTATACATGCATGTGTGTGTATTTATATGTATACTTAATAAATATACACAGTACACATATATATATTATGTCAACAAAAACTTTTTTTTTTGGATGCGATTAATCACGATAAATCGTTTGACAGCACTAATACATACATGTATATTGCCTTCTTAACCTTCTTAAGTCTCAGATACCACACATGCTTCTCGAAAATATCTCAACAATATCAGATTTGTCAGCAGTCAGAGAGAATATCATCATATGACATCATTTCATCAACTTTCCCTTTTTTCCAGGGTAATGATTGAAAATCTATAGTGCTATATGCTATGTGCTATGCTATATTGTTCATAAATGAGCATATTTTCAAAAATGAGTTCTTTTTATTTTCACAAGATCATTTCAAAAAAAAAATCTCAAAATGGTGTATGATTTGTTGGAATCTACCAAAAAATAAAGTCAAAAACCGAACTAAACTTAAAAAAAGACTAGTTAACAGTTTGAATCTGTCTGACAAGTTAAAATTGTTTGAATTGGAATCGAATCTGTAATCTGTATCCCCGGCCCTATTCTAGATGACATTGTGGATCGTATCATGAACAGAAGAAATTCAGTCTGTATGTTTCATTGCTGGTCCGTTTCTCACTCAAAAATAAACCTAATTAAAACTGTTAAAGAGTCCATTGGGGACTGTCTAATGTAATTATAGTTTCTTTAGTAACAGACGGTAACAGGGTCATCTGAAGTGAGACTTAACATCTCATGCTATCAGACTTTATAATTGCGACAATAATGCTTTCATCGAAGCATAAAAGCTATATTTGCCTCCGCAATTTTCACACATTTTCCAACATGACAACTAACTAAGCTCCAATACAAAAGATGCATTATTAATCAAACGAATCGCACTTCTCTGCATTTGAAAACAGAACGATTTCAAGAAAATGAAGAAGAATATAAATTATAATCTTGCAAAGTGAACATGAAAGGAATATCCTCAAAGCCCATGGCGACATGAACATTTTATCTTCCTCAAGGCTCATTGATTCGGCACCTTTGTAAGTCTTCATTCTAAGAACAAGTATTCCGCCAACCATTGAATAAACCCCCGCAGATCGATGTGTGAAAAGGGCAGAGTCTCTGTATGGAAGCACCACACCAACCGGTCAGTTCCTTGAATGGAGAAAAGAGGCTCCGCATTGCTAAAAGTGCATGATGCTATTTGGAAACTTTATTCAGAGTGAATGAATCAGCGCAGCTCAATTCAACCTGGTGGTTTGCTGATGACGATTGAAAGAAAGAGCATCAACAAACGTTGTCTGTGCAGTATATCTATTTGTAGATTCCAACGGTCATCAGGTTGAGATGTCACCATGTTGTCTTTCACACTTGAACATTTATTGATTTTTCAGTCCTGACTTAATAAACAAACCATTTTCAGTATGATGGAGAATGTTTTCTTTTTTATACATATACACATAGGGTGAATTTGAGTTGGGTCACTTTTTGCCAGTTAGTTGACTGGGAATTTTTTTTCCTAACTAACCTTAATTTAGCTCTATGTATAAAACAAACAGAACTGTAATATCAGAGCCCACACATGATAAAATATATTTAGAGTATCTTGAATATTCTGAGAATGTTCTGAGAGTTGCCATGGCAAATGAAATTTCAGCATTCGACAACCTGATGCAAATGACAATGGCTACACTCTAATTAACTCTAATAACCAATATTAGCAAAGGTTGTCAAATAAAGGAGAGGTCTTTTGTATAGCCTTTATGTTTACCGTGCCTTTGAAGAGCAGCACAAATATCCAAATGAAAAGAAAATGACTACAAATATAAACCTTAGACAAAAGCAATTTTACAGCAGGTTTAAAATGTATTTAAAAATGTATAACATCTGGTGGGAGCCTTATAATTTTGTTAGGAAATAAAATGGCCTACAATTGTGAAAGACATATACGGTTTATGCAATCAGGTCCTTGAATATGATTAACTGAGCATAGTTTCAAGAGCACATATCCACCTCATTTTTAACGTAAGAGCGGATGCAAATGTGCGAGGCTTCCAGTGTTTGCTTACAGTTATTTTATCTGTACAAAAACAGCCCACTATGCTGCTTGATAGCTTGATATTGCAAACTGTTATCATATTATTTCAATTCAATGTCATAATCTAGACACATTGGTTTTGAAATAGTGCAAATAGTTTTATCGTTACTGCACTTTGTTATTCTTAGTTATAAACCAATGAATCAGAAGTCTCGAACATTCAAAGAAAATATTTACTCTAGCTTACTTCTGTGTTGTAAAAAGTGGTTAATATGTGTTATGTAATATGTGTTCTTGTGGTTCAGTGGTAGAGCATTGCGTTAGCAGCGCAAAGTATCAAGGGTTCAATTCTCAGGGAACACACATACTGGTAAAAAATGTGTAGCCTGAATGCACTGTAAGTCGCTTTGGATAAAATTGTCTGCTACATGCATGAATCATTATTATTTTTTTTTTTATATTCCAGCCGCACTGTGTCTGTTCAGTTTGATATCGCTTGTCTGCGTTGACTCTTTCTGCAAAGTTCATAGTTAAGCCAATAGGTGGCAACACTAACCTCAGCTAAATCATTCCAAATTGAATCATTAATTCAAATCAACTCGACTGAGTCAATAGGTGGGTTTACATTCGTTTAAAATCCAAGCGGAAGCAAGGTCCATGTAATCACCTCAATCGGAATAAAACTGCCCAAAATGCCCGAAATTTCAATCGGGTTGAGACTGAGTGGGGTGGGGTCAGTTCGATAGGACATGTAAACACCTGATCGGGTTGAAAACAGAAACTGGAAAGTGTTGCGTTTGTGCAATAATGTAGAAATGTCGTAATGACACATGATGCAAAATTCTCTTTACACTCATCGTCTGTGAAGTGGTGCAGGATAACGTTGTGCCACAAGTGCTTGCTACAAACTCTCATCTGCAGATGTCTTGTTTTGGGTCCGGGAATGGCTGTTTTCGCCGCTTGATTAATATAAGCATCATTGCACAAAGCTTCATGCTGTTGTCTCTTAAATAGGACCTGAAATAGATAAATAAGTCCACTTTTTAAAACAAAGAAAAGGAGGATGGTTAGCATGCAAACACAGTGGGAAACTCTTTATATTTGTGCAGTGTGCGCATGTCAAAATATTAAATCTGATTTAAAGCTTGTGACATATAATCGTGCACATCAATGCAACCACTTTATTTAGTGTTCTTGTAAATACTATGTTCGGATTCATGAAATAATTCCGATTGAAACAAAAAGTGCCCATGTAAACGTGGCTAATGAGTCATTCACTCGACCGATTCATTCAAAAACATGATACATCGAAGAATGAACATGGGTCTTGTGGTTGAGTCAATGAATCATGCGAAACACAGTTCGATCTAGTTTCTCTTATTTTAAACAAGGTTGAAATTCTTACACCACACAGCAACGACATCATTTCCTTCATTTATAAACAAAGATGACGGTAATATTTTTGTGATGCTATACACTACAGCGTTCTATGCAGATCAGGAACTTGCTGGATTTTGTAAATGGTATGCCTGGTTGCACAATCAGCTAACACACGGTCAATGCGAGGACCAACACGTGTAAATGAGGAAGAAGAAATAGCAGGAAAATTGGAAGAAAAACAATAAATTTGAGTCAGCTTCTGTAAACAGCAGGGTGACTCACAAGCCGCACTACACCATTATTCTGTGACATAACAAACTCCCATCAGAGTACAAAAGGATTGGATTGGATGTACATAAGTGGAGTATTTTTGCTGTGGCACATCCGAAAGCAATTGTGCTTCAGAAGTTTCAGTTTGCAGCCTTTATTATTGGAGTAGATTTTACAAGAAAATCCTATTTCAGTCTTTTTTTCTTCAAAATGTCATGTTTAATTCAATGTATCGTTCCTTTTACGTGTTTAAGGTATCTACACCAGGAATTCTTGCTCACTGTTGGATCAAACCACACGCGGGGGTGGTGTACCAATTCCAGCTTTTAACAACATACACCCAGCTTGCATTTAAGATGGAAAACTGTCACTTTAATGTCTGTAAAAAAAGAAAAAATCTATCGAATTGGATCAAACAGAATGGAGCCTGCAGGTGTTGTTATAATTAAACGAGGCCAACTAGAAAAGTGGCAAATCCATCACAGCAGAGATCGATATTATGCATCAAATTAAATGCAAAGCTGACACATTTTCATTAGTGCCATCATTTGGACATCCCTGTGTGTATATGCTGAGATGCTTATATGAGTGGGCAGATATAGACATTACATGACTGTAAGGTAATTCAGTGTCTAAATAAATCCTCAAAGCAGAGAGACCAAAGGCACTTGGACAGGAGCAAGAGACATTCAAGCTCAGAAACCACATGAACCAACCAAAGATGTGAGATTCTTCAGCTGAAACGGATCTTGGATCTCTCTGGTGGCAGATTTTGACAGATAAATCCTCTAAGCAGATTCTAATGTCACATTCTGTTCCACGGATTATGCGTCAGATGTGGATTCACATGTAAAAGGCTTTTAAACAAATGAACAAATGAACTAATGACATAAACGTGTTTTAGTGTGAGTCACTTTCATCTTGATCCTCCCATATTTCTATCAGTTATGCAAATGATCTATCCTCTCGGGCTCCACTGAACATCACAATAGAGGGAAAAAGGTTCAGAGGACCAAACAGAATCCACAGGTAAGGTCTTACCGGCAGGACTGTGTTCGGAGATGTTCTGAAGGCACTGCAGTTTGATGTCGTACAGCAGGAGAACTTGTTCCTGAGCTGTTAATCCCACTTCAGGGTCCACATGCTGCCCGGAGACAAATACCGAGATATTGATTGTCTGACAGCTTGACACGCTTATTTTAGATTTGATTAGAAACCATCCAATCAGATGATTTGGAGGTGTCATGTAGACTTAAAGCCACCAGCAGACCTTCAAGCTTCATTGTTAATTGGAAAAACATGAAGACCATCAAAAGAGATTTGCATGTTTAATTGCAGTTACATTACAATCTGTCATTTGTCAAACAAAACAACACTAAATCCAACAATCCAGCCCTCAGATTTAGCAATATGCCAAATATTTCTGCAACATTTAATACAATTATGTCATATTTACAAATTAACCCCATTCACAACATCTGACTTTACATGACCTTACAATGTTGGTCAGCTTGCCTTAAAATGATTTATGAGGTCAAATCTAAATCAAGTCAAAAAAATATTCTTTAAAGTTCATGAATCTACGTTAGGGATGTCGCTGAAAGTGATTTTAAGAGTTAAATAAGATAAGAAGTTTTCACAATGAACCTGACAGGAAGCTAAACATTTAGATCTGTCAGAGTTATTAAGTCAAACGTTGAAATAATTAATAGCCTAAGTGTTTTGGGCTTGAAATTGAAATACAAACATTAAGCTGAGGTGAAAAGAGAATGAAAATTTGCAACAAATTGCTCGTTCATCTTACCTGAGCTTCGACGGAAGTACCAAGCAAAAATATCCACAGTACTATAATCCACATTTTGAACGGTTTCAGAGCGTTTAAAATACTTGTGTATGTAAATTGACTGTATTTGCTCAGATGATGTGTTCAGTGTTTTCTCAGTGTGTAAAGCTCAGTGTGCTCCGTTCCTGCACCTCCGGTGGTTTTATCCAGCTCCATTTGCACTGAACTCAGCATCTGCTGAAAGCCAAGTGAATTGAATACCACCACCTACAGCAGAAATAGTCCTTCAGACAAACGAGAGAGATGGTGCATCTCTGCGCAATCCACTGGTGGGGTGGAACCCCCTCTTCAAATGACTACGCAAAATTCAAATGAATAACTTTACATAATCACAACTGCACTCAGCAGCAGTATTTCTTTTTATTTAATTTTGTTTATCTGGAACTTGCCAAAAAAAAACCTTCTTAAATAAATCAAGTGTTAGGCCTACTTGGAAAAAAATATTAATAGAAATAGTGTTAACAATCAAATTATATTAATAATAAAAAAATGAAATTATATTAACAGAGTCTGAGTTTCACTTTAGGCGTGTGGGGGGGTGGGGGGTGAATCTTAAGGCTTGCGTACATGCTTAGTAGAAGACTGATGCCGTTTTTTCGCACAACGGAATCAGGCACATGAACATGCCAACGCTTCATGTGGACAATCCGTTAGCCAGCAGAGACTCATTCCCCCCTTTTTAAACGCGGCGGCAATTTAAGAATCATGATGAGTTGCGGCTCGCCAGGATGGGGCTTAAATATCATAGAAATTAATTTAGCCCAAAACATACTTCTTCTATCCACTAAAATAATAAGATAATACAAATAAAATGAGAAAATATTAATTATTTAATTTTTATATTTTATTCATAGCTCAGACAAAATCATGATTGGCTCTCGTCCCCCCAGCCCCCCCTAAACTCTAAATGATATTCCATATTTTTGTATTTTTTAAATCGCACGTGCACGCCGAACAATCATAAGTACCTATTTTATCACTCTAAAGGGATAGTTCACCCAAGAATGTAAATGTGATGTTTATCTGCTTATCCCCCGGGCATCCAAGATGTAGGTGACTTTTGTTTCTTCAGTAGAACACAAACAAAAATTTTTAACACAAACTGTTGCAGTCTATCAGGCTTATAATGCATGGCAATGGAAACAAAATCTATGAGAGTAAAAACTGTACATACAAATCCAATGAAAGCCTGCGGCGCGTACGACACATGAGGTCTTAAACCGAAACGATCTGGTTTGGTGCGAGAATACCTAACAGTATTTATATCATATTTTACCTGTAATACACCACTATGTCCAACTTCCTTGAGCTCGTGCATGGCATCCGGTGCGTGAGGTGTGTAGTGCTCTGTCGTAGTTTACGCAAGCGCCGGAAGTCTCTCGCGTGTATACGTCACTCATTGTTTACACAGTGCACAGTCATTGTAGGAACGACGGCTAATCAAAATGGTACTTGCGCTTATCCGGATTGTTCAATCCAGTCAAGCCAGATTGTCATAGCAAAGTCAGAATTACCTCCTCTCCTAGGTTCACGAAACGGTCGTCCATAAAATGCATTGCTGTTCTGTTGTAGTCATCTTAAAGATTCCTAAATGCACCTACTTTCGGAAGGTCAAAAAAGTGCTTTTGCTTTCGCCTAGAAACACACAGCGTCTCCCTGACATGCTGCTTCAACACTAACTGCGGTTACTGAACCACGCCTTCTTTCTTTGCGTGCACATTTGGGCGGCATTATGCAAATAGTTCACATAGTGAGGTAGATATGGGGGGGGCGTGTGAGAACGAGCCGTTTTAGGAGGGCGTGGCAGAGTCTTTAACTTTGATAAAGAATATCTCTTTGGTTTTGAGACTTTAGTCTTTGCAACTTCAGGGATCTTATCTATGCACAATCAGCTTGTAACACTCCAAAGAGAAAGGAAAACGTGAAATCGCATCATATGACCCCTTTAACACCCTACAAATATATATGTACAATCTACAATGTTATAATGCTACTTTAATGTTTTGTTTTAAGTCTTTAGGATAGCTGTCTGACGGCTAACGTTAAATGAAGAAAATAAATCCTCTCAACCAAAAGCTTAGCTTCTGGTGAAAATAGAGCGTGAAGTTTTATATTCCGCCACAACATTGAATCTTCTCATTCTCACGCGCAGACAATGGTGCCCAACGGCGCTTTGGTGCGTTACCAAAAGATCACCCGCAAAGTTCCTCAACATGGAGAAGCGTTCAGTTGATTTGCCAGACGGGTGATTTGGGTGAATGTGTAGGCTAGGCAGGGGATCCCTGTAGTGGAAGGAAGGAGAGAGTTAGAGCCACAGCTGTAGAAATAGCGCAGTTTTGCTTCGAATTGACCTGATTTAGCCTAAACAGCGACGCTACTGAAGTCACAACTGCGCTGTAGAGATTAATTTCAAAGCTTTTTTACAGAAGTCTTTACATTTGAGATTTTAAAGCCTTTCTATCTGTGTCAACGTCCTTTTCTTTTTCACCTCGATCTGTCCATTTGAGATGATCCATGTCTAGCGGGGGTGTTTGTGAGCTATTATGCATTTTGGAGCGAGATGCACAACCTGAGCACATATATTCTTGCATGGTTTGACTAATTTTATATTTTATATAAAATCAGCTGTGTTAGAGCATTCAGTGTTTCAAACAGGTGAACAGCATCTCTTTCTGTATCCGTCTTCGTCTGAGAATATACAGCAATTTCAGATCAATTTCACTGATTTGGACAATAATTTAACTCGAACCCCCTTGATTATCTGTCTCAAACAGACATCTTCTCTTCTCTTCGCCTTGCAACACTGAGGTTCAAGACAAAACCACCCTCACCAGAATTATTTCTATTCCATTCAGTTCAAGCCCCTCGTTCTATTATGTTCTCCTCTTTCATCTTGTCCTTCATGTGGTTTCATATTCATCATCAGAATTTCCCCCCCTTCAAATCCGTCTTGTAAGAAGGAGAAATCTGCCCCGAAGGCAGCTGGTTTTTGGCGGAGTGTGAAGAGCCTTATCAGACCACTTTCAAGATATGACAGCTTCAGAAAGTTCCCCTCTCTCTGTCTCCCTCGCATGTCTCTGTTTAAATCCTCTTTTCTGTTGGACTCTTGTGCTGGGATTTTGCACCTTCCTCTGCATTCTGGGCAGAGCACCATATTGTCTTTGTTTTATTTGAATCGTGTTCATTTGCTGGACCGCTGCATGTAAGGGACACATGCTGAAACGTGCCAGACACCGCTGAATAAAGGGCCACATCTGAAATATGCACTATAAAATGTATACCCTTTTTTAATGAAAATAATTTGTACAAATATATTTACTTAAAAATGTATTTTGTAAATTGTATTTTATATTTTTTTATTTAAAAGTTTTTTATTTTTGTTAGTGTTTTGTTGGTTATTTTTATTTAAATTGATTTTTTCATTAAAACGTTAGTTTTTCTGTTTTCATATTTCATTAAAAAACTATATTTTACTTGTCTTATAAACAGAGCTTATATATATATAGATATATATATAGTTGGTATTTACATTTTTATTTCAAAGGGACATTTGTACTTTTTTCATAAAAATGCATTTTGAATTTTCATATATATTATGTTTTTATTAAAATTAGTGATTTTTAGGTTTTTTAACGTTTTTTCATGTTTAGTTAAAATGTATTTATTTAGATTTTTCATTAAACGTTATTTGTCCTTTTTTATATATATTTGTTTTAATATATATTGTCATTGTATTTTTATATTTTCAATAAAAACTGTATTTTAATTTTTGAATTGTATTTTTTTTATATTTTTACTAAAATAGTATTGTAATATAGTATTTTTATATAGTCTGTAAAATAGTGTGCAGTATGCAACGCTACATATTTTCTAGCCAAGACATGCTGTGGTAAGTTACCCACGCAAAAATGTATCAAAAATTCCTTGTTAGTGTACGTGCCACTTTTTGAGCCAAAATAGAGAGAGAGAAACGGACCCGCTTTAATAAGGCAATTTGTATCTGTAAAAAGAAAATGTATGTTGATGAAAATGTGTGCCTGCATGTGTGTGGGAACACATCCCTGCACTCAATAACCTTTGCTTCCACTAAACCAAGAGTGAGCATAGAGGATGTGTAAGAATCCTTTCATATTAAACCAGAAACTAAACAGAAATGTGTGAAGTGAAATAACATTCATATGAAAATTGCAAAGCGTCAACAATGGAGTATGTCAAGTGAATGATTCATTTTTTGAAATTGTTTCTGAAATGTTTGCATGAGACGGTACCTGAATATAATTTCCCCCTTCAGTGAACCAAAAAAAAACCCCCTCTCACAAAAATGTTGTTATGGGAACCAGCAAAAAGTGTTTCTAAAGATCTGAGTCGAATTTTCAACTTCACGCTGGACTTGCTTTATTACTTTTTTGGGGTTACTTAATAAATATTCAGGGTTGTGTTTGCAACCCCACAGAAATGAAAAATCACAAATGACGTCTATATAATATCTCAAGTGTTGCTCTTCAACTACAAGGAGATTAAATCAAGAGCACATGGACAGTCTCATGCTTCTTAGATCTTTCTTCAGTAGAATGTAGATTCTAGATTTTCTAGAGTAGATGTAGAATTTCAGAAAGATCTCAAAGTGTGCTCAGATTTGTCAAGGTACCAGAGTCTGCAATCAAAAGTCAGAGATCTCACTATGAACTACTAATGACTGATTTAATCTCATTTTGTTTCTTAAAGACATTTTAGGAGAAACATCTCAAATGAAGTGGATACTTACATGAAATCTCCATTACACCTGAACTACAAAAGAGCAGCTTCTGAGCAGCATTTTCATGTTTTTTTTAATTATTAATTTGATGCTGATTTTCTCATTCTGCAGGAAAAGAAACAAGAATGCAATCTCTTTAACATTTCCGTTGTTGCTTTTCAACTGCAACGAGATTCAATGGAGGGGCAAATAGAGAATTTAGTGTAAGTTTTCTGCTTCTTGGATGTTTCTCTTAAGAATAACACCTGTAGAGTGTCAGAAAAATCTCAAGATTGGTCAAGGTACCAAAGTCTGCAATCAAAAGTCAGAGATCTCGCTAGGAACTCATGAACACATTTCCCATCAATTAAACGTGATCTATTTCTATTTCTCCAAAGGAATTTTAGTAGAAACATCTAAAACAAAATGGATATCTCATAAGCTACAAAAGAGCAGCTTCTGAGCAATAACATTTTCTGTTTTATTCCTAATTTGATGCTGATTTTCTCACTCAGCAGGGAACAAAAACATGAATGATCTCTTTAATATCTCAGTTGCTTTTCATAGATTGAAATGAGAGAAAACTGAGAACTCCACATAGGTTTCATGCGTCTTAGATGTTTCTTCTAAGAAAACCCACCTCTAGTGTTTCAGAAAAATCTCAAACTGTGCTCAGACTTGTCAGAGTACCAATGTCTGCAGTCAAAAGTGGGAGATCTCACTATGAACTCATAAAAACTGATTTGATCTATTTTTGTTTCTCCAAAAAGGATTTTCAGAAGAAACATCTCAAAATGAAGTGGATACTTAAATGAGATCTCAATTATATCTCCTGAGCAACAAAAGAGCAGCTTCTGACCAATAACTTTTTCATTCTTTATTCCTAATTCGGTGCTGATTTTCACACTCTTGTGGGGAGCAAAACATGAATGAGGTATCTTTAATATCTCAGTTGCTTCTCAAACATTGCATGAAGTTCTTCCAAGAGTGAATCATCTGAGCTGTTGTCCATGTCAATTTTAAAGCTTTCCACTCATACTGTACGTCAACAATTTTATTTTTCCTGAGGACTTTTTTGCATAAAACAAAGCTGATACTTACAGAGAACTTCTTCAAGTCTCCTGAGCACTAAAACAGCAACCTATGAGCAATAGAATGCTCCTCAGTGGTGTTCAGTGTGCCAAGAGAAAGCCCGGGAGGAGAGATTGACTTCAATGTAATTTTAGCCCTCAAATGTGAATAATCTATTAAATTAAATAGAACTGGTTTACATTTAGGAAAATCTGAAGATATTCAAACTTTAAGATGACCCACAGGAAAATTTTATTCGCATTTTATGAGATCTCTTACCGTGCAAAGGTGCAAGTGTGCACAATCTGCTTGACTTAGAATCACCCAAGTGCTCACTGTCCATTTCCATAGCAACAAACCCACCAAAAATGGCCCAGTTCCTTCAGTCCTTTACTGTATACAACGCAGAATGCTTATCTGAAATGCACAGACACACTTTGAAGACATGCACACTGATCAGAAACTACCAAATATTCAGGAGGAGACTTTCAGAGTTTCAGAGTTTAAAGGCAATTTCCATGTTTTGCATATCTGATTGTAACATACATGAAAAAAGAAGACATACAACTTTGTGCAAAGTTGTTTAAGTAATGGATTCATGTTAAGGATCTGTTCTGAGACGCCCTCTAAGCACACTGCGCACAGAATGATGGGCTGTCCGTGAATGGGGTTGTAATTTCCAGTGAAATGTGTAATTATGCTTTCGCAGAACTTGTCAAGACGGTTACCTGTTAAGAGTAGGAGGGAGATTAATATATAAGAGTGTTTCTTCATGCTGAAAGGAAGTGAGAGAGGAATAGAATTCGATGAATAGAGAGAAAGAATGAGAGCTTAGTTTCATTCAGTGATTTTTCTGCAAATGTCTATCTGTAAATTTGGTCCTTGTCTTATGACATTCATCAAGGAACATTGGACATCCACTATGTATTGTGAAGAAAAGACTGAATTTTTGGACCATTGAGTACTTGTATCAATGTTATTTTTGAATAGGTTTTTAAATTATTATTATTAATTTTTGTAGAGTTCTGTAGTTTCAGAAAGATCTCATGATTTGTCAAGGTACCAGAGTCTACAACTAAAAGTCAGAGATCTCACTATGAACTACTAATAACTGATTTAATCTAATTTGTTCCCCAAATAAATTTTAGGAGAAACATCTAAAATGAAGTGGATACTTACATGAAATCTCCATTACACCTGAACTACAAAAGAGCAGCATTTTCATGTTTTTTTATTGTTTTATTTTATTATTTCAATGCTGATTTTCTCACTCTGCAGGAAAAGAAACAAGAATGAGATCCACTGTATTTGTGAAGAAAAGACTGAATTCTTGGACCATTATGTACTTTTCATAGTAGCCTATCAATGTTCTTTTTGAATAGATTTTCTTTTTCAAAAGCACTTCTGTTCACTTGAATTTTTCTCAAAGAAGCAGCACTTCAGCTTGCATTTTCTGTCAAAGCATGAACGTACGTTCAAACTGGCGTCATTTTAAGCCCAAAATTCAGTCCTAAACGGATTCCAAAGTTTGTTTCACTCCAAAATACATATTCATTAATGGTTTACTCATTGCCTTCAACCAAAACGTGACATTCCACTGAAGAAAGTTCCTTGTGGTGTTGGTATGAGTAATGAATGTTAACAAATCCCATGGTGTTATAGCTACTTTTAAAGAGAATTTTGCTCTCGTTATATTTTATTGGTTTCACAAGATTGACTTTAATCATCATATTTAAAGGACAAACCAAATCAGCTTTTGAACTGCAAGTTCATTTAAAGTCCAATAGATGGCAGAATACACAAACACTTCGTAATCTACCCCAAAATCTGTCAAAATCAACATTAAATGGATAGTTCACCTCAAAATCATTCTGTTAAGGTTTACTCACCCAATACATAGTTACAGGTCCGTATGACTTTTCTTATTTGCGGAAACAAACGACAATTCGTAGAATGTCTTTGAACGACAATGAATGGTGACTGAAGATGTCACGTCCACAAACCCAACATAAAAGCAGTCCTTATAGCTATATTTCAAGTTTTCAAAAGTCATACGATAGCTTTGTGTGAGGAACAGACTGATATCTAGGCCTACGTCATATTCTCTGATAATCTTCCCCTCAAGTGGGCGGTTGACCGTTGAACTTGAAACCGGACTAGTGAGTTGAACTCGACAACACGGGTTAATTCACTTTTAAAGAGTTATTCATTGCAGAGATTAGACTCAAATGAAACTTACATTCACAAATTAGCCACTTTTCTAATGTAAGCGTAGGAACGGTTCATGACACAATCGATATAGTGTTAAAAATTCGCCTGAATAACGCTTTTATTATTGTGAATTGATCATTTTGAGGCTGATAATCTTCCCCTCAAGTGGGCGGTTGACCGTTGAACTTGAAACCGGACTAGTGAGTTGAACTCGACAACACGGGTTAATTCACTTTTAAAGAGTTATTCATTGCAGAGATTAGACTCAAATGAAACTTACATTCACAAATTAGCCACTTTTCTAATGTAAGCGTAGGAACGGTTCATGACACAATCGATATAGTGTTAAAAATTCGCCTGAATAACGCTTTTATTATTGTGAATTGATCATTTTGAGGCTTTTTCTCAGTCACTTGATTTTTCCTTTCTATTTGGAGTGTTACAAGTTCTTGGTGCATAAAGAAGATCTGTAAAGTTAGACTAAAGTCTCAAATCCAAAGAGAATTTCTTTATAAAAGTTAAGAGTTAACCACGCTACCTAAAACACCTTGTTTAACCACTCCCCCACATGTCTACGTCACGATGTGGAAGATTTGCATAACGCTGCCCAAATGTTCACACAAAGAAAGAGGTAACTTTGATTCTTGCTTTAGTATTGTTGTTGCCGCCGCCGCCATTTCGTGAAGAAGCTGTGTGTTTCGTTGTGAAAGCAAAACGACTTTGTTTGGTCTTCCAAAAGAGGACGATTTCCGCTTCGTCATGCCTGAGCTGATCCGTGCTGGTCGCTGAGGAAAACATCAACTTTGTGCTGTGGATCGCCGGATCGGCTTTTGAAGCGGAGTCCAGCCCGGGGTCGTCACATGTTGTTTCCGCAAGCCCGCCTCCCCGCCCTCCACCGCTCACTCTAGCCCGCCGTGTGTGGACGCTGTGTTTCGTTGTGATGCACGAAGCTGGCCAATACAGCACACCTCGCTTTTCAGACCAATGAGCTTTGTAGAAATCGACGCGTTTCAGAAAGGCGGGGCATAGAAGAGAACCAATAATGTACGTTATGTGGAAAATAATGTGTTTTTTTAACTTTAAACCGCATAAACACATTCCATTACACCAAATACACAAAATAATGTTCTTTTTAGCAACATCATAGGACCCCTTTAAAACATTTCTCATTTAGTTTTGGCGTCCAAAACATTTAGTAAAATTAAGATTAGTTATGTTATTTGTATCAATTGATAAAACAATTTAACTAATTAAACACACACACACACACACACGTGACGATCTACAAAGTTAGGGACCCTTCGAGAGCGCTGTGTGGGGATTTTACGCTTTTCAATCACATAGGTAAAATCGCCCCGCTCCCTGAGGTCTCCTGTGCGTCTCGACGCTCTTTGTGTTCAATGTGATCAGACAGCGAAACGAAACACACCGACCGTTGTCAGGTGCCTGGAACCACACCGACGCCGATCACAGCGCAAACACCGGCTTTTCTACAGCCTTTAACATTCATATCACCACCTTAAATCTTTAATCAGGTTAGTGTTTGTTTGGTTTACCTACTAAAAGCGTACGAAATGAAAGCAGGGCGCGTTTGGTGCGTTGCAGTCCACTGCGGAACACGCGCATATGTGTTATACGTCTTTATTTGTGTTATTTATACACTAAAATCTATCGATCACAAACGCATTAGGTGTTTAATCTTTGATTTGAATATAAATGTGCAAATAAGCCTTACTGCAACATAATGTGGCTCTTCTGTCTTAAAGTGATGGTAATACAGTCGTACTTTGATGTAGACCGTGGTACTGACATTGTACTCCAAGGTACTTTCAAGAATACCATGGTACTACAATGGTACCTGTTTAAAAAGTCATGGTAGTACATGATATTATGTCCAAACCATGTTACATGTCAGTGCTTTTTAGATCAGGCTATACCATGGTAAATGTATCAAAACAAGTTGTACTTTTTTGTACATATACAAAGAGGTACTCTTCTATTAGCATGTTTTTGACATGTACTGTCAAAAAACATGTTATTTTTTTAGTTATCTCGTGTAAATACCATGGTAATAGGTATTTCCATGGAACTAAATAATTATCATAATATGATAATAATTTAGCTCCATGAAAGTACAGTATCTCACAGAAGTGAGTACACCCCTCACATTTTTGTAAATATTTTATTATATCTTTTCATGTGACAACACTGAAGAAATGACACTTTGCTACAATGTAAAGTAGTGAGTGTACAGCTTGTATAACAGTGTACATTTGCTGTCCCCTCAAAATAACTCAACACACAGCCATTAATGTCTAAACCGCTGGCCACAAAAGGGAGTACACCCCTAAGTGAAAATGTCCAAATTGGGCCTAATTAGCCATTTTCTCTCCCCGGTGTCATGTGACTCATTAGTTTTACAAGGTCTCAGGTGTGAATGGGGAGCAGGTGTGTTAAATTTGGTGTTATCGCGCTCACTCTCATGGCAAAGAACTCTCTGAGGATCTGAAAAAAAGAATTGTTGCTCTACATAAAGATGGCGTAGGCTATAAGAAGATTGCCAAGACCCTGAAAGCACGGTGGCCAAGACCATACAGCAGTTTAACAGGACAGGTTCCACTCAGAACAGGCCTCGCCATGGTCGACCAAAGAAGTTGAGTGCACGTGCTCAGCGTCATATCCAGAGGTTGTGTTTGGGACATAGACGTATGAGTGCTGCCAGCATTGCTGCAGAGGTTGAGGGGTGGGGGGTCAGCCTGTCAGTGTTCAGACCATACGCCGCACACTGCATCAAATTGGTTTGCATGGCTGTCGTCCCAGAAGGAAGTCTCTTCTAAAGATGATGCACAAGAAAGCCCGCAAACAGTTTGCTGAAGACAAGCAGACTAAGGACATGGATTACTGGAACCATGTCCTGTGGTCTGATGAGACCAAGATAAACTTATTTGGTTCAGATGGTGTCAAGCGTGTGTGGCGGCAACCAGGTGAGGAGTACAAAGACAAGTGTGTCTTTTCTACAGTCAAGCATGGTGGTGGGAGTTTCATGGTCTGGGGCTGCATGAGTGCTGCCGCACTGGGGAGCTACAGTTCTTGAGAGACCACAGGATGCCAACATGAATTGTGACATACTGAAGCAGAGCATGATCCCCTCCCTTTCGGAGACTGGGCTGCAGGGCAGTATTCCAACATGATAACGACCCCAAACACACCTCCAAGACGACCACTGCCTTGCTAAAGAAGCTGAGGGTAAAGGTGATGTATTGGCCAAGCATGGGCATCCTCAAACAGAAGGTGGAGGAGCGCAATGTCTCTTAACATCCACCAGCTCCGTGATGTGTGATGAGTGGAAGAGGACTCCAGTGGCAACTTGTGAAGCTCTGGTGAACTCCATGCCCGAGAGGGTTAAGGTAGTGCTGGAAAATAATGGTGGGCGCACAAAATATTGACATTTTGGGCCCAATTTGGACATTTTCACTTAGGGTGTACTCACTTTTGTGGCCAGCGGTTTATACATTAATGGCTGTGTGTTGAGTTATTTTGAGGGGACAGCAAATTTACACTGTTATACAAGCTGTACACTCACTACTTTACATTGTAGCAAAGTGTCATTTCTTCAGTGTTGTCACATGAAAAGATATAATAAAATATTTACAAAAATGTGAGGGATGTACTCACTTCTGTGAGATACTGTATGTTAAAATGTAATGACATCATAGTGTGATACCATCACTTTACCATAGTGCAACCACAGTACTTCTTTAAAAGTGTATTACAGAGTAACCTGAGGTTAAGTGTCTTTGTCAAGGGTACAGTCACTACAGTGGCGATAGGATCAACCTTATGGGGTTCAAACCTACAACCTTTGGATTGCCAGCCTAGGCCTTTAACCATTAAGCTACATTAGAATTTGGAATATTAGTGTAGTTATTTAAAATGGTTTTATTTTGGAGTAGTTTGGTGTAGTGGTTAAAGAGCTGAGGTGATAAAGAGAAGGTTTTGGGGTTGAGTCCCAAAAGTGCCAGTTGATGAAGCCTTTGTAAACCACAGTTCAGAATGTAATGCATTAAAGAGGTTTTTAAGTTGTCATATTGTCAGTTATGAAGAATAACTGGCTCTTCTGCATCATATATCACTGTCTATGGGTTTCGCAGATCACTGCATAATTTGCTAATGTGTGCAGTGTTTTATAAACGTAATATTGATGCGTTTAGTCTTCTGTCCCGCCACAGAAAGTCCGACAGTAATCTGGTTCATTTCAAACAAAGTCAGTATACGTTTGGTTCGCTTCAAAGTTGCCGTTCAATTTTCATTATTAGTGCATACTTTTTATTGCTGTTCAGATGCAAAGTGACATTTTTTCTGTGACAGATTCAGTTAATGGCTATTAATTATACCATCTCATTCATGTCCACAGTGGCATGCAATTTAATACGTGACAAATTTTAATGCCTAAGGTTAAGGGTTTGTTCAGATCCTTAGCTGTAATTGCGCGCAACAGTAATTGCTAGCCGCAGCTTGCCTTAGAACACAAAATTCCCTGATGTTAAAACTGAACTGACTCTACAGGATGGAGAATCACCAATAACTGGCACAACGTCCGTGTTGTAACAGGCTCAGAAATGTCCTGTGTGTTTTGAAGTGTTTTATTTGCCACATATATCTTTATAACGTCCTGTTCCTGGGCAGTGCTTGATCTCATGTGTGATGGTCTGTAAATAGACCGTCATGTTCAGTGTAAATCAAGAGTCTAATCTGTGGTATCAATGAATAGCTGTTGACCTTGGCCATTCGTTTCAAGTCGATTGCCCCCGCTTCGACTACACTGGCTACTTTTCCACCCTGTTTACTGTAAGCTTTCTTTATGTTCATGCGTCTTGAACTTGTATAAGAGAAGCTTTATGTGAGTTAATTTGTGGAACGGATGTGGGTTGCGTTGGGTTGGTGAAACGAAGCAGTGGTTGTGATTGTGAATGATATAAATAGTGACTCTCTTCCAGGTAACAGAAGATAGTCTGTTTCACCAGTTCAGGAGGTTTGATGTGTTTTAAGTGAGCAAATGACATTCAATAAGAATTATTCATTTATGAGTTTTATTATTTATTTATTATTTAATGAGAATTATTCATTTAACTTGTTTTGATGGATTTCACTGTGGGCATTGACATGAGACTGTCAGTCGGCTTTTATGTTGATGTCTAGATTAAGTTGAGCTGTCGTTTATTGACATTGTCTTGAAAACCTGAGCAACAGCAAAATGTTTGCACAGGAAAACACCTCTTACATTTTTTTTTTCAGAACCTGTTTTAAGAAAAATTGATTTGGTACATTTAAAGGGATAGTTCAGCCAAAAATGAAGATTTACTCTCAAGGCGCACCCGGATTTAGATGAGCTTGTTTGTTCATTGGAACAGATTTGGAGAAATGTAACATTATATCACTTGCTCACCAATGGATCCTCTGCAGTGAATGGGTGCCGTCAGAATGAGACGTCCTCTATTCGTAATACTGCTTTCTCCAGTAAAAAAGGTGTCTAGTCTGAATAAGGAGAGAAATATGCACAAATTAAGCACTGTTTGCAAGCAAAAGGAGTTTTAAACCAATATGTCAGTGGATTTTGATGTGAGACAGCAATAGGGATGGACTTTTTCACTGCAGGAAGCATTATTATGAATTATGGACACATTTTTGTCCAGACGTTATGGTTTAAGTATGGCTGTGCAAAACATCGCATGCGATTTTCATGCTCATCCTTGTCAGTAAAGCCTATCTGTTAACCGCAATAATGCCGGCGATTTGAAACTCTATTTTGCGTAGCTTGTCAGTGATCTATGGCTCTGTGTAGTAAATGCCGCTCCATCTGAAAGCATGTGCTGGAGATTTTACTACTACACGAACCGTCGTTACTGACGAGATGAGCATGAAAATCACATTCGATTTTTTGCACAGCCCTAGTTTAAAGTTAAAACGCCTTAATGGTGGGTTTGTTTCTTACAAACATGCAGCTTTTCTGGAGTCATGTGGATTGCTTTTGTGTATTGTGATGTTTTTATCAGCTGTTTTGATTCTGACGGCACCCATTCACTGCAAAACATCCATTGGTGAGCAAGTGATGCAATTATACATTTCTCCAATCTTTTCTGATGAATAAACAAACTCATCTACGTCTTGGATGGCTTGAGGGTGAGTAAATAATGGTCTAATTTTCATTATTGGGTGAACTATTCCCCTCAACTAGCCTACCTGTCCCAAAATGCATTTCTGTGGCAGTTACATTTGAAAGCTGGAAGCGGTATCTTAAAAAACGCCTGAAGATGTCAATTTTAATTATGTAATGACTTCTGAACATATTTTTAGCGTTAAAAAAAAAAAAAAAAAAAAAAAACAAAAAGAAAAAAAAAAAATCTAACCTTCAACATTCTATATTGTGCAAGAGAATTGCTCTGACAGCAGCCTTCAGTGGGGTAATATCTTTCTGCTGTGTAGGAAAGCCCTTTTTATACAAAGGTGCCGCCTGTAATGTGCTTTGAAACATGCAGCCTTATTCTATGTGGTGACGTAATTTCACCTGAAACAGGAAGACAGGGCGGGACAAATCAAGCAGCCCCGACCCTCTTTTTAAATAGCCAATAGCATTCGTTTATATCTCACGTGTCAGAAGGGAGCTGTTTGAGCTCGGTAAAGGCTGTCTTTGACAGCGACAGTCTATGATTACCCCCTAGAAGATTCAATATGGAAACTCTAATAAAACAAAATAGTGGTGCTAATCATGCTGAGAGCGGTACTTAAAGTTTTTAATATATGCCCGACTCGCAGCATATGTCCGCTCGCGTGCGATCGCGTCTCTGACCGTAGGCCAAGTCCAGATCAGCTGTGTGCGCAGCCGGGTTCGCGTGAAACATGTGAAACCAGACGCTCGTTTGTAACCAATAGAAAGCATATTTACACTGTCTGAATCGCTCCCTATCATCTACATTGTGCACTTCGAACCATTCACCGTACAGGAAATACTACACTGAACAAGCGACCGATCTTAGCCGCAGCTTCAGCGCCTATTTATAGTGCAGGGGGCGGGCGCTTCGGATTCTAGAGAGCATTTGATTGGTCAGAAGATTTGATGAGAAGATGAAGTACGATGTGACGTCAAAAAAATCGTTGAGCCGTTTTGGCGGAAGTGACAAACTAAAATCTTTGAATTCTTATATCTTCTAAATGCTAATTTTGTTACTGTTTTGGAGCACACTGCTTATAGATAACCTTAAGAATAACATATTGATACTAACACCCAAAAAAAAAAACTTTAATTTTGATTTCATGGGGACTTTAACAGCAGTAAATTTCATTATGTGCATCTAAGTGTGATGTTTAAGTACAAATACAGTGTAATTAGTTTTGTGGTGCCACACTGTGCAAACACTGTCTACTTACACAGATGCTATCAGGAATAAGTATTATAGCAATGTTTATTCAGTAAACATGAAAGATGAAGTGGTGAAATGTATTTTTTTGCAGTTGGAAATTGTACTTCCATTGTGTGCGTCCCAGCAGTCGAAATCAAATTAAAATGTTGGGAAAAATTGTACATAGCCTAGTTTTATTGTAACATTTCGTTAAGATAATAATAATAATATTAATAATGTGATATTCATGGTTACTTGTGATGTTTAAAGGGTTAGTTCACCCAAAAATGAAAATATTGTCATTAATTACTCACCCTCGTGTTGTTCCAACCCCATAAGACCTTCGTTCATCTTAGGAACAAAAATTAAGATATTTTTGGGGGGGGGATGAAATCCGAGGCTCTCTTCACCTCCAGAGACGGCAAGGTAACTACCACTTTCAGGTCCCTAAAAGTACCAAGTCGTCCGTGTGACATCAGTGGTCAATAAAACAAAATTAACGACTGTATTCCACATTTTCGTCTCTACTGCGTCACTTGTGGACGCGCGTTCACGACAGTACCATGACGCGAGCGTGGACACCGCCGCCACACACTCGCGTCATGATACTGTCGTGAACGCGCATCCAAAGTAGTAGAGACGAAAATATGGAATAAAGTCATTATTTTTGTTTTCTTTGCGCAAAAAAGTATTCTCGTAGCTTCGTAACTTTACAGTTGAACCACTGATGTCACACGGACTATTTTACAGATGTCCTTGCTACGTTTCTGGATGTTGATTGTGTTAATTACATTGCTGTCTATGGGAGGGGCAGAGAGCCCTCAGATTTAATCAAAAATATCTTAATTTGTGTTCCGAAGATGAACGAAGGTCCTACGGGTTTGGAACAACACAAGGGTGAGTAATTAATGACAGAATTTTCGTTTTTGGGTGAACTAACCCTTTAAGTGCAAACTGACACAACTGCAAAACTACTTTAACAGATAATATCGAGAATATTTACTATAGTTGTCAATATTTACTTGGGAGACATTTGGTTTTAGTTTAAATGAATCCTTAGAGCTAGAATCTGTAGCATTTAGTAATTCCATTAAGTGCTTCTCAGCAGTCGGTGTGATCAAATTAAGAAGACTGGAAGAAATGTACATATTTTTATTAAATATGTTTAAATTAAATCAGGCCGAATACGTTTACTGTCAGTTCGTGGGTGTGTTAACTGCCCAAGTTAGCTAACCTGAAATTCTTTCAGACCAACTGATAAATCTTTTTCAATGTTGTCAGTACAGTACAATAACCTCTTTGACCAACTCCTGGTGAAAACTCTAGTGCCTATGGTAAATTATTCATCAGCATTTTCCATAGCTGTCCTATGGTTATGTAAGTTTCCGAGGGAACGGACACTTTCTCTATGAATGCGGTTCCACACTATTTCAGGCACTCGCGCCCCGCAGGGTTCCTCTGACGTGCAGGAGTTGTCGTTTTGTTTAGTTGGAAACTGGCATTTCAGTTTTGATTCCAAGACGCAACAAATAGAACATTTACTTCAGTTTGCTAGCTAGGCACAATGATTTAATTTAAAGTCTTAAGAAGAATAAACTAGAAGTTCGGCCTTTTGTTTTGCCATTACATAAGTGGTGTCGATCAGTTAGCCTGATAGTTATGATATAATTTGAGTAATCAAAGTTTCCTGTGTAAAATTTCATTTTTGGATACGTCCACGTGTGCATTACTGTGCAAGTTTTAATGTAATCATAATGTAATGTCAATTCTGTCAGAGGCGATTTAAGCCCTCATAGCCTTCTGCTTGATATAAGATAACACTGCTTAGTTTAAGATAGCACTAGATGTTTGCTTATCTCAAGGTAGTGTGTACAAAGGTCAAAAGTTCTCACAATATTATCTTCTCCTCTCAAGAGATCCTCCCCTTTCAGAAAGAACATTTGCAATCTGTAATTAAGCATGACGCATTATAATAATTACAAATGAATTGCTTAGAAAAATTTGATTGTAATTATACTTTATCGTGGTATAAACAATAATAATAATAATAGAGTTTTACTTAAAAATGACCTAAGCCTGAGCTACTAGTCATTTATAAAATTAAGTCGTTTTGTTCATATCTATTAGTACATTTCTCATAAAGTTACTTTTTAGCAAGACTTCATACAATTTACTCTGGTTTGTAGCAGAACAATTACATAACATACTACATTAGTCTTTGTCCTATATTACACTATTAATCCTGTTTATGCTTTTATCAGCAGTAGTACTTTTGTAGTACTGCTTGAACAGATTTAGAAATTGTGGATAATGGAACAGGCCATCCAGGATGTAGCATTACATCACTTGCTCATTAATAGATCCTCTGCAGTGAATGGGCGCCGTCAGAATGAGAGTCCAAACAGCTGATAAAAACTATCACAGTAATCCACACCACTCCAGTCCATCAGTTAACGTCTTTTGAAGTGAAAGCTTCTGTGTTTTACTAAGAAACCAATCATTAAGACTTTTTCAACTTCAAACTGTTGCCTCCAGCTAAAATATGGGTCCTCTATCTGTAATATTGCTTTCTTCAGTGAAAAAATGTCTGAATCAGGAGAAAATATGCACAGATCAAGTTTACAAGCAAAAACAGCTCTTAAAAATATATATTGGTGGATTTTGATGTGAGAGGACAACAGGGGATGGATTTTTTTCACCGGAGGAAGTGGTTATATGGATTATGGGCTCATATTGTGGCAGGAAGTGACGGTTTAAAGTTAAAATGCCTTGATTATGAATTTGTTTCTTACAAACATAGTTTTAGGCATGAGTTTTTCACTTCATAAGACTTTATTGCTTGGACTGAGTGGTTGTGAGTGATTTTTTTATCAGTCTGTTTGGACTCTCATTCCTGACGGCACCCATTCACTGCAGAGGACAGTTGTGCGCAAGTGATGTAATGCTAAATTTCTCCAAATCTGATGAAGAAACAAGCTCATCTACGCCGGGGATGGCCTGAGGCCAAAAATGGTCATTTCTTGGTTAAAAACACCCTTTCCAAGTAAGCATTTTAAAAGTGCAGGCGATTCACTGTTATACCCGACTCTTACGAACCGACACAATACAGATCAAGGATGTAACTTTCTTATGATAATTTTAGCAGCAAATGACGTAATGTATCAAATTTCTGGGCCACTGGTCATTGTTAGTTATTAGTGATATTAATGATATGAGTATGCATCTTTTGCCTGTGTGTGTTGTGTCCCTGGGGGTTTGTTTTAAAATACATATCAGTTAGTACGTTTGGTTACCTAATGGAAATTCAGGTCTTGACCTAGTTTCTTTGTGGTTATGTGGCATCTTTTTGCTTGCCGGTTTACTGTTTTGTACTTCAAGTGTGGATTTGTAGATTTTCCGTTTGTGTGGTTCATATTGAAGTGTTTAATAATTTTAGCTAATAGGGATGCTCCGATCGATCAGCCGATAACCACATTTTATGACTCGATCAGTACTCACTACACTTGGCCGATCTCACGAACCGATCGCAATTTGATGACGTCAACGCGTGACGACGTACATGATACGTTGGGACATAAATGATTTGGCGCCACAGTCAAGTCATCGCCGGTGTGGAAATGCTATGACGTTTTGAGAAACAATGAAATATTTGCTATTTGTCGTGTATGTTTTGCGTGATGATATGATGAATAGATGGTTAATTTTTAACAGCAGATTCAGTGACATTAGAGCTGATCTGCGCCTCACTGCACGCGTCTGCGGCGCGTTACGGCTCCATGGCTACCGGAGTTCTGACGATTTGTGTTGCACGCTCCGATTGTGCTATCAGTGCAGACTGATAAACAAACACAGACCAGAAGTTAACTTCGGGCCAGGCACGTGCGCCCGATGAAACCGTCTATATAAAGCTTGAAGCATCAGAATCGGTATCGGCCGATCACCATAACAAGAAATCGGTACTCCGTATCGGCTGCAAAAATCCTGATCGGAGCATCCCTAGTAGCTAAGATTAATTTATATTTTGTACAATAGTACATTGGGGAGATAGTGTGTGGGAGTTTAAGTGTGTGTCCAGCACGTCCGTTTGGCAAAGCAAGGCAGTTGTTGTCTGGGAAGGATTCCTTACCAGCATTGGTAACTTCAAAGTCTATTTTGTTGTATTTCATGATTGCGTTAAGATCAAAAACAGCCCTTTGCTCTCTTTTCTTTTTGTGTTTCATTAGACATTTGCGACCACTTATGAATAATTGACTTTTGAATTCTTCTGCCTAAAGTGGGAAATATGTGTCGGAAACTCTGGAATCGTGAACAGTGCCTGGCTGAGGGAGTTTCATAGCATCCTGCTTCTGTAGAATCTGAGCACACTTTGCCAGACAATGTCAATGACGTTCGTACATAATTTCTATATATGTAAATTTGACACCCATTTGGATTGTTGGAGGAAAGCATTGTTTGTCAGAATGTGAATATGCAAAGCAAATAGTTTCTAAAAATGTATTGGCTGAGGTGTCACATTATATAGTTATAATATCATGCTTTTATGCAGCACTTTATTGTCACACTTACACTGTCTGAGGAACTTTTTAATTCACTGGGGTAATCCAACACAGGAGCGAGGAATGACACATGTACAGACGAAGTAGATCCAACAGGGGAGAAACGCAAAGACAGGAGCTTAAATGCTAGGGATAATTTCATAGGGCCCTAAACTTAGATTTTATGATAGAGACAATGCATTTATGCCAGCTATAATATCTACTATATATATGTTAAAGACAGTATCACATTACAAACAATATAACATTTATTCTTGCTATAATCCCACATTTTAAACCTATTTAGGCTCTAAATATTATCCTGTTACTATCACAGTGGTTTTAATAAGGTTGTAAGAACTGCTTCACACCTCTGCCTCCAGTGGCTTATTGCTTTAACAACATTCATTAAACAACATAGTAAATATCAAAGGTCACATATAGTAGGTCAGAAAGGGCATTGAAGAGTTTCTAAAACTGGTTATTCTGGGATTATAGGGTCATCAAGGGTTCAACTACATCAGAAATGTCTGCAGTTATTGTGTGTCCTTTATGTGGCATCCCCTTCTGCTGGCTGTAGAAGAGTATTTAAAACTCTAGACGGTGCCCTCATGATGCAACGTATATTAAGTTGTGTTCATGTAAGCTACCATTTACTGTCTTTAGTAATTCCCTATAGAACCGCGGTATCGTCATTCCCTAGTTGTGCTTTAACGTTTCACATCCGTTGCTTTGGCGCAGATCCGTCGTCATATGGTCTGTTAGATCAGACACTGTTAATCCACACAAACAAATTTGTAGGGACAAAAAAAAACTGTCCACAAGAGACTATTGACATGGGTCGCGCTGTTGTGAGAGTAACGGGCATCCGGATGACCTGATGAATGGCTGGGAGGCATAATAGCTAGTCTCACGTTGCCTGGCACCAGGGAAAGAAATTGTGTCCTTCTTCATGCTTTGCCGGCTAAAGACCGACTTCTGTACTCGCGCGGTGTCTTCATGTATTTATTACTAGCCTCTTCTTAAGTGTATGGCTGGTCCTGCTAGGTCATTTGAGTGGTTGCTACTTGCTAGAGTCATCTTGCTGTGCCATTTCTGGTCTTTTGAGTCTTTACTAGGACATTTTGGGTAATAATCTGGGTCTTCTGAGCAGATGTTAGGGCACGTGAGTGGTTTCTAGTAGGGCTGCAACGTAATCGCAGCGATCATTATTCGCTCTTGTTAGTAAAGCCGGTTCTGTAATCAGCGGTAAATCTCCATCACATGCGTGCTTTCAAATGGAGCAGCATTTACTACACAGAGCCGTTGTTCACTGACAAGCTGCGCAAAACCACGATCATATATGATCTTTTAGGGAAACTGCTATCTTTTAGGTCATTACTAGGACCTTCTGGGTAGTTACTGGGGTCCTCTGAGTGTTGCTAGGGTCAATTGAGTGGTTGCTAGGGTCATCTGGGTCGTTTCTTGGGTCTTTTGGGTGGTTGCTTGGGCCATTTGTGTCTTTTCTAGAGTCTTTTGGTTTTGGGTGGTTACTAGGACCTCTGGGTGGGTGCTGGGGTCTTCTGAGTGTTGCTAGGGTCATCTAGGTCTTTTGGGTGGTTGCTAGGACCTTCTGAGTGGTTGCTGGGGTCAACTGGGTGGTTGTTAGGGTCAAATGAGCGGTTGCTATGGTCATCTGGGTAATTTCTTGGGTCTATTTGCATGGTTGCCACTAGGGTTGGGTACCGAAACCCGGTACCAATATGGCACCGGTACCTATGTAATTGGTATGTACTAGAACCGAATCCGAACGCAGATTTCGGTGCCATGCCTGAGCGATCGATTGAAATAAATAAATGTCCGCTGGTTACTCCGAAAGGCGTAAGAAGCATCACTCACTGGCACCCGCACTGAAAATAATTTTCCAGACTGAAAAGCACGTGACTCAGTCGGAAGCTCTAATAATACAATCCAGCACATCTTTGTAGAGCGAGAGTGTCCATGTTGTTTTCACATCCGACTTAAAAGCACAGCTCGGGAATGAGATCATCCGCACGGAGTGCGTGAATAGACAGTAAACTGTACTACGAGTGCTCTGTGGCACAGGTAGCCTTCCGTTACTTAAGGCTAAACCTGCTTACAATGTAAAATGCCTAAAGCTACCCCATCCCTTGTAGTCACACTTTCCTACCTGCTGTCAACAAAGAGACATTAAACGCTTGTTTACCCACAACACCATCAAATCTTCCTTTTGTTCATAAAAAAAAAAGGCTGATGAGGCTTCTTAGTCACCGAATGATGCAGAAAATACCTGTGGCTCCATCTACTTTTGTAAAAGAATCCTTCGATTACAATAGAGTTATGAATGAGGGGTGCCCCGGACGCTCTTTTGCCCGGACATGTCCTCTAGTGTATTGAGAGCAACGTCACACACGCACAGAGGTACAAATAGGGCTCGGGAGAACAGGCCGGGATTACGGCGGTTAAGATTGCCCACAACAGGATAGTATCTGGATATTAAATCGGGCTATATAATCTGATCTTAATCCCGCTGAAGAATTCTACTGACCCCCGTTCTGCCGCCTGCTCCCGCAACGCGTTTCGCTCCCGCGTTTTTTGTGTCCACTCCTTTAAACATTCTAATTTTGTGTATAATTTTGGCGCATCAGGGAGCCGCTTTCAGGATGCGATGTAACGATCAATTTCGCGATCACACGCATGTAAAGGGAGCACATCTTACAAGGTCAGATATTGTCAATGAGCTCAGGATCTGTTGAGCAGCAAATACTCCATCATGGTCTTGTCAGTCATCTCTCCTTAATCTTGACCTGGCTGTGATCAGTCAAATCTGACTACTGCAGCTCTTGTTGGATGCAGGGTTTCCAAGTCCGCGTTTTTTCCACAGAATCGGGCTACTTTTAAACTGTTGCCATAGATTGATTTTCCCAAGTGGGTTAAAGGTTTGAAATAATGCATACATTACATTTGAATGAATTCTTTGTTATTGAAAACTTAGCATTCGACCTTATGATATAAACTTTCACAGACTTTCTCATTAACTGTTCCCTCCTGGTGGAATGACCTTCCCAAATCAATCCGAGCAGCTGAGTCCCTAACAATCTTCAAGAAATGACTAAAAACACAACTGTTCCATCTTTATTTGACCATCTAACTCTAGCAATCTCTATTCTAATGCTCCACTAATCATAATTTGATCTGCTTGTTTTTTTATCTAAAAACTTGACACTCTAACATTTGCACTCTCTATTCTATTTCTATTCTAATGGCCAATCCATCATTTTTGGGGGATTTTTTTAATTTATTTATTTTCTAATAAGTATCGGTTCAGGCACTGTTTAGGCACCGAGACCGTTTTAAAAGTATCGATTTGGCACCGGTATTGAAAAAAACCCAAACGATACCCAACCCTAGTTGCCACCCAGGGTCATCTGAATTTATTGGGTCTTTTGGGTGGTTACTAGGTTGCTAAGGTCTGGTTACTAGGTGGCTACTAGGTTTCTGGTTTATTTTTTGTCTCTTTTGGGTTGATGCTAAGGTGTTCTAAGTGTTGCTAGGGTCAAGTGGGTGGTTGCTAGGGTCATCTGGCAATTTCTTGGTTTTTGGGTTGTTCCTCATATGGTAATCTGTGGCATGTCTAAGGGCTTTTTGGTGGTTACTATGGTCTTCTGGGTAGTTGCTTAAAGGCCCAAATCTCTTTAGAATTTTTTCCCATTTTATTGTCTGCCAATTAAAAAACTGTACTGCAAAAATGTCACCTGAAAATAACGTCTTAATGTCTTCTTTGCCGTTTAATTGTGTAAGATTAATTGTTTTTTTCCCCCTAATTTTGTCTCTTCCTGTTCTTTCCAGTGTCTTCATTGTGATGGCGCATCCGGTGGGTGTGTCTCTGGTTTGATTGACAGCTTGTGCTAAAAGGAACGGACTACAGTGAGGAAAAGAATGAGTAGAGACCACTCCCCTCAAACATCATGAAGCTCAACTCATCCTGAATCGCACACACTTCACACAATCACACAATCGAACTTCCTCGCCATGGGCTCTGTGTACCTGTGGAAGTTGTCCTCCCAAAAGTTGGGATTCTTCCTGGTGAGTTTTGGCTTCATTTGGGGGATGATGCTGCTTCATTTCACCATCCAGCAGAGGGCGACACACGAAAGCAGCGCTCAACTACGTATGCAAATATTGGACCTCAGCAAGCGATATATCAAAGCCCTCGCTGAGGAGAACCAGAGCGTGATGGATGGACCCTACGTAGGCACCATGACTGCATACGGTGAGTCCTTGTGTACCAAAATATTTGCTTTTACTGTTTGGGGTTTGGGTTACGGTTAGGGTGGTAGGTTTATGGTTGGATAAGGGTTCAGGGTTCAACATATGTTCAGTTTGACTGGATTTATGGCTCCTGAATTCTTGATTTGTCTTTCATAATGTTGATTCTGCATTGATGCCTGCAATCCCAACATCCCAATATTCGCAAAACGGCAAAAAATCATTAATTCTTGATGTTTCCATGTAAATTTCGACCACATAGTTTCAAAGTTGGCATCTCATCATTTGACTGGATTTATCATTCTTTATTCCTTGCAATTGCTGTCATTTTCCTTTTAAGGTTTATGTTTTAAGACAAAATAAACTTGCAAGTAATATTGAATCTGCATTGATGCCTGCAAATCCAGCATCGCAGCATTCGCAAAATAACAAAAAATCATCCATTCTTGTTGTTTCAATGTAAATTTCGACAGCATAGTTTCATGGTTGACATCTCAATCTATTCGACTGGATTTATGGCTCTGGATTTTGTTGTTTTCCCCCTCAAATTTACGTGTTAAAATAAAATAAAAAACAAAAAAAAAAATTAAATGAAATAAAACAACCATGCAAACAATGTTGAATCTGCATTGATTCCTGCAATCATAACGTCGCAATATTGCAATATTCGCAAGATGTCTAAAAGTCATGCTTTCTTGGTGTTTTTAAATGTAAATTTTGACCGCAAAGTTTTCGAGTTTACACCTCATCATTTGTCTGGATTTATGACTCTTGATTTTGTTAATTTTTCCCCCTCGAATTTACGGTTTAAGATTTAATAAAACAAACTTGCAAACAATGTTAAATCTGTGTTGATTCCTGCAATCATAACATCACAATATTCACAAAACGACTAAAAATCGTGCTTGCTTGGTGTTTAAATGCCATGTTAATCTTGCGTGCCTATAGAGTTGTATTGCATCCTTCATATCTCCGAAGAGTCTTTAGTTTTATCAGATTTATAAAAGAAAGGTACAGCTTTACAATTTGCTCCAAAAACAGCTGAGCTTCTGGAGACGTGCCGTGGGCGAAGCTGAAGAGTTGCAAGCATGTTCCTGTTGTTTACATTATATGCATTTACGTGCCGATTGCCAACAAAACACAAAGAAAACACACTGCATCCACGGTTGCGCTTCCTCTCCTAACCCGCTGGTTTCTTGGGAAGCTTAACCAGTCTATCTTTCCCCGACCTCAAAAACACTTCTTGAACGACATATGTCTCGAGCAAGTCCTGTGCAGCGCTGCCGACGACTTCCATAACCCAAATGAAGTACGTTGATGGGAGATCTTGCTCTCGCTCTGGTTGATGTGTGCGCGCGCTCTTCCGCGAGAAGTGCCCATATAAGGATTTCCGCCCTTCATGACGTCATGAAGGGCCATACTTGGAAAACAACTTTCAGAAACGTATTCAAATCCAGAAGGAGTGCATTTGGCACAGAAATACTCCATCATACGTCCAACTCGTGTTTTTAAACTTTGGCCATATTTAGCATCAGAATCCAACTCTTTAACCGTGTAAATAACTCAGAATGCAATGCCCTTTAAATGTAAATTTTGACCACAAAGTTTTTTTTTTAAGTTTACGTCTCATCATTCGTCTGGATTTATGACTCTTGATTTCGCTTTAGTTTTTTTCCCCTTAAATTTGTGTTTTGTGATAGTTGAATCTGCATTGATTCCTGTAAATGCAACATTGCAATATTTGCAAAAACTCATCCATTCTTGATGCTTCCATGTAAATTTTGACCACATAATTTCATAGTTGACATCTCATCATTCGATTGGATTTATGGCTCTTGATTCCTTGATATTGTTTTCATTTGCCTTCCAAATTGACATTTTAAAGTGCCCCTATTATGGGTAAAGAAAGGTTCATATTTTGGTTTTGGGAGTCCCCAACAACAGGTTGACATGCATGCAAGGTCAAAAACACTTTCATTGTCTTATAATATGCATTTATTTTTACCTTACTTGTTCAACGACTCCCAAATGATTCGCTCAATGATTTATTTTTCCAAACCCCTCCTTTGCGTGACGCTAATCTGCGGTGATTGGTCAGATTGGTCTCATTTTCATTTCATCATGCCTGTAATGCCTGATAAAGCAGTGTTTGTGAGCGCAGTGCTGCTTTTGTGTACAGCGTTATCGGGGAAACCGTTATTTTTACCGCTCCAAAAGCGGCACCTAGTGGCAAAGAATGAATCTGCATTTTCATTCAGACCAACAGGAAAAGACCAACAAGTGGGCGGGCAATATGCTAATGTTTCATGTTGATGTCAACATGAAACGGCTTGGGATTCATTTTAAAAACTACTCGTTTCAATGATTCAGTAGACTTTTGAGAGACAATAACTTTATACACGGTGCACTTTCAGATTTAAAACTTTGCAGGATGTTTTCATTCACTTAGAGCTGTTACACACTGCATGAAAGGTAATTTTCAAAAATCCATAATAAGGGCACTTTAAGATGAAATTAAACAAACTTGCAAATAATGTTGAATCCGCATCAATTCCTGCAAGAGAACATCGCAATATTGCGGTATTCGCAAAACAACCGAAAATGATCCATTCTTGATGTTTCAATGTAAATGTTGACTACATCGTTTCGTTGCAGACATCATCATACGACTAGATTTATGACTCTTGATTTCTTATTGCTTTCGTTTTCCTCTCAAATCTTTTCCATTCTTAATGTTTCAATGTAAATTTCAACCACATTTCATAGTTGACATCATTTGCATATAATGTTGATCTGCATTGATTGCTGCAATCGCAACATTTCAGAATGATTAAAAATCATAAATTCTTGATGTTTTGGTGTCAATTTTGATCCCATGGTTTTGTACTTGACATCGTACGTCGCTCTACATCGTCAGTCGCAGCCGAAACGGAACAAATTTTCTAGTTCACTTTTCGTCCACTGCTTTGCAGTAGAAGTTCTGAATGTTTTCTGCTCAAATGCAGCTCCATAAACAACCTGCAACCTTTGAATACATTTGAGGATGGTGTGAGGAATAGAGAGCCGTACTGTGAAGAAAAGCTGCAGGAATTCAAAAAACTGTGGGAGATGGAACACTGCAGTTGTGCAATTTGCATCCAGCAGTTAGTTTGAAGTCCGTTTTCATATCAGCTGCATAAATCGACATGGCTGCTGCACTGCTGCAGCACTACCCCTTATATCTCACCTCCTCTGGCTTTGTCTTTCCTGGCACTGTGTTCTTCCACTGCCTGTTTTAACCTATATTTAGCTCCCATGATGGCCTGAGGCTGCTGCTGAGAAGCAATGCCATGCAGAAATCGCATTTGTGATCAGCTGCAACCATAACAGGCAATGTTTAGAGAGACATCGTCATCGTTCTTAAACAGAAGAAAGCCACGACGGTGTCTGTTTTAGCCTTTCTTTCAGCACAGCCGTCGATAACTTATTCATGCCACTAATAGAGCTGCTCCGTTGGGCAAGAGGCCTCATTACGGCCCACGGATGACTATCGATCATAAGACACACACCATGCAGCCTTTTGCAAACAATACGCCCATCGTTTCCACTGCTAAACTGCTTTTTTTATGGGTGAAGTTGCAATTTGTTGATGTGTTTATCAAGTTCAAGAAGATTCCAGAGGCGTGTGGTGCAATTAAGCACCTGTGACTTTTGGGTTTTTTGGAGAATTGAGCCCAATAGCATGCAGGTGAAACGTTAATGCTAAGTAAAGGCCTATGCTTTTAGAGGAAACTCAACCGCTACGAGGAAGTACTTTGTTTCCTCAAGGCAGGGGTTTCGACAGGGAGATTGGGGTGGTGTTGCAGAGGGTGCAAAGTTTATTGTATGATCTCAAAATTCCTATATTAATATTACTATTATAGATAGGTTAAGTTAAGTTTTAAAAAGTACTAATTTAATAACACTGTTAAACAGTCTTGTGGTCCAACATTATCTGTTTGTTCTCCACATTGTTTTTGCAAAACATATTAAAATAATAATAAAATAAAGTAGGCCTATCCATTGAACAAAAATATATTAATGCAATAATCAATAACTAAAAATCAAAAAAAATTAAAACTATATTTAATTATTGTAAAAATATATTTTTTTGTATAAAGTTAGTCATTTAATAACACTGTTAAACAATCTTTAGCAAATCTCAAAATATAGACTTTTCAATATTGTAAATTATAATGTTGTGCTTTCCAAAGTTTTTAATTGTATTTTAATATATAGAGTTACAAATTTTCAGCCATATCTTAAAATAATTTTTTACGAGATCATAAATTTTGTGTTGATTCCACATTTGTTTTTTGCCAAAAAGTTAAATTATTCATTAAACAAATATTTAATGGCCAACAATACAATAATATAAATAGTTTAAAAGTATATTGCGATTTGTATTATTATTTTATTATATCTTGTCTTAAAATATACTTTATTATATTAAGCTAGTCTTTAAAATAATAATAATTTAATAACACTGTTAAACAATCTTTAGCAAAGCTCAGAATGAATATCTAAATTTGGTTTACTTCTAAAAATTAGTTTTTAGTCTTATTTAATGTATTTAGACACAATAATATTTTATGAATCGTAATTGCAGTTTCACTTGGTGGATAAAACAGGTGATAAAAAGAAAAAGAAAAAAAATCTGGTTTCCGCATGTTTAAGTCCATATATGTAAGGAATTTGCCTTTAAGTCTTAGGTTTATAATTCATAGCGGTTTGGCTGCATTCGCACTATGAGTCTCAGTTCATTGTATGAACGGGTTGCTGTCTCAACCTGATCGGTTACTGTTTGACCTGTTAAATTCAATCAGTGTGCCATAGGGTTGTGCCGATAGACTATAGTATCGTGTATCGACGATAGTCAGATATATCGCCTGTGGCTGATGCCACTGACGATAGCAAGATGAATTTAATTAATACGAATCTAATTAATATTAGGGCTTATTTGTTCCATTATATTTATTTTTCCGCGTTTTAACAGTGTTGCGCATTATAACCAATCACACACAGTTATGCTGAGCGGCTTCTAATCGGGATAATTCAATGCGGCCCAAGTCGGCATAAGGCAGTTCAGATTATTCTCGCTTGAAACGCGGAGTTTCGTTGTTCAGAGCGCGATGTAAGTATAAGAGATTTATTCATAGATAGCTTCACTGATTTTAACGGGAGTGTATTTTAAAGTGCATAAACTCGCGCTAGACTGAGCTTGTGATGATGTTCTTTGGTAATGTAAATGTTCTTTGCTCATTTTCTGTAGCTGATTTTTGAATAACTGAGGAAATATAAGCATTATAATTAGTAATTTACAATATTTCTATTGAATTGTTATCATGTTAAATACAAATTCAGTCACATTAAAAAAGCTGTTTTTAGCTTTACGCTGGAGTTGTGATTTCACTTTCTCGGCAATGAAACTAAGTAAATAATTACATAAATTAGCATGATAATATCGTGTATTGGCGATCTCACAGGCTGACGATAGGACGATATGAAAATTGAGCATATCGCCCAACACTAGTGTGCCATCTGTAATGGAATCTGGTTTCTCTTGAAACAAGTAATATGTAAAATTTTGCATCTGTACCTTTCTTTGTGTCCAATTGTTATATTCTGATCAGCTTCTGCTTTTCCTGTAAACCATAAGCGTGGTTTTTGTTTATAATGTGGATCTATATTTTGCTCTAATCTAATCGTGGTCAGTATGTTGTCTCCTGTCTAGATCGCGTCTCGCTGAAGCTCCAGGAAATGCATCTCGTTAATGCATCCTGTTTGCAGTTAATAAGTCAGACAGACAGACAGACAGACAGACAGGTGAGGAGAAAGTTACAGACACCCAGAAATGATTAAACCAGGCCGAAGCGAAAGATCAGTTTGCATTATCCAGTGGGAGTGAAAGTGAGCTAGAAAAAGAGACTGACAGAGGGTGTAAGGTCAGATATGACTCACCGCGGTCAAATGAATGGTAAAAATGCGAATCCAGCCCTGTGGCTTTGTAGTCAGACTCATTTAAAGGTCGTCTTACCATTATATTAGAAGCGGTATCAACATTGTTTGGTGCCATCTTAACCTTTATAAGCACAATGATGGTTCTCAAAGGTGGTTTTAGGTTGTTGAGATGTTGATTTAGGGTGGTATATGCTTTGAAATACTGAAAATGATCTGGAGTGTTTAGATTCCCTCCTGTATTAATTTTCTGTGCTTTTGTAATATTTAAAAAAAAAATATATTAATTTGTTTGTTGTATTATTTGTCATGTTAAAGTGCATTTTTGTTTTTTAATTTTTGTTCAGACTTTATCTAAATGTACCTATAGCCAATATTTTTATTTTTGTTGTTGTATTCTTCACATTCAATGCTAAAGTATGTTTTTTTTAATTATTAAAAAAACATTGTTCTAAATTATTTTTAAGTGTACCGATAACTGATATGCAGAACCGATATTTAAAATAATGCATTCTTTCTGCTTTTTGATACAATACTAAATTCATGAACATTATATTAAAAAGATGAAAACATTCATTTGATATTGTTATTAATACTATTATTACTATTTATTACTGTTGTTGTTGTTTGTGGGAATTAAATTTTTGTATTGCATTTTAGGCATTTATAATTTTTAAGCTATTTTTTTTATTGTAACAAAGGGCTTTATAAAAAAAAATCATTCTCCCAACAGTTTTCGAAATTAGTTACTTTATCCTGCGAATATTGTTTAGGTGCTTTTTTTTTAAAGAAGTGACAAGGTAAAGGGAATATTGGTCAAAACTGCATTTATTCGGTTTTTATCGTTTATTGTATGTTGATTGTCCTTCTTCAAAGCCGTGAGACCAATATACTTTGTTTTCCATGTCCATATCCCTTATTGTCTTGTAAGATTTTGTTATTCCCACAAAACTTGTTACCTAGCTGACTTGCAGCGTGAGGGATTTAAATAGCATAAAAATTAGTCAAACAGCTTTAAAATAATTAAAGTGCTATTTTTAACTTAAATGAATTGACTAAAAGCATGTTTATTATACATTTTGGGAGACAAAAGAATTGAATAGGAAAAAAAATTACATATCAATATTCTTATGAAATATTAGATATTATTATGAAAATCTGGCCAATTACTACTCCCATTATTACACTTCTTTTTTTAACATGCTGTCCCAACAGCACTTTAAAATGCAAATTAAATACAGTGTATAGATAACATTGTGCTTAACGGGAAAACCAGTTTATGGACTTTTTACACACATATTGCATTAAGCAAAATGGTATATCAAATCATTTTTTTATATATTTTATAACATAGTTGAGAATTATCCTTAAACAAAGTTAGTTATAAAAAATCCTGAAACCTAAAAATTGATTGGTGATTTAAAAAAAATTCCCATTGTTTTTGCCTTTTCATGTCTACTCTTGTCATTTTATTTTTAGAAAAACTGAGTCCTGGTGTCCTCTACAGAGGACATATCATAACTTATGAATAAAATATAATTTTCCAAAATTTTCTCAATTTTTTTCTTATGCTCTAAACAAAGTCATGACATGAAAACTAACTAAGATCACAAAGCTTTTGATTTCTTTGTTCTCAGAGGATGTAATATGTATATGTATATCTCTATATATATATCATATGTGTGGGGTGTAATATAGGTTATTATGGATATATGTGTAGTATGTATGTATATATTATATATATACTATAATATCTATTATACGTAGATTATATATATATATTAGGGGTGTAACGGTACACAAATATGACGGTTCGGTACATACCTCGGTTTTAACTTCACAGTTCGGTATGATTTCGGTACAGCAGGAGGGAAAACTAAACTTTTGAAAAATTTTTTTTATGGTTTACTGAACAAGTTGCTCTTTCTTTAAAATACATTCAGTTATAGTTAAAATTTTCTTAGTGATAAAAATCTTATCAGCTTATGCTTAAAACTATAGGGAGACCTTTTACATTATAAGGTTACAATTAGGCATAACAACTTAATCCAAACTTAAATTTAATTGCTATTTATTTTTAAATAGATGATCAACATTCAACTTAAAAAAATACAAAAAATTGTATGCAAACATGTAAACTGCACAATGCAAAAGTTATTTTAAATTAACTTCTAAATTATTACATTTCTATTTGTTGTTGAAATATAATAATTACAACACTGTGCGTCATGGCATGCGTGGTTCATAACAGATAATTTAAACATACTGTATATTAATCAGAAGACTAACAGGTTTAGTCAAATTAATGAGTAGATGGTGTAATATTCGCTAATGCTCCTCTCTAGCTTAATTTCTCTTTGACTAACGAGCTGTGTTTTATTTCACCTGTATTTGTTGATGTCTTTCCCGCGGTTGAAACACTGATGGCCGCACTTACTGAGGCATGAGATGTTCATCATGTTGGTTTATTTCTCTTAAACTAGTAGTAGCGAGGAAGACATGATCGAGTTCACAATCGCTGTCGGAGCTGATCGCGGCCGCTCTATTCAGTGCTTGTGTTGGGATTATACCATCACGTTTCTGAACCGTCCCAGAAGTGGCTCTCTAAGGCGTTTATACAGCGATCTGTCGTGCCACATAAAAGACGGTCAAACGCCATTTATTATGTAATTTCCTGGAGAAGAACAAAAGAAAAAAAACAAAACAAACAAAAAAAAAACTTTGTATTTCGTGGCGTACACATGATACTGTGAAAGTACCCATACCAGATACGGTTCGTACGAGTACATGTACCGTTCACCCTAATAATATATTATGAATATATATTAATATATCTCAAAACAATTTATGAATTAAGTTACTTCACCTGTGAGTGTGAATATTGTTGTTGAGTTGCTTTTTAATAGAACTGAATATCGGTAATAAAATTAAACCGGTCAAACCGATTATCAGCTTTATCAGTTATTGTATTTTGGACTGTTATTCTTCAAACAATGAGAAAATGATTGAAAAACTTGTTTTACACAGTTGTCTTGCAGCTTGTGGGACTGACAAATAGGCCTAGATTTAAAAAATTTATGTACTTTAAAAAAACGTTAATATCACATGAATGCGACCCATCCCAAAGGCTTTACTGCTCTCTGAGGGATTTAGTGATCATGACGTCCTCATTATTGTGCTACGGCACTCGCTGACATAGAAATATGGATTATGCTCTCTTGTCTCCATCTTTCAGAGAAAATCTGACTGGATTTGGACTATTTTTTGAGCCAGAAAGAAAAGCGATAGAATGAGTTTGAGACATTCAAGTTTAACTTCCATAATGTGACACATTTCTGTATGAAAAATAATATTTAGCAAGAAATAATGGGATGGGATCGTTTGGGATTTGATTGGATGGGAAAATTGGGCCAGTCTTCACTAGTCATGCATCATGAGAAGTACATTTCTATTCTGTTCTTCATCCTTTTTTGAGATGCGAGTGAGAAACATGTCTTAAAGTATGTAACTGGAAATTAGTTTAACAACGTGTTTGTTCTTGCTTCAAGTAGTCGGCATGAATTGTATGTGAAAGGAATCTAGTTAATGATAGTAATCATGGCTCATTTCTGGCTGACCACAGTTAAAGAATTATGCTTATTTGTCATTCTCTATTGTTATGGTTTACTATATGTGGTTGGTTTGTTTATTTAGATTGTTTAAAACTATGAATCACTAATTCAAGAATCGATCTCTACTAACTGAATTTCGAAATTCTGATTCATAATTTCATTAGAATCATTCTAAACCCCACTTGTCTTCTCTTTCTCATCTTTTATAGTGTGTTATCAGGATGAAACTTTTGGTTGAGTTATTGAGCATATGGATGGTTCTTTATTCGTCTGTTCTGCAGGAAGCTTGTCTTTCAGATGGAGTCACATTAAAGCCTGTTTGAAGTACTAGAGGTTTGTTGGCCTCATTTGGTTGAGTGTGTGTGGATTGAACATCTAAATGGACGCCATGGCTATTTACTTCATCATAATGATTTATTCTATTCTATTCTGTTCTGTTCTGTTCTGTTCTGTTCGTACAAAAGAAAAGACGGATAAGTGCTTAATACACCTTAAAAGTGTATTAATAAATATTGAGATGGATATTGGTTCTTATTTACTTATAATTACGTTCATGGTGTGTATTTTTGTGTGTGGGAAATATTCTTGCAAAATTACATTTTTTGAAAATATACATTTATATATGTACTATATATATTAGTTTAATGTTTGTGTGAACTTTCAATACTTCAAAACAGTTTTGAAGATATATATGTATATAGATATATATATATAGATATATATATATATATTATAATCTGGCAAGCTATATATATATATATATATATATACACACACATACACGTATATATTTAAATAGACTTTTTATTTATGAACTGTATTTTATTGTTGTGTATTTTTTGTAGAAAATATTCTTGTGAAATTTGAATCTCATATCTAGATATATATATATATATAGATATATATATATATATCGTATAAGTTTCTCATGTTTATAAAATTGGTATATAACGTGTATAAAATAAGACATTTATCATAATCATATATATATTTTGTCTTTCTGTAAATCACTATATCAATTTTATTTTGTGTAGTCTAAATTATATTAAAAAAATGTAGAAGGTGCAATCATTGTATTTATTAATTGTATTTATTTAATAAATACTAAAACAAATTAAGTAAATATATACATTTCTCTGTTATATTGTAATCTTCTAGCTAATCATATGTATATCATATTCTCTTGTGCAGATCTAAAGAAGACTCTAGCTGTTCTTCTGGATAATATAATGCAGAGATTATCAAAGCTAGAGTCTAAAGTGGACAATATCATGTACAACGGGACCAGTACCAACCTGACCAATGGAACCGGGACCCCTGGACCGAACCCGGTCAACCCAGAAAAAGTCAATGTGGCAGGTACAGATGTTCTTTCTCATATTGAAGTATTTTCTGATAATCTTCCTAATGAGCCATTCTGTTTCTCCTTGACCGTCACCCATTTCCAAAGTCCACGGCCCTCTGCAGACCTCAGAGTAAACACAGCACTCTTTACACATCACATGCATCACACACACACACACACATGGTTTTCTTTCTCAGTTCCTCTCTTCTTTATTGGATCCCATTGATTTTCTTTCATCTCCAGATAAGGACCTGGTAAAAACAATAAAATAGCGTGGTTAATGGTTTGTGGCCGATAGGGCGATCCCCATCCCCAACAGCCCCCCCCCCCCCCCCCCCCCGCACAATCCGCCGATTCCATACCGTTTCGGAAGAAAGGACATGTATACGAACCCCTAAAGGAAAAAATTCTATGTGGGTAGTAAAAATATATATTTTCAGTATTTTCTATCGCAGTGTATAATCATTGGGGCAATTATACTGTAATATAAATTGCGGGGCATCACGGAGCCACGATGATGCCTGGCATGAAACTGCTTTTAAATCGCCGAGGCGTCCGCTTTTTTTTTTAGTTTCACTTTACTTTCGAGATTTTTTATCCGCATACTCACCTTATTTTCTAAAATGGGAGCGCAGTACTTACCACACTTTTTGACAGAGTTGATGTTTGCCGTGGATATCTCAGTATGGCAAATCATTCGCCATGGTCACATTACAAGTCATCTCCCCTTTACTCTGTTAGTGGTAAGTGAAATTATGTACTGCAATGTAACGTCCCAACCGTTTCAAATCGTTGTTTGTTTTCCATGGTGTTTCCGTGTGTTTCTAAATACGGATTCACACTTCTTTTTTTTGGTTGACAGATACACTGGTTGATTTTTTTATTACGTTGTATTTATTCATCTGCTAATATAGTGTTGTTTCAGGTTGTAGCGATGAATCCGAGAGTTCATGTAGCTTGAAATTGCCACTAAAGCAAAGTTTGACTTGGCAGCATTGAAGTTTGATGCTAAACTCTATGCGTGTGCGTGTGTTGTAGGCACAATGCCATCTTGTTGGCAGTTCGGATGACTGAATTTTAATTTAATATGATGGCTGGACATCTGCCATGGTAAAACTATAGTATTCTCTATCATTCAGTATATCAAAGTATCAAAGTACCATGATATTACCATCAAATTCTGTCACTGTTACATGGTAACATCACAGTCATTTTTATGGTTATCAGTATCATTTTGGGTGGAAATACCATGTTTTTGAACAAAATTATCCATGGTGTTACTGTAGTTAAACTATTTTGACAGATTGGTCATTGTGGTAGTTTAAATTTCACTATATTGTATAATTCCACACTATAAATACCGTAGTAAACTGTGGTTACGGGTGTACCAATATCAATTTTTTTAGGACATTTACACACAGTCAATACTATAATTTTCGGCACAATGTACAATTATAATCCAGTGGTTTTGGACATTTACTACAGTAATATCGTGGTTTTTGGATAGATACAGTGGTAATGCTATTCTTTTGTACATTGTATTTTTGGTCCCACTTTATGTTAAGTGGCCCTAATACCTGTGTACTTAAATAGTAACTAGATTTGTACATAGTAACCACAGTGTAAGTACACATTGGTACATAGTATCTACAGCTGTAATGTTTGTGTAACTACACATATGTAACAACCCACTGAATGGTATGTGTAAATACAAATGTGTAACAGGACATTGGTGACAACATTTTTTGGTAATGAAAGTACAAATGTGTAACAGGACTAACAGCACTTTTTGGTAAAGAAAGTGTTACATTTTATATTAAGTAAACAATTCTTATGGATTTACCATGTAATTACTCTGATGTTACACAGCAGCGGCCAGTAAGTTAGGCTTTACATATAAATTGTGGTTGGTGTCCAGAATGTTACACTTTAGATGAAGTGGACAGTTCCTGAGGAGTTACCATGTAAGTACACTGGTATTACAGTGGTGCACCAACTCCAACTCGAGATCCAACTCCTCCCACTTTACATATCCCTAAACCTACCCATCTCCACCCCCCCTGGATCAAATTGTTCCAATTACTCTTATACATATTGTTGTTACAAATGATTTTGTATATTCCTGTTTACACATTTGTACTTCACATCTGCAAACCATTCAGAGGATTGTACCGTGGTTGCTTAGTGTACTGATAAATAACTACTAGCGCTATGACTACATTGGACCAAGACCTCCGCATGTGGCCACTTAATATAAAGTGGGACCCTAAACCATGTTATACAATGGTTTTGGAAATGTTACCAGAGTAACACCATGGATTTTGGATATACGCAATGGTACTGTGTTTTTAGACATTTACCACAGTAATACCATGTTTTGTTGTACATGTACAGTTATACAAACCCTTTTTTGGCTGTTTACCACAGCAATACCATATTTTCTTGTACATGTACAATTATAATAACACTGTTTTGGACATTTATCGCAGTAATACCATGTGCAGTTATAATACCATAAATAGCATTAGATATTTACCACAGTAATGCAATGTATTCTTGTACAACCATCATTTTTTGGAAATGTACAATGGAATTATTATGTTTCTATGTATATCTATAATATCATAAAACATATGGTAATCATTCAGTTCCATGCTTATATTAAAATACCATGGTATTACCATCTGATGCCTTCACTGTAACATGGTTCGTCCACACTGCTTTGCTGTGAAGGTTGTATGTATGTGATTTCTCTGTGGCTTGACTTGATGTGTGTCCGGATGTGATCATCGTCTCTGACTCACTGTGCTTAATATAGGCCAAACCCCTGTTGAGTCATGTGGGGCTTGACAGCGGCTGGATACCGCTAACCCTATCTCCCTCCAACTGCTTTTTTGACAGACCCGCTGTGATGACAGTTCTGGTGACGGCCCTTTGTTTATAACGAAAACTGAGCCAAATTACTTTATAAGATGCATTAAGTTGCAAAGTTAGGTTAAAACTACAGTATGTGATAGATATGGTGTGTTGTTATGGCATTTGATTATGTAACACTCACCGTCCTGTCAATGCTAACTAGATTTGCGAAGATTGTGCAGAGCGTAAATAATTTAGCTCTTTTTTGAGCGGGCCATCGGTTTACTATCGGGGGTTTGTTGTGTCAATCTGTGCCGAATCCAGTGTAGACAGAATCGCAGATTATAATGGGTTCTGTTTTCTATAGTCACGTTGCACCGCTCACGTCCTGTGTAAACACTGGGGGAAATGAGCAAATTTTACGGATTCATTTTTAAACAAGACAGTTTGATGCAGGCTTTTCAGTGAGACTGAAAGTAAACGATGATGCAGTGCTGAGTCTGACTAGAGTGGCTCTATATATTAATCTTGCAACACCGTAGGGGTGGGAATCACCAGAGGCCTCACAATACGATATTATCACGATACAATATTTTTGCTTTTTTAAATATATTGCGATATATTGCAATTTATTACCTTTTCCCAACTTCAAATTATGTCCCCAAAGGAAAACTTTGACAACATCTGTTTTAACTAAAATAAATATTTCTCAGTTTGTTTATCTCACTTCAGTTTTATTGTTGCAGTGCAAAATGGGATTGTCAAGCAGACAAACTGACCAACACTTTCATGAAAACCTGTCATAAATGGCAAACTCAACTATTTGTATTACAGTCTAATCTAGTCCACCTTAATTAAATGTAAACAGGTATGCACTGATGTGCTACTACAGGTATTTTGAACAGTGCAACTTGAAATTGTACTAAAAAGTTCAATTTTTAAAGTTCAAAGACCTTTCAGCAACTGGGGCGTTTGAAAGTAAATTACTGCTAAATTTAAATTTAAATGAAATAAAACATTTATTCTTACATCTAGGGATGCACCGAAATAAATTTCGGGCCGAAAGGAACCCGAAAATTCTGGGATGCACGTTGGCCGAAACAAAGTAATTTTGTACGAACGTTGTTTTCAATTTAAAACATCAATTTAAGATGGACTGACTTTTAAAAAAAACACAAGCCAAAAATAACCAACTTTTACTGAAAGTACACAATAACACTGACAGAAATTATATAATATTGGTAAACTTTACAATAAGATTCGATTAGTTTAACTACTTTAGTTAATACTAAGAATGAACAATAGTTGCCTTCAGCATTTTTTCAAGCTTATACTGTTACTTTTCAAATTTACTAATGCCTTACTTACAATCAACAGTTGTAGCTTGTTTAACATTAATAGCACTCTGATTAACATGCACTCACAATGAATAACGTATTCTCATTAACTACCTTAAGAAGATTAATAACATACTGTATAATGTATTGTTCATTGTTCGTCATGATAGTTGATACCGTACTAACATTAACTAATGGACCTTATTTGAAAAGTGTTACCTAATATTAAATATCAAATATTATTTTTATTAATTTCTATGTACAGAAGGCAATACAGTTTTTTTGAACTTATTCTCAAATCCAAATAATGTTTAGTCCTATAAAGCTATTATTATCAGAGCATATGAGCAAAGCATAGCGTCACTGAAGGTAGCATTATTTTACCAGCGTTGCCCAGTACAGCTGAACTAGCCTACACCATGTTACAGCACAGTAGCGCTACTGCAAACCGGAACAAGTAGGCCTATATTGTATAGAAATTTCCTGTCAGCGCGTTATTTGAGCGGACTTTGCTTTTTCTTGGAGCACGAGCGGTACACGGCGGATGCACATTCATAGATCGGAATAATTGAGCGGCGCTTTCAACAGTGTCTCGTCCTACAGTTTGACGAGGAGAGTGAAACATGCTCGCTGAACACTGCGGCGCGCCATATATATTATTATTATTATTATAATATGTAGCCTATATTTTTGGTGCATCCCTACTTACATCCCCTTCTTGTTTACAAATCTGAACTCGACAAATCGAAGTCCATACATCCAATTTAAATGCGGACGGAGCTTTCCTGATAACTTTCCGCGATGCTGCCCTCTTTATTTTACTAACTTACTGCATGCTGAAGGTGACCCAGCTGACCTTACCAGAAAAAAACTCAACACCACCATATAGTGGATTGTAAAGAAATTGATTTTATCATTCTACCAAATAGTATAATAAAAGACCGATACTTGGCGTCCGTGTATCGATACAATATTGCCGCGGAAAATATCGCGATACTATGCTGTATCGATTTCCCCCCCTACAACACATAATGTTAGGAAACGTGTTGTTACCACCTTTGCTTGTCTGTTCCAGACCGTTTGATTATATACTGAGTAGAGCTGCACTATAAAAAAAATTCCGTAAAATTTACGGTAAAAAAACGGCAGCTGTGGTTGCCGGAATTTTAATGTAAAAAATACGGTAGCAACGTTTTAACTTTTACGGTTTTAACTTAAATTTACAGCTAAATACCGTAATTTCATTAACTGTATAATTTTAATATACCAACGCTATTAAAGTAAAATCACACTAACATTATAAGTGAACCTCACAGAACATTATAAAATTATAAAAATTAAGTTTATGACCCCTTTAAAACACACCACCCGGAACACCTTCAGCCATCGCCTAACAACACATTAAAATCACCCAGAAAACCTTTAGCATCTGCTTAATGCACTAAAACCATCAAGAACACACTAGCAGCTGCAAATCAACACGTTAAAATAAGCCAGAAGACACTAACAGCCGCTTAACAATATGTTAAAACCACCTGAAAAACCTTTGGCACCCATTACAACACCGTTAAACCCCTAGAAGATGCTAATTACATAGCAGCGAGTTTTGCAGTGGGTTGACATGCCGGTTTCAAGGTCTCTGGTGCTTACAGACTGGCCTTTACGACTACACAACACTGTCAACTTGCTGGAGATGTCTTTGAGAACTCGAACCAACATTTTCATTTGTCGCCGCGCTTAACCTCGTCAGTGCACACAGTCCGAAGCTCTGCAAAGCGCTATTATTCCCTGACGAATGACAGAGTGGGCCTGGCAGCTAGTGAAGAAAAGAAAGAAAAGTCCTGCTTCTCAGAGCTATCAAACGACTCTTTATAGTCCATCAACATGATGACAAAACTAAGTAATACCGTCTGAGAGAGCCGCACAAAGACTGATTGTGGTCTTGATGTTGGAACTGTAAACCGGCGAGTGTACGTGTGAACTCTTGTGGCCACATAATTGAACATTCTCCTTCTGCTCATTCTTGCTGAGCTCCTCTCAATGGGTGCATTTGTTAGAATGTTAGAAGAAACAAATATTTCAAAGAAATGGAAGGGCTTTTCTTTTTGTTCTTAGGTCACCTGCTGTTAACCTCAAACGTGTTTTGTTTCCCAGCAGTATCACCATAGGTCTCTTTGTCTCAGTTTGAAAGTTGTTTCTCTCAGTTTACAACCAATATACGATTGCATATGTCTTCTGATTGGCCCAAAAAATATTTATTAGAAGATCTGAGAAACTGAGTGTATTTGTTGAGGTTGTTTAGGAAGCATGCAACTTTAAAGTACCAGCAGCCAGTTAGCCTAGCTATTTTTCGTAAACGCATATTGATATTAGTCACGACAAACTGCAGCTTGTAGCTAGCACAAAGAGGGATACAAAATATCGTCATTTTCAATATAAAATGATCAGCTAATTACATTTAAAGGACCATGTTATTTTTCTGGATATTTAGCTAACTATTTTCTAGGAATGCGACGATAAATCGATTCGTGGATCGCTTCTGCGATTTTCCGAATACATCGCAATTCTCTCTGGAATGGATTCTGAGCTTCGTTTTTAACAGCAGATGGCGCTGCATGCTTTAGAAACAGCCATACTTTTGCTTGCTTCCAGTTCCTTACACACACACACACCACTTGAACCTAAAATAATCATTCATAAAGTTCGAAAAGGTTGAAGCGAATCACAAGAGTGTTCACAGTGGACTGTGTTTACATTAATCTCGCATCATAAAAGCCAAGGTGCAAGTACATTTAACCACTTACATTACTCAGCCGAACGCACAAGCGCTCTTTTCGTGAGAATTCAAGTGTGCGGTTAAAAACTAGCCTAGATCGCCATCTGCTATTAAAAACTAAGCTTCCAGAGAATCGATTCCAGAGAGAATCGTGATGTATTCGCAAAATCGCAGAATCGATCCACGAATCGATTTATTGTCACAACCCTACTATTTTCTTTGTTTGTATTGTCTTCGTCATTGTTTTTCAAATGTGAGTTGAATTAGCATCTCACATTTGCATCAACAAATTTGTCCGATTAAAACATCTAAGTCATAAAAAACCTACAGTAGAAAATATTGTTGTTTTCAATGCAGAAAAATTAGTGCAAGCTAGCTACACTTCGTTTGTTGTTGAGTGCCTGGACCTTGTTGTTTTTTCAAATATTTGACCATGAAGTGCTTTTCTAAGTTTATCGGCATAGTTTTTAACAAAGATTTTTTAACAATGAAAATATTAGCCGTTTCAGCGTATGAAGATCCATGTATGCAACATGTCAGCTAGGTACATTTAAGAGGCCCGTTGAGTATTTTTCGTTGCGGAAGCAAATTGAAGAAACCTTAATGGTAAAGTGCAGGAGTTTTTTTTTACTCATTAAAGCTTAATAAGCAGAACCAGCTGCAAGCAAGCTCATCGTAAATACTGAAATATAGACGCTGTTGCACAAAAACCGACCTAGCAACACTATCTCAACCGATGTCTTGAGTTTCAAGACTAAATATCCAGAAGGTGGTGGGAATATTTGGAAGATTGGTTTGGAAAAACTGTTTATTGATACTAATGCTAGCTCAAAAATGACACGCATAACATATGGTTAATGTTTGGTCCTTTTGTAAATTATTCCTATTGTCTTCACTCTTAGGATAACATCAGACCTGGATTGACATTATCTCACGTCTGCGTCTGTGAATCTACAAGATAAAAACCACTGATCCGTTGCCCGCCGATGTTATCTATCCAAACATAGCACATTTCACCCGGGCTTTCTCTCTTTCTCAGAGGTTATCGGCTCCGCGTGCCAGCAGCAAAGAGAGCCCAGGTGTTCGTGCGGTTCGTGTGAGTCTGTGTGTGTGTGTGTGTGTGTGTGTGTGTGTGTGTGTTTGTTTGCGCCAGTGGTGTCTGTTACCGTCTCTCTGGACGGTGCTGAAATGACGCTGCTGGCACGCTCTACGCTTCTGGCTCTTGACTAGATCCTAGAATCCTCGGAGAGAGAGAGGGAGAGTGAGAGACACAGACAGAGATACCCACTGTTAACAAACAGAATGGCTTGCTTCATTGTGCTCGTAGATGCCTCTGGTGGACGCAAGGCCAACGTGTAATTAATAAGCTAAACACTCACAGGCTAAGAACAATAGCACAAAGATAGCATTCATCCTTGCTAGCTAAAAGAGTCATAGGGTTAAAGTTACAGTTAAGGCCTGTTCACATCAAGAATGCTAACTGTATTAGCGTCCACACCAACTCAAGTTCTGTTTATTATAAATAAGCTGCAGTTACTTCATCTGTCGCTTCTCATTCTTTAAAGTCAGATTCTGATTGGTTGTCAATGGTTTTATAGTTCATCAGCTGGAAAAAAAAAAGTTAACACTAAGTGTTAAATTGAATTCATCCCGCACTGTTTGTTTGATAGACGTGAATGAAATCTCGCAAAATGAGATTTGTGTGGCTTTTTGTGAACAATGTCCTACTACTTTTCTAAGCAATCAAACTTACACATTTTTACATAAAAATTTACCTTTTATGTAAAAACTCCTTAACTTCGAGGTTGTGAGTTTTGCATGATTTTTGTCACTTCCTTCAGATAACGTGTAACCAAAAATGTAGTTTGGATTTCTTTTTATCTCTTTTAACCCACTTGGGGGTTGCACCTGTTGTAAAACTGTGTGCCAATAATTATTTTTATATTATGAGCGATAAATTGACGATACTAATAGCTATGATTTTTGACACTTAAGTGTTAAATAGATTTTGTCCCGTTTTGTGTGACTTGTTGTGAACTATGTCCTACTACTTTTTTTAGTGATCAAACTTATGATTTTTACGTAAAAACGAAAAGCTTAACTTCAAGGAACGTCAAAGTTTTGTACAAGTTTTGCTACTTTGTTCAGATAATGTACAACCAAAATTCTAGTTTGGTTTTCTTTTTTTATCTCTTTTAACCCACTTTTCAAATTCTGGCTGATAATTATTTTCATATAATCAAATATATGAACAATATTATATATATAATATTTTTTTTGTTTTTACTTACTAAATGCAAATAAAATTCATTTTACTTTTACAAATGCAACACAACTCAACCATAGTATCGGCCGATATTGATAAAAAAAACTCTCAAATTAACCACAGTACCCGATCTATCCTCCTCTAAATGTAAAACTGATCATTTTCGAAGTACAATGTGCGTTCCCCGCAGTCCCATCATCTTAAACTGTTCATCAGATTAGCCTGATTTGATATGGAAACCTTATAAAAATATTCTTGGATGAGATTTTGCTGTCGGTTTGCTTTGTCTTCACAAGCTTGTTAATGAACACACAGCACAAACTCACACATTTGCTCCTAATTTCCCAGTGCTGGATGTTTATCACCTGTTTTGCAGAGCCGGAGGTCTCCAGAGAGTCGTGGCTGGGTGTGGAGTGTCCCTGCAGTTGCATTCATACGTCCGGGGCGGATGTGGCTTCCCCCTTTAGGGAACAGGCTAAACCAGTAATACTAACTACAATTTAACTTGCAAAAAAATGAAAAAGAAATAATGTTTAGGATGTTTAGTAATGAATAAAAACTGTAGTCAGTTCATGGACCATTTTGTTTAATTTTTAGCAATTTGTCTCCAAAAATGTATGTCAGAAACACACACTTCTATCAGAAGTGCAATCTGACAGTTTGTTTTTTGTTTTTCGATTCCTCATTTTGGATCCACTTTGACAATCTATGGCAGTATATTTTTGTCGGCCCGTGTGTGTGTGTGTGTGTGTGTGTGTGTTTGTTGTGTTTGTTGTGTGTGTGTGTGTGTGTGTGGGCTCCCGGTGGACGGGTGCACGTGCCGAGAGTTGGGCGAGTCTGAAATGTGCGCTTTCAGCAGGTGGTAACTGAAGTGTAAGGAGTGTAATAGGTGAACGGTCTGGTTTTGAGTTTCATCTGTTGGGCTTGATGCTATTGTGGTGTGTCATGACGCAGTATGTTGCTGATGAGAGAGCACATGTCGTTTTTTTGTCCATATTGTCTCCATTAGTGTGTAACTGCTTGTTTGTCAGTCACATTGTTGGCCTCTTCAGCTCTTGTGTAGTCAGAAATGTGATCGTTATCAGTGCTGGGTCCTGAAAGGCTCATTGTGTTGAACCGTTCTCTTGTGGGACGATGATCTGGTTCAGAGAAAGACGGTCAGCACACAGTGGAACTTAATTAAGATCCCAAAACGTTAAATTAGTTGTAATTTTTTTTTAGCAATTCCTATGTAAAAAGTGAATTTAAGTATCAAAAGGCAAAAATTTAAGTCTTTCTGTGGAGCCTTCTGAATCGCCAGTGCCTTCAGCCAGACGCTTTCTGTAGCTGCATATCAGACCTACAGCAGTGACATGGGGTTATTTTGGCCCATTTCTCTGTCCAGAACCGTTTCAGCTCATGTATTTTTGGGATGTGTTGCTTGAAATGGCCGTTCCAGATCACAGCACAGCATTACTGAGCTCACTTCTTGGGCGTTGCAGTTCTACCCAATTCCAGTTATGACTATAATGCTATAAATATTAATATATTTAAAATTTCATTTTTTTTAACATGCTTGTATATAGTTAGTAGTCATGTTGTCATGTTAATTGTATTTTTTTTTGATTTTTTAGATGTTTTAATTTATTTATCTTAAAGACTAAAATAAAAATTATTTAATGAAAAATGTTTCAATTTAAATAATATAAAAATATCTAAATAAATGCTACATACAAGTAAATTAAAATTAGTCTTAAATAAATACCGAGACCCCCACTAATATTTGCACCCTTGGGTAATATTAGCAAAGGCAGCTGTTAAAATTAAATCTGCAGTGTTTATCTTTTGAATCTGTCATTGCAAAAAAATCACAATTTAAGTTAAAAACCAATTGGAAAGTGGGGGTAACTCTCATTATGAATAAATGTTTTCTCTAGTTCACAGTAGCCACAATTATTTGTCCCCCAATTATTACAACGGCCTTTTCCCAAGATACCACTCTTGAAGTTTTCTTCCTATACTGCCTCATATGTATAATCCTGTGGAAGTAAGGTCATGGCTGGAGACTTTCATGACTATAGTTCCCCTATTGTTTCTAAAAAAACTTAAATATGATGTGAATCTCCAACGAAACGATATCTAATTTTACTTATAATAATTTCTAGGGGTGTCAATAATTGTGGCCAACTTCATTGAAAGGTTATAATATTATGATATTAATATAATATTTATTTTCACAGCCACCTTTGCTCATATTTACCAAGGGTTTCAATATTAGTGGAGGGCACTGTAAATAAATAATACAATAGAAGTTTTTTTTAAATTCATTTACATTAATGACAGTTTGGCAATTTTTCTTAATTGTAATGAAAATAATGTCTCTTTTTCTGTCTGTCTCTCTCTCTCTCTCTCTCTCTCTCTCTCTCTCTGTTTTCATGAAATGTACTTTTATATTAACAGTAATCATCCCTAGTCTGTCCACATTCTGAAGTAAACATGTGTGAGGCACATCCATTTGAATGCTTCAGCAAAACCCTTCCAGCTTCGCAGAGTGACTGAACGGCCTCAAATCATTTAGAACGGAGATTAAATACACACACAGAGCACTGTACTCTCACACTCCTCAGCCATAGAAGTGCCCTTGGTGCGTGTTTTCTGGCATGAGAGAGACAAACACACGCTGCTCTGAGGGAAATGTGTCTCACTGAAGCGCAACCGAGAGAGAGAGAGACAGCTCTCCTAAGTGCTTTTCCTCTCTCGCTCCATTTCTTCCTGTTTTATCGTTGAAAGACACACTCGTTGTCTGCTTGATGACTCTTGTTTGTCGTGTGGGGTCTCGCACTATTTAGCCTGGAGGAGTGTGTGACAGAAATGACCATCTGTGTGTGTGTTTATGAGATTGTGTGTTTACAAGAGTGTATGTTGAGCCTGTGTCAAGCACAGCTGTTTTTTCCACTCTACAAAGCGCCACATGCAGACTCAATCATTCCCTTTCTCTCTTCCTCTCAGCTAATCCTTGTTTTTGTATGTTCCAGTAAGAAGGAAGTTTAGTGAAGTTCATGAAAGAAGAAAACATGTAACTATTGATGTGATATATGGACATTATCGGCCAATCAGCAATCAAACACATGATGATACATTTATCCAAAACTAGTCCACTTTGGTAGTGCTGAATGGATTATGGGTAATATTACCATAAAGTACACAAACTTATGCACACTTCAACAATCCATCGGATTCCTGCCACGTTTTTTTTTTAACAGAAGAGTTTCCCTTCAAAAAAACATTGCAAACTTTCATATCGCTGAAGGGATTGTGGGTAATAATAGCCTAAAGTCTAGAAACCTATACACACTTTAAAAATCCATACAATTCCTGGCATGTTTCTTGAAGAGGTCACGCTTAAAACATCACAAACTAGTCCACTTTAGTAGTGTTGAAGGGATTGTGGGTAATATTAGCTTAAAGTCCGTCAGATTCCTGGCATGTTTCTTGAACTTTGCACACTTAAAAATTTGAAATAGTAGGCCATGGAGTAATTTTGGCATGCTGTTTCGCGACTGACAATTTCCAATGTTACGTACTGTTTAGTATGGATATCCTGCAAACTTGGAATCAGGTTAAGCTAGTATCAGTAGAGGTGCATCCCAGAATGCATTGCACAGGCCTCTTCTCATGCAAGGGCCTCTCATCTTAGAAGGAAAAGGTCAAGAGAAAACCATCACGGACAAATCGTCTTAAAGTAGAGCAAAGTATTGCGCCCTTATTTTCGGTCTTTTGGTGTATATTTCGGCGCAGTATTGAGTCATTTTTGTAAATTTGTAATTTTTGTATGTGTGTCAAGTCACCTTTATTTATATAGCGCTTTTAACAATACAGATTGTGTCAAAGCAACTGAACAGCATTAATTAGGAAAATAGTGTCAATAATGCAAAATGACAATAGTAAACACTCATTTTTCAGTTAAAGACAGTTCATCATTGAATTCAGTGATGTCATCATCCAGCTCAGTTCAGTTTAAATAGTATCTTTGCAATCAAGTCAACGATATCGCTGGAAATGAAGTGTCCCCAACTAAGCAAGCCAGAGGCGACAGCGGCAAGGAACCAAAACTCCATCGGTGACAGAATGGAGAAAAAAAAACCTTGGGGGAAACCAGGCTCAGTCAGGGGGCGAGTTCTCCTCTGACCAGACGAAACCAGCAGTTCAATTCCAGGCTGCAGCAAAGTCACATTGTGCAGAGGACTCATCTGGTTCTTGTGGTCTTGTCCCGGTGGCCGTCTGAGACGAGGTCTTTACAGGGGATCTGTATCTGGGGCTCATCTAGTTGTCCTTGCCATGTGACTCTCAAAGTGTTCTAAATTCTTTGTTTGTTAGCGAGTGACCTTAAGCGATGTGGATTTGTGAATGACACGTCCATCCTTTACTGTTTGGTGTTCCCTCAGTGGGTTGTTTGTTTCGTTTACAGGATGTGCTCTTAATGCGTGCTGTTCTATTTAGGCTGCAGCCAGTCATTGTTCTGCAGCGCCGTCATGTCTTACTGCTTTATGAGGGAGAGAGAGCAGAAAGATGATCCAGCCCTTGCAAATCAAATAATTTGAAATCACATGGCTAACACCCTCACGTTACTGCAGTTTGTGTCCTCATGTCCCCTCCCTTGATCCCTTCTCATCTTGTCTCCTCTCATCTCGTTGTCTTTCCTCCCCATCTACTTGTCTCCTTTTTTTATCTAAACTTGACTCATCTCTTCTCTTCTCATTTGGTCTTCTACTTTCTTCTTGTCTCTTCTCATCTCCAGTCCACTCCAGTCATATTGTCATGTCTCCTCTCATCTAATCTCTTATTGTCTTCTTTTTCTTTTTTGACATCTCATCTCACCTCACCTTGTTTCTTTTCTCGTCTCATCTCATCTCATCTCATCTCGTGTCTTTTCCTTTCATCGTGCCTCATCTCACCTCACCTGGGCTCCTCTTCTCACCTTTCATTTCATCTTTTCTCATCTCATCTTGTTTAATCTTGTCTCATCTCGTCTCACCTAGAGTCTTTTCCTTTCATTGTGCCTCATCTCACCTCACCTGGGCTCCTCTTCTCACCTTTCATCTCATCTTTTCTCATCTCATCTAGTTTAATCTGGTCTCATCTCATCTAGTGTCTTTTCCTTTCATCGTGTCTCACTTCACCTTGTTTCCTTTCATATCATGTCGTGTCTTTTTCTTTCATCGTGTCTCATCTCACCTCACCTGGGTTCCTCTTCTCTCCTTTCATCTCATCTTGTCTCATCTCATCTAGTTTAATCTTGTCTCATCTAGTGTCTTTTCCTTTCATCGTGTCTCACCTCACCTTGTTTAATTTCATCTCATCTCATGTAATCTCATCTCATCTCATCTCGTGTCTTTTTCTTTCATCGTGCCTCATCTCACCTCACCTGGGTTCCTCTTCTCACATTTCATCTCATCTTGTCTCATCTCATCTAGTTTAATCTCGTCTCATCTAGTGTCTTTTCCTTTCATCGTGTCTCACCTCACCTCACCTGGGTTCCTCTTCTCACCTCACCTGGGTTCCTCTTCTCACCTTTCATCTCATCTTGTCTCATCTCATCTAGTTTAATCTTGTCTCATCTAGTGGCTTTTTCTTTTCATCGTGTCTCACCTCACCTTGTTTCATTTCATCTCATGTCATCTCATCTCGTGTCTTTTTCTTTCATCGTGCCTCATCTCACCTCACCTTGGTTCCTCTTCTCTCCATTCAACTCGTCTCGTCTCATCTCATCTCCTATCTTATATTGTTTCCTTTCATTTTGTCTCCCTTCATCTTTGTCATCCCTTCATCATCTCTTATTTTGTCTCCCCACTTCTCCCCGTCCCCTCTTTCATATTGTCTCGTCTTACCTTGTCTCCTGTTCTCTCATCTTCTTTCCCCTCTCATCTCGTTTGCACTACCCTCATCTTGTTTTCTCTCATCTAGTCTCAATTCGACTCCACTTCCTTCTTAGATCTGCTCAGTTTTGGCCCATTTCCTGCGAAAACAATGGCTTTTGATTGAGCTGCAATCTTTAAGAATCTCCTCCTGACATCCCGGTCTATGGATCCGGTTAATCTCTTCAGGGATTTTATAGCTAATACAGATGGGAGAATTTAATCTTTAGATGTCAAGTCGAACACTAGAATCCTATGACTTCCAGCCAAATTGAACAAGTCACTGTGTATCTCTTGAAGTTATGATATTATGACCTAACCTAACTTTAAACTCTCAAATACCCATTAAATTCACTGAAACAAACAGCTGTTTTAACCGAAAAGATCGTTATGAATAACATGTTTATATGTATGCATAACAAGCGCCATCTCCGCAGGATGATGTCATATACTTGTGTCAGCCTTGCACTTGATATTCTACAATGCTTGGCTTTTTTAAACTCGGTAACTTGAGTCACTGAGATTGCTTATCTCCACTGTGCCCTTGAACAGAGCTCTTTACTCCCGGGAACACCCAAGCGACTACTGTAAATTGCCTGAGATGAAAGCGTCTGTGAAAGTGTAAAAGTCTGCACTCAGATCAGGGTTCGTCTTGCATTGGAAAAGTGATACAATTGCTAGCACAGTAGATTATGTGTGCCTAGTTCACATCCCCAACGATTAGTTTTCTTTTGAATCTGCATATAGTACATTCATGGTCCAAGGTTCTTTCATGACATATGTGTTGACTAAAGTTTCACAGAAGGAAGGAGATTGCGGAATTTGATGGCTCGACAGAAACTGTGTTAGAGAGAAAGGAAAAAGCTGGGTCAGAATGTTTTTGTTTGCCCCTAAAGGGCAGTTAGAAGATAAAGCTGTACCATCATGTTCTTCGGCCCAGAAGTTTATTATATATAAATATATTTTATAATATAGATATATCTATGGCATGAATGCAAACAGTGAAGATTCTAGATAAACAAAATGCAACGTTTGGATATATTAGATAACAGCTTGAATTATTATTGCGACCACAAAAACAGTCAGGAAATACATTTTTGAACCTGTCTTTGAACAGTAAAGTTCGTAGAAGTCTCATAAACGAAAAACAAACAATAAACAAAAAGGTAACTATCATAAAAAAATCTAAATGGTATTAGTTTAAACAATCTCATTACCCTTAAAATTAGGTATTTAAATAAAACAAGTACAAAAGACTTAGATGTTCAAAAGACGCAAAACTTACGAAACCGCTTAAGTTTACAATTTTTTCCCTGTCTGACAGCGTTTCATTTAATGCGTTATGTTTTGAACCTTACAAACAGTAACTTATTTGAAGTAAAGTTGAAATATTGAAAAAGTAATTTTGACTGCAAACCGCTTTGCTTTTTTACTTTCTTAACGTCTTTTTTTTTACATTCTTTAGTTATCGACATTAAGTTGTTCTTTATATATCATTGATTTTTTGTTTGTTTATTTTTGTTTTATTTTTGAACAACCTTTTGTTGTTACTTAAAGTGCTTGTTTTATCCGACCAGTAAAGCGTTTCTACACTGTAAAAAAATTTCCGTAAAATTAACGGTAAAAAACCGGCAGCTGTGGTAGCAAAACACGGTAGCAACATTTTAGGTTTTACAGTTATAACTTAAATTTACAGTTAAATACCGTAATTTCATTAACTGATATAATTATACCAACCTATTGAAGCACTGAAATCTGTTGTAACCTGATGATAATAACAGGGACAATGACATGGTGGCAGGCGTCCCGCTGCAGGTACGTCATTCACCCCATTAATCATACCAAACTGCTACAGAAAACACCATATCAACCACTTAGAAACCATTAGTTATTTTCCTCTTTCTTTCAAAATATAAACCCACTCACTTATCACACTTTCGTACCCAAGGCCTCCACCCCCCGCCAGGGAGTTCTGGGAATGTCAATTTACGGTTATTCACTGTAAATTATACGGTATTTTTCACTTCCAAAAACGGTATACTACCGTAAAATTTATGTCCAATACATGTAATGTCCAATACAGTTTTTTACCGTATATAGTAGGGGAATTTACCGTTAACCATTTAACAGGTTTTTACTGTAGCGTTTTTACAGTCTTTTACCGTTAAATTCACGGTAATTTTTTACAGTGTAGTAAAAAAAGGCAAAGAACAACTATTGGAAACAAAGTCCTGATTTTATTAACCTCAATAGTAGACATTTTTGCACAAAACATTGATGCATTATTATGCATTATACACAGGATAAGTTTGTGAAGTTTTACCAATCTTAAGTCAGATTTATTTGCATTCATTGTTTTTTTTTCTGGAGTGCAAAGTGACAACAGAATGTCTTTGAAAACCGTTTGAATGCACTTGGCAAGATGTGGGTGTTCGGTCCTAGTGTTAATTTCACACTGTGTTAATTTGCCGTGTAAACGGCATTATTGATCTCTTTCTCTGGCTGAGTGCCCATGAGCTGAAAAAGCGTGTTGATTTTGGGTTGTGATTGTGAAGTATTCAGTCTGAAGGGGAGTTAGCAGTATATTTTGCACTACAAGTTTATTGTTTACATTAATAAACAGCTAGTTTTCTTAAAAATGTCAAATCAGAATTTGCTTAATTGCTTTTAAAAATGCATTGTAGGTATGGTGTGGTTTTATTTTTTAACTTGGTTAACATTTAGTTTTCCATGGGTTTAAACATAGGTCTCGTTTTTTCCTAAGTTTGCTTTCTACATCCTTTAGATGTTTTTCATCGGTTCAAATGAGGCGACATAAGTTATTAGAGACAATTTGAATGCTTAGTAATCACAATGTGACTTTTGCACCTAATATTGTGTTAGCGAGTTAATTTGAGAGTGCGTTGTGCGATAATTGGATGGCATTGATCTTCCAGGCGGATACCAGCGTGCCAAACAATCTTGTTGATTTTCAGCTGTGAAATGTGTTGATTTGGAACTGTTGTGTGCTAATGATGTTCTCTACTCTCTTTCTCTCGGTGTGTGCAGACTTGCTGAACGGAGCGCAGGAGAAATGTGAACTACCCTCGCTTGACGGGTTTCCGCATTGTGAAGGGAAGTTGAATGTAAGTGTTTCTCGCAGCCTCTGATCCAGCTCTCTGAGGAAAGCTTCTCGCTCTGAGACTTGTTAGAGTCACTCTTTAATTACTTTGGGCTGTCGCTGTCCTATGATGGCTTCTCATCAAACCATTTCCATCCTGAATCCAGACAGATAGATTTTTTTAATTAAAAACACTCTGCGGGACATTCCCCTTACAGACAGCGAGATATTGATTCGTTTTGAGACATATTTGAAAGCTTTTAAACTGCTTCTGCGTTATTTATGAGCAGAGTACTTGTATAAAATTTGCAATAAATTATAACATTATCGATTTAATATATAAATATAAACAATAATGTGTCATTTTAATTTAAAATGCATTTTTCTGTAATGTCACTTCTTAGTCTGAAGTGTTTTTGTGTTCACGTGGCTGAAGTGTTTTGTCACGTGGCTTAACCTCCCAGAAGTTTCAGATTTTTCAAATCATTTAAAGAATTCCGAATGGAGTTTTACCATGTGATAAAGCTTTTTCCTTCCTGGAACGCCGCTTTCCTTAATGAGCTCACCTGATACTCAGAATGAGTCCGTCTGGATTTTTACAGCCCGTTGATGTAGCAGCCAGACGGGGGAAATTACGTGGGATTTAACATCAAGCAGAGCACACCGAAGCTGGTTGGTCTTTTCAGTCAGATCAGACCTGAGCCTGGCCTCGTCTCGATAATCACAGGTCCTTTCGTGTAGCGCTCATGGAAATGGCTGCAATATGGAAAGCCTCTTAAAATCATGCAGAATTAAAACCAAAATGTGACAACAGTAACAGTGAGAGCAGCCTGACTGAGTGGTTTGACTTTAGTCTGGAGGCTTAGAACGTCTCCAAACTGTTGTTTATCCATTAAACCAAAGTGCAAACCAAAATCTAACAAAAGAGGCTGTGATTAAGATAATGTGCTTTTAAAGGGTTAGTTTGAAGGTCGACATGTCAGGTTTTAGCCAAGTTACACCTTTTCTTTGCAAATCATATGATAACACCATTTGTTCAATTCTTATTTAATTAACTTTCTGTCTTTTAAATTTGATTTGTTTGGCTATTCATGCACAAAAAGTGTTTTAAAATTCCAAAATTCTAAACATTTTTGAAAAAAAGGTTTTCTTTTAGGAGTAGTGGTTTGATTTGTCTGTAGTGATTAAAATGTATGTATAAATATATATATAATATCTAAAATTATTATTAGTTGGGATTAAATAATCTCTTCCAAAAGACCATCATAAACAAAAAAAAAAAAAATAATAAATTATATTTGTATTTAAAATAAAATTACATAAAACAATAAATTAAGGAAATCAAGATTAATCAAAATGTTTTCTTTCTTTTTTAAAAAAAGTTTCCTTTTATGAGTAGTGTTGGATAATCTGTAGAATGATTACAATTAAATTACTATAGTTGGGGACAAAAATTTTCTCCGAAATGTGATATGACATAAATATATCCATTAAAAATAAATTACATTTTAGCTAAAAATAAATAAAATGGATACATTTTATGAAATGAATAAATTACTATAGTTTGGGGATAAAAGAAGCTTAATATGATAAATTGTCCATAAGTACATTCCATAAATATGTTTTAAACATTTAATTTTTAAGAAAAAGAAATACAATAAAAAATTGTATTTCATCATTAAGTAATTATTTAATAAAAAATATGTATTTTTTGATATAATGCTTTTTTTATTTGGATAGTGAATAAAATTAATTGGTAAAATTAATATAGTTTAGGGACAAAACTCTTGTTAAACTCTTGTTCAATCAACTTTCTGTAATTAATTTGATTAGTTTGATTCTTTATGCACCAAAACAAATGAAAATATGCAGACATATGCAAATTAAGCACAATACGATTGAATATTTTCTACTTTTTTTTTAATGTCGACTTTATAAAATGTATTATCTTCATACGAATCGAGCTTTTTCTTCTCAAGTGCTGACTCATTAAAAACGCACGGACGGCATCTTACTCAGAAAGCCCGATCGATGAGTGTGATCTGAAGCATCTGAGAGTCTCACTGGGAGAAGATATTGGATACAGGAAGAGGAAACCAATGCTTTTTTTCTGAAGGTCAGGCTGATCTAAGAACTTCAGAAATATCCTGGAAAAACTTTGACAGGAAATAAAACTGCAAACTTGACACGCAACTTCCTGCACGACTGCTTATCAGATCGACTGTGGATTTTGTTTACTTGGGAGTTTTACAAAACCACTGAGGTTCGTTTGTAGCGTTAGATTTGTTCTTATCTGATGTTGTTTCCTCCTCTACAGTGGATGAAGGACATGTGGCGTTCAGACCCCTGCTACGGCATCTATGGAGTGGACGGATCCACCTGTTCATTCTTCATTTATCTGAGTGAGGTGAGATGTGACCGAAACATTGGCCTAATGGTTATGAATCTGGGCTGGTAGCCCACAAAATGCAGGTTTGAGTCTCTCGAACTTACAGAGGAAGTATGTGGCGGTACCATGGTGCATTGACATAAACCATGAGGCTAGAAGGTTTCCATATTCATGCACTATGATATTTAGTTGGTACTTTAAAGGAATAGTTCACCCAAAAATGAAAATTTGCTGAAAATGTTTTCATCCTCAGGCCATCCAAGATGTAGATGAGTTTGTTCCTTCATCAGAACAGAGTTGTAGAAATTTAGCATTGCCGCACATTGTCACAATGAATCTCTCAGTGAATGCGGTGCCTCAGAAATGAGATCCCAACACAGCTGATAAAAACATCACAATAATCCATCCACTCCAGTCCATCAATTAATGTCTTGTGAAGTGAAAAGCTGCATGTTTGTAAGAAACTAACCCATCATTAAGATTAAGATTAACTTCGAATTGTCACTTCCATGCCTAACATTAAACTACTCTTGCAAATGTTGTTGTCTGAATCAGTAGAGAAATCTGCACAGATCAAGCTCCGTTTACAAGTGAAAACAGTCCAAAACAAATATGTTGTTGGATTTGATATGAGAGGACAATAGGGGATGTACTTTTTCTCTGGAGGAAGTGTTATTATTATGGATTATGTACTTGTATTTTGGCAAAAAAACGACGGTTGGACATTAAAAACGCCTAAATGATGGATTTGTTTCTTACAAACACACAGCTTTCTGCTTTTAAAGACATTAACTGATGGACTGGAGTGGTGTGGATTACTTGTGGATTATTGTGATGTTTTAATCAGCTGTTTGGGCTCTGATTCTGACGGCACCCATTCACTTCAGAGGATCCGTTGGTGAACAAGTGATGCAATGCTGAATTTCTCCAAATCTGTTCTGATGAAAAAACTAACTTTTCTACATCTTGGATGGCCTGAGGGTGAAAACATTTTCAGCAAATTTTCATTTTTGGGTGAACTATTCCTTTAAGACACTGTAAATGATATGGATTCATGTCCAGTAAACCTCGTTAAAATGGCCTTAACGCTATTAGCTGAGTGTGGTTTCGGCATACTGGAAGTATGGCTGTGAATTGCTCCCAGTGCCACTGTAAACACATGATACTCTGTAAAACACAAAAGATGTGATGTGTGAAATGTGACGAAATCGTAAAAATCCAGCTTGTAATTAATTTTGTGTTTAATGACATCCGAATGAATGAGTGTGTGTGTGTGTGTGTGTGTGTGTGTGTGTGTTGGGTGTGTGTGTGTGAGGTAATATCTCAAATCCACAGCTGCAGAGCTGCATGTACAGCATTGCCATGACGACATGCATACATTTCCATATCAACGGTCTCATTCTCTTTAGCAGCCGATGTGTAATTTAAATCTTGATCAGGTGGTTAAATGAGCTGACTGATATATAAATCCGCAAGGCTACTCAGAGAAATGGGGTGCAGTATGTCAACAAGATCTGTTTCCACGCTCTGCCGGTTTACATCTGATCATTAGCTCACTGTTTCTGCTTGTTTTAGGTTGAAAACTGGTGCCCTCGCCTGCCGTGGAGGATCAAGAATAATGCTGATGAAGCCGACAGGAATACACAGGTCAGCTATGGTTTGGTTAAATATGATAAAATGTCCATTAAAAATTATGAAATAAATTATAAAATAAAATATCTATATATAAAAAAAGAATGGATAAATAATACATGTTTTAAACAATATCTATCCATCCATACATCCATCCTAACCACATCCATCAATCCATCCATCCACCTACATCATCCATCCATCCTACCTCATCCTCCACCAACCATCTCACATACATCCATCCATCCAACCATCCTACCTACATCCATCCATCCATCCTACCTACATCCATCCAACCATCCTACCTACATCCATCCATCCATCCTACCTACATCCATCCATCCATCCTACCTACATCCATCCATCCATCCTACCTACATCCATCCATCCATCCTACCTACATCCATCCAACCATCCTACCTACATCCATCCAACCATCCTACCTACATCCAATCCATCCATCCATCCTTACCTAACATCATCCATCCATCCTTTACCTACATCCATCCATCATCTACCTAGACTCCATCCATCCATCCATCCTACGAGATCCATCATCCACATCCTACCTACACCATCCAGCCATCCTACCTACCTCCATCCACCCATCCTCTTAATACATCAACCATCCTACCCCCACATCCAACCACCACTCCTACCTACATCCAAACCAACCATCCTACCAATCCCATTCTTTAAAAAGAATCCATAAATACATCTAAACAACAATATAAAAATTCTATTTCAATAATAAAAAAATCAATTCAGTTTTGAAATTTTATGTAATAAAAGTAAAATAAAAAAATATTTAAAATATTTATATTTAGTACAAAAAAAAATAACAGGTTTTCTTGAGTGTAGTGGTTGGATTAGTCTGTTGTCATTAAAATGAGCTTGTCTCTAACATGTCATCATTTAGATGTGTTAGTGTGCGGATGTTTCTGAGGTTTAACCGCAGCGGTCACTGATCATCTTCTCACACTGTTCTTCTCAGAGTTAATAGCTTGAGAGAGAGGAAACCGAAAGAGGGAGCCTCACATGACAGACCAGCATGCTATATTTGTTTATTTCCACAGACGGAGATCCGCACGAGTTTCGAGGAGCTGTATCGCGTGATGTCGCAGCGCGAGGAGTTTCGCTGGATGATGCTGCGGATCAAGCGCATGGAGGAGCCGTGGGTCAGCGCCGTCCGCTCCCTCGCCACCAAACAAAACCTCAACAACCACAAGCGCAAAAAGGTGAATTGTGAGAATCTCAGTATTGACTGAACGTGTCGGCCTTTAGTAATTCAGCCCGTGTTCCCACCCTTTTACCGAATGAATAATTCACACAAATGCAGATAGACGCACTTTCCCAAGAGCATCTTGACTTTCTCTTTCTCCTGCAGTCAGCCGGCGCAGCGGGACTCGAAACTGCTCGCACGCGTGCGTCTCTCTAGAGATTGCCTGATGTCAAGCCTGAAATAACCTCAGTTGTTTAAAGCTTAAAGCATGTCATGGTTACCCATAATCCTCCAGTGATACTCATCCCCCACACAAATGTGACTGCGTATGAGTCCCTTGACATATTAATACTAAAACAAGTGCTGTGAATAAAAAATGTATCACTGCGCCATACAGATTCTGACATGACAGAGAATTTTAAGATATTGCAACCCACAGGATTTTTGTTTTTAAACCTTGATTGTTATAAAGTAACCGTTTCTGTCTTCTCCAGTTACTTCTTCACAATAAGCATATCTGATATTTAAGAACAGAAAGAGGCCATTATTAGGCAAATATTAACCATTAAATTTCATGGAATCAGAATTTTGTTTAGTTTTAATCAGGAACATCAGTTTAATAATGAAAATTTAGTGATTCATTATGAAAATAATGAAATAAAAATACTATGTGATTAATCTTTTATTTGCATGATTTATTATTCTAATAAATCAGTTTTTTGAATATTAATTGTATTATATTTTTAATATGTATATTAACATTTAACAATATATAAAGTATTATTAACATTATAAAAATATTGATTTGTGATTTAGATAAATAGATATTGTTTAATACTAGTAATTTTTAAAGTTTGAGATTTTTATATAGTAGTACTATATTATACATTTCTTATATAATATTAGAATATTTGAGATCATTATGTACTGTTGCTTATGCCAAAACTTTTTTTTTTTTTAGTAAAGTAAATATTTGAAAAAAGTATATGGTATTTATATTTTCAAAGTAACCATAATATTTCAATACTCTGGAGTATGAAGTCTATTTTGCTTAGTTTGAAATGGACTGTGCAATTTGATGTAATTTAGTTCATATTGTTAAGAAAAAAAATGTTATGTAATAAAATAAAATACAGTTAATTATTATAATGAATTATATTATTTGTAAAATATTACAAATAAAATTAGTTTAGATTTAGACTTAAAAAAAAAAGAATAATATACAAATTTATATAATTTAATATGATTTTAAGTGGGATATGACATTAATTAATCATCAATTTAAAGTTTTTTTATTTATTATTATAAAAAAATTAAGATAAAATAAAACAATTATTATCTGCTTATTTCAGGACCATCAATTGTGGATAATGATGTAATATAACAAATTAGTATTATCATGATTATTTTTACATGTATTTTAAGTAAAGTTTGTTTATTTATTTATCATTAAAACTACAATTTAAACATTTATTAAAATAGTTTAATTTACATTATAATTCAAATCAAATTTGTATCTTACATAAAATGATATTTCTGTAAGATAATATTTATCATGTTTTCTTTATTTTAATCTTAGGTCCTGGTGCACCTGGGTCTCCTGACGAAGGAGTCTGGTTTTAAGATAGCGGAGAACGCGTTCAGCGGAGGTCCTCTGGGCGAGCTGGTTCAGTGGAGTGACCTGATCACCACGCTGTATCTGCTGGGACACGACATCCGCATCTCAGCGTCTCTCGCCGAGCTCAAGGAGTGAGTCTCTGACTCCGTCTCTGTCCTCACTACTCAATTCAATTCCGTTCAGTTCAATTGAATTCAATTCTGTCTCTCCAGGATCATGAAGAAGGTCATGGGTAACAAGTCCAGCTGCCCCACAAAGGGTGATAAAGTTGTGGAGCTCATCTACATAGACATCGTGGGTCTGGCTCAGTTCAAGAAGACTCTGGGCCCGTCCTGGGTCCATTATCAGTAAGTTCACATCAGATTTTGTGGATTAGTATATGAAGTAGGGGTGTAACGATTCGTATCGATCCATACCGATGGCGATATGATGCATCGATGCCATGCGTAAAATATTGATATCTGTAGTATAAATAGGCATCTTTATTTTGGCACTGTCCACATTTTCACATAATGTCCGTCTAAGCATTACCGACAACGCGTGCATTCTCGTTCAAACTCACGTATCAGGACTCGATATAAGGACTGCCCGAAGGCACAAGTTGAGCATAAAAGACGCTCGGGATTGTTTGCGGAACAGTCGAGCGCTGTGTGAGAAGTTTTCTGCACACACATCTGAAGCGCACGCACGCACACAGACAGCCGCGAATACTAAATAGAGTTCTCTTCCGCTTTTTGTGCATGGATGAATAAATACCGACAAAATTACTTCAAAATGCGCGTTTTGGCAAATATCATAGTGAACACAGTCGGTTAGGCACTATGTCTTAACATAAACAGTTGAGAAAGAAAAGGCACTGTTCAGAGTTAAATCCTGCTTGTTCTTAAAGTGAAAGCAAACTATAATAAACTTAATGCTGTCAAAGAAAAATACAAGTGCTCACTGCTCCTGACTAAATAACCTTTGTAACATCAAAAATGATGACTCTATATTTAATTTATACATTGAAGATTATGCACTATTTGAATGTGATACTACATTTCTGTAGCGCACATGAAAATGATTTTAGGCGAGCTGCAAAAACCTGAAAGCATTGTATTTGAACTTGGGCTTTGTATTTATTTTGCTATTGCTTTGTTATTGGGTTATCTGTAGAAAAGATTTAGGAACGGAGCCCATAGAAGCACCAGAAATTGTTTTTCCCCTTGTTTATTTAGTTGTGGAATGTCCCACTGAGTAAGGATGTAAAATTTCAGATAAGTTCAGTTAGATAATTGCGTCTGCTCTTTAGTTAGAGTTCATATAAAAAAGTAGCGATGGTTGTGTAATTTACCTAAATAAGCCGGGATATAAATCACTAATATCGTATTTATGTCGATCACCGACTTCCCCCCCCTTGTAACTCCTGTAGAGAAAGAATCGTAAGCGTACCGTTTATTCATTTTTGACATCACCTCGGTACTGTCAATATATCGTATAGTTTGCCGGCTATGATAAATCGATAGTCCGTATCGTATCGTCGCCCCCACCCCCCCCCACCCCCCCCCCCCCCCCCCCCCCTCACAAACCACAATGCCCCCGGATTGTTACACCCCATAGTAGACGTACAACGTATTCTCATACCCGTGACTGGTGGCTCGGCCTTAACCTGACACACGTTTTCTTTCAGCTCTGTTGAGCCGTTTGAAATGAGTCTGAACATGATCTCCTGATTTTATCTCCGTCTTCAGACACCGAGATAGATTCGCCTCGGGGTCGATCCCTTCCGCACCGCGCCGTGTGAATCCCAGCCAGGATTGGGCTTCTCGAGTAATCAGGGTCGTCTGACCTGCTATGATCCGTTAGCTGTAACCAAACGAATTTGTTTGCTAAAGGATAACTTCCTGTAGTGTTAGAAACCGCCTTAGTCAGATTCTTTGTCAGATTCTCTAGAAAATAAATAACAAAATGAATTTATTTATTTTCTAAAAAATTTGAATAGTTGTATTCAATCATTTGAATAAATAAATCTGAATGTTTCTTGTTTTTGATGGCAAATTTTATAACCTCTATGTCTACCGATTTGTCAAAGTCTGCCAAAAATAATTTAAGTATTTATTATATAGTTTTGTTTTAATTTAAGTAATTTTTCAAACTACAACAGTTCTAAAGTAAAACTAAAGTCTTATTAATAAAATAAGAAAAAAAAATTGATTTACAGTATTATTATTATTTATTTAATTTCAGTAATTAAAAAAACAACAACAACAAAAAACCCTACGAAAATGTTTTGAAATCAAAAGTACCACATTTATCAATCAAAAGTAAAGTTTTCATTGGAAAAATGTGCTTAATTGTCATTAAAAAATAACAAAATAAGCATACTAGTTGTAATTATAATGATGATTATTATTGTTGTTATTATTACTTATTTTTTCTTGTACAGGTGCATCTCAATAAATTACAATGTCATGGAAAAGTTCATTTATTCAGTAATTCACTCAAAATTGTGAAACTCGTTATTAAAATAATGCAATGACACAGACTGAGTAGTTTTTAAAGGGGTCATATGATGCTTTTTAAAAGATCATTATTTTGTGTATTTGGTGTAACAGAATATGTTGACATGCTTTAATGTTCAAAAAACATTAAAAATTATTTTTCAAATACTGTACATTAATGTAAGTCCTCTATGCCCCGCCTCTCACAAACGCTTCGTTTTCTACAAAGCCCCTTCGACAAGCACAGTCTGCTCTGATTGGCCAGTTGACCCAGTGCATTGTGATTGGCTGAGCACCGCAAGCGCTTGTTGGAAATGTAACGCCCCTTACCATAATCGCAAGCTTCATCTTTCAAAATAAATGTAAAGACAGTAAATAATGTCATTAGTTTTACCATCAGTTCAAGCCCGAAAGGGGAACAGAGTGCGTGACAGACACAGTGATGAAGCTGGTATGTGTTTGCAGTACACAAGCCAAGGTAAAGACAGCTGACTCCACTGTGATGTGAACCTGTCTCTCTCTCTATCTCTCTCACACACACACACGATGTGCAAAACTGTGCATTTGAACAGTCAAATACTTAAACTGATAACAAAACAGGAGCTGATTCAGAAGCGCCAGATTGTCATAGCCAAGTCAGAATTACCTCCTCTCCTAGGATCACGAAACGGTCGTCCATAAAATGCATTGCTGTTCTGTTTTGTAAGTATCTTAAAGATTCCTAAATGCATCTAATTCCAGAAGGCCAAATAAAGTGCTTTTGCTTCGCCTAGAAAACACACAGGGTCTCCCTGACATGGCTGCTTCAACATTTAACTGCGGTTACTGAAACCACGCCTACTTTCTTTGCGTGAACATTTAGGCGGAGTTATGCAAATCTTCCCACACAGTGAAGTAGACATGTGGGGGAGTGTTAGAACAAGCCGTTTTAGGGGGCGTGGCAGAGTCTTAATTGATAAAGAATATCTCTTTGGTTTTAAAACTTTAGTCTTTGCAACTTCAGGGATATAATCTATGCACAATCAGCTTGTAACACAAAAAAAAAGAGAAAGGAAAACTTGAAATCAAATCATATGACCCCTTTAAATCTTGGTAGTTCTTTTCATTGTGAGATTTGGGCTCACATTAACAAAAAAACCCACCAATTCCGTCTCAACAATTAGAATATTGGACATGCCAATCACTTAATCAACTCAAAACACCTGCAAAGGTTTACTGAGCCTTCAATATATGGTCTCTCAGTTTGGTTCACTAGGTTTCACAATCATGGGGAAGACTGCTGATCTGACAGTTGTCCCGAAGACAATCATTGACACCCTTCACAGAGGGTAAGCCACAAAACATTCATTGCCAAAGAAGCTGGCTGTTCCCAGAGTGCTGTATCCAAGCATGTTAACAGAAAGTTAGTGGAAGGAAAAAGTGTGGAAGAAAATGATGCACAACCAACCGAGAGAACCGCTGCCTTGTGAGGATTGTCAAGCAAAATCTATTCAAGAATTTGAGTGAACTTCACATGGAATGGTCTGAGGCTGGGGTCAAGGCATCACGAGCCACCACACACAGACGTGTCAAGGATTTTTGGCTACAGTTATCGTATTCCTCTTGTTAAGCCACTCCTGAACAACAGACAACGTCAGAGGCGTCTTACCGGGCTAAGGAAAAGAAGAACTGGACTGCTGCCCAGTGGTCCAAAATCCTCTTTTCAGATAAAAGTAAATTTAGCATTTAATTTGGAAATCAAGGTCCCAGATTCTGGAGGACGGGGGAGAAGATCATAGCCCAAGTTAATTGAAGTCAGCTGTTAAGTTCCACAGGTATGTGAGTGAGTTGGGGTGCAATGTCATGTCTGATGGTGTTGGTCCATTGTGTTTTTTGAAAACCAACGTAACTGCACCTGTTTACCAAGAAATTTTGCACTTCATGCTTCCTTCTGCTGACCCGCTTTTTGAAGATGCTGGTTTAATTTTCCAGCAGGATTTGGCACCTACACACACTGTCAAAAGCACCAAAAGCTGGTTCAATGTCCATGGTGTTACTGTGCTTGATTGGCTTGCAAACTCGCCTGACCTGAACCCCACAGTGAATTTATGGGGTATTGTCAAGAGGAAAAATGAGAAACAAGAGACCAAAAAATGAGATGAGCTGAAGGCCACTGTCAAAGAAACCTGGCTTCCATACCACCTCAGCAGTGCCAAAAAATGATCACCTCCATGCCACGCCGAACTGAGGCAGTAATTAAAGCAAAAGGAGCCCCTGAAAGTATTGAGTACATGTACAGTAAATGAACATTACTTTCCAGAAGGCCAACAATTCATAAAAAATGTTTTTTTATTGGTCTTATAAAGTATTCTAACTTGTTGAGATAGTGAATAGGTGGGTTTTTCTTAAATGTGAGCCAAAATCATCAATTAAAAGAACCAAAGACTTAAATTACTTCAGTCTGTGTGCATTGAATTTATTTACACGAGTTTCACAATTTGAGTTGATTACTGAAATGAATGAACTTTTCCACGACATTTCTAATTTATTGAGATGCACCTGTATTAGTGGTTATTTCACCACAAAAAAGTAAGAAAAATGTTGTATTACAGTACTTTATTTTATTTATTTCAGTCATTGTATAATTTACAAAAAATTCTAAAGTAAATCTTAAGTCATAATTAAAATAAGAATATTTTTAAAACTACAAAAGTTTTTAAAACCAAAAGTCCCAAGTTTTTAATCGACAAATGTTTGCTTGTCATGAAAAAAGTGCCAAAAAATGCCGATTATAATATATTATTGTTATTAATTATTTCTATTATTCGTCGCAAATTGTAGTTTTTTGTAATTCTTCTTTACAAATAAACATTAAAAAAGGAAAAATTTCAAATGTTTTTCCCCAAGCCAGTTAAATGTATTTTCATCATGTGCTGTGTGTGGTGATACAATATACACACTAAGAACACTATACAGCATCAAATATTAATGATGATACTGATAATAATAATAATTAATAATAATAATAATTATTATTTATATTTATATTTATAAGCTTTTTGTTGTATGTTACAGCCGTCAGATTTGTAGCTAGCTGGTACGCTGCTGTTATTTGCCCTTCACTCAGTGTTGAACTTGTGTTGTAGGTGCAGCCTGAGGGTCCTAGACTCGTTTGGGGCGGAAGCCGGAGGTTTAAACACGACCACATCGCCCAGTCAAAACGGTCACCAAACTCCGTGGGGGCAAAGTGGAACCTGAACCCCAGCAGTTCAACACTATGTTTGTAAGTCTGCATGAGCGAGGCTTTTGTGTGAAACCTTCCATTTTACCCATTGGACTGGAAACTTTATCCGGGGCCGTTCGGGGTTCCGGGGGGTTTGGTGGTGGCGTCTCCGATCGGCTCGGGCTCTGAATAGCTCTTTTGTTTACCAACAGACTTTGACATTCTCATAAAACTCGCGGCTTTCCAAGCAGAACTGCTCTTATTTCTGATTAAGCCTGTTTGAGAGCAGAGATTGCTTACAGAGCTTGGCCCTCGACCCAACACTTTCTGGAGTCTAGCGACGCTGAACTAAGGGCTGAATCTCACAAAACTCCTCAAGAATATTAAGTCATAGTATTAATATTCTTTTACCACAAAATAAAAATATTTATATTTTAAAACTGTATATATTGCAATTTTATTACTTTAGATTTTAGTGATTGTTTTAATTACACAAAAACGAAAAAGTAAACACTTAAGTCATATTATTAAATAAGATATAATAAATAATAAATCTAAGAAAGTTTTATATTATAAATTTTAACTTCAGTCATTTTCCTAACTACAAATAAAAAAAATAAGTCATATTATAAGAAATACATAAGAACAAATTGGTGAACTAAGAAATAATAAAACATAAGTATTAAACCAGTGTTTTTACATTCAGTACATTTTTTAACTACAAAAAAGACTTTTTTAAAACCCAAAAACACTTACCCACATTTTTCGGCTGGGGACAAATGTTCCTGAAAAAATCAGATTGTTGTTATTATTCTAATTTTTTTCTTGTTTTATTATTATTAATGAACAATTGCACAATTTGCTTCAAGATTTCATTAATGGGTCTTGAAATAATGTTTACTTGTACGGTTTTTATCTTAAAAAAAAATTACGGAAAATAAGAAATTTGAAAAAGGTCAAAATGCAAAAAGACCAGTGTTTGTAGAAGTGTTTTTTTTTTTTTTTTTAAATATATTTTTAATATAAATATCGCTAAGTTTATTTACATATGTTCATGGACAATTAAGGCTAAATTTCCCCTCCATATTTAATTTATAACTGCATTCAACAACATTTTTTCTTTTGTTTTTGTAAATCTTTAAAAATAAAAAAAATGTATTTTATATATTAGTAAAAATCAAATTAAATTGAAGGAGCGTACAAATTGTTAAATATTAAAATTAAGATCTCTTTTAATATATTAAATTTATCACGTTTTGCATGATGCGCAGTGACAGTTTATGGAGAAAACAATTTCTGGGTAATTGTCATGAAAATAAATATAATTTTTCATTTTGACATATATTTCTGCATTACAGTAAGCTCATTTTTTCCACCTATTCCATACCATACTGTCAGGCAGGTTAATATCAAATCTTTGTACTCTTGAAAATTACTACCTTAAATAAATAATAATACGGTTAACTTAAGGTCACATAGATTTATTAGTCACACATAAATTTAAGATGCGTAAAAACTTGATGTATATAATTTACAATTTAAATAATATTTCATTGTTTTGGATTATGTTAAAGCCAATTTTGGGGGATTTATAGTTGAAAATGAGCTGTACATGTTCTTGACCGGTTTCATGACATTCAATTTGCAGTCACATATTGATTACGGCCTGTGTGTGTGGGTGTGGTGTGTGTGTGTGTGTGTGTGGTGTGGTGTGTCTGTGTAATATATGGTTTTTGAGGACACAAATGGTTAATGAACATGGGTACCTACAAAAAATTTCTGGTCCCATAAACAAAACCTTAACGGGGTCTTCTGATGCTTCTGCCAATTTTGCCAGTTGTTTGAAAACCTGTAATTGGGGGTTGGAGTTGGTGTACACAACCACCCCTATAATGGTAAAAATCCACCCAGTGTTTTTTTTTTAATCTGCTAAAATTTTTACCCCTTTCTCAAATCGAGCCGATTTTAGATGCCTGTCTGTGTGATGTCACACTGACAGGCCCCTCCCATGATTGTTTGATTGATAGTAGCGTTTCAGCACAGACTGGACTAATAATGTGCTAATTAGCAAGTTTCAATATGAATGCGGCTAAAGTAAACAGTCCTTCTGAGAGCAGCTGGGAAGAGAGGGGTGGGGTCAGCATAGCTCATTAACATTTGAAGGAAAATGCTACAAAAGGGCTTGTTCTGAAAAGAGCTGTTTTTGACGGGGTAAAAAAAGGTGTTTTTTACACTACCATAGAGAAATTTAACCAAAGTATGTTATAGACTTTTCATTAAGACCCTAAAGGATCATATCAACTTGTGGAAAATGGGCATCCTATGACCCCTTTAAAAACCATTATAAATTGTTTTTTAATGTAAAAATGCAGAAAGTTTTCTGTGAGGGGTAGGTTTAGGTGTAGGGTTGGTGTAGGGTGATAGAAAATACAGTTTGTACAGTATAAAAACCATTATACCTAAAGAGTCCCCGGATAAACCAACCACTATACAAGAGTGTGGGGGGGGGGGTGTGTTATCTGCATCCTCCTGGAGCCTTGACTTTGGAAAGGAGGACCCTTGACAGGTGTGTGTAATTGACCTCTCCACGTGTCCGCAGGCATCTGTGAGAACATGAGCGTCGACAGCAGACTTACACAAACCTACCTGTCCATCTGTCAACCACGGATTCAGACGCACTCGTGAAATCCAGCCATTCGGAAAGCCTGTGCTTCAAATATTACGAGCGATTGCATCAGATGCGAGCGCACGTGTGTGTATGCCCTCCATTCTTAACCCTGCCAGTCAAAACCTTTATCCCACCGTCCCCTCGACGCATCCCACAATGCACTGCGGTATCTCATTGCACGGCTGATAAACATCACCCTGCTCTCTATCAACCTCATATATTGTCTGTATGACAGGCCAGAATGACGTGCCCCCGTTTCCTTCACGATTGAGCGTCCTCCGTGCCGCCCGTCCTGGAGCTGCTATTGTTCATAACGTTTCCCACACATATCAGATGAGCGAATTGCTCTCGAGCCCGAGGGAAGTAGTCGCTTTCAGTACGGCATTACGGTCCTGGAATAATTCAGTTTCCATTTGATTTCTTTTGTTCCGCTTTTTGGGGTTTGCTAGGCAGAGACAACGTCATTGTGGCCGCTTTGGGTTTGGCGGAAAGTTTTCTCGAGCGAAACCGCGACTGAAAGAGTCACGCATTCGCTCGCTCGTAAACACAACATTTGGCTGTTCGACAGACACTCGTTGACAATTTTGCACTCACTTTTGCTACAGTCATTTGCTTGAGAAACCACACAAACACACACACAGGGCTTCACAGTCATGCAAACTAACCAACTTCCTGTCATTTGCATGGCACTTCCTCCCCACACACACACAAGGAAAGGAAAACGTTGGTTTGCTTCATGTGGCTTTTATTTTTTCCTGATACCTTTCATAAACTAAAGTAAAACGCCCCTGGCTGCTGAGAGGAATTTCTGTAAAATGTGTAAAAAATATTAATGTATTTCTGCATAAAGGATGAATAATTAAAGTCCGAGTCAGTGGAAGGTAAGCTCTGTGTGAGTTTCATACGCTCACTTAAAAACACTTCTCCTTCAGCATTCCTGCAATTAAGTGCTTCTGTCGCGGTCTGTTTTTTCACAGGCCATTGGTTGCTGTGATTATTAGTGTGAGGGCAGAGTTTGCCTTGCTGAATGAAAAATGCAAATGATGTGGGTGTGTGTAATATATATATATATATATATATATTGGTAAGGTATGTGGTGGATGGAAAGTGGAAAAAAATACATAAAATTATCAGTTAATAAATAAATGTAATAAACAGGAATAACTATAAATCAATCTTAAAATGTAATGGACATAACTATTGTAATGTGTCTATAATGTTTAATTATATACAGGTATTATATATATATAATATTATATTATATATATATCTAGAGATATACCTATCTATATATATATAAATATATAATTAGAGGGTATTATGTAGAATAAAAATAGAAGATAATATGACTTATATATTTACACCACACAGTTTCTTGCATATTATTAAACACTTTATTATAATTATTTAATAACACTTATAATCAATATATGGCATAATAAATATTTAATGAAGGGAAAACAAGAAAAGTGGAAAAAGTCATTGTCAAGATTTTATTTCTCAAGAAAATATATTTTGTGCATATGAAACAAGTGCATTAATTATGTGTGTGGGTGTGTGGTGTGTGTGTGGACTTATTATTATTATAATAAATATATCTGTTTTAGGGGGAGGGCCTCTTTGAAGCAGGCCATGTTTAATCCTGTTGCTAATTCCAAATCCAGCACACTTTGCACACACATGAGATCATTTTATCCGTCAGTTTTCTTGTAAGAATGAAGCTTTGTCCTTCAGAAACTAATCCGCGTTTAACGAAGCACATGATGTGTGTGAAAACATGTCAGGATAAGATGTCGATCACAGATTGAAAGCCGCTGCAGTGAGGATACGTCTCTCTCTTCTCTATCTCTCGATCTCTCTCGACTCTCTCTATCAGACGCTCTCTCTCTCTCCTCTCTTCTCTCTCTCCTCTTCTCTCGTGTGGTGGGGGTGTGGGTGTGTGTGGGGGTGGGTGTTGTGTGTCGTGTGTGTGTGTGTGTGTGTGTGTGTGGTGGGCTGTAATTATGGTGAGGTTCATATTTCAACTCCTCTGCTTCCACTCCTAGATTTAATAAGAACTCTCTCACACACACAAACTCCCGCATTCCTGCTAATTACTGACAGCATCTTGGTGACGCCACCTGCAAACTGTGCAATTTGTCTCCTCAGCATTCCTGCATGCTGTTGCTGCGTTGTTGCGAAAGCTCTTCTGAAGGGCCTCCGAGTGCATAATTGAGGCTAGACTCGTCTTTGCAATTCAGTCACAAGCCGTCCTCTTTCTTGCTGCAAAAAAAATTTCAGAAAGAGTGTCCGGTCGTCGTTCACACTGATAGTTGTTGGCATGAGTGTGTGTGTGTGTTCTCGTACAATTATATTTGCGCTATTTACAGTATCTATAGTGAGAAGGAGAACAAGAGGTCGTGTTCCATTTAAACGCCATATATGGTTTCTGCAAAATTGTGCAAATTGCATGATGGTCTGCCTGGGTTCTGAATTTCATCCTGCACTGGAATTGACGGGTAACCGTGACAACATGCTCCAGCTGCTCCCGCAGGCAGTAACCACAGACTACATGTGTGGCACAACACACACGCTTGAGGTGTGTGTGTGTAAATAAGAAATCTTAATCTCAGGATTGAATTTTTCGGACAGATGGCGTTCAGGTGTATCTCTGCCAAGTCTCGTTACCCTGGCGACCTCTTGGACTACCGTTGTCATGGTAACAGCTCCTCGCTTGGCAATGTGGACACCCACACGGATCTTTCTCATACACAATTAATCCGAACATCTTCCCTCAGGCACTCCAGTCCTGATGTGTCGTGCTTGATCATAGATTTTCCTGTGTTTAAAAAGCAATAATATTTAGAATTAAAAAAGAAAAACTCTGGTTTTGTATTTATACTTTTTGCTTGATTAATAATGTATTTTATTTATTTATTTATTTTATGTCAGTTCTTTATGAAACAGCCTTAAATTTTAATCTTCAAAACAAAACAAAAAAAAAAAAAAAAAAAATTGGGAGGAATGTTTGACATTATCTGGGAAAGTTGTCAAAGTGGAACCTGCCATGGAAAAGACTAGGTTTTTTATCAAAATTTAGAAACAAAAACACACAAACTTACTAATTAACAGTAAAAATTGTAAAGAGTAATGTACAAAAATATGTTGATATATTTATATAATTTTTAACTAACTTTTATAGCCAACAAATTTTGTAATTTAACATTTTATAAGGCAAGGCAAGGCAAGTTTATTTGTATAGCACATTTCATACACAATGGTAATTCAAAGTGCTTTACATAAAATAAAATAAAAACAATAATAACAACAATAAAACAAGGAATTTAAAAACTTTTAAAATTATTAAAAAAAAAATGATTTAAGAGGTTTAAAATTAATTTAAGAAAACGATTATACATATAATATAGTGCAATCAGTTCGGACATCGCACAGTGCTCATTCAATAAATGCACAGCTAAACAGATGAGTTTTGAGTCTGCATTTAAATGTGACTAATGTTTTAGCACATCTGATCTCTTCTGGAAGCTGATTCCAACTGCGAGTAATTTAAATCATGTGACATCTTGCCCCAACTTAACATTTTGTTTTGTTATACACTAAAGCAGTTATGAAACGTAGTAATAACAGAAACGGCAAAAATTTGTTAAGAGTAATGTACAAAAAACATTTACATTTTTTATAAATATGTAATTTTTTTAAAACTTTTTTTGACATCTTTCTCCAACCCGACATGTTTTTATTATTAAAATGTAAAAACTAAAATGATTATGAAACTAAATAATTAATGAAACTGCCAAAACTGTTAAGGATAATGTACAAAAATATAATTTTTTGTACAAATTTTGTTTGGCCAACAAATCTTGTAGTTTAATACATTTTATAAATGTGTAAAATTTAAAACATCTTGCCCTGACCTTTTTATTTATCATAAAAAATTGTTTTCGGGCCAACACATTTGTAATTGAACACATTTTATGTTTAACATTTGAAACGTGACATGTTGTCACAACCTAACAATGTTTATTGTAAGCTTTATTTCAAAAATGTTAAACTCAAATGATTTTGAAACTAAATAATTAATAAAACAGTCAAAATGCTAAAGAGTAATTTTTTTAAATTTAAAACATGTGACAGGCCCCAGCATGACATTTATGTTTTTGTCTTAATGTATGTGTGGTTTTAAATGTTTATTTTACAGTTATTGCTTTAATAATTAGACATAGTTATAATACGCAATAGATAATAGTCAGACGGTCTTATTTTATGATAATAACTAATGCATATGCATTAAATAACTAATGCATATAAAATATTGATTTGAGTTTAAATTTAAATTTGCATTATGTGGGAAGAGAGTGTGAAGTGTGTATTATAATTTTTTTTCTTCCACATATTGTTATTTTTAAATTGCATTTCAAAAGTTGGCAGAAACTATATTTCATTTATATAAACCAAAGTAACTTGATGGTGGGTTTCCCTGCAGCTCACACTCCAGACAACAGTTTCCTGGGCTTCGTGGTGGAGCAGCACCTGAACGCCAGCGACGTCAAGCACATCGACGACATCAAGCGGCAAAACCAGTCGCTGGTGTACGGCAAGGTGGACAACTTCTGGAAGGTGAGTTCCGCTCAAACTACAGCCGCGTCCAACTTTTTCTTGGCTCTTTACATGTGAAGCTGTCTTGTGTTTAAATGCTAGATTGTTTCGCCACGTTTTCCGACTTTGAGCGCCAACAAAAGTGTTTTCAATTCGACTGCGATGACTTCAACTTTCCCCAGCACGAGGTCACGGTCGGTTCCGCCGCTAAGATGTTCCTACAGAGAGCGTTTCGCTGCCCATCTGGATCCGAAACGGCTCGAGTGATGAGAGACGCAGATGAAAACCCTATCCCACTAAACTCATCCACATTCCAGAACATCTAAACCCACATGGTTTTCCCCAGAAGGGACCTTATTCTCAATCGATTTCTCCGATGCCCTTCGGTGAATGTTTGCGTGTTTTTGGCGAACAATACGGGATGAACAGCCATATTATGAATAACAATATTTTTCATGCACTCTTTGTAATGAAACAAAAGTTTTAACATGAAGTACGCCAGTAGGTGAAGGGTAGCTGATCGCAAAAGAGCTCATTTACATGTATTAAAGGTACAGTAACAATAACGGACCATTTTATTTTAAGGTTTGCATTTAACCTCGGGGAAAATTTGCGTATTCGTAGCGAATAACGTGGGATGAAAAGAGCCAAATCATGGATAACAGACTTTTTTCTTGCTTTCTCTAAAATGAAAATTTCCATGTGAAGTACGCGGAGGTTGGCTAATCACAACAGAGCTAATTTACATGTCTTAAAGGTACAGTAACAAAAACAGCTAGTTTCATTTTAACGGTACGTTTTTGCGCATTTGTGCCAAGCGACGTGGGTTGCAAAGAGTCATATTATGGATACGATTTTTATTGTTGTCTTCAACACAAAATGATAGTTTGCGTGAAGTTTGCCAGTACGCTATTCACAACAAAGCTTATTTACATATCTTAAAGGTACTGTACCAACAAAAAAAACAGCTTGTTTCATTCTAAGGTTCAGCAAAAGGGTTACGACAAATAGTAGCGTTTACATTGGCAGTTTTTTTTTGCGGAAATCAGACATTTTTCGCGATTTTCACACATGGGATGAAAAGAGTCATGTTAAGGATAATGGGATTTTTTTTCTTGTTCTCTTGGATACGAAAGTTTGCATGTGAGCTTTTACTGCACACAGAGGTTGGCTAATCGCAAAAAAGGAGCTCATTTACATATCTTAAAGGTACAGTGACAAAAACAGCCCATTTAGTTCTAACAATCAGAAAAAGGAAATATTAGATGCCTTTATAGTGACATTGCATTCTCGATTAACTTCAGGGAAACTTTGCACATTCTTGGTGCACAACATGGGAATAACAGAATCATATTATGGAAAATTCGTATTTAATCTCAGGGAAAGGTTTTTTTTTACACATGCATTGCAGGATGAAAAAAGAGTCATATTATGGAAAACATTTTTTTTTCTTGCTCTGTTAGACGTGAAACTGAAGTTTGCTAGTATGCAGAAGTTAGCTAATCGATGGAGCTCATTTACATCTCTTAAAGATACAGTAACAAAAAAAGTCCACTTTAATTTTTAGGGTCAGAAAGAGGCTGCAAAAGACGGATGCAATTACAGTGACAGTGCATTCGCATTTAACCTCATGCAATTTTATTGATGCCATCCTTCACCCAGCGATAGAGAGAGAGAAAGAGAAAGGCTCCTGCTATTGCACAGCCTCTCAAGTACTGGTTTCCATGGAAACAAACTTGAGCATAGACCCTGAATCAGGGTGTGTGTGTGTGTGTCGTCTAGAGATCAGAGGATATGTGTATAGGCTTTTGAAATGCAAATAAAGTCTTGGCTGCATGAATGCACACATTGCGTTATTAGCGCTACAAGTTCACATGCAATGCATCTCTGTGTTTATTTTCTGTCTCAAACACAGATGCTTTTCTGTGATTGGTTTTACTCTCTCTCACACACATACACACACACACTCTCTCTCTCACTCACACACACCCACCACACACACACAACACAACACAACACACACACACAAAGGCCTGAAACATGCTCAAGTGTGTGAACGCCTTACATTATATTAAACACCAAAACAATGCACATTTTTATGCTTTGTAGCTGCTGTCTCACAAAACACACAGTGTTTGCATGCTATGTTGGCATTTCCAGCTCATATCTCCCATAATCTTATTACTGCGTATGTGTTAGTTGATAAAACAAGGAACTAATTGATGATTAAACAAGTAGATCATTGATATTCTGTTGGATTGTGTGTGTGTGTGTCTGTGCCATTAACAATCACAGAGTCTCATACGTAAGAATACAAGAACAGGAATGAATCCAGACTAAATATATAATAAAAATGTATTTGAAAATACAAAATGGTTTTTAAGACGTGATAATTTTTTGGCACTGATTTTTTTTGTCCTTACTTATTAGTAGTAGTTTGTTGACTACTAATTTTCCCCCCTAAATAGGTCTTTTTCTGTTTTATATATTAATAAAAAATAAGTTTTCTTCAGGTGCATATAGTAATATATACTTATATATAAGATTTCTATATAATATCTATATATATAATATATATATATATATATCTATATATAGATATATATATATATAAAATAATAATGTCATATCTAATTATCAATTCTTAAAAAATAAATATTTGATATTTTGTAATATACGTAAAAATTCTTTTTTAATGTTTGACATTTTTTTTTATTTTGTTTACTATGAAAATTATCAAAATCAAATATATTTAAAATATTAGAAACAACATTACAACAAAATAAATATATAATCAATGATTCAAAAAGTCAAATATTTTTAAATTTGTCATTTTTAAATTAGTTAAGATCAATAAGAATATATCAATTTATTATTAAATATATTAGAGAATAAAGATAAATCTCCATACTTATTATGTTACTGATGTTTATTATGTGCTGATTTGATTTACTTTGTATATGCTTTAGTATATTTTTGTTGGTATGATTGATGTTTTAATTTAACCTTGTTCTTTGTGAGCCTTGCATTACACAACCACACACACACATCGACTGGTTGTATTTCGGTTTCCATCCTCTGACAGGAAGTATGCATCTTTGTATTCTTTGAGCATTTGTAAAGAAAAAGCTTCATTTTATCCTCTTCATCTTGTGGTTTCCCCCCACAGTCCTGTTTGACTCTTCCTGTCTGCTTTTGCACTTCTGCTCAACTGAAACAAGCTCAGACTGAGAGCTAAAAAAAATCCGCTTTTTGTTTGTGTTTTACACTTCCTGGGGTCTTTTGGCTCGAGTCATGCTAATCTTGTGACAGAATGTCTCAATATGATTCAGATCATGTGAATTTGAGACAAAATATCGAAAAAACTATCCAACAATATTGCAATCTCATATACAGTTGTGTTCTTGCTACACCGCAGTGAAAAGAAAAATAGTTTGTTGTTATTTTGTTACTATGAATAGCAATATTACTACTATATTTATGTGTATATCAATTTAAATTTTCTATGCAGAGTATAGAATATGCTTATTATTAGTTAAGGTTCTTAGATGGTTTTTAATCGCTTTGCATTACATAATTTTTTCTTAAAAAAAACAATTTGATTTATATAATATGGTAATATTTTCATGGTTTTATTATTAAATTAGTGTTTTTATTAATCGGATATCGTTAAATCCATTATTTATATTTTAAGTAAATCGTTTTCAAATAAAGATCGTTATGAAGAATAAAGAATAAATGCATGGATAACATGGTCTGTTAACATCAGCGAAAATCTTTTTTTTTGTTATTTGTTAATATGAATAGTAAATGTACTATTCAAAACTATATTTCTATTAATAATAATAGTAATTATTGGGTTAATAAATTTTATTCTATAACAATTTACTAATAAAATAAAATAATTGTATTTATAACGAAACTCATTGAAATATTATTTCTTATTTTTAAATAAAGATAATTATGAATGTGAATTCAGAGTGAAAGACTATTGAGCCACGCTAACAGGGATCTTGCTTTTTTCAGGAAAAAAGAAACCCATATGAATAGTAATATTATACTTCATTTGTATGGATTACTATAATGATATTATTATTATTATCATTCAGCATTTGTTAAAATAAAAAATGTATGAAATGGTATAATTTAATTTATAAGGCCAAGTTTACAAATAATGTTATAATTAGTTTTATTTATTGCAGTATTATATTATTATTTTATGAATATTCATTTTATGAATGCTAAATACTACCTGTAATATAATTGAATCCAGAGTTTACAAATATTTAGCCCCGCCCACATGGTCTTGCTTACATCAGCGGAAATGAAAACTAGTTTCCGTGTGCTACAATAAAACTACTTTAATTCCATTTCTTTAACCAGCGCCACTCGTTTGTCACATGTACGTGTCTTTATTTGTGTTTTAGGATAAAAAGAAATACCTGGACATCATTCATTCGTACATGGAAGTGCACGGCACGGTCCACGGCACGAGTACAGTCCACCTGCCGGCCTACGTGAAGAACCACGGCATCCTCAGCGGACGCGACCTCCAGTTCCTCCTGCGCGAGACCAAGGTCTGAATCAACTAACTCCTTTTGTTTTTGCTAAACATTTCTGGTAGACTTGAATATGGCCTGTAGTCATTGATTAGGACTTTCTGACATGTGTTTTGAGTTTATAGCACAGTGTAATAAGTCTGTCCCGTTGTCTATGCTTGAAAGCTAAATGTGAAATCTGCCCTGCACTTGCACGGTGACGTTCATTGACTGTGTGGCCAGTGTGTAGCGTGAAAATCAGCCAAAGGAGAGGATGTGCTGTTCTGCTGTTTCTCCAAAGTATCAAAGCTAATCTTTCCTCCCGCCTCGGCCTTTTTCCTCACTCTGAGCTCTACTATTAACTTCATGCACAGTCCAGAGACAGCGAGGCCGCTTCATTTACATACAGCGAGAGTGATGTGTCTTCAGCCGATACTCTGTCAGGGCCAGTCAATAGCACCAGTTCCGAATCTCACCTTGGCATCCTCAAGGACCCCCAGTCCAATTCAGAACCATCCTCAAGGACCCCCAGAACAAAATTGACTCGTGTCATGTGTGTCTTTGTGAGGACCAAATGCAGTCAAGTATAATTCAAGTTAGCTGACTTGTCCAGTATTTGGCCATATCATCAGCTATACTGGAATTTTCTTTCATGGGAACATGTCAAAAACATTTATACAAAAATTCATACTTTATACGGACCCCCTGGCCTTATGTGAAGGACCCCTGGTTGAGAAACACTGGCCTAGCAGACACTCTACCACACATCACTGTTGCCAAACATCTTCGCGAACAAACATATAGCAACCGCAAGCTTCAAAAACAAGCCCGATTTTAGATCATGTATTATCATTCAATATTATTTATATAACTGATTTATTAACCAATAAATGACTCCGCCCGCACAGCATAATAAACACTGAAAGTTTAAACAAGTTTTTATTTAACAAATAAAACAACGCAAAACTGCAACAAAAGTGGGAACAAAGCTCGTCTCCAATCACCTGTGAGCAGAATCGGATTGGAGAGATGGAAAAGGAGAAAAAACACAAGAGCTTCAAAGGGGAGCTATAACACAGCCACGTATTTATAGCCTACTAAAATATTGGCTACTCGAACCAAATCTACTCTTCGTATTAGTATAGGCCTACTTCTTTTTTTTCTTTTTTTTTACAGCCCGTGATAATTAATGCATTACAAAAACATTGTAAAAATTAGGCTACCTTATAAAAGAAAGTCATCCCACTCCTCTAAGTCTACTTCTATCATTGCTTGGATTACAGCGTCATGCACCTTCCTTTTGAACGTGATTTTTCTTCAATCCCTCATTGAAGAAAAATCACGTTCAAAAAGAAGGCGCGTGCGGAGGGGGCGGAATGTTTGACAAATTACGCTACAGCACTTGTATTTTTGCACTGATTGGCTATTAACTGTGAGCAGAGAGAGTGTCAATCAATGCATTGGAGAAAACAGTGAACATAAATGAAAAGAAACGAATTTGCTTGTCAGGTTTTCCTAACAAGCAAACATATTTTTAAAATAAGCCCAAAAAAACCGCGACCCGGAATTTCTTCACGCAATTTACAAAACAAAACAGCCCAAAAGGATATAATACGAGCCCGGACTTGGAAACTCTGCACACATGCTGAAGAAATCTCAAACTTTCTTTATATGAAGACTGCTTTTTTCATTGCAGCCTGATTTGTTCTTAAAAATCTTTTTCTGCCCCCCTGCTGATACCAACTTAGAAGTTCAACAGAAAAGTTTCTATAATGTTCGCATAAAAGTGGCGGTGGCCACGAGGAGATACGCATCACAATGTCGGCTCTTTGAGTGCTTAGAAAAAGCAGGGAAGGAAAAGCGCTTTATAAATGTATGAATTATTATTTTATCTTACTTAAGTTTACTTTGTTGTTGTTGTTAAATTATATTATAATCATCTTCATATACCTATATATATCTCTATTATCGATTATAAACAGTACATAAATATTTTAAAAGTAAAAAGATAATTTGTCTTTTTATAATAATATTAACTAAATATAAAAACCTAACATCATAATTAATAGTATATAGACACTACCGATACAAAAGTTTGGGGATCTAGTAAGACTTGTATAGTGTTATACAAGACGTCTTATTAGGCCTCATCAAGGCCCCCTGCATTTATCTTGAGCAAAAATACAGAAAAAAAAATACAGAAAAAACTGTAATCTTGTAAAATGTTATTACAATATAATATAATGGTTTCTATTTTAATATCCTTCAAAATATAATTTATTTCTGTGACGCAAAGCTGAATTCCCATCAGAATTACTCCAGTTTTCAGTGTCAAAAGATCCTTCAGAAATCACTTTAATATGATGATTTATTATAGACTGATCAATGTTGGGGCAACCGTTTTGCTGCTTAACATTTTTTGTGGAAACCACTATACATTTTTTAGGATTCTTTGATGAGTAGAAAGTTTAAAAGAACATCATTTATTCAAAATATAAATCTTTTATAACAATATAAATCTTTGCTATCACTAACACATGTACGCATTCTGGCGATATAATGTTTACTTCTTTCACAAGAAGAAAGAATAAAAATTTACTGCCACCCCCATAACTTTTGACACGGTTTGTGTATATTGTTGAAAGATTTCAATTTTGAATAACTGCTCGTATTTTTACTTTTTACTAATCCAAAGAATCCTGATAAAAAATATTGCAGGGTTCCAAAAAATATTAAGACGCACAACAGTTCAAGCACTGAGTGTGACCGGTAGTTGAGCGAGATAGATAGATTAGACATTGTATTGAGTTTTATATATATATATTATAAAGATATAGCATATCTATTATATAATATATATATATAGATATAATAATCATATAAAATATTTAACTGAAAAGTATATAATTATCATATAATTGTATAATTAATAAACTGTATCACAAACAATTTTTAAAATATTTGTTAATATTCTCCTATTATTAATAACTTTATAACTATAATTTGTTATTAATAGCTTTATTTTCCTTATTAATGCTAGATTAAATTCATACTGTTCTAGGGTGGCTTTGGTACAATATCTGCGTAAATGAAAATATATTACTTAGCTTGTTTATATGAATAGCCATTATTTAAAGCTACTAGTTACATAAACATTAGGGTTGCTTTGTAAAAAAAAAAAAAAGCACTGCTACTGCGAACAAGGGTAAATGCACATATTAGTGTTTTATTAATATTAATTACCAATAGTATACTATTTATTATGTCACATACATGAGTCACTTTGATGAAAATTGGCTACTAAATGATAAAACTAGCCAAGGATTTAATATATATATAATGTTTTTTTAAATAGAGCTAATTATGAACACTTAAGACTAACTGTAATTATAATTTTTTTGAATTTTTAGAATTAAAACAACATATTTACAGTCCTTTTAAACTCTTCTTGTGAAGTAAATGAGGTTAAACTAACATTCCTCATCAGTGAATGTCAGTGCTGCGTCACTGGTGCATTATGGGTCAGTGTGATCGGTGTGTAAGCGTGTGGCCGTCCGGATGAGCCGCGCCGCCTCTGCTAGCCTCACTGAAACATTTGCTTAAGTCATCTAGCTCAACGCAGTGTCTGGAGACGGGGCCTGTGTGTCAGGGAGAAGACGGTGATCATTACACTCCTTCTCACTGTTGATTGTCATTAGAGCCGGCGGTTTGAGGTTGTGATTGCTTTTGTAGAGAGTGCAGCTGTGCAAATGTGAGGTTATTGCAGGTAAATCTGCTTGGGCTCTGGGAATCATCCGCCAGGTTTCCATCAATGCATCGTTTGTTTGACGTTTCCCCACTGTCAGCTTGTTTCAAATGTCCCAGAAATCCCTCATTTCCATTTTAGGAATCCACGAAATACATCTATCCATCGAAAAACACACTGAGAGGAGATTTAGAAATGGAAATCAGGCCATTTCTAATATTATTATTGATATAATTCAGTATAGGTTTGGGTTTAATTATCACATAAATTACGTTTCGTTTCTCGGAAGTGAAAATAAATGCAAATTCAGTATCAATATATTATTTTGTTTTGCATCGTGAATAATAATTTGGGCTAAATTACGTTAAATGTCACAAAACCTCCGAAATAAAAGTGAACACCGAATTGAAATGCAGTATCAGTAAATTCATATTTAGTGTTTTATGATGAATAATAAATTGTATGTTAATATAAGTGAATTCTATGTTGCTGTAATTTATGTAATGTTTGATATAATATGATGATGTTTTGTTATACATACAAGGATCAAATGACAAGATTGCAATTCTCTGTTTGTTGTGCAGCTTTTTGTCGGACTGTCCTTCCCGTATGAGGGTCCCGCCCCTCTGGAGGCCATAGCCAATGGCTGCGCTTTCCTCAACCCAAGGTTCGACCCGCCTAAAAGCAGTAAAAACACGGATTTCTTCAAGGGCAAACCCACACTCAGAGAGGTACTTCATTTATGTTTGGTTATTGTTATGTTGCTGAGGTTTTATTGTGGTCAGAATTGTGGTTTGACCTTTGACCCCAGCTGACCTCCCAGCACCCTTATGCTGAGGTTTACATCGGACGGCCACATGTCTGGACCGTCAACATAGATGACCCAGCAGAGGTGGAGAACGCCATTAAAGCCATCCTCAGTCAGAAGGTACACGCACACACGCAGATTCACATGCACTTCCTGATTATTTCTGAAGACTAAAAAGCGTAAAATGCATAAAAATTAGACCTAATTCATAACTAAATCCAGCATTCAGCAGAGAATCTCCTCACAGGTCATTTTAATATATAAATACAGTGGGTATAGAAAAGAATCACCCCACTTTAAAAAATTCTCATGTTGTTGCTCTGCAGCCTGAAATGAAGACGGACGGTTTTTGTTTTATCCAGCTGTATTCACTCAGTGCAGCTTAGACATCCAAGAGAAAGGATATCATAAGCAATATGGTCAGAAATGAATAAACAATCACCGAGTTGAAAAGATCACACCCTTGTGTCCGTATTTTGTTGAACCAGCTTTTGCTTTAAGATGATAAGTTCAGATCAATTTGATGGTGAGCGTTTGTGGACTGCAGGCTTCAAGTCCTTCCACAGATTTTCAGTCTGGGCTCTGACTAATACATATGTGATATACATCATAGGCTAAATTGACATTAAACATCACATAAATGACACATTTCAGACCTCAGAAGTGAATTCTTTGTTCATCTTATTTTGCAGAATATTATAATATAAAAAGGAATATAAGGTCATGTCAGCATATTATTTTGTTTACATGATCAACTTAACAATAGATAATATACTATTTATTATTGGGTTTAATATGTCTTTGCTAAATTCATTATTAAAAATAAAGAATCAAGAATCAAAATAAATTTCACTTTCAATCCCGCAGAATTGAAAGTGAATTATTTTGGTTATTTTACAAATATTTTATATTATTTTAAATATTATTTGTTTTATTATACATAATATTAATATTTATCGTATACATAAATATAATGGTTTAGTATGAATCAAAGGATAAATATGATAAATAATATAATATCACTATTCAAAAATATATTAAGAATAATAATAACACATTTTAAATAAGAATACGAAATATAGTATAAAAATATATTTTAGATATTATTTTTATTTTAAGAATGTTTTATTTTAGGAATATTAAATAATTTTTTTTATATTTATTTTATTTGTGTTACTGTGTTTTGTCAAATAAAAAAAAGTATTATGTTACTTCAGGCTCAGACTGCTTCAGACTAGGCAAGCCCTATTTTGTATTTTTATAGTTTAAAATTATATATAGTATGTATGAGCAGTTTTCTCACTGCGCACTTCCTAAGTCGTTTTGGTCCATTTTGTGGATATTCTTCATAAATTTGTCCTTTCTGTATGGCTTTAAGTGGAACAAATCTAGACACACGTTAAGCTATGCTACATAAATGAGGACATACTGAAGTCTTATGTTGTTTTTATATAAATATAATTATTACAGATTAGCCCAAACCATAAATATACATTTATTAAACATAATTGACGTGGGTTATTATCATCTTGGTATCATTAAGGAGGTCCAGAATGAAAGCCTGCAGGTTTTGCCATATTCAGCTCACTTCTGGGAGCAAACTATAGTGAAGCACATACACACTTATAAGCAGTGTCATGTGACGTGTGATGTTTTGTTCAGATCGAGCCGTATCTGCCGTATGAGTTCACCTGTGAGGGGATGTTGCAGCGCGTCAATGCTTTCATCAAGAACCAGGTACCTTTGACTGTGTGTTGTGGACATTTAAGGTGTGTGTGATTCATTCCACTTCACCTGTTAACACACGATAATCAGACCTGACATACCTGTACCTGTCATGCAAAGAAAACACGCTTGATCTGTAAAGAAACCCGTGTGCTTGTGTGTGTGCTTGTGTGCTTGTGTGTGTGCTTGTGTGCGTGTGTGCTTGTGTGTGTGCTTGTGTGCTTGTGTGTGTGCTTGTGTGTGTGCTTGTGTGTGTGCTTGTGTGTGTGTGTTTGTTTGTGTGTGCGCGTGTGTGTGCGCGTGCGTGCGTGTGTGTGTGTGTGTGCAGGATTTCTGTCATGGTCAGGTGATGTGGCCTCCTCTCAGCGCCATGCAGGTCAAATTGGCTCCGGCAGGTAAATCCTGCAAGCAGGTGTGTCAGGAAGAGCAGCTGATCTGTGAACCCTCTTTCTTCCAGCATCTCAATAAAGACAAGGATCTGTTCAGGTACAAACGCTCCATCCAGACAACAGAGGGCAGTGCTGCACTTCACAGGCCCTTTATTTCTCCTTTAGCATTCAAATTCTCAGTCTGTTTACTCGCTCCTGCTGAGGTGTGGTGGGATTTGACTTAAATTACCCAAAATTTGCATTAGAGTTTGACTATTTTTGTAAACAATTTGACCATGGATCTAATTATTAAAAATGAATCAAATTAATTTTATCCGTGAACTTCATGCGATGTATTTTTGGCTATTGCTACAGATATACCCCAGCGACTTAAGACTGGTTTTGTGGTCCAGGTTCACATATGACCATGATTTTTGGTGATCTCATGTCACGTCCTCAAGCATTCTCTCTTTGGTTTCTTCACTGCAGGTATGGTGTGGAGTGTAAGACGGTGGAGTCCACCAGCGATATCGTCGTCCCCGCCTTCAGCGAATCGGTTCGGCATTGCGTGTTCCAGTCGGACCTGCTGCTGTTCAGCTGCGCCGGGGCCCATCAGTCCCTCACGCGCATCTGTCCCTGCAGAGACTACATGAAAGGACAGGTGGCGCTGTGCAAGGAATGCTTATAACACACACGCACGCGCGCACCACACACACTTCAGCAACCCCAAACGACCAAACTGGCGGTTCATCCCCCGCCGTACTGGACGGGACCGGACTATTACATAGCGCAGTGCTGACAGAGCCAGTGTTGTAATGTGCGGTGATTCGATTAAAGAATTCAGAGGAATTCAACTCTTGTTTTATTCCCATAAACTCACAAAAAAAGAAAGAAATGGAAACGCTGGAGTGCGGCAGCTCTCGGCATTCGGCCGGAAAAAAAACAAAAAACGAAGGATGGAAAGAGAAGAAAATGATTTATTTTGCTGGATTTTTTTTGGTTTTTGCACAAACTTGAACTAGTTTCAGGCTGACATACTTGAAGCGGATTGCAGGGAATCAGAACTGTACACTGCCCCCTGCTGGCATGGAGGAAACACTGTAGTGACGTTTATTAGCCCAGTTCTTCATTCTACTGTTTTTGTTTATTTGTTTTTCTTTCTTTCTTCTCTCTCTAAGGGGACTTTCATCATTGGACCAAGTCTGACAACTGACTCTGAAAAGCATCTTTGACCATTTTGAAGACTCAAACCGGAGTGCGTGTTTATTTGTGTGTGCGAGTTCGCTTGTAATTGGGGAAATGGAGAAATTTCCCCCGTTTTACACTGTAACTGGACTTTCCATGTACTGGCTCCGTGAAATGACGCGCTCACATGTAAATAGCAGGCGCTGAAACGTAAACACACGGTCCGCTTTATTCTGCATGGTAGTTTACTTGTAAACAGCACATGCCAACACTGGGAATTTTCAGTGTTGGTCACAATCCACGTTAAATATCGCAGTACTGCACCAGTCAACTGCCAGGTGGGATTTATTAGAGAAATACACACGTCGCAAACCAGCCAGTATGAAGTAGAACGCAAGCCAATTGACCAAACTAACCGTTAAAGTAGTAGACTGAATTCAAGCTAAATTGGGACATATTTTGCTTTCGCGTTAATTGGCAAAAAGTGGCCAAGTTTACCTGAATGAACATTATATCACGGGGTTTCAGATGATCTGTATGTGGATAAGGTAAATACCAATACAATCACAGATATTTCTGTAAAATTTTATCTTTATTTGTATAAAAAAAGAAATATATATCTGTATAAAAACAAAGTGTACATTACTAGGATAAAAAATATTTTTTTTGTGTGTTAAAAACACAGATTGGCCTTGGCTTTTTGTTTCATTTTTATTTTGCCCGAAGATATTCTTGAATTTGCCTGCTTATTATCGAAAAACGTCAAAATTAGAATTATTTGTGTTTTGGAATTAATGCACTATAGCGAAGATTAGACGCCAGATATTACGACACTGTACAATTGTTTTAAAGTTTGTTTTTAATTTATTTTGTATACAGACCTTTATCTCTGCTTGTTGACTTTTATGTGACTATTTATAGAAGAGAAAATTCTTTATAGAGGGAAATGTTATTTATCAGACTAATTTAAGTATATGCGCATATGCTTGTCCAGAGTACTGTCTGAAAAAAAAATATGAGCGGCAGAACTAGATTTAGTTTTATTATTAAGTTAATATTGGAAAGGGATGTGTTTCTGTATGTTTCTCTCTAGATAGAAATATAAAAGATATTTTGAAGAATTTTGGTAACCGTACTGTTGACGGTACCCATTGACTTCCATAGTATTTTTTTTCCAAACCATGCAAGTCAATGGCTACCGTCAACAGTTTGGTTACAAACATTCTTCAAAATATCTTTTGTGTTCAACAAAAGAAGGAAACTCAAACAGGATTGGAACGACTTGAGGTTTAGTAAATGATGGCAGAATTGTATCCTTTTAAATTATTTGTAATTCTTTAACTACATAGATTCAATAAAAAATAACTGAATACTTGACTACAAAATGAAGTTAAATTTATTTTTTTATAATTTAAAAATACATAAAACGTAAAGTTTTTGCTGTAAAATTTGACTGAATGTTATATAAAAATAGTATAGCATAACATCTCATAATTTCTTTTATTGTCAATACTCTGGACAAACATTGTGAACACCGTTTAATTTCAAAAGCCAGCAAATCCTCATTTGATGTTTTTATCCAGTGTATGATTTCTGTACACATTTGCACATTTGTAAATATAGATGGGTCTCTTCTAGTTTTCCACTCTAACTTAAACGATAGTTTTACGTTTGCGTTTCCGCTCTTGTCGAGATCTGTATGTTTGTATGTAAAATGATGGTCTTCAGCCAAGCTATTGTTTCATCTTGTTTCATGAGGTGCCTTCTGATGGTTACTAGAACTGTCTGGTTTGTTTTCCTTTATGAAATAGCAAGCGCTGGAGGTGAAATGCTGACTAGCTAAAAGCCGAAATAGTAGTTTAATAGCTGAAATACGAGTTGCTCGGCATTTAGCGCAAAATAGTCTTGCCAAACGTTTGGTGGTTGTTGACACGCAAAATCACACAATCAGACTAATATATGTCTAGATGACTAAAGTCACTACATTTGGTTTACAGTATGAAGGATTGCCACCGTTTTGAAAGTGTTTGTTTTCGTACAGCTTAGCTGTAGCTATTCATATTAATGACTGTCAAATGTTTTATTGAAAATATTAGTCTATTAAAAATCATGGCCAGTAATTCTTACCTACTAACTACTGCAAATATGTTGGAAAAAAAATTGGATTTTTTTTTTTTATTTTTACAATTGTTCTGGTTTACATTGCTGTTAATAATAATTGCTTTTGTTTTGTTTTAAATTGAAAAGCATTCACATATCATTTGTAAACTGATTAACCCTGATGAGTTTGTTTTTTAAGTTGTTCTTGTGTTTTGGGGGGTGATTTACATTCGTTATTATGGATTTTAAGACATTCATGGGGGGGGGAAAAACCCGGACAGTTTGGATCAGTAGGATATATCTTTATTTTTCAAATAAACTTTTTTTTTTCTGTGACAACAGACATTTCTGTGTAAATATACATGTGTACTCCACAGCAACATAGTTGTATATACATTCATGTATCACATGACATTCAGCCCGACGTGGATTTACATCGGCTTTTGTCAGCATTTGTTCTTCAAGCAATGGTGCGAATTCAGTTTTTTAATCAAATTATGGGCCCAATCTCGTTATTTTTGGGCCTCAGTTTTAAAGGAATAGTTCACCCAAACATGAGAATTTCCTGAAAATTTCAAGATGTAGATGAGTTTGTTTCTTAATCAGAACAGATTTGGAGAAATGTAGCATTGCATCACTTGCTCACCAATGGATGCTCTGCAGTGAATGGGTGCCGTCAGAATGAGAGTCCAAACAGCTGATAAAAACATCACAATAATCCACACCACTCCAGTCCATCAGTTAATGTCTGGTGAAGTGAAAAGCTGCGTGTTTGTAAGAAACTAATCCACCAGTCCATTTAAGGTGTTTTAAATTCAAACGGTCACTTCTGGCCAAAATCCATAACGTTTAGCCCATAATCCATAAAAAAACAAATCTGTCTTTTCACATCAAAATCCACCAAAATAATTAGTTTAGAACTATTTTGGTTTGTAAACAGTGCTTGATCTGTGCAGATTGCTCTCAGGATTCAGACGAGACTGGAGAAAGCAATATTATGGACAGAGGGGACTTGTATATTGGCCTGAAGCAACAGTTTGAAGTTGAAAACGTCTTGATGGATTAGTTTTTTACAAACACACAGCTTTTCTCTTCACATTAACTGATGGACTGGAGTGGTGTGGATTACTTGTGGATTATTGTGATTTTTTATCAGCTATTTGGACTCTCATTCTGACGGCACCCATTCACTGCAGAGCATCCATTAGTGAACAAGTGATGAAATGCTAAATATCTCCAAATCATAAACAAACTCAACTACATCTTGGATGGACTGAGGGTGAGTGAATGCTCAACATTTTTGGCTGAACTATTCCTTTAAGTGCTAATAACACGTCTACATGTGGTTTTAGCAACTGTGCAAAGAAAGTCTCATTTGCAGGGACGTGTGCTTATGTCTAGTCCCTCTGCCAAGGGCTCAAAGTACTTAACATGTCAATAAAGAACAGAGCGGGGAATTCGACCACACACCTGAAAAAACAGCATAAGTCATACACTTCTCCAAAAGCACAAACGTTGCTTTTCACCGACAATCGAACTATGAACTGCCACTGAATAGCACATACGCGGTTGGACCGGCTGTAATGTCACTGTTACGTCCATCTGCTCCACGGATCTACAATATATTTGCTACATAAAATGCTCAGAAACTCTGCTTTTCCCAAATACACAATTAAACTGCCAAATTTCGTGGCAAAATTACAACAGTCTAAGTAATACTTCAAAACATATAACTTCACATCATGAAGGGTCAAGTTTTAAGGCTTTGTTACCGTGCGAGTAACATTTGTGTGCCATTTAATAAGTACAAGTTTCACCAAAAGCTATATGCAAGGCTAGATCAAACTATAACAAATGACCGTCACAGAGTTTTACTGTTTCAATGGAGTGCGAAAGATGAAATTACATAATTACTTTATTTAGGTCTAGCAAACGAAGCGGTTTCTAGCAATTAGTTTGTTGACTTGGACTAGTGCTCTTTAAGTACTGAAAGATTCGTCATGTATTATGTTTTGAGTATGTTACAATAGTTTTAGATATGAAAATGCCCCGTTTGTTGAATATTATACTTTAAAGTTCATGTAGATGATTCAATGGCACGTTTAACAAGGAAAAAAGAATCAAATTAAAGTTTTAACAAGGTCCCTGTGAAGAAAACAACTTTTGAGTCTTTTTATTATCTACAAAAATGTAGTTTCAGCACCCCTTCCGTTTATTTTGGCATAACTTCAATTTGTACACTTTCAGAGTGATCTATACTTGATTTTATATGATGTTTTTGGCTTTTCCACTGTGGCATTTTATTGACATTTCTGTAATGAGAACTTGCGAAATCGAATGTTAGACAACGAATGAATTCTTGAGTCATTTTAGTCTATTTCTTCATTGTTCGTGTGAAAATTTTACAAGTTTTCACAGATGCAACAAACATTTTTACTAAAGAACTACTGAAATAAATAGAAACTTAATTTAAACAAACTAGACAAAAATGACAATCTTTAAGTTTACCTGATAAACCTCTTCCCTCTTAACCTGGACGTTTGAAAATGTTGAATATATTTGTAATAACCTGCACAAATCATACCTAAAAAAGGTCTCTCACCCATTATACAGATACCTATAAATACCAACATATAACTCAATGCAATGAAGCTGGGTTTTATATATCAGATGATATACATTCTGAGATGTGTCTTGTTTCAGCCCCATGGCTCTTTGCGATAATACACATTTTATATTTTCAATTTCAGTTGTTCCCTTTCAGATCCATATTTACAGGGGGAATTAGTGGCTGCGTTTGCTCTGAGGCAGGTAAAGTGTGTGTGTTGTGTGTTAAGTTGTGTTGTCCTCTCAGGAGAATCTCCACAGGAGTGTTTCTGTGTGTGTTGTGTCGTCCAGAATCAGAATCGCTATTCGAAGCGCTCGTAATGTCTCGTCTGCCTGACGCGGGGCACCATGTCCTTTAACAACCTGACCGAGAAAGAGAAAGAAAGAAAAGAGTAAGTTCCTTCATTTTCACATCAGGCAAGACATTTTAACTAGCTAACTTTAGAGGTCAGAGCCGTGGCCAAGTAATTAGTGCATATGTGGCAATATTAAAAAATATATATACTTTAAAGTTCTTGTAGACAATTAGAATGTTTTAAAAAGGAAAAAAAGCTTTTTCACATGAGTTTTATTATCTACAAAAATGTCATTTCAACACCTATTCAATTTACAGGATTATTACAATTAAAGGGGTCATATGATATTGCTAAAAAGAACATTATTTGGTGTGAGGAAATGTTTGTTTTAAGGTTCAAAAAACATTCTTTCCACATACTGTACTTATTGTTTCTCCTCTATGCCCCGCCTTTCTGAACGTGTCGATTTTTAAAAAGCTCATCTTTCTAAAAAAGCGAGGTGTGCTCTGATTGGCCAGCTATCCAGTGCGTTGTGATTGGCTGAATACCTCAAGCATGTGACGGAAATGTTACACCCCTACCATACTGTGATGGAGCGATAAGACAAAAACATTAAAAAACCCATTATAAACGAGGTATTTGTTGCATCAAGTGGGGACATAATTACGGATTATAATGACTTATACTGTCTTTTTACGCGTTGCATCATGCCGTGTAAACATAAAACCATGTCTGCATTTGTGATCGGGGAAATGACAAACAACAAGCCCTACTCTACACTGCCCAAAACTACCATTTGAATCATCAATGGCAAATTCTTTATATATATATAAAAAAACGTACTTACAGTCTGTGAGTCAGAACAGCCGCCATTGTAGTCTACTCTACCAGGATCAGGTAACAGTCCTCCATAAAATGTGCTTCACTCGGAATATCTGGAACAGTGTTTTAATACAACTTAACCACTGATTTCTAGTAGTGTCCTCTTTTGAAGGCCAAACAAAGTAGTTTGCTTTCACAACGAAAAACAGCGTCACACACGGCAGCCTTGAGTTAGCAGAGGCTGGTGGCTTGAGAACGGCGCGGCCGGCGGTTTCGACGAAGGAGCGGCCGGCGGGCTTTTGCGGCAACCACATGTGACGACCCTGGGCTGGACTCTGCTTCATCCACGGTGAAAGCCGATCCGGCGATCCACAGCGCGAAGTTGATGTATTTCCTCAGCGACCAGCACGGATCAGCTCTAGGCATGACGAAGCAGATATCGTCCTCTTTTGGAAGGCCAAACAAAGGAGTTTCGCTTTCACAACGAAGCACACAGCGCCTTCATGACATGGCGGTGGCAACAATACTACAGCTAGAATAAAAGTTATGCCTTCTTTCTTTGCGTGAACATTTGGTCGGCGTTATGCAAATCTTCCAACATCGTGACGTAGACATGTGGGGGCGTGTTAGAACGAGCTGTTTTAGGTAGGTGTGGCTGACTCTTAACTTTTATAAAGAATATCTCTTTGGATTTGAGACTTTAGTGTTTGCAACTTTACAGATCTTCTTAATGCACAAAGAGCTTGTAACACTCCAAAAAGAAAAAAATTGAAATCGCATCATATGACACCCTTTAAGATCACAAACCAAAACCATTACAAACAACAATTTTTTTTTTTATTTTTTTAATTTTTTTTTTTTTGGAAAAATAAAAAATGATACATTTAACTGAATTGTAAAATAATATATTACCTGAACATTTATTTCAGCTAGATAATCCAACAGGCACAATTCACATTTTCCTCATAGCTTAACAAATTACTAAAACTAAATAAACAAAAAAATGAATAAATAAAATGAATATAAAAAAAAAACAATTAAAAGAAAATTACAAAAACACAACAAAATTACTAAATCTTTAACTGAAATTAAAATGAAAAATACAAAAATAAAAATGCAAAAAAAAAACTAGAATAGTACCTCATTGATGCTAAAATAATGCTGTCAATTAATTAATTAGACTTGATATGGTATTGATCTATAGTTAATTTTCTATCATATGTTTGGCTTTTCTATTGTAGAATTTAATTTTAATTATTGTATATGTGGCAATGCATGTTCGAGTCTGGTAGGGGAAAGTTTGAATCTTGTTCCCGTCACACACAAAAAATATTTAGGCCTAAAATAAGATTTATGTATTTGAATTGCATGTAAAAATTTCCAACCATTTGAATAATACAGTTTTATCATAAACTAATAAACTCAGTGTGATAAATATTTGTCAATCAAACAAGTAAGAAGAAAAAGCCAATCTATTTGCATCTATCTATTTTAAAAATGCATTTATTCAACTTGCTTAGAGCATAAATCTAATAATTGTGAAAACAATTAAGTTTATTAGTTTGTTTATATTAAATCTGAGTAATCTAAATGGATGGAAATTTTACAATTCAATTCAAACACATAAACCTTAAATTTAGGCCAATTGTTTGGACTTTACAAGTTACAATAACTATAAATAAATCACTGTGTATTTATTGGCATAGTACGGCACAATAACGAGGCTAAACTCAGCATGTGCAGCTCTGAACTTCCTAACCTCTGAAGGACGAAGCCTGTCACTTCAAACGAAATGACCTCTGCTTAACGCAACACTGTGTGCTTTTGGGAAAGAGACACAGCCGGTGAAGTTTACAGCTTATAGAATTACATTTCAGCTTAAGTTCTGTCAAGTCATTCAGCGTTCGATTAGCAGTGGGAAATCATCCAGATGACGTTTGAGCTTTGCATATGACTCCCTGAATCTTCAACGTATGTGCATGTTACATTTCTATTACAATAAGTCAAGCGCTAATTACAGTCGCTAGGCTAGTGTTATTATAATAATTACTTGAAATTATATTAGCTATTTAACCAACAAAAAAACTACATCATTAGCATCCCTTTCAGAGGCTTTAGCTAAAGCCTCCAGCATATTTACAGTTGCACCAAAGACAAACAGAGTTATGCCTGAAATCCCTCAAGAGTATACGACATTATTTAATTACTGTTTATTAAACAGCTTTGTGCTGTGCTAATGTCAGGATTATGGACTGTCTGTGTGTGTTTTGCTCCCAATGTGCTCCCCTTGACCTAGTTTTCCCTCGTGTGTTCATGCCCATATTTGGTCTTTCCTGTTCCTGTTCCCATTGTGTTTCATTGATTCCAGGTGTGTCTCATCATCCCATCATTCAGTTGATTATTTAAGAGTGTTCTGTTCCATGGTCCCTCGTCTGGTGTCTAATGTCTTCTGGTTCCCTGTGTTTGTGCTACGTGGATTCCTTTGGATTATCATTAAAGACTGTTATTTGAGTTTATTCCTACGTCTCCTCGTTCCTCACTTCACGCCATAGCAGCAAGTGTGACAGAACACCAGACCTACAAAAAGTTTATTTGCGTTGTTCCCCTCCATTTATTTTTTGCGTTTTTACAGTGTTTTGTTTTCTGGTTTCCCTGTGCTCCCCATGGATCCCTTTGCCGCAAAGTTTACCTCCCTTGCCCGCAAGGACCTTCCCCTTTTGGAGTATGCGATTGAGTTCAGTTCACTCGCCGTGTTAACAGCGTTCAACGATGCTGCGCTGAACTCACTGTTCCGCATCGGGGCTAACTACTACTCAACCTCCCAGACACCACCGGATGATTGCCTCCTTCCAGCTCAGTCCGGTGGTGTCTACCTCCAATCCACTATCTCCCCGCTGCACGTAGCGCAAGCCCGAGCTCACCGTTGACGGAGAGCCTGAGCCCGTTGCGACCGACGAGCCATCGCCTAGGAGCGTGACAGAGCTGAGGATCGCCACGAAGCCAGAGCTTCATGGATCGTCAGACCAGGTGTGAGAGCCGACTACAACGCCCGCCACACGGGAGAAAGCCGTGGACAGTGAGAGTGTGGAGAGGAGCTCCGACCCCTGCAGTGTCTGAGGGTCAGAATTATGGATCTGGGACTGTGTAACTCCGAAGGAGAGAGGGCTCCGTTTTGAGTTAGCCTCTGAATGCTACGGAGGTCACAAATTCCCGCTCCTGCCTCCTCCACCGCTGTCGTCTGGCAGCCCCTCTGCTCGTCCTCAGCCCACCATCTGTACGGTGCGAGCTCGGTGGGTCTGCCATCCTCCATTGTTACCGTGGCTGGAGAATCCCTGGCCACCGCCTCCAGCCTCTGAGTCCTGGACTCCGCCTCGGCCCGTCGACCCGGTGGCTTCACCATGGACTTCCTAGCTCCCTCTCTACCCTGCGTCCATCAGTCCAATGGCTCCGCCGTGCTCCCTAATCCTTTGGCTCCGCCTTGGTCTGCGTCGACCATCGTTGCCTCGGACTCCAATCCTCGACCTGCGCCTAGGTCCCCCATCCTTCCGGCTCATCAGGCTCCTCCTCAGTCCCAGTTGTCCGGTTCCACGCGGCCTTCCAGTTCCCAACTCCGCATCGGTCGCCGAGCCACTTGCTCCACCTCGGCCCTCCGGATCCCCCGCGCCAGCGGCTCTTGGATCTACGCATCGGGCTCTCGCCGTCTGCTTCGACGCCATTGGTCGGCCCTGGGTCGTCAGCCCCTTCATCCTCCATGGCTCATCCCCGTCGGCTGCCACTGTGGGTCGACATTTATGGCGCCTCCTTCATCTCCTGGCTCCTTTCTCTGTCCGATACAGCCCTGGTCCTCCTGTTCATCCTTGGTCAACCTCCGTCGTCAATTCCCTGGATTCTGTCTGCTGGCTCCCTCACGGGTGTATGTTCTCCTCCCGAGCCTCCTCCCGAGTTTCCCACGTCCTCCTTCTGTTGTTCCTTCGGCGTGAGGACGCGCCTTCCGGGAGGGGGGGAGATATGTCAGGATTATGGACTGTCTGTGTTTTTTTTGCTCTCTTTGTTGACGTGCTCCCCTTGTTGACCTGTTTTTCTCGTGTGTTCATTTGGCCCTATTTGGTTTTCCTGTTCTGTTCCCATTGTGGTTATGATTCCAGGTGTGTCTCATCATCCCCTAGTTAGTAGGATATTTTAAGAGTATTCTGTTCCATCGTCCGGTGTCTAATGTCTTCTAGTTCCCTATGTTTGTGCTACTTGGATTCCTTTGGATAATCATTAAAGACTGTTATTTGAGTTTGTTCCTATGTCTCCTCGTTCCTCACTCCACACCGTAGCAGCAAGCGTGACAGCTAAGACCTTCAACAAACACTGTACTTTCCAAAAAGTTATTTAAGTCTGTGTTATTTTAGTACTGTGATAGTTTTTGTTAATATTTTGATAGTTTTAATTTAATTTTTATTTTTGTGTTTTTGTTTACTGTCTATATTTTTAGCCTTGGTTTATTTAATTTTAGTTATTTTATAAACTTTAAAGTAACATTTTTGCGTTTACACTTCAAAATGACTCCGTTTACTTAGTGCACCTTTATGTTTTCCGATTTGAATTGGATTTGGACTCTTACTTGACTCCGTAGGCGAGAATGATCAGTCCGATCAGAACCCCGATAGTCCCGTCCAGGTACCAGACGCTAGGTTCGTGTTTGAACACCTCAGCGCTGATGAGGATGGAGAATCCCATGACGGCGCCAACTAGAGAGTTAAAACCTGCAAATGAATAATTACAGACATGTAAAAAAAAAACATTGGAAAGAGCAGCGTGAACATTCTGCTAAATGTCTACTTTTGTGTTCCACAGAAAAAAATTAATTCATACAGGTTTGGAATGACATGGGGATAAATAAATTATGACAACAGTGTTTTTTGGTTAAACTTTTTGAAGCTGAACTTGCCAAATAGATTTGAGGCATCAAAAACTTTCTCTTTTTACTTGGAAAAAATTTATTTTTTAGCTAAAATTTAAAAACGTTTTTAGCTAAACGTACAAATTGAAATTGAAACTAAAAAATGTTTTTGTTTTGTTTTTTTGATAAATCTTTTTTTTTTTTTTTAGCTAAGCTTACTAATTAAAACATGGGACACCAGAAATGTTGGTTACACTTTATTTTACAGTACATGAACTTACAGTAACTTACCCAAGAAAGTTACTGGGCAGTATAAAGTAACTACATGGCATAAAGTTAGATTTAGGGATAGGTTCAGGGTTAGTACCTACTGCAGTTATTGTAATTGCTATAATAATTCCATAGTATGTACACATGGAACAGGACTGTAAACCGAAATGTTTATTTATCTTTACAGATTATAAATCATTGTATTTTGAGATGACTAGTAATTGTGTGCTAACTAGCTGGTGCAGCAGTAGTAGATGTTTGGACAGCTGATGAATTTCACACACCTGGTTTAGCTGCCGTGTGATTCGCTCATTCACGATGGGTGTGTGTTTGTGCTACTGGAACACTTTGTTTACACAGATGAGTGCTGGTTGACATTAGCGATTACTGTCAGACCGTGTGTTTGTGTGTGATATAAATGAATTCCAGGGTCACATTTTTGGGGTCAACATCACTTTGCACTGTTTTTAAGGTTTAACGCTTAAGTGTGTAAATAAAGATTATCGGAGTACGTTTTACAAGAAAATATTTCAGTTTTATAAATCAAAATTTCATGTTTAATTCTACTTTAATTCTAATTTCTTTGTTATTTGACAAAGTTATTTGAAACTAATTTCACCCAGAAATTAGTTTTGGCTAAACTTTTTAACTTTTTAGCCAAACATATTAATTAAACATAACACATCCAAAAAATAAATAAATAATTTAGCTAAACTGACTAAACATGAGACATTAAAAAAAATAGTTACGCTTTCTTTTTTTAACTAAACTTACTCATTGAACATAAGACATTTAAAAATATATATTTTAGCTTTTTTTTAAGCTAAACTTACTTATTAAACGTTCATTAGCTCAACTTTTTAACTTTATAGCAAAACTTTTTAAACATGAGATATAAAAATATATATATTTTAGTTAACCTTAACCAAAACTTACTAATCAAACTAAACTTTAAAAAAAGGTTATTTTTAGCTAAAATTTGTAATTAATCATAAGACATCAAAATGCTCTTTATTAGCTCAAATTTTAACCTCTTTAGCTAAACTTACTAAACATGAGACATCAAAAATATGTTTTTAATTAAACTAAACTTCCTAATTACAGAATGCATCAGAGATGTTCTTTTCTTTAGCTAAACTTTTTTAACTTTTTAGCTAAACTTACAAATTAAACATGATTTCATAAACAAATTTCATATTTAATTCTACTTGCTGTATTCAATCAGAAATTACTAGTAAATTTCACAAAGAAAATCCTACAACTTTTTTTTTCAGTGTGATTTTAAAGAAGTTGCAAGTTTGGTCAGTTAGAAAAGTACTAGCACACCTCTTCTCAATTAGCCACATGATTTAATTTTAACTGTGTGTGTGTGTACACGTCCATCTGTGCGGATATGTCTGTCTCTGCACCCTCCATCTACTCGTCTGTCGTCTTTTCTTTTTCAGTATTTTGAATTTTCTTTTATATTACCAAATGAAAACGCCATAAAAGTAGCCTCTACTATTTTTGAGTTGTATTTTAAGTCATCTGAAGTCATAAAAACATATTTGTTGTCATTTTTGGAGCTTGGCCATCTTTCCATCTTTCAGTATATGGAAAAAAAGCACATTCTGCTAAACATCTCATGTTTCACAGAAAGGAAACTGTTTGGAACGATTTTTGTAACAAACTTAACATCTGTAATGTGATGTCTAAAGCGTTAATATTTTGAAAGTAATACTATTTTTGGGATTTGATGGAATTGGTTTATTAAGCCAAATATAATTCAGGTGTGGAATCCTGCTTCTTCCAGCTGGTCGGAAATCAAAATGGGAGGAGTTAAGGTGAAATCAGACCAGACAAGTTGCCACGGCACTGTGAATAATAAAGCAGGCTGGCATATCACCACGGTAACCCGGAGGGTTTCCGGGGAAACGTACCATCGGTGATGAGAGCCCTGCTGGTGAGGACTTTCCCCAGCATGAACTTACAGACGGACAGAATGGCACACACCACTCCGCTGATAACCGAGACGCTGTACAGGAAGTCATCCTGGAGGAAGAGAAAGAGAGAGGCGTTATCATACTGAGCACAATGTGACGTTCATAGCGGGCAACTGCACTGTTTTATTCAACAGCAATTCATACTGATGATGACACGCTGTACTGGAAATCAAGGGAGTGTTTAGATTAGAATAGCAAACTCTGTGTAGTATATATACTGTATACTGTGTATTGTTTTTAAATAGGCAAATGTGAACATTTCAAATACTGTAGTAGTATGCTACACTGTTGTCACAACCTCATTACAGTGAGTTTAGTATAGTATTTTTGCATTCAAATTTGGGTAAAAATTTAAATTTTGATCAAATAATAAGTCACGTTATATTCTAAATAACATACTACCATAATATTCTTACTATTTCTGCAGTATATAGTATGTAGGCTGTGCACTTGCTGAAGTTAACATTTTGATGTGTTCTGATACTAATGTAGCTTACTATTGTTTGAAGTGTTTAGCACTTTATAAATACAGTATACACTGCATAAATACAGTCTAGTATGCGGGTACATAGTATGTTAGTGGAATGGCATAGCTTGAAACTACGCAGTGTGCAAAATTAAGCATTTCAAACTGTAGAATACCAAATTGTTTAATCATTTAATGCATAAAAAAGCATACTGTGCACTTGCTGAAGTAAACAACCCAGGTAATGAGGTTTAATGACAATGTAGCATGTACTGTTTGAAGAGTTACTGCTACATTTCTAACTGTAGAATACTAAATTGTTTTCACATGACCTCATGAAGTGTATGTACAAACATTTATACACTGCACACTTGAAATTAACATGCAAGGTAATGAGGTTTATTAACAATGAGCATACTACTGTTTGAAATGTTTCTTATTGCATAAATACAGAATGTGCTGTCTAGTATGCAGTGTGTAGTATCACTAGCAGAATGGAATATCAGCATACTATTATATTGTTTCTTGTTTTATAATGTGTGATACAGTACACAGTATGCAGCAGTAAACATTTTAAACTGTAGCATGCTAAATTATCACAATCCATACATAGAAAAAAAACACATACTGTACACTTGCTGAAGTAAACATGCACAATAATGTTTTTTGACAAACTACTGAAATTTATACCGCTGCATAATCAATGCTGTGTCAGTATCCCCTTATTTTTCTCCGAAAGTGCGGGCGCAGCCATTTGTAAATTTAAAGGGTCTGGCTTCCGGTCTCATCCGCATCCAGCTATTTTCAGCTGTACAAACCAGCTCGTTTTGCTGCTTTATATTGCGAACTGGTGTGTCTTACCATATTATTTTAATTTATTTTTTAATTTATTATCTTAATTATGAACACTCGTTTGTAGTGCAAACTGTTTAACCATTTACTGCATGTTGTTTTTCTTCTCTTTATTTCCCTACAGGGGCTAATGAACCAGAAGTCTCGCACATTCACAGAAAATGGTTTACTTCCACGTTGAAGAATAAGGTGGATACAGTATATACCGTGGAGTATGCAGTAAGTGGTATGCTAGCATTCTGGACATAAAGTATGTTCAGAATAGAATACTATCATGTAGCAGAAGTGTTTCAATTAGTAGCATACTAAATTGTTGTCACATGACATCAAATGAAACATGCACTTAATGATGTATGCTACTAATTGAAACACATCTGCTGCATGCTAGTATTCTATTCTGAACATACTTTGATATCACTTATGAATAAAACATTTGCATTCCAAGTAGCACAAACATAGGGAACTAGAAGACATTTGACAATAATGTAGCATACTACTGTGCTTTATGCAGTTAGTAGTATGCTAGTATTCCAAACATAGCCAAAGTTATGGGCTCTATTCAGAATAAAATACTAGCATACTGTTTCCTAATTAAAAAAACAATAGTTTCAGTATGCAACAGTAAAGTTCAAACAGGTGCATACTAAATAATCATATTCTTCTATGCATAAAAAATGACACTACAATATTATTGTACTTATTCCTATTAAAAAAGTGAGTATGCAACATTAAACATTTCAAACAGTAGCATACTAAATTGTCACATGACCTCATTAAGTTCGTGTTTCCAGGTATGCATGCGAAAATGTGCATACTTCACACTGGCTGAAGTAAAAGTAATGTAGCATACTAATATTTGAAATGTCTGTTGCTGTGTAATACATACTATTTCAGTATATACTGTGCAATATGTACAGTAGATAGCTAATATTTCAAAGACCGCCAAAGTTAGGCTATGTTCTGAATGGAGTACTACCACCATACTGTTTCCTATTTATAAAAAAAGTATGCAGTATGCAATAATCATTTCAAACAGTAGCATACTAAATTGTCAAATGGCTCATTGCAGTCATGTTACAAGTGCATGTTTACAGCTATCCTATGCATACAAAACCTTTCATAATGCACACTTGCTGAAGTAAACATGCAAAGTAATGAGGTCTTTTAATGATAATGTAATATACTATTGTTTTAAATGTCGCTGCATAATACATACTATTTCAGTATACAGTGTATACTGCTCAGTATGCAGTAAATAGTATGCTAGTATTCTGAACCAGTCCAAACCTGGGTATTCCACACATGTAAGTATATGCATAATGAAGTAACTATGGATATGTTAAAAAGAAAGCAATATGAATGGAAATAAGGAGTGCAGAGGTGAAAGAGACAATGGAAGGATGCAAAAAAAAAAGATGAATAGAGTGGCGAGTTGCCTTCTCAGCCCGAGCAGAATCATTAAAATTGCACGCTGGCCTTGCAGATGTGAAAAAAATACAACGCTGCAAGGTTCCCAGCATCAAAAATAACGTCCAACACAAACACACACACACACACAGACAGACACAAACGGACAGTCAATGCATCATCTGTTCCCTCCACATAAAACGCTATGATGGAACTTCTGGTGAGAGAAACTCATCAATATTGATGTCAGGCAGGTGAAGAAAGCAGAAAACAATGAGGTTTGTGTCTCGCGGATAGTGCCGAACAACGCTAACCCTCCCTGAAGAGTTAAAAACAACCTCATGCCCTCGCATTTATCACAAACGCTGTCTGCCTGCCCGCAAACATCCCACAACGTCTCTCAGAAACATCTCTGATCATCCATCTCATCTCTGCCAGGAATCAGACGGGGAATTGGTAGCAGTTGCACTATCATAATTTTTTATGGTTGTGTGTCTTGTGTGTAGTTCCAATCACAGGACCATAAAATTATGTAAACATCATTATTTAGGGCTGTATTTTTTGTGTCATTTAGTCACTTAACTGATTTTGTTTTAATCTAGTAGGTTTATGACAGGAAGTGCAAATGGCGCAGATGGGACTATTCAGTGGAAGATTGTTTTATTGATTTTATAGCACCTGAAAACCAGTCGATCTTTCTCAGAAATGCACACATGGGATTGAGAAATGGGGCAGTCCATTTCAAACACCTTGTTCAGAACATCCTATTAACATTTCATTAGAGAGCGAAAGAGCATGAGAGAGAGAGTATGTGAGAAAAAATAAGAGAGAGAAAAGAAGGAGGGAAGTGTTTCTGACATCAGCAGCAGATGAAGGGAGGGAGAAATATTGGATCTATTTTTAGGTGGAGCTTGTATGCGCCAAAACCCAGCTTTACACGCTGAGACAGGAACAGGAATCCTCCAGAGAGAAGCCAGAGTCCTGATTAAAACATCAGCACAGACTCTCTCTCTCTCTCTGTCTCCTATCTGGTTATCGTCTTCTCAATTACACCCTAATTTTGTTTGCTAAGCTTTTAAAAATAAAGGTTCTAAAAAGGTTTACAGTCTCATGCCTTATGAGAAAATTACATGATAAAACCTATTTAGTTCTCATTACGTCATAATAGAACCTTTTTTTTTTTAAATTTCCCATTATGTCATCGTAGAACTTTTTTAAGTGTTCGTTATGTCATCGTAGAAACGTTTTAATTTTAGGTAATCAGAAGCTTTTTTTAGTTTTTGTTATGTCATCATATAAGCTTTTTTAAGTTCTTAGGTCATCATAGAACCTTTTTTAGTTTTCGCTATGTCATCGTAGAAGCTTTTAATTCTAGGTCATGGTAGAACATTTTTTACTTTTCGTTATGCCATTGTAGAAACTTTTTTAATTTTAGGTCATCATTAAACCTTTTTCAGTTCTCGTTATATCAGAGATACCTTTTATCTATTATATCATCATAGAAACTTTTTTAGTTTTCGTTATGTCATCATAGAACATTTTTTAGTTTTCGTTATGTCATCATAGAAACGTTTTTAGTTCTTAGGTCATCATAGAACATTTTTTAGTTTTCATTGTCATCGTAGAACATTTTTTAGTTTTCGTTGTCATCATAGAAACTTTTTTAATTTGAGGTTATTGTAGAACATTTTTTTAGTTTCCGTTATGTCATCATAGAAAAATGTTTAGTTTTAAGGTCATCATAGACATTTTTTTTAGTTTTCGTTATGTCATCAGAGATACCTTTCAGCTATATCATCGTAGAAACTTTTAATTCTTATGTCATTGTAGAACCTTTTTTAGTTGTCAATATGTTATTGTAGAACTTTTCTGAGTTTTCGTTGTCATCTTAGGATCTTTTTTTTTTATATAATAGCACTGGTTCTTTAGAGCATCTATGTACTGATGTTTCTAGAACCCAAGAGGGGTTCATTTGTAAAACAAGTAGCAAGACTTGACACAAAGTTCATAATGTGATTGCTTTGATTGGTTCTTGATTGAAAAGAGGATTATTTCCTTTCCTTCAAGTAATGTACAGTAGCAGTAGTCGTTACACCACAGAGGCAGTACCAGACCAAGGCTTTCAGGGTCTCGTTTCATCACAGGAAGACGGATGGAGAGCTAGATTGAGAGAGAGAGTGAGTGATAGTAGAGTGGTACTGAAGAACTGGTTTAGGGGAAACTATTTCCCCTCTTCATGTTGCCTGGCAACAGTGATATCAGACTATTCTAATCTCGTCCGTGACTTCACACCTTGTCTCCGTCGTGTTCATTCAGCTTTACACTTCTGCTGTTTAGCAGGCGCCGTTAGTTCCAGCCGAGGGAGAACTCACACAACCGACGACATGAAAGATAGTGTTGTGTTTGTGTGTGGCATCCTTCACCTGACAGACTCTTGAATGGAGTTTACAGTCAATAAAATGCCAGTGGGGAAATAAGATATGGGAGTATGGAAGCTTAGAGCAAATAAACACGGATATATATTTAGAAAATGACAGAATCAAATCAGCTTAGAAAATAACATAACAGTTGTTTGCGACAATCAATCAGTGAATCAGGTGAAAAGCCAAGAACAATCAATCAACCAGCCAATTAATGAATCAGTGAGTGAATAAACAAGCAAACGAATGAATGAATCAACCACTGGATCAATCAGTCACTAATCAAACGAGTCGGTGAGTAAATAAAAATAAAATAAAATAAAAATAAAAAATAGGAATGAATCAAGTACTGGATCAATCAGTCACCAATCAAACGAATGAATCAGTGAGTAAATGAACAAACAAACAAACAAATGAATCAACAACAGGTAACAACCAACCAATGCAAAGAAGAAATCAGTGAGTGAATGAACAAACCAAATGAATCAAACAACCACTGGAACTATCAATCAACCAATCCAATGAATGAATTAGTAAGTGAATGAACAAACAAATGAATCAACCACTGAAATAATCAATCAACCAATGCAATGAATAGATCAGTGAGTCAGTGAATTAACAAATGAATCAACCAACCAAATGAGATGCTGAATTATGTGTTAGCTGTTTTCTTACCACTTCTGGTTGCAGTTTTGTGGCGAGATCATGGATCGCTTTCACCAGGATAGTGATGGCCGACAAGATGAACACGACTCCGAGGATGGCACACGCTCTGGAAAACACACAAGGTACATTGAGTAAACCACAACATCAATCCAACTGACGCTTTATTGAGTTCACGGTCTCCTGTGTCTGAGTCACTTAATAAAACACAACTCTGAAGCTTCTGCTTGCTTTAGTATCTCGTTCTTATTAGGCCTGTCAAGCCCTGCGTTTATAAATGAAGGCGGCGGGGGCTGTAGTTGTCTAATCAAGCCTGGTTAATAGGCGCAGACATCTGTTCCACTATTTACTCTGCCGCAGGGTTAGGCCTAGTTGGGGTGAAATCTGGTGAAGTTTTAGGGCCTTTCTGCTCTATTTCTTACATAGGGATCATAACGGGTTTAGCAAGCTTAGTCCGTTAAGTCTGTGTTTTGGTTAGTGATTAATTAATCAAACCAAACAAACACACCCAGCTAGATACAGTCTCGGGAGATCAAATTAAAATGAAATTAAGAAATCCAGATTAATTTAATCTAGTTTATCTCATAAAATCAGGCCACGGAGGAACCCCGCTGATGCTGGTGAGATGTTTGTTTGATGGGTTTGATCATGTCTGGTTTGATAGTCCATTCAATTTAATATTTAGTGTGTTAGAAATATTTTTATCAATACAAACATACATTAAAAATTATATCTACAGTATTTTCAATCTGAAAAGTTGTGATCATTTCAAACTTGCTTTTAATTAGAAAGTTAACAAAACATATTTATTCTTTGAGGTTCTGATTGACAAACAAAATGCTATTTGCAAGCTAATTTGTGTGTGTGATCTAACCTTACTAACCACTTAGCAACTTCCTAGGAACTACTCAGAACACCCCAATAATGCCCTATTGACTACACAGAACACACTGACATCCACCTAGCAACCACCTAGCTATGCCCTAGAAACCATGCAGGACACACTAGCAACCACTCAAAACACCCTAGCAACACTAGCTATCTACTGTAGCAATGCCCTAGAAAAAAAAAAAAAAAGTCAAGTGAGTGACCCATACTCGGCATTTGTGCTCTGCGTTTAACCCATCTGAGTGTACACACACACAGAGCAGTGGACAGCCTCGAACCTGCGAACTGAGACCCGAACCCGCAATGTTTGGGTTACAAGTCCAACTCTCTAACCATTGGGCCACGACTGCCCCATGCAAAACACAATAGCATCACCCTAGCAACCACCTACTGTAGCAATGCCCTAGAAACCACTCAGAACATAATAGCATCACCCTAGCAACCACCTACTGTGGCAATGCCCTAGCAACCAGTCAGAACACTTTAGTAACCACATATAGCCACTTTATAGGAATCACTCAGCACAAACTAACAACCACCCAGCGAAATCTCGCGTAGCATCGCACTGATTTTTGCACTCACATTTTTTTTTTAAGGGGGTTGATTGCGATTTCCACCCCCTTTTTTTTAACGTTAGTTAGTGTGTAATGTTGCTGTTTGAGCATAAACAATATCTGTAAAGTTATGAAGCTGAAAGTTCAACACAAACGGAGATATCGTCTTTTAAAATTCTGGCAGTTTAATGCCTACAAAAACGGCTGGTAGAGACTACAACGAGTTACTTCCCGGGTTTGTGACATCACAAACCCAGATAAACCCCGCCCTCGGGAAAAGGCAGCAAAGGGGGCGAGGCCATGCTGCGCTGCTTTAGAGAAGAGAAAACTAGAGGTGCACGTAAATATATATTCATATATGAATCACGATTCTGTCTTCCAACGATTCTAATGGATTCACAAGTTTCAAAATCAATGTTCTAAAGCAGCGGTTCTTAATACTGTTCCTCGCGTCTCCCTGCTCTGCACACGCTCTGCATCTCTCTCTCTCTCTCTCTCTCTCTCTCTCTCTCTCTCTCTCTCTCTCTCGCTCTCTCTCTTCTCTCATTAGTCAGACTCCAAAAATAATAGTTACCATTCAACTTATTTCACATAGCTATGAGAAGCGTTAAACATGGACGCGTGTGCAGTTGCCGTACTGTATTAAAGCTTTAATCAGGATAAAACCGTATATTAAAAGCTAACATAAGCAGTAGCATTTACAAATAACAGCGTATCTAAAGTATGAGACAACAACAAACAAAAAACATAGGCCTACCATTAAAAGCCGTGCTTGCACAGGTTCTGCACGATCCTCTTCAATAATATCCTCTGCTTCTCAATCGGGCTCAAACTGATAAGCAATATTAACGACGCCGTTGTTTACAATACAACCGGAGCACATGCCGCCGCTGAGGTGAGGGGCGGGACGTTTAGACACGCACTAGAGGTGGTTTAGCCAATCACAACACACTGGGCTAGCTAACCAATCAGAGCCCATCGCCTATTTCTGAGGGCAGGGCTTCTTAAAAACAGAAAAAGATCAGCCCGTTTCTCAGAGAAGGCACAGAGCGTTGTGGAATAAAGGTTAATTATGTGAAAAATAATGCATTTTTTTTTATAACTAAGCATTAACACATGTTAGACTGCACCCCATAAACACAATCAAGCCTAGAAAAAAACAGTAAACCACCCCTTTAAAAACTGCTGTGGTAAATCATTATTCTCAAATGGTTTTACTCTTTATGAGTCTGGAGTCCAGTGGATATTTCATCTTGCTAATGCAGCCCACGTTATGATGTAATCTGTCTCCACGGCGATCCACATCCCGGCAGATTCCCCCAGAGACCCATGGCTTCATGGCACATTACAAACGGAGTCATTAATGTGTGTGTCTGCACTGTACTATCTTGTCGGCTGATGCAACCACACTTCTGCCTTTGTCCTGTGTCTCTCTTTCTCTGCTTCCTGTTCTTTCTTTCCGTTCACAAAGCCCTACTGCCCTTTTGCCATCTCTATTCTGTCCTTCAGCCGATAAGGGATACTGAACACAGAAAGAGACTGTCTAAAGACCCTCTTTAGACATGAAACCCAGAGCGGGGCCACTTCCTGTGGGACCGGAGAGTCTGTCTGCCTGGCCTCCATCCATCAAAGCTGGTGGTCTTTAGAAAACGTTAACCTGCTTTAACCTGCTTAGGTAAATTAAGCTAATTTTGTCTTAAAGATACAGCACATCTGAAAACATGATCATTTTAACGACCACTATTTGGTTAGATAATTAGTTGTGCATCTCGTTTGACCACAAAACGCCCACTAATGTTCTCCTTCAGCATGTCAAAATCTCAACATCGTTACCTTGAAAGATCAGTCTAACCTTCTGCACTCCTTGTTGCCCAGAAACGATGTCTAATTGGCAACTGACACTACTCAGAATCCCCCGCAGAGCACAAACTATACCACGTCCCCCATGTTTGCTTTAATAGAGGAAGGATCACATGTACTCACATGTATTCTCTGTGTGCTGAATGGACAGCCGCCGCATTACTGTATCGCCAAATCACGATTATGGAGGACAGGACATCCAGAATGGCATCAAACTGCAAACAAATGAACCACACTGATGAAGTGAAGCATTAAAGCATTAAAGACTGTGAAATAATGACCATTTAATGATATGATGTGTTCACATACTTACAGCAAACCCAAACGCTGATGCACTATGCCGCATTATAGAAACAGCTACAAAAGAAAAGAGGAAAAGTTAGTTCAAATGAAAATGATTTAAACTTAAAATGTTTTATTTTTTATTTTAAATGAATTAATAAATTTTACCATTTTAAAAAATAGTTAATTAGTTGGACAAACTTTAATTGTCAAGTGTTTAAATAATTAATTTTTTACCTTTAAAACGGTTCATTAGTTGGAAAAATGTTAAATGTGTAGTGTTTAATTTTTTTATAATTATTTTTTTTTTATAATAAATACAGACAAAATAAAGAGAGTTAATTAAGTTGGAAAAAAAAACTGTAAATGTGAAGCGTTTAATTTTACAAAAATAGGTGTTTTTAATTAATAATAAATTAACTATTAAAAAATTAATAAATAAAAACTATCTTTAAATGAAATCATTAATTTAGTTTAATTAATTTAGGGAATTAAGTTTAATTCAATTAAATAATTAAGTAAGTTATTAGTTGAACAAACTTAAATGTGAAGGGTTAATTTTTTTAAAATATTTGTATATTTAAAACAAACAAACAAATACATACAGATGATTTTTAAATGTGGAGTGTTTTTAAAATATTTTAAAATAAATTAATAAATTTTACTATTAAAAGTCCATTAGTTAAACAGATAATCCATTTAACAATATGCTATGCCGGTAATGGAAATGTTATGAATTAATGTGAATTTCAATTCCTTTACTTTTCACAGCTTGTTTGCAGTCACCATCCACTCCGGCATTCAGGAAGAATATAGTGTTAATATTGATTTTGATACTGTAAGTGTTTGTCTCAAATACATATCTAAACATTATGCATTCCCCTGCTGTAAAACTGTGTGTTTGAATGATTGCCAGCAAGTAAAGTGGCCTGGATCAGATTTCATCTCTTCCCACTGTGATGTCAGCACATGGTGTGGAGCTGAGCTACCCAAACGGCAGTGTGGCTTGTGTCCAGTTATCGACTTTATATTGACCTCTAATGCATCTGAATCCTCCAACCTGAGACTGGATGAGTGATCCGAGATATTCCACCCACCTCTACAGGGTCAGCCAAACTCTCAAAAGTACCCAGGTCTGTGTTTCAGGACAGTAACTTATGCATCTATTTTCCTTGTGCAATTGATTGTACAGAACAGCAATACAGAAAACACTACACAGTATGGTAAAGAATAAGAATTTAGAGTGAAATATGGTACAGTATACACTCTAAAAAATGCTGGGTTAAATACAACCCAGTGCTGGGTAAAATAGGGACAAACCCAGCAATTGGTTTTTTTTTGACCCAGCGGTTGGGTTACTACCCAGAAGGTTGGGTTAAACATTTAACCAAACCGCTGGGTCAAAACAACCCAATTGCTGGGTTTGTCCCTATTTTACTCAGCACTGGGTTGTATTTAACCCAGCATTTTTTAGAGTGTAGTGTAAACCTATTTTTTGGGGAACAGACTCCAAACGTTCTATGAATGTTCTCTTCAGGTTGTATTTTTTGTAGTGTAGAAATATATCAGCAAACACAGAACATTCAACATGTTAGTTGACGATTCTTGTTTGGTTATTTTTTGGGGAACCAATTCCAAATGTTCTCTTTAGGTCCTATCTGTGCAGTATCCCAGCAAACATGGAATGTTCCCCTAATGTTAGCATATGGTTCCGGTTTGGTTGTTTTTGGAGGAACAAACTCCAAAAATTCAAAAAAATTTCTATTTAGTTTCTGAATGCCTGGATAATGACTAAATAAAGGTGCTCGCAAACATCCAGCCTTGCCAAAGGTCTATAATAACCATGCTCAAATACACCAGCGTTAGTCTTTAGCTAAAGTTTCCACACACATTCAAATGGCAGAAGTCATTACTCAAAAACAAGCACACACTCTCTCTGTTCCTCAGGAACAGCGTTAAAAATGAATAACGGAGCTGCTGCGGCATGAGATTAAAGATTTAGCCGTTTCTAAATATAAATTCTGTTCCTTTTAGTGAAATCCACTCTGTTTTAGACGTCTCGCGCCAGCCGAATTCAAGTCCTCAAGAGGCCATTCTCAAGAAACACATCGACAGTCTATAAAACATCCATAATCCGTGCAGTCATTCATTGTCCTGCTGACACACTAGAAGTTTTCACTAAAAAAAACCACACTCGGGAACAACATCTACATCTTAATCATACAACAAACTTCAGGGGGGTTAGTTGTACCACATGCAGTGCATCTTGGGTAACAGGCAAGGATTTATGGAGAGTTGTGTATCTGTGGAAAGCTGAAACCATTCCCTGCTCATTAAGAAGTCATATTTATGCTGATATTCATGTGAAGTCAGCAGCTTCTACAAGGAGTGCTGATACTGCGTTCAGAGCCGATCATGAAAACTATGAAGCTCGTAAAACCGTAGGATAGGATCACAATGATGCATCATGTGTATGAAGGATTACTGTGGGTAATTCAGCTTCTGTCTTATCATTGATGTAAAAATGAGCAACAAAACACTTTGAATGGATATTGAGTTTCATAGGCACATCACAGAACGCAATTTTGTGCAAAAAAAATATCACTAACTGCTGCTAACTTAACTAATTTATGTAAGTAGGACCTATTTTTACAGTTTCTTAAAGCTGTTTCTTCAGATGTATTTCCCAGGCTGTCTCTTAATGCCATTTATTAAATAATTTATTACATTTACTATAAATTATTGTTCTGATAAATTGCGAAATTATTGTAAAACTTATTGTAAAATTCTTTTTTGCCTTTATTTGAGGTGGAAAGGGAAACAATATGTTTGCCATGTTTTGTGAGCAAATGTGATTTGTAGGACACAAAATTTGGCGCAAGTATTCAATTTGGTGCGATATTTTCCATTACAGTACATTATGAGTTACGCAAGTCACCTGAACTAAAATTGCGCAATTTATCATCTCTCATAAAGCTACGGCATCGAAATGTTAGTCTGGTAACGTTTTTACCTTTACTTTATTTTTGGACTTTATTTGATACCATTCCGTGAAACGTTTATTGATTGCTGTATTAGCATTTCACTATATTTGGTGAAGTATAATTTTTTTTTTTAAGTATTAAAGTACCGTTACTGAAAATTATCGGCATGTAACATTTTATTTGACTTTTGTCGTTAACAGTTCTGCACATTTGTGTTGCGTTATGTCTGTTTGCGTGTTGTACGGATCATGCAAACCTGCATAATTCATACATTACTGTAATGAAAAATATCGCAACACTGTTTTTGTGCCTACTTTTGTATTTTACAGTCACTTGGAAATGTAGCTCAATAAACATGACAAGCACCCATTCTTGCAGGTTATGAGTGTTACGAGAACATACAAGAACATTTGCGTAACATATACAGTATTGGTAATTTTTCGTATTTTACAAATCAGCATTTGAGCACATGTGGCTCAAAAAGAAGCTGATACACATTCCAGTAGGTTATGAATGTTTGATTTACGAAAACACATGAGAAAATTTGCATTACTCGTACAGTATGCTAATGAAACATAGTGCAACGTTGATTTTGTGTTTAATTTTGTATTTTTCAAATCACATTTAAGCACATATAGCTAAAATGACAAGCACCCATTCTCCCAGGTTATGGATGTTTAAACACACGCAGTCTAACACAGTGAACGGACATGCTGCTGCTATGCGGCAAGAACCATTTTGTGACACTTATTCTCAGATGTATCAGTGGCGCATGATGTGTAAACTCATTGAAGATCTTGTCCTTGGACGCTTTTGCTAGTCTCATGGATCAGCAGCACAAATAGATGTTGATTAAAATAGATGTTCATGGTTTGTTGTGTGTAACTGCACTTTCTACTTTCTTTTTAGGTGTGTCTTCTGTGAAAATAGGGCAGAATCTTTAGAGACGGCGAGTTGCAGAATGTTGAAATCCAACACAACAGCTGCTCTGAAAATCCTGTCGTCTGCTCGGTCTGTCTTTCTGCCTCACACACACCTTCACACACAAACCAAAACAGGGAATGTGATCTAGTTTCTGTGTCAGAGCTGGTGAATACATTTGCATGTTGTTATCACTTGCAGGACATTTTCAACAATCTTCTGATACGGCACAAGTCTGGAGTCGCATCAAAGACTTTTGACTGGTCAGTGTTGTTATGATACTACAAAAACAAAATGCCTAAACTAATACTAGATTATAGATTATTAAGTTATAAACATTTATACAAATATTAATACTAATATTTAACATTTTCTAATTATGATTAAGTCAAGTTGCATACAGTCAGTAGCCTATGTTAGAGCTGAGTCAAAATTAAGCTACATTTTAGACACAATATTGTCAATATGGACTGTTTTGTTTTATTTTGCCATTCATTGCATCTTCGATCAACACGGTGGTGTTTATTCTAAAATTATTCAGGCTTCTGGATGAATTCAATAAGCCATTCATACAGCTGCTAAATTTGAAACTGCATACCAGTATGCTATTCTTACTATTTTGAATATCTTTTTTAAAATATATATTTTTATAGTGTCTCATAGTAGGTACTGTATATACGTTACAACAGGCCTACTACAAAAGCTAATCTGACTGAAACTAACACTAATACTAAAACTAATGGTAAACCTTTGGCTAATAAATGAGCATTTAAAGGTAATAGATTAGGATATTTTAGTTGATATCAGTTAGTTAGTTTGAATAGCCTAACAGTAGCCTACTCTCACTAACACTAATAATGCTAAGACTAAAGCTAATAAAGACCTGATATCAGTTATGATAATAGAAAACTTAATCTAATATTGCCAACACTTGTGCTAAAATGAATATGTTAAAGCAAATATATATAGATAGGCCTATTGCATTCCACTAGATATCCGTCTGAGTGTTTACCAACTGAAATCCATGAGACTGTGACTTTTTTAAGCCGTTCATCTATTTGTTCTCACAAACCTGTTCACTTGACTCACTGTGTTGATGTTTTAAAAAACTAGAGGAGGCGCAGAAGAGGGCAAAGCACCCTCCACCTCTCTTCTCTCTCTCTCTCTCTATCTGTTTTCCATCTTTTATTTTTAGACTCGGGGCTCTATGGGAGTTGGCATGCTGGCTTTTACAGACTGGTAAGTGCTGAATGCATTAATATGAGAACGAACTACCCCTCCTCTATCTGTGACCTCTCCTCGCCCGCGTGATATTTACATTCTGTGCCTAGCGCGAGAAAGATGTCCACACACACACGCATACTAAATTAGCTTTCTTCAGTCTGAAGTCAGTTAACTCTTCAGGAACTGACATTTAAATAGGGCTTATTTCCAAAATAGGGCTTATTTCCCGCAATGGAGACATTTCTGGATGTGTTTATTAGGTTTGGAGGTATGTGAGCACATTTGTGCGTGTGTGTGTGAAGCAGAAGACACTCTGTCGCTGACAGCGTGTTAATTGGCTGCGCTGGAAGCCGCGAGACATCTGGGAATTCAGCTCTCACAGACTGATTTATATTAGACCGTTTCTCTTCCTCTCCTCCTTTACTTCCATCCTTCCTTCTTTCTGCCTTCATCAGTTTCCAAACGCCTCTAAAACGTACACAAACCCTCGCCAGCCGCACACACACGTTCGGTTCCTTCGGGCTGACAGGAGTAGCGCAGCCGTTAATGAAAAACCAGCCGTCCCGCTTACACTTCAGATAGCGTAGCCTCACAAGTGCTTCAGGGAAGATAGCGAGACTCGGATCGCCTGATCAGACACTTTATCTGAACCGATTCGAGGATAATTCGGTTAAAACCATAATCCAGCCATCAAATATAGATTTGATCTTCTCAAAACCCATACTGACCCAAATGCACGCCACCCAAACATAACGCTGGTGCTCTCGAAGACTTTGTGGAAGTCGAGATGGGATTTTTATAGCTTTTAGTGCATATTTAATGAGGGCTCTATACGCTAATGTACTTCTAAACAGTGTGGCAGACGAAAAAATGGGTGACAGAATCACACAGACTTACATTAAAGAGGGTTAAGAGTCATTTATAGAGAGTAGGATATCATAGAGACTTGGGATGGACTTGGGCCAGTATAAAACCATCTAGCAACCACCCTAGCAATAAAATAGCTATACCACTAGTGCTGGGTAGATTACTTGCAAATTGTAGTCTGTTACTCCAAATTACATTCAAAATTGCATGACAGATATTGTAGTAGTAACATAATCCATTTCATTACACACTTTAGGTAATATAACCAGACTACTTTTTGATTACTTTTGATTTAAATAGGATAGTCTTGTACCATATTGACATAAAACTACAAAAATAAATCAAATGAAGTGCATTAAACATTACATCATATCAAGGTTTCCCTTGATAAAAATGAATCAAACGCTAATAATTAAATCATAAAAATGTAAAACTAAAATAAATCATTTTGAAATAGCAACAATCAAAATAAAGCACTTACTAAAAAAGATGAATGTGACCATTAACAAATAGGATATAGAGAATGGTCAAGCATTGCAAATGTGGTATTACTTATTAATAAAAAAAATAATACTAATTTAATAAATAAATAAATATATTATGTGAAAGAGGTTCGGCAGACAAGAAAAAAGGTTGGGAATCCCTAAATAAGAAATAAATAAGAAATAACGTGTAAATAAGAAATAACGTGAATGTGTGCATTTTAATGTGTTTGAACGACAAAAGCCTTCCATAAATTATGAATCCATAAATTATTAATAATTTATTGCTATTATGTGAATAATAGGCTAATAGTGTAATCAATAAAAAAGTAACTGTAGTGTGATTATGAGTATTTTAAAATGTAAAATAATCTAATTACAAGTACTTAATTTTTGGAATCTGATTACGTAATCCAGATTACATGTAATCAATTACTGCCCAGCTCTGGCTACCACCCAGAACACCCTATCAAGCAACTACATAGCAATCACCCAGAGCATCCTAGGAACCACACAGCAACTCTCCAGAACACCCTGACAACCTGCATGGACATCAAGATGGGATTTTTGTGACTTTTAGTGCATTTTTATTGACTTGGAGGACTCTATATGGTATTATAACATGGCTCTCTGGAATACTTGATTCTGATTGGTCAGTCGCGACATTCTGAGGTGTGTTATTCACCAATAACAACTGTCGTCATTAGCAACGCTGAATAACACACCACTCATCTGGGTATTTGAGGCTGGCGCTTCTTTCACATCTCTCATATCACACCACCACTGCTTTCGTCATTTCCTTCATAAAAATATCAAACTAATATCAAAAATAAAACATAAAAAATATATATATTTTTTATTTTTGGATGCATCAACAGGTCAATTCCTTGTTAGACAATTCCTTGAAGAAAAAAAAATGCCGATCAAATTTTTTATTTTTTTTTGACATATGCTCTTTATACACGTTATAGCAATATGTGTCGTAGTTGACAAGTTTGTGTGTTTGAATGTCTTGGAAGGGTTAAACAGGAACAAGAAGCGAGTGTACTGGAGAGGCTTTCTGTCAAGTATTTTTATATTATGATTCTAATTGTCACGAATCCGGTCCATGAACTTCCATCTGCTAGCCATCAGAGGTCACCCTTTCCAATTTCATTGACTCTCGCACTACACACTGTTGCACATCACCCCGGACTACATATCCCATCATTCATTGCACTGATTGCACTCAGCACGGATTGCACACAGCTGGTAACACTGATTGCACCCAGCTGTTTCATATCACTCCCTCACTATTTAACACTCACTCTGATCCCTTCCCTCTGCCGAGTATTGTTCCAGCATTTATCACTCCCCTAGAGATAGCTACGCTACAGAGCCCTCAGTCATTTCCCTGCCTTAGCCTTAGCCTTAGCCTTAGCCTTAGCCTTAGCCTTAGCTTCGCCTTAGACTTAGCCTTAGCCTTAGCCGTTTTCTCGGTTTCTGATCTTCGCCTGGTTTCCTGGATTTCTCCCTTAGTCTTGCCCCTTCTGATTCTGTTTGCCGTTCATTGACCTTCGCTAGCCCTAGGACTATTCTTGTGTCTTGCCCGCCATATACCTGTTTGCCACTGTTTGACCCTGCCTGTTTTTTGACCACGTCTCTGTCTTCTCCAAAGTAAAAGCTTGCATATGGATCCGCACGTCTCACGTCTTGTCAGCCCCGTAACACTAATGCTAACACGAAATCATATCTCTTGTTTCACTTCTGCAATCCTGTCGCATAATATAATAATTTCAACTCAAATCAACATATTTACATTTATGTAGGATAATTTTAAGTTAACTGCTCACAAAATAAACCATTTTGTCAATGAAATGGTGGTTGTTCATGCCATTGCTAGCTGCTAAAGCTAGGGTGTTCTTATGCTATTGCTAAGGTTTTCTGAGTGGCTGTTAGCGTATCGCTATGCGGTTGCTATGGTGTTCTGGCTGGTTTCTAGGGTGTTGCTAGGTGGTTGATTAATAGCCCAAGTCAAAAGGCCATTAGCAAGCACACCAAATAAATGCAGAACAAATCAAAATCCTCAAATATATTGTGTTTTTCACAGGTTAATTTACCAAAACAATTAGCTCTCTCTCTCTCTGTCATTTGCCCTTACCAGCTGTCTGCAATCATTTCATTTCCTTTGACGCCAAAACATTGCCATTACAGATAGATTGCGACGACTAAATTACAACATCCCTCAGGCTTCGCTGCTCTGGAGTTGCTATGTGACTGAATCTTCACAGCCTGGCAACGTGCGTCCCAGAGTCCCTGTCCAACTCTGGAAGTGTAAGGTGAGTCATTTTGATCCCGAGGGACGGAGCACAGAGCAAGAAACCATTCCCTCAAAATCATACATCAAATCCAGTGCGGGGCTTCTCTTAGCTGCTCCACGATTAAACCACATGGCCAGGAACCAGTCTACAAAATAATTAAGCACACTTTGTGCTGAGAAAATAACAATAGTCTGCATAAGGCCATCTTGAGTATCCCAGTTTAAAGATTTAAGAGAATATTCGGGATTCATGTTAAGCTCTATCAAAAGCATTTGAGGCATAATGCCAATTAAAGCCTCAAATGTCCCTCAGATCTTTTCGGAAATGTAAGGATGAGTTTACTGCATTTTGGGATACAGTATTCTAGAAAACGGCAACTGTGATCCAGGTATTGCATGCATACTGAACATTCACAGTATACAGTCTATATAGTACAGAAATAGTAAGGATAGTATGCAAGTATGCTATTGAGAATGTAAAATTCTCTCCGCAGTAGATTAAACGCTCTATAAAACAAAAAAAAATGTATGACCTCTGAGGATATTCTGTATTGGTAGCTGAGAATAAAGTGTGCTGTTAATGTAATTGGTTTACGGTGTTCCCGTGTGTCCTGTTTATCCTGTGCACTTTCTTTCAGCGATGATTATCAAAGTAATCTTGCAGAACAGCCATGGAGAAACTAGTCAAACCTGATCTTGTGTATCAAGCTCATGGCACTGAACCAAACTACACACAGCTGTTGGCTCTGTTCGGCCAAGAAAAAATGTGTAAAATTATATGATACACACACACACACACACACACACACAAACTCTCTCAACTCTCTCTCTCTCTATAGAATTATATTAATATATTTTTAATTAAATACATATAATATAATTTGTTAATTATCTTGCTTATTATATAATAATAAGCTTATTTTATAAATACTATAATTAATTCTAGATTAAATTATATAAATATATTATATATATATATATAAAAAAAAAATTAAATAATGATACATAAATAAAATATATAAATATATTATTAAATTTTATATATTACGATATATAGAATAGAATACATTTTGTAAAAAAAATGTGGGGTGTGTGTGTAGTATATATATATATATGATATTTCTACTATTAAGTACATATACATTGTAGTATATGCCAATTAGAAAAATTATTATATACATATTTAAAAAATTATTATAATGATATAGAATGATACATTAAATCAAATATAACATTATTATATTAATCAATATAATTATATACAATTTCTTATTATTTTTTGATATAAACATCTGTAATATATAAATATAATACAGATTCATTCCTCTATACGAAGAAATATAGATAAATGATTATATAATGATACGAAAATATATAATATGTATATATTTTATTGATTAATATAAATGTGGTACAAATACCATCAATATTATATGCATTATTAATATAATTAAGATCTAGTATGTATTTATGAGGAGATTAGAAGATTTTATTAAGCAAATATTTTGCAATTACATGTATTAATAAAGTATATTAACTATTGATATAATTAAAATATATACCCCAAAAATGAATTGATAAATGATATACGAGACATAGTAAAGAGATATAACATTATATATTTCATATAGTACATATATCATTAACTTTTTTGTAAAAAGGTATATAAAATAATTTATAATGTTATGTATTAAATACGATTCAACATCCCACTCCAGACTGTAAGATAAAAACCAAACTGCTACTACAGAAACGATACTGAATTCGATTTTTAAAACTGTACCACAAAGTCCCAAAAGAATAAAGCTACATCAACTAGGAGCTCGTCTTCAAAACAGGATATGACATCATACAGGTCTGTATTATCAAGGGGCCCGTGATTCTCTAGAGATGAGGGGCCGGATACTCACTGAACGCAGCGATGGCTAAGATCATTGTCACCACAATGGAGACCCAGGATACCCATAATGCCTTTTTTCTGTAACTCTGAGCCTCATGGGGTTTCAGACGCATACTGCTCTCCAGAAGACCTGCTGAGGGACAACGCTCAGTTAGCTTACGTCAGGTTATCTCACTGTCTTCACATCTAAACACATCCTACATGTGTCTCAGAGGAATTCAATGGGATTTATTCACAAATAAGTCCATAAAGTGTATGAGACACACCGGGGCTAGTTGTCACAAATGCAATATCTCAGCAACTATGAGGTTTTGATTAAAAAGTCCAATTATACAAATGCTTGTTTTCTTTAGCAGTGTGTTTTTGCATGTTGATTTATAGCATCTAGTTCAAAACTGTCTTAAATTAGGAAAAAATGTATGAATTATGTTCTCAGGACTACAGTTGTAGGTGCTGCACTCAATAGAATCACACTAGAATTCATTCAGAAAAGAACCAAATATATAATGAATGAATCTGCGTTCCCAGCATAAGACTGGGGCAAGTTGTCACATACATTTAATATGTTTGTAACTTCAAACAATAAATTAATTGCACGTTCTGCTCGCCAAAACAACAGTTTTATATTTTTTAATTGATTAATTTTCATTTTTTTTACATTTGTTAATTCTGTAATAAAATATTTATTACATAAAATGTTAATATTACTAAATAAAATATCTTTATTTTTAATTTGTTATTATTTAATAAGCCATTAAATATTCTAAAATACATTTAAATACATATATGTTGTGAAACATGCTTTTTAAAATATACTTTAGATGGCATTTCATCTTAAAAAAGGTATTAATCTCAAATCAGTGTTAATGAAAGTGTTATTTCTATTGTGATTAATTACTGCTGTATTGAATTAGGCTAACTAGCTATATTTTTTGCTAGTCTTTTTTATTTTTATTTTGTTTATATATTTTGAAGTCAAGTCTTTACATTTTATGTCTTTTCAGAAATAAACCCAACCTGAGAAATATTCACTGGAGTAAGCGTGTGACAACATGCCCCGTGTTCAGCTGTATATGTATCTTTCAACGCAAATAAACCCATAAAGTCTCCGTACCGTTGTCCTCCGGCTCTCCTATCTTCATCTGCTGCTCCATGTTGAAAGTATCTGCTTGGTTCGGATGGTGTCCGTTTGCAGGAGTCGATGCTGAATCCAACACCGCTGGATCCGGAACAGAAGCAGGACCGGGGTCTACAGGACCAGCAGTGGGGTCAGCAGCAGAGGAGGGGTCCGTCATGATGATTCGGTCCCGGGTTCAAATGATCAGAAGCATCCGAAGAATGTGTCACCTGGACGCGAGCGGAGGACGCGCGCACTGCTGGAGAGCGTTCAGCGCATCACTCACTGAGCGCGCGCGCACAGTCACACGCGCTAATTAAAAACACACACGTGCGAATTGCACTTTACAAACAAACGTATTATTATTAAATAAAAATAGTGGAAATATGGAAAATCCATCTGTGCGCTCTAGCGACGTGTGACCAAACAACCATCTGTTCATATTAAACAAATAGTTCACACTTCACACATGAACTCCATCAGAAACCTCTTATTTGAATAAGCTACTTCTGACAGGAAAAAAGCAAGAACTAGGCGGTTTAATTTTGGCACAATATTTGTGTTTCAATATATATTTTTTTTTTATCGATTATTATCAGTTCATCAGCCTTAGATGTGTTTTTTATTTGGCAAACATGATTAGACAGACAGACGATAGGTAGGTAGATGATAGATAGATAATAGACAGACAGACAGATAGATAGGTAGATGATAGATAGATAGATAATAGACAGACAGACGATAGATAGAGAAGTGAAGTGAAGTGAAGTGACATGTGGCGACCCATACTCGGAATTAGTGCTTTGCATTTATCCCATCCAAAGTGCACACACACCGTGAACACACACCTGGAGCAGTGGGCAGCCATTTTTTGCTGCGGCGCCCGGGGAGCAGTTGGGGGTTCAGTGCCTTGACAAGGGACCCTCAGTCGTGGTATTGAAGGTGGGAGAGAGCGCTGTACATCTGCCGGACCAGAGACTCGAACCCGCAACCTTTGGGTTACAAGTCCGACTCTCTAACCATTAGGCCATGACTACCCCGCTAGGTAGATGATAGATAGATAGATAGATAGAGAGATAGAGAGATAGATACATAGATAGACAGATAGATACATAGATAGATAGAAAGATAGATAGATAGATGATAGATAGCTAGATAGTAGATAGCTAGATAGATAGATAGATAGATAGATCGATGATAGATAGTAGATAGATAGATAGATAGATAGAGTGGGGAAAAAAAAGTATTAGTCAGCCACCAATTGTGCAAGTTCTCCACTTAAAAAGATGAGAGGCCTTTGTAATTTTCATCATAGGTATACCTCAACTATGAGAGACAAAATGAGAAAAAAAATCCTACAATGTGATTTTCTGGATTTTTTTAAGAATTTATTTGCAATTTATGGTGGAAAATAAGTATTTGGTCATAACAAAATTTCATCTCAATACTTTTTTTTTATATACCCTTTGTTGGCAATGACAAGAGGTCAAATGTTTTCTGTAAGTCTGCACAAGGTTTTCACACACTGTTGATGGTATTTTGGCCCATTCCTCCATGCAAATCTCCTCTAGAGCAGTAATATTTTGGGACTATCGCTGGGCAACACGGATTTTCAACTACCTCCAAAGATTTTCTATGGGGTTGAAATCTCAAGACTGGCTAGGCCACTCCAGGACCTTAAAATGCTTCTTACGAAGCCACTCCTTCGTTGCCCGGGCGGTGTGTTTTGGGATCATTGTCATGCTGAAAGACTTGCTGATGGAAGGAGGTTTTCACTCAAAATCTCACGATACATGGCCCATTCATTCTTTCGTTTACACGGAACCCACACAGCGTCCTTGGTCCCTGTACAGAAAGAAAAAAAACAGCCCCAAAGCATGATGTTTCCACCACCATGCTTCACAGTAGGTATGGTGGTCTTTGGATGCAACTCAGCATTCTTTCTCCTCCAACACGACAAGTTGAGTTTTTACCAAAAAGTTCTATTTTGGTTTCATCTGACCATATGACATTATCCCAATCCTCTTCTGGATCATCCAAAATGCTCTCTAGCAAACTTCAGACAAGCCTGGACATGTACTGGCTTAAGCAGAGGGACACGTCTGGCACTGCAGGATTTGAGTCCCTGGCGGGCAGTGTGTTAATGATGGTAGCCTTTGTTACTTTGGTCACAGCTCACTGCAGGTCATTCACTAGGTCACCCCGTGTGGTTCTGGGATTTTTGCTAACAGTTCTTGTGATCATTTTGACCCCAAGGGGTGAGATCTTGCGTGGAGCCCCAGATCGAGGGAGATTTTCAGTGGTCTTGTATGTCTTCCATTTTTCTAATAATTGCTCCCACAGTTGATTCTTCACACCAAGCTGCTTACCTATTGCAGATTCAGTCTTCCCCGCCTGGTGCAGGTCTACAATTTTGTTACTGGTGTCCTTTGACAGCTCTTTGGTCTTGCCATGGTGGAGTTTGGAGTGGACTGTTTGAGGTGTGGACAGGTAGATAGATAGTAGATAGATAGTAGATAGATAGATAGATAGATAGATAGATAGATAGATAGATAGCAGAAAGACAGACAGGACAATAGATAGATCGACAGACAGGAAAAGCGATAGGTTTTAAGATAGGACAGACAGACAGACAGAACAGGACAGACAGGAGATAGGTAGGTGAGATAGATAGATAGATAGTAGATAGATAGACAGACAGACAGATAATAGACAGACAGACAGACAGACGACGATAGATAGATAGACACGACAGACAGCCAGACAGCCAGACAGACAGACAGACAAACAGACATAGATAGATAGATAGACAGAAAGACAGACAGACAGACAGACAGACGATAGGTAGGTAGGTAGATGATAGATAGATAGATAGATAGTTAGATATATGATAGATAGACAGACAGACAGACAAGACGATAGATAGACAGACAGACAGAAAGAAAGATAGATAGATAGAAAGATGATAGATAGATAGATAGATAGATAGATAGATAGATAATAGATAGGTAGATAGATAGGAGATAAGATAATAGAACAGACAGACAGACGATAGATAGATAGACAGACAGAAAGACAGACGATAGATAGATAGAAGAGATAGCAGTGATAGAAAGACAGACAGACAGGACGATAGATAGATTAGAATATGACCGACGACAATAGGTAGGTAGGTAGTTAGATAGATAGATAGATAGATAGATAGATAGGATAGATAGATAGATAGATAATAGATAGTCAGAATCAGAATCAGAATGAGCTTTATTGCCAGGTATGTTTACACATACGAGGAATTTGTTTTCGTGACAGAAGCTTCCACAGTGTAACAGAATGACAGTGACAGAACAAAAACACAGATAATAAAAAATAGAACAAGTAAATAAGGAATAAAAATATATAAATCGACAATTGTATGTGCAGGTATATTACAATAGACAGTTTTTTTGTATGTACAGGTACTGTATATATTATGTGCAAATTTGAGGTGTAGGCTGAGTATGAGTGTTAGATAAATAGGTGTATGAGTGAATAAATAGTGTGTGTCCACAGTTATTGTCAAGTGTTCATGAGATGGATGGCCTGAGGGAAGAAACTGTTCCTGTGTCTGGTCGTTCTGGTGCTCAGTGCTCTGTAGCGTCGACCAGATGGCAACAGTTCAAAGAGGGAGTGTGCTGGATGTGAGGGATCCAGAGTGATTCTGCCAGCCCTTTTGCTCACTCTGGACGAGTACAGTTCTTGGAGAGAAGGGAGGGTTGAACAAGTGATTCGCTCAGCAGTCCGGACTACCCTCTGTAGTCTTCTGAGGTCAGATTTGGTAGCTGAGCTGAACCAGACAGTTATTGAAGTGCAGAGGACGAATTCAAAGATGGCAGAGTAGAATTGTTTCAGCAGCTCCTGTCGCAGATTGAACTTCCTCAGCTGGCAAAGGAAGTACAACCTCTGCTGGGCCTTTTCACAATTGGAGTCAATGTGAGTGTCCCACTTCAGGTCCTGAGAGATTGTGGTGCCCAGGAACCTGAATGACTCCACTGCAGTCACAGTGCTGTCCATGATGGTGAGTGGGGGGAGTGCAGAGGGGTTTCTCCTGAAGTCCACGGTCATCTCCACAGTTTTGAGCGTGTTGAGCTCCAAGTTGTTGAGACTGCACCAGACAGCCAGCTGCTCGACCTCCTGTCTGTAAGCAGACTCGTCACCGTCCTGAATGAGGCCGATGAGTGTGGTGTCGTCTGCAAACTTCAGGAGCTTGACAGAGGGGTCTTTAGATGTGCAGTCGTTGGTGTAGAGGGAGAAGAGCAGTGGAGAGAGAACACAACCCTGAGGAGCTCCAGTGCTGATCGTACGGGTGCTGGATGTGTATTTTCCCAGCCTCACTAGCTGCTGCCTGTCTGTCAGGAAGCTGTTGATCCACTGACAGACGGAGGTGGGCACGGAGAGCTGAGTTAGTTTGGGCAGGAGGAGGTTTGGGATGATAGTGTTAAATGCTGAGCTGAAGTCCACGAACAGGATCCTCACATAAGTCCCTGGTCTGTCTAGATGTTGCAGAACATAATGCAGTCCCATGTTTACTGCATCGTCCACAGACCTGTTTGCTCTGTAGGCAAACTGAAGAGGATCCAGCAAGGGTCCAGTGATGTCCTTCAGGTGGGCCAGCACCAGTTTTTCAAAAGACTTCATGACCACAGACGTTAGAGCCACAGGTCTGTAGTCATTAAGTCCAGTAATTTTGGGTTTCTATGGGACGGTGATGATGGTGGAACATTTGAAACATGAGGGGACTTCGCACAGCTCCAGTGATCTGTTGAAGATCTGTGTGAAGATGGGGGCCAGCTGGTCAGCACAGGATTTCAGACAGACTGGTGTAACACAGTCTGGGCCTGGTGCTTTTCTCCTTTTCTGCTTCCGGAAGACCTGGCGCACCTCTTCTTCGCTGATCTGAATTGCAGGTGTGGGGGAGAGGGGGGTTGCTGGAGGTGTGAATGGTTGTGTGGAGAGGTGTTCAGGGCGGGTGTGGGGTGTTTTTTCAAACCTGCAATAAAACATGTTCAGATCGTCTGCCAGTTGTTGATTATCCACAGTGCTGGAGGATGGTGTCTTGTAATTGGTGATTTATTTTAGACTTTTCCACACTGATGCTGAGTCACTGGAAGAGAATTTAATCTTTATTTTTCAGAATAATTCCTCTTTGACACTCTGATCTCCTTTTCCAGTGTGCATTTATTCAGTGTGTTTATACAAGACATTATCCCCCTTACTGTGAGCATCTTCTTTGGCCTGACGAAGCTGTCTAGTTTTGCAGTGAACCATGGTTTATCATTGTTGTAAGTTAAATGAGTCCTGGTAGGAATGCAAATATCTTCACAGAAACTGATATAAGATGTTACAGTCTCTGTGAGCTCGTCCAGATTGGTGGCAGCATCTTCAAAAACACTCCAATCAGTGAGGACGAAACAGGTTTGTAAATCCCACTCTGCTTCATTAGTCCAATTTTTAACAGTCATTGTTACAGTTTTAGCTGATTTCAGTTTCTGCCTGTTGGTCGGTATAAGATGAACTAAACAGTGAGCAGAGAGCCCCAAGCTGCCCGTGGGACAGAGTGATATGCATACTTTATTGTGGTGTAACAGTGATCCAATATATTACTGTCTATGGTGGGACATGTGCTGTGTCGTCTGTATTTTGGCAGTTCCACGGGAGAGATTGGCTTTATAAAAGTCCCCGAGAATGATTAAAACAGGGTCCGGGTGTTGTTTGTCTAGATAGAGGATAGACAGACAGACAGACAGACAGAAAGAGGATAGATAGATAGAGAGAAGATAGAGAGATAGATAGATAGATAGATAGATAGATAGATAGGCAGATATAGATAGATAGATAGATAGAAATAAATAATCAGATAGATAGATAGATAGAAATAATCAGAAGATAGATAGACAGATAGATAGATAGATAGAGAGATAGATAGATGATAGACAGACAGACAGGCAGACAATAGATAGATAGATAGGGAAGATAGATAGACAGTACTGAGATAGAAAGTATATAGAAGATAGACAGACAGCGATTAGAAGCTAGATAGATGATAGATAGATAGATAGCTAGACAGACAGACAGATAGATAGATAGAAGACAGACAGACAGACATATTATAGATAGATAGATAGACAGACAGATAGATAGAAAGATATATAGATAGATAGACAGACAGACGATAGATAGATAGATAGATAGATAGAGAGATAGATAGATGATAGACAGATAGATAGATAGATAGATAGATTGATTGATAGATAGATAGATAGACAGACGAGATAGATAGATAGATAGATAGATCGATAGATAGCAGATAGATAGATAGATAGATAGATAGAAAGATAGATAGATAGATAGATAGATAGATAGATAGATAGATAGGCAGATGGATGGATGGACGGATCGATAGATAGATAGATAGATAGAAATACAGATAGATAGATAGATAGATAGATAGATAGATGATGGACAGACAGACGGATAGATAGATAGATAGTCAGATAGATAGATAGATAGATGATAGATAGATAGATAGAATCAGACAGAAGATAGATAGATTTAGGATACTGTAAAGGTTATATGCGTGGATTTTGATCGGAAAAGTAAGTAACTACAAATCTATTAAGTAGAGGTGAAATTAGCGACATCTTGTGTGACAAAGTCACCATTGCAGTGTCTGAGTAATTACAAATTTTGGAAAATAAAATGATTTAAAATATTTTATTGATAACAAAATAATGTATCATGGTTGTTTCGGAGAATTCACATGTATTACAATGATAGATTATGATTTTTTAAATCATAAAGTTATAATTATAATTATAATCAAGTTAAAATTATTATTAAAAAAGTATTTTAAAAAAAATATGAAAATATTTGTAAATACCATTTTTATTTGTAAAAAAAAATTATAATAAAAAAGATTACAATAATAACCACAGGCTTAAAATATTATATAAATCTACTGATTATATAATTTAGATAATCTATATCTAAAATAATCTTAAGATACATATAATAACCATATTAAAATAAAAAAATTAAAATAAAAATATTAAATGAATTTCTAAAATACCCAGGCTACACTCGCTAGTCACAAACCCCGAATAAATTAGTTGAAAAGCTACAATAATGTCAATTAAATTATAACTGTCATTCATGAAGCAAAAACACACTAAATAAATCACCTTACTGCATTTACACCCCAATATACACCTGATAATGTAGTTAATATGACAAATATGGCTGTTAAACGTTTCGTCTGGTACTTTTATTATTTACGATTATTCTGCATTTATTTATTTACTTATTAAGTATATAGAGCTGTTATTATACCTAACAAGTATTCCGAAATTTTTAGCAACCATTAGCTATCTAAATCGTTTCCATTTGCGTTTTGTTTCACTGAATATTATGATTCTCCGCGCAGTGCAGTACCGCCTCCGTCCGGCTCGCGTCGCTGCCGCGCTCGGCTTCTCTCGCGGTGACGTCACGGTGATGCAGACCGCGAGGCGTGCGGAAGCGGGTGGGATGATGGCGGTGGTGCAGCGGGGCTCCAACAAATGGCTCTTCACCGGAGAACAGCTCGAAAACACGCCGTCCCGCCGCTGCGGAGTCGAGCCTGACCGCGAGCTCTCATACCGACAGCAAGCCGCCAACCTAATTCAGGACATGGGACAGCGATTAAACGTGTATCCTTCACAACAACAGCCGCGTCGTGAGAGAGTTAGCCGTTAGCACGCTAGCACGCTGCCGCTTTTGATCAAGCGAAAAATGTGGCGGATCAAATGCGACGTTCCCATGCGTTAGAATTCACACAGACACACGCATGTTTCATAATTGGCGTGTTAAATACGTTATAAAGTGTGCTCTGTGGTATAAAGTGAGTAAATGTGTGAAAAACGTGCGTATGACAGGAGTGCGATTCGGTGCCTTAATACTTGATATAAACAACATTTCTGGATTAAATCACCCTATTATGGTTTTTGCCTAATTTAATTACAATAATAGGGGTTTTGTGTGTCTTTTAAGCGTTTCAGAGTGATTTAGACGTGACTGGTGTAGTATAATGGCTAAACACAAGATGTGTCCGTATTGAATGTTGTGTTATTGTCTATAAATATGTCGTTTTATGATTTTTCCCTTTTAATTTAGTTTTTTTTATTCAGTGCTATCATCTATATTAGTGTAATTTGTGACTATGAGCTGTTTTGGTGTGATTTTGGAAAATTATGATTTGTTAAATTTGTGTTATCTTTTATATATATATATATATATATATATATATAGGTTCTTTTGCAGTGTTTTCTCTTCCTTAATCAAACTCTGCAGATCCCAGCTTACGATTAACACGGCAATTGTCTATATGCACCGGTTTTACATGCTTAATTCCTTTACGAAATTCCACAGAAATGTGAGTATGCATTTTTTAATTAATTGGTTATGATTTGATTGTACAAAATGTTCATATTTGTTTTATTTGTATGTGTTTGTTAATGCCCACTTTTTGGAAGACTTTCATATTTCACTCTGTTTTAATTGCCAGAACTAGTCTCATTCGTAACCCCATTGTTTTTGTGTGTGTGTGTGTGTGTGTGTGTGTGCGCGCGTGTGTGTTATTTTAAGAGGTGTTTAATAATTCTTTCCTGTCTTCGATCAGATCATTTCTCCCACTACACTCTTTCTGGCCGCTAAGGTGGAGGAACAACCAAGGAAACTTGAACACGTTATTAAAGTAGCACATGCTTGCCTGAACCCTCAGGACCCTCCACTGGACACCAAGAGCAATGTGAGTGTGGGGGTTTATGGGGGATGTAGTTTCGCTCTCGGCTTTATTCATCATTTTAGATAGCTAGATGCTTTGACAGTTGCATCACACGGACGGGGAATCAATATGTGTTCAAACCGAGATGTTTGTCCCATAGATTTGATGTTTTCCTATATTTACATAATGACAACATTAAGTGACTTTTGCAGTGGCTTCAATTTGCATAATGTTTCAATGATCATTTCTCAGTGAAACTGAATATTTTGTATGAAGTATTGTTGGACTGGTCTTTATTTTATTGTTTTGCAGTTTATTGGATCATTTTTCCAATTCAGATTGGAATTTTTTCCCCCACAGAAATCTGTTACATTGATAAATGTTAAAAACAAACAATTTCCCAATTTTTTATTTATTTATTTATGAAAGTAAATGGGGCTTAATTTGATTTTACATGTTCGTAGGATAAACAATTCATTTTTAATTTCTAAAAATAAAATATACAATGTTTGTATGTATGTATGTATATGGAGATGTACCTTTCCTCTTTTTTTTTTTTGTTAGGAGTTATAAAGAATAAGTTTAGGAGCATTTATAATGAAAATAAATGGGGATCTTTTTGATTTTATGTTGCTGGTTTTTATTGTATTTATTATAATTTGATAACATTGACAGTTTGAAAATATTTTTTCCCCTCTTTTTCTGAAGTTATGCATAATAAGGTTAGTAGCATTTATAATGAAAGTGAATGGGGCTCTTTTTGATTTTGTCGTTTTTAAGAAATAGACTTTTGAAATATGTATTTCTTTTTGAATAAAACATTCTTGGGGGCTCTTTTTGTTTTGTCGTTTTTTTATAAATAGCCTTTTGAAATCTGTAATCTTTTTGAACAAAACATGTCTTCTATTTAAAAAAATATATACAAAAGAAAGCAAAGCTAACATAATACCCACGTATGCTTAATGTTTTTTAAAACATATTACTAAAAAAAAAACTTGAATAAAAGTGTTTTTTATTGTATTTAATAGAAATACTATTTATAACATTTCCAGTGTTGAAAATAAACATTGTTCCTCTGTTTCTTTCAAGATCTAAGTCGCCCCAATAAGTTAAGTTAGCATCCCTGTACGGGTCAAAGTGAAATGGTGGGCCTTTTGTGTGTTTCTTGAAAAAAGGGCTTAAATTAAAATAACTATGCTACTCTCAAAGCCTTAATATAAATCTATTATATATGTAAAATCTGTACATTGATTGGCCATCGACCCGAAACAGTGGGATCAAGACCCCACTAATGAGCTGATTGTGATTGTTAACCGCACGGTATACTCTCAGCCTTCTCAAGAGCTGGTGCTGTTGGAGACCATAGTGCTGCAGACACTCGGTAAGTGCCGACTCCATTACCAGGATCTGGTAATAAATCTGTGCTTAATGAAAGCGTTGAACATATGAGTCCTGTCTAACCGGTGATTTTGTTTCAGGGTTTGAGATAACAATAGATCATCCACACACAGATGTGGTGAGATGTTCCCAGCTAGTGCGAGGTAGATGCTTCCAACTTTTGCTCTTAGTCTTTCTTCATCTCTTTCACGCTCTTTACTTTTTTCTTTTTTTCCTGGTTCACAACTGTTTTCAACATTGCTGGATAAATGTGAGCAAGCAAAAAAAAGCTTATTTAAGTTGAGGTGGTTCAATACTTTCACATTTTACTGTTTTAGCTGTATTTTTAACAAAAATAAATGCAGCCTTGGTGAGCATAAGAGACTGCTTTCAAAAAACATCTCAAATCTATACCCTGACCATACACATACTAGTGGTAATGAAGATATATATATGTAATAGTAAAATATGTCGTTTGTGTATTATATTCTATTTCTTCTATTTAATATTATCTATACTTCACTTTTTATGTGTGGTTCATAGTGTAGATTTGCTCGTTAGAAAGGCAAAACATAGTTGCCAGAGTCCTCAACAAGAAGGTCACTATAAATTTCACTGTATTTGTATCCGTATGCCACAGTCGTCTCATCTCTCTCACAACTGTCTCTGCCTACAGCAAGCAAGGACTTGGCCCAGACCTCCTATTTCATGGCTACCAACAGGTTGTTACCCTGACCCCTATTTGTTGCACTGCCATGGCACCCTATGACTTCCTATTTGGCAGGGTTCTCCTTCCTGTGTCCAACGCCCTCACGCGCCTGGGCGGGCTGTTTTGCTGCCCGGCCCGGTGCAGTGCGGTGTAATGTACGGAGGGCTTGCTGTTGGCACAGAAGGTTGAATACACAGCCTGGAGTGTAGAGGTGCTAATAGAGATATCTTGATTGAGAGTGCATAGGTCAATAACTCAATTGGTAGCCTGAATATCAGCTCAGAGTTCAAAGGTGTAAACTTAGAGATTGTCACGGTAAGTACCAGAGAGTGCCTTCTTTTTCATGTTTCTAATTCTTGTTATAATTATTTAAAGAAAAAAAATAAGTTGAAGTATTCATTATTTAGGATAGTAGTATTTCTTTCAAAGAAGTTTTTGCTGTCATACCCTTGGCATAATGAATTTGTAGAAGATTTTTGCTTTAAAGAAGTTTCAATTGATCTAGAAAATAGACTTTCTTATATACATTTATTTATTTTTACATTGTTAATACATTTTAATTTATGGTTTGAAGATTACTTTGTATTGTCGGTACTTTAAAGGAATAGTTCACCCAAAAATGAAAATTTGCTGAAATTTGAACTCGCCCGTCAGAGCATCCAGTGATGTAGATGAGTTGTTTTCCTTATGGAAGACATTAATGATGAAATTTAGCATTCCATCACTTGCTCACCAATGGATGCTCTGCAGTGAATGGGTGCCGTCAGAATGAGAGCCCAAACAGACCTGTTTGGGCGAAAAATCTTATCAACACACTATCCCAGAAATCCACGCCACTCCAGTCCATCAGTTAATGTCTCGTGAAGCACAAAGCTATGTGTTTGTAAGAAACTAATCCATCAAGATGTTTTTAACTTAAACCGTTACTTCCGGCTAATATACGAGTCCTCTATGTATAATATTGCTTCTTCCAGTGAAAAGTAATCCATTTGTTCTAAGCCAGGGAGTAGAAACAGGTCAAGAGCGCCAATCCGGGAACAAGCCACGGGTTCGAAAGAAAATGTGTTGGTGGATTTGAGGTGAGAGACAACCGCGAAGACGTTTTTCACTGGAGGAAGCTTATTATAGGTTATTTTGATTGTTTAATAAAATGCCTTAATGGTAGGTTTGTTTGCGTCAAACACGCAGCTTTTCGCTTCACAAGACATTAATTGATGGACTGGAGTGGAATGGATTACTTGTGGATTATTGAGATGTTTTTATCAGCTGTTTGGACTTTCATTCTGACGGCACCCATTCACTGCAGAGGATCCATTGGTGAGCAAGTGTTGTAATGCTAAACTTCTCCAAATCAGTTCTGATGAAGAAACACCCCTCTACATCGTTGATGTGCGCGGAGGCTGAGGTAACTTATGCACATTTAAATTTTTGGGAGAAATATTCCTTTAAGCACCATTTAATATTTACTCAATTTAAAAAAATAATTTCTCATGTATCGTAATTACTTCCTATGCTTTTTATCCTTAGCAATTTAATTCAGGGACAATCCCCCCATTGCACTCTAGGTACCTCCGGCACACTATTATTATTTCTGCTCCCTTTTTGAGACCAAACCTGCAACCTTTGTGTTAGCAACTTAAGTCTTTAATCAATCAGGTGGCCTCTCATTAGCCGACCTAAAACAACTTAATTATGATTGATTGCACTGAAGTCTTTTCCTCTGTTGTCACAGCGACTAAAAAATAATTTCAAGCCAGTAAGACGGCTTTGAGCTGGTTTGGTCATTAACGCAGCAGGAAGTTGAGTTGCTGTTTATGCCCACTTGCTGCGAGAGAGCGTTTTCGATTGAAAAAAGGGCTAGGGATTCAGAAACCCAGCATTGGTGTCGGTTATGCTGATGCCACACTTTAAATGTTAATTGAGTTATTTTGTATTTTACTAACTGAATCTGTTTCATAAATTGCATACCGTTTTGTTTTACAGCCAACCAGACAAAGAACATTCTAGCAAACACACCTGACTGGACTATGATCAGCTTTGACATGATATAATCATGATTATTACGATGAACTAAGAAGAATGGAAATGAATTTAGGATTATTGAATTAGGATCTTAGGAAAGCATTTCTCATGTCCTCCATTTGTAAACTAGTGTTTTCTCTGTGTTTTCTGTGTTGTCTCTCTTGCAGTCTGCACCTGACCACCTTCTGCCTGCAGCACAAACCCACAGTGGTGGCGTGTGTCTGTATTCATCTGGCCTGCAAGTGGTCCAATTGGGAGATTCCTGTCTCTTCAGATGGGAAACATTGGTGGGAATATGTCGACCGGTCCGTGACTCTGCAGCTGCTCGATGGTCAGTCAAACATGACTTAATTTTTATTTATTTTTTGGTATGTTTTTTATATTAGGGTTGCACAAAAACTGAAAAATCTCTTACATTAAAATCAGCTGTGGATAAAAATCAATTAAAATTCTATTACTCATTTTATTTGTTTTATTAATTTGATAAGTAAAATGATCTTTCTCGATTGATTGCATTTCAAATGAGGATTTTTAAGTAATTGCAGCGCTTCGCTTAAGTTTTTGTACATGAATATTCTGTATATTGTATATTTTGTATATTCTCTGTTTTTGTAGACCTGACTCACGAGATTCTCCAGATCCTGGAAAAAACACCAAGCAGATTAAAAAGAATCCGAAACTGGCGGGTGTGTAAAAATGCTTTTGTTTGTATGGAAAAAATACACTAAACCAAATCTAAAGAATTATTATAGATTTTTGTGATAAACAGTTTAATTGCAAGTAGTCAAGTATTAGACAAATTTTAAGTTTATTTATTTTTGTTCACATTGCAGGCCAATCAAGCTGCCAAGAAACCAAAACTCGACAACCAGTCTTTAGACGGTTCCTTCCAGACATCTCTGAGCGAGGACACTTCATTAATGGATAGCATGTGTGACATCAGAGGGGGGATGTATTCTGAACCATCCACCTCTTTCCCATTGGATGGGGCGTCATTGTCACTCAACGGCCTGTCGAACCTGCAGAGTTCTGCTTTCAGCTTTCCTGCACCAATTTCCCAGAGCGCAGACGCATTTCTCGCGCTCCAGGGGGTGCAGGTGAGCAAACAAGGACATGCTCCGGCAACTCTCGCCCCTCAGAAACTCACTCTAGAGAAATACCGTGAAAAACATGCGGCCGAGTTAGAGCAAAGACGCAGACACGAAGAGGAGGAAAGCGACCAGCATCGAAAACAATCCGAACCGTCTACGTCAATCAGGGTGAAGTATTCCCAACAGCAGGTACCGGAGCGATCGTTGAAGAGCGGGTCGCTCAAACGGCGCCACCCTTCCTCGTCTGAGAATGGTTCTGCTAGTCAAGAAGAGCTGAAAATGAAGATCAAGGTTTCATCCGAAAGTAGCGGCAACAGTAAGAGCCGTCACAGTCCGCGCTCGAGCCGTGAGAAACATCGCGAACATTCATCGCACAAAGCGGTGAGACATGATTCGTCGCACTCACACGGTAGTCACCACCACCATCACCACCATTCATCCAAATCTCACCGATCTTCCAAGAGCCACTCCTCCTCTGCCTCTGTATCTGTCAATCAAACGATAGGCCACGCCCAGTTTGCGAAGATTGACAGGAGGCTGGGGGAGGGGCAGAGTTCTGAGTCTAATGCTGCTTTAATAAATAATGGTCCACACATGGATTATGAAGACACTTTTAATATGCTTGATTCCCTATTAAATGCACACAACTTCTAAACTAGCGAAAAAACCTCAACAACAAAAAAAACGTACGATTTTCGTTCCTTAGCTAATTTTATGCAAGAATCACTAGTCCGTTACATGTCATAGTCTCTCTTTGATTTAATCATGTTTTATCACTGAATTTAAAGAAAAAACTACAAAGTGAAGGTTGTAATGACATTTTAGTGTAAATGTAAAAACGACAATGGCAGATTTATGAATTTAAAACCTCGTAGAGTCGTAGAGCTTGCTAAAGAGAGATTGCAAGATGCCTCTGGCAATTTTAACCTGTTTTAGTTGGAAAAACGCAATGTGATAAAGTGAATATTTGTATGTTCTTCATGCTTGATTCACAATGTTTTTTGTTTTTCATTAATCAAAGGGATGAAAATAGAAACGTGTGACTGTTTACAAAAGGAAGGTGCAGATATCTGTTCACTGTTATTTGTATCGATATCTGTCTAATTTCACGAATGCTCAGGTTTAGAGGTTCTTAAAAGCGAAAAACGTCAGCCGCAACGTAACTTCTCGAATTCTAGCTGAATTTCCTAAAAAATGCCTGTACACAGATTCCATTGTCACTTTCCATATATTGTAAATCTTAATGTACTGTAAAGTTATCTATTTTATGTTGTTACCCTCTGTTAGAAAGCTGAACTGTAAGAAGACAGTAAGTATTTTATCGGTTTTGTTTCGTGCGCCGATTGTGAACGGTCAAGATCGCTTCCCAGAATTCTCAGCTGATCTGTTCTGTTCATCATGGTGTACGTCGAGCCTTAAAACTGTACGATGAGATTTTAACAGGCTGTGTGTATCTGTCCCATTTCCTATGATCTCAGTATTTAAGATTAGAGTTCTGTTCCTGTCTTCTCTCTCACTGGCTGCTGATTCTGATTGGTTAATAAGTGGGCTGCCATTCAAAGGAACCAGCAGTCAACTTCCTGTTCTCTGTCCGGTGCTCTTAAAACAGCTTTAAGAGCGGTTTGAAGGGTTTGGATGGGGATAACGCACTCTAGATGTGGCCTAGACGCTTGTTGTGCTGTTACAACCTCCTTTCACCAGATACCAAAGGTTTGTGCCTCAGTGTTTGCACACCGTTGGAACTGTATGAAACTTTTAGGTTTCAGTCTTTATTTTATTTTATTTGGAATGCCACAGTTCTTTATTATAGTATTAGATATGAGTCTGTATGAATGATGTTTTGGATTGTCTAATAAACATCCAAGAGAATTGCTTATCAAAATCCGTTGTCTTTTTTTTTTTTAGGGGCCACGCACCTATTGTATCTGTTGGCATTCTTCTTCCGCCCATAGAACTGTTTGTGGGAAAGTTATGAAATTTGGCAAACAGATCATTAAATCATCATTAAACACAGCAAATCTGGTGTCTCTAACTCACTCTCTAAAGCCACCACTTGTCCAAAGTTTCACTCATATTTATGCTAATAACTTTTGAACCATATGGTCTGATTCATTGGCTCTGAGTCGAATGGACACCGAAAATTAAAATGCTACAGGTCAAGATTTTTCGCAATTTTTTAAATAGAAAAACCTACTTTTTCAAACTCGTCCTAGACAGTTTGTCTGATTTTCACCAAAATTGGCTCAGATTTCTTCAGACAACGTTGGCAGAAAAGTTATGGAATTCAAGTTGATTAGTCAAACCGTTCACAAAATGTAACGGAAGCATGCAATAGGACATGGATGCTTTAGCTCACGTCGAATGACTTTTAGCACAGGTTCCTCAACTCTGCCTGGAGGGCCAATGCGCTGCAGAGTTTTGCTCCAACCCTGATCAAACTCACCTACTTTGTATTTTCTAAGATCCTTAAGACCCTGAGTCTGCATGCTCGTGTGCTTTGCATTGGGTGCTGCTGGCTAAACTCTGCAGGACAGTGGACTGCGTGGTCCATGCTTGGGTGGTTATAAAGAACGAACCAGTGAGGCCTAACCTGCATCAGCTTTGGGCACAGAAATATAAAAAGAGTATCCTTCTAATGGTTTGGCCACAAATCACAACACTGGTCTCTTTAAGAGTTCGGTACTCAGCTGCAGAGTACTGGACCCTACCATCTTTTGTTGAAAGGCATATATTTGATGAATGCATGTCATATTGTTACAAACCTTTTTTTTTTTTGGATGTGTCTTCGCACCATGTCCGTTGCTATGCACCTCAAAAGTTTCCGGGTCACTACACTTACGGTCAAAAGTTATAATGAAATTTCCCAAAATGCTACTAACTTTTGATTTAATTAGCCTATTGTAATGAAACTTGACTCAAAATATTCATTGGGCCTTGTATGTTTCAACGAAAAATTAGGTTAGATCATCTTGGACTGAACAAATTTTATGGATTTCGTGCGTTGCTGGGACGAACCATTTTTTCTACCACGCAACAAAGTTGAGGCATGATGCCAGACTACGTCTGAGGCTGTATCTCTGCAAAGCTTTGACATATTGACACCAAACTTTGTATTTGCTATTGTCACCTCACACTGACCTCACCACATCAATTTGGTAACAGCGACTCTTATTGGTCAAAAGTGATAAGCCATTAAATCATATTACTAGTGGTTGTATTTATGATTTTTCAGCCATTTTGACTAAAATCATCTTAAAATGTCTTCTGTTACTCATTGCTACAGTTGGTCTGATGCTTGCAGCCATGCTTGCTTCTGAAGTGCTTGGCCTCTTAATTGCTTGCAGCTATATTACTACTATTTTAATGGATGCAAGTCTTATTTTTCTTTTTTTGTTGTTTCAAAACTACTTGATTTTTCTTGAGAAAAAAAAAACTGGTAGAGTAAAAAATATCACCTCATTCAAAAAAACTGCAGGTTTTGTTCGTATACGCAAGCTTTATGCTTGCGCTTACACGGCTCCCTATGAACAACATTTTGAAGATCAGCATATCTGCTGGAAGACCGCAGTCCCAGTAAAACAGCCGGCTTTCCTCGTCCCAAACCACAAATGGGGCTCAAAACTGACATGTTTAAACTGCAATATAAGCATGCAAGCTTTTGCTGAGGGAGGCGATTAGTACATCAGTTCCTTTTTTTGCGTACTGCACATTTTGGAAATGGTGAAAGTCATTTTTTTATACATAGAGTAAACATGCATACTACACATAGAATGGTAGTATTCCATTTTGAAAACATTAATTGTGGTGAATTTAGCAGAACCAGTACAGCTCCTCTCCTGACCACCAGATGGTGCTCTTGAGTCACGTGTATCCAGCATCCTGCGGTTCAGATATATGTTCTGATGAAACCACCACAGACATCAAAAAACCATCTTGTTCCCTGTGAGACGCCGATCTGGTTTATGAAGAATGTCAGTGTTTTTTTACGTAGAGTCATTTGAATATGGCGGGCTGGTCTTTGGTAATAAACCAGGTGTTTTGACACACTATCTTCTGTTAGCATCTGCTTCTAACCTCAAAATTAAATTTTCCTAATTTTATACACTCATAACTCACTCCTCCTGAAGGGCAAGTGCTGCCTGTCTGCTTATTAGCTTACCTGAGAAAAATTTGGTTTCTAAAGAGGTCAGTTGTACTTGGAGAATGCTAACCGTTGGCTGCTAGGATTTGACTGGATTTTGAAAAAATTAGCATAACACATTACTAGCTAATCTAACCCACCAACACAGACTTTATTATATTGGCAAAAAAAAAGTTGTTTACGAAAACATTCAGACTCTTTGGTTTTGTTTACGATAACACTGATTGGTGAATTGCATACAATAAGACAAGGAACATTTATTACTGATAAATCAAAGACTTGTGGCTTTTACATGTTTGAAGCTGTGCCTCCCCGACGAGCCGCCACTGAACTATAACGATAACTATATTAGCGTCCACACCAACAGACGATAACGCTTTATCATAAGTACTAGTTGCAGTTGTTGTCTGCTACTTTAAATGCTCCAGCTGGTTAAAGTTGGTGGATTCTGCTTTTTTAAATCGTTCATTAGCTTGAAAAAGTCTATCTAAAAGTGATTCCAACAATATCGTTCCACTGTGTCGTTATCATTATAGTTGGGATGTGGACTTCCCTATTCTCATAAAGCCATTATTATATAGTTATAGTTAAAATTAAGGTTATCATCCTTGGTGTGAATAGCCTATTAGCGTTGAGGCTAATGCTAACACAACGCCTAAATGTTGAAAGAAGTACTAACTTAGAACTAAGTCATCAGATACACACCAAATTTTCGCCCCACACAAAAGCAGACTGAAACTTTCGTCCAGTAGTTTAGTAGTTTCTCACAAACAGATTTTTTGGTTGTTGTGTGTAAAAAACAAGTGCTTTAAGATTCTCCTTCCAACTTCCTATTTGTTATCATCTCAAATGTCCAAAAAAAAAAAGGAAACTGCACTTCTAGTAATTTCACGGGCCCTTTTAAGAAGGTAAGAAAAGTTCATTTGAATTTCATGTCATCTCAATTTTAGCTTCTCCTGCCTTTCGTTTCCTTGCTTCCTTTCCTTTTCTCATTTCCTTCCTTCCTGACCTTTTCCCCCTCACCTTTCCTTCCTTCCTTGTGGCTGAATGGAGACGGGGACATTTCAGTACAATATTGAGCTGTAAAGGTGCCTTGAATGAAAAGGGAATGGTGTGTGTGTGGTAGTGCTGGACAACTTACTCAGCTATGATTATGTTCATAATACCATCTGCAGCTAGATTTTGACTGACAGCTCCATTGAAAGCGGTTTCTTGTGTTCTTCCTAATGGAAGGCAGAGTAGAAATTTGAACGTCTTTCTCTTCTTCTGTCAGACCGAGACTGTGTTTTCGCGGTTCCTGACCTTAAGTACTCTTAAATTGCGTTACACGGCAATTTAAAACCATTTATGTCAATTCTGAAGTCTAAAAACTAGTTTTGATATGTAACAAGACAGTTTAGTGACAGCACAGCGGGATTTCAGACTGTAAAAGGAAACAAATTATTACTCCGTCTTCGGAAATAAAATGTAAATATGACACTGTTCCGCTCCGCCGGAGAAGATGAAATTTTGCACGTTGCGTCACGTGACAGATTGGCGGGTCGAGGAGCGCGTTGTTGTTCATCATTTGAGCGGTTTCTCTAAAATAAGAATCGATATTGAGTTGGATCCACGGCAGTCATTTTTTCTCATCTGTCTTGGAAGCCTTTCGTGCAGCTCTCCTCTTGAGAATTGAACTTTTCAAGCAGAGTTTTGTTTGGGAACGAGGTTTGAGATCATCTTCTCACAATCTTGGTGGTTTTCTTGCCCAGGCGATGCGGAAAAAGGCGAGTTGGAGGGAGGAAATCAGATTTGTGTGAAAACGCAGCCTCTCCGTAGACGCTGATTTAATCAAAGCTTTGTTCTGGGACCTGCTGAGCTCATATTTAACCAGTATATTAGAGCCAATATGCTGATCCGAGCTCAGTTTTCACTGGTTGTCCCTGCTGAATCAACAATAAGGAGACAGGTTGAAAACTATTGCGGATCTGCAGTCCCACTCAATACTTTTTTGTCGGGACTCTGATAGGAATTACCATGGTAACAGTAGTTTCTGCCAAAATATCACAATTATAGAAGCTATACTGACATTGTTACCTCACCCACAATTCTCATTACTGCAATGCAATATAAGACAAAAGTTCAACAAATACAATAATCAATTATATACATGATTAAAATCAAGTATATTTATACATCATTGTAGTAATCGTTTTATTGCCATATATACATTTATGATTATTTAAAATGCTACGGTATAATTTATTTACTTTTTAAAAAAAATATAAACATTTCCTATAATTTTACTGCCCTTTGGGATTAAATGTATCTAATTTAAAAGATCCACTTCATGCTGCAAACCCGGCAGTTAAATCGAAAATTCTATAACTCTTTGCAACACATTCGACAAAAAAAAATCCACAAAAGTAATTTTTTACAGTTTTTCTTTATCCAAAATCAATATTACAAAATTAGAAATTAGAGGAAAAAATATAAATAATATTATCAACGTTTTTTTATTTTTATTTTGGACATTTCACAAGGTGTTACTTAAACATAAAAGAAAAAATACCAATAAAGAATACATTATAAACATGTATACATCATTGAGTAATTGTTTTGGTTGTCCGCCTCATCTTGCTGAAGTACAGGTAGTTTAATAAAAAAATGCTAAAATACATTTTACTGTTTTAAATGTATGTTAAATAATTTGTTGCATTTAAAGGATTTAAAAGCAATTCACTTGTAAAATACATCATCATTATAACAGTCACCCACAACCACCAAACACACACACACACACAGAAATCATTTCCCAGTATTTTTAATACAAAAACAATATTAAAAAAACAATGTTTATTAATGGAAAAATTTCAGCCAATATTATCAGTGGTAAAACTTTACAGTGATTAAAAAAATAATAAGAAAAAAAATGAGGGGAAAAAAAAACAGTAAACAAATATGTGCTTGATTGTCATAATGGACAAACAAGCTTAATTTTTAATGCAAAATTTACAGTCTTATTTTATTCCTTTGATTTTTGTGGTGAAATATGAGCAGTACATGTTTTCATAAGGTTCACCCATGCAGACACATAAAAATAAAATTATTTACACATGGCCAGCTGGGCAAATCAAGTACAAATACACACATAAATGCAGCTTGTGTTCATAACACATGAAGTGATTCAAAAACAATCAATCACAATGGCTCTTAACACATCAGCTCACAACTTGTTAGTCTGGAGCCGGCGGTTGAGTGATAGACTGGCTGTTCCCCAGATCCGCGCTGTCGTTCAGACACAGATTGGTAGTAATGGCTTGTAGATCGTGTGTGGTGGGCCAGGTAATGATTTCTATTAGCTGTGTTTGCCGAGCAGATCGTGGGAGAGGGGAAACGTGTCGGGGGGGAAATGCAAGGACATGGGATGCATTTCATCACTACTTAGTTTATATCTCAGAGTTCTGACTTTTTTTTTCTCTCTGAGTTTACATCTCACAATTCTGCTGTTTTGGTTTCCACTAATAGAAAATAAAAACGTAAATTCTTACTTTTTTCTCACAATTGTGAATTTACATCTTGCAATTCTATTTATTTATTTATTTTTTGTCTCGGAACAAAAGTTCTGAGTGCGATAAAAGGTTACCTTTTTAATATCCCTAGCAGAAACAGGCTTCCATACATTAAAGTCACAAAAATAAACAAAACTACATACCGTTTATTTAAATTCATTCCGATCGGTTTTCCGATCAAAATGACGTCATCCTGCAGGAAGTGACATCATTAAAGAACTCGCTTCTGTATTTAAAAGGATTTTACAAAAGATTAGCGTAATGAAAAGTGACATAACAGACTTAATAACAATGACAAGGTCAAACCAAAGTTGTGAAATTAATTAGTACACTTACACTTATTCATTTATTTGTGATGAAAGAATTCAAATTCTAAGTTAAAAGTTAATTCAAAGTGTAATATTTTGTCAGATATTGGCTATATATACAAACTAATTTTTGAAGTTGTAAATAAGGATTATTGGAGCATGTTTTACAAGAAAATACTTAGTTTCAGTCTTTCTACTTCAAAATTTCATGTTTAATTCAGTGGGTTATTTGCAGTTTCTTTGTAATCAGTCGTGAAATTTACCTTGCAATTTCTAAAGTGAAAATTGTTTCTACACCAAATAGATTTTCTTAGTATATGCTATGAAGATGCACTTTATTGATTATTTCTCAATATGATACATATGTAAATGTTTTAGATGTCTGTACTGACCGTGGTGTGCAGAGTTTGGTCAAATCAGGTCATGTATTCTCCTATTTTATTTATTTATTTATTTTTTAATTGTGGTGAAACTTCCAAATATTTTTGATTGACTTGCTGTCTCATCCATAATTCAGAGGCTTTGAGGTTTGAGCTAATTATGGCTAAGAGACTGACCCATTTAGTTCATCTAGTGCTCTGCGGTGAGACGCATCCCTCCTGTTGTGACGACTCAGGGGGTTTGAACCCCCGAAACAGCTGCGATGACTCTCAAACTAATTCTGAGTGTGGAACACAACTACAGCAAACACTTTTAGGAGAGAAGGAGGTACATGCGTGATGTGCTCAACCACAGAACATCAAGAACTCAATAAGCTGGAAAACTCTAAACTTTTCCACTAGGGTTGAGGCACATCTGCTACTTGGATAGTTCACCCAAAAATGAAAATTCTGTCATTTACTTGCCCTCAAGTTTTTTTCCTTCTTTTAAACACAAATGAAGATATTTTGAAGAATGTCGGTAACCAAACAGTTGGCGGTAGCCATCGACTTCCATAGTCTTTTTTCCAACAATTGGCTACCATATACATTTTTTTTTTTAATAACAAACAGTGTCAGCTTGTCGGGGGAGGCACAGCTTCCCCAAAATTTTGAGGTGAAAATGAGAGGAGGACGATTTAATGTTAATAAAATTCACAGTTCATTTCAGTTCATGTCTCAGAATGTGTATTTTTTAGTTTGTAATTTCACAGCTGTAATACCATAACTTGTTAATGAAGTTGGAAAGCGCCGCTATTCTATCGCGAATGTGCCGAATCTGCTGATGTAATTGCAACCGCTAATGATAGAGAAGGGGAGGGGGAGGGGGAGGCCGGGGGAGAGCTGAGCTCTCGTGCCTCCGTTGGTAAAAAAAAAAAATTAGCCAATCAGCATCAAGTGTTCACTTTCAGCGCTGAGGAGTGTTGAGAAAAGAATCCTCGTAAGTGAGGCAAGCCTCACTTCTGATATCAACCAATCATCAAAGAGACGTAAATTACGTGATATTAGTTTGAACGTCTCCCGCTGCGCTGATAATGTACAAAGTACTTATGATGAGTAGCGATATTGAATATTTGATCGCTAACAGATTTACCAAGCTGTCATTCAAACAGTATATATACAAATTTAGGGAAAACAGCCTAAGCTGGATATAGGCTACAGCAGACGGCTTAATTAAATGGCGCAACAGGCAGCTCTCTTTTAACACAGACTTTTAAGAAGGGATGGATGTTTGCTTCAAGTGAAAGGCCAGGTAAGTGAAGTTATATTATCTTGCTGTATGCATGTTGTTTTCTTTACGTTTTCTGACTAAAAGCAACCAAAAAGCCATTTTAAAGTAGTTAAGCAAATACCACTGATAACAAATAAAATTAATGATTTTTTTGATTTATAATATGTAAAATATTTGATTTGACAATTTCACTACACTAATAATCTTTATAGCATTAACCTCTCTGCTGCCCCCTACAGTTCTGGATCACCAATGATGATATGACTTAAGATTGACAAGTGTGCAACAAGGTAATGTGCTCTAGAAAATGAGGTATGTTCATCTAAAGTTTGTTTTTATCAACTCAAATTGTGAGATGTGGCTGATCATGTGGTAAGCTGCTGTATGTAAAATGTTCTAGATTTGCATGTTTTATATGAGGGTGCTTTAGCGTTGTGGATGGTTTCCAGCGTGTTGCTATGTGGTCCACTGCAAAATTGAGTTTTGACTAAATTTTTTTTTTTTTTTTTACATGTTTTCAAATTAAAATATCTAGAAGTCCTTAAAACCTGATACATTTACTAGAGAACCAACATTTTATAAGATATTAATACCGCGTCTATACTGTGTGTGGCTAAACGGACAAATAGAATGAGAAAATCAGATAAAATATTTCAACTGATATATAAGACGAATATCTATTAAGAATATGATTTTTTTATTTTTTTTGCTTGCTATTGTTATTCTGAGTGGTTACTTACCAGCCAAAAGAGCCCATCCTCAAGTCTCTATGTACGTTTACAAGACAATGACATACTAAAAATGGAGACGTTTCGTGTGACAACATTGTCAAAACAATCCCCGTCCACACGGATCCATGAAAATGCTGTATTATGCATGCCACTTTGTAAAGAAACACTACGCACATGCACGCATACCTAAAGACTGAACGCGTAATACGCGTGCGCATGACGACACCATTTTCACAAATTCACGTTTTTGTAGTTTACACAGACAACGGTATAGTTTTCAAAAACTCGACTTTGAAACCTGTTCAAAAGTTTTCAGGCACCCAAAACGCAGTTGTCATGTAAATAAATGGCCAAAACGCGTAAAACGTTTTCCTTTTAGTTAAAAAACGGTGTCGTTTAAACGCACCTATCATATTCTCGTCGCACAGATACCAGCTCCTGTCCGTCTTCAGTGTGAGGCCGGTTCAAATCCTTACATATCAGGATAACTATAAAGTTTTAATATATGTTTCTAAGTATTAATACAGAATTTAGTTCCTCTCCACACTTTAAGCGTTAAACGTAAACAGAGGACGATCGTTGTGAAATCCCTAATTCAAACTAGTTTATTTGTTTTTTCTCTATATGATGAGATAAAAACCTAGCTTTTGCAAAGCGCAGACCACAAAACAAGCAGCGCGCCCATTCTACTAAACTAACCATTCTCGAACCGGCACCGGGCCTGCGTGCAGCGCTAATCTAGTTCTCATTCTTGGTGTGAACAGGGTGGGATTTTTCAATCAACACTGATTCAGTTCATCTGTGCCCTGGTTAAACATCACAATTCCCCCAGCATAGTAGCACGCTCCTTCTCAACAAACAACAGCGTTGAGGCCTCTTCATGTCTAGCCAACAAGCTGCGGGCAACTTTGGGTTCGAATTTCGTCTTGATCCCTACCCCGAATTATGAGCATGTTATAGTGTCCTCTCCTTCCAGACCACTTTTTATGCCATTATCCCTCCAACGCTGCCATCTGCATTCAGCTGGCCATTTGGTAGTAAATAGCCGTTTCTTGTGGCAGTTTCATAAATCAATTCGACAAGCTCTATATTCTCTTTCCAGCTCGCGAGACACCTTCTCCAGCACTGGTCCTGGGGTCCGCCCCATACAGTCTGTGCCGGCTCGAGATTTGTACTGTGTACCTCGTTCTCTTGCTGAATCTAGATAATCCAGCGCGTAAGAGAAACAGCCGGAGCCTTATCCATTAAGCATCTGCAGGTAGCGTGAATCATAAACTGCCTTATTTTTGTCTAATCCCCACTGATAGGACTGATTGCGTTTTTGGTCATTATCTAGAAAAAATTGCGCGACAAACATCTGAGTGTGTAAAATAAACACAGACCACCATCAGTGTTGTAAGGAAACGGCGGTCATCCTGTTGTAAATATTATCACATTAGCGAATGACACCCATTAGGCAGTTTTTGAACACATTGCAGTCTTTTTTTATTCCTCGGGGCGGCCGCTGGTGCCCGCAAAACTTGATGCTTCACCAACCATGTGCTGGATGTCATTAGAAACTCATTTAGGGAGAACTGGCCTCCAAATTTCCATGTTTGTGTGTGCGTGTGAGAGATAATGTGCTTAGCGCAGCACATTTCGCCTGTTTTTTGGTTAACTAATGAGGTCTCCTCTGCACGGGAGTTTAAGGAAGATTAATGGTTTACGCAGGGAACGAGGTATTGGAAGAACAAATTAGGTGCGAATCTCCTTCCCCTCTCAAAAAACTTTCATCCCAAACACCAGAGGCTGCACACCTGCCGTTCCTGTCTTCCCAAAGCCCAACGTCCATTCTTTTTAATGCTTTTTGTTCCTGGCCCTTTCCTCGATCGCTTGTTTTGCGCCTGTAGGGACGCTCTCTGCAGTGATTACTGTAATTAATTGGATGGAGGGGAATATTCTCCTGTCGTGCTGTTCCTGGATCCGTTAATATAGCAGAATATAAATACCAATATATAACGATAATATTTATATTTTAATGAGCTATATAGATTTTTGTATAGATTATTGTAATATATATTTCATATATAAACAAACCATATTCTTTGTTATATAAATGAAAATAAGCGAGCAATTTATATTATATATATATAAATGAATAAATATGATTTTAAAATATTTTAAATTACAAATTAATGTAGTTTTTTATTTTGTATCTAAATTGTTATAAAATTTATAAAATGTGATTTATTTAAATTATACAAAATCTAATGAAAAACACTAAAAATAGATTATTAGTGCTAAATTACACATTGTGCTCTATATAAAAGATTACATTTCCTTTCATGAAATATTTTAAAATAAATAAAATAAGATTGCATTATTTAAATAATTGAACTATTAAAACTATTTAGAATTATTTTATAACTTTTTTTCTTTAAAAAAATTATACAACAAACTTATTTACATTTCAAATTTATTTGAAGCAATATATTTTTAAAATTACTAATGTATATGTGTACATCCACGCATACAGGTTTGTTTTTGTGGAAAGTGGGGACATCCCATTGGCGTAATGGTTTTACTACTGTACAGACCGTATATTGTATTACCCTACACCAACCCTACCCCTAAACCTACCCCTCACAGGAGACTTTGTGCTATTTCAGATTTTCAGTACACTCCATTCTGTGTGATTTATAAGCGTTTTGTAAAGTGGGGACATGGGGTAATGTCCTCATAAGTCACATTCTCCTTGTAATACCTATGTAATACCTTTGTCATTATACAAATTTATGTCCTCATTTGTCACAAAAGCGCGCACACACACACACACACACACACACAAGGAAGCCTGCCTTTGGTTCATGCCTACCAATCTCACATATTTTTTTTAATGACATTCTGGTGTTCAATACATTGTTTTTTTTTAACAAAAATGCAATACTCATTGCGCAAGATGCTGAAAAAACAGCAAAATTTAGTCCTCAAAATTCATTGCCAGCATCGCCACTGTCATTAGCTGACCTCACTAAATCACTTTTGAAAGACTTGACATCACGATTGCATTCTAATAGCATTAGCCATGGCATCTCTAGTCTCAGTCCATTTAATCTTGTCATTCATTTCAGTGCTACACTTCCAGATAATAGCTAGACATAGAAGTTAATAACCGACGGGAGAATTCTTGATGCACAGAGAAAAGTTTGAGACTCTGCCAAGATGCTCAGCGTTCCCTTAGAAACAGACACCATCCTTCAGATCACCACACATCATCTTTACATATCAGTCTTTCATAACAGTTTCTATGTTACTAGCCACCTTATTTTTCAACACAGAAGTAAGCTTTTAACTTGTGCGTGCGATACTTTTTATCCTTTAGCTGCTATAGGTAAATAACTACAAGAAATAAAGTGAAGTAAACTGCAAAGCTATTTGCACTAAAAACCAGTATGTTTATGATAATAAATGTAAAATATGATAACGCATACCAGCATGATCGTCTGTTTTTGTACAGCAAAACTAACTGGATGTGGCTGACACAGGAAACTGTGGAATACAAAACGTAAATATATCTCGCAATTCTGACTTTTTGTTCCCATAATTGAAATGCAAGCTCAGAATTATGAGATATCAACTCAGATTTCTGAATTTTTTTTTCAGATTTGCAAGATATAAACTCCGAATTCTGAATTTTATTCCTTGCCATTCTGAGCTTTTATCTAGCAATTCTGAATATCTCTCACAATTCTGAAAAAAGTCACAATTCTGAGTTTATATCTCTCAATTCAGTTTAATCTGTATTGTTGCAAAAAGGAAAAAATTCAGAATTCTGAGTTTATATTTCTCCATTCAATTTAAATCTGATCCTTCTGAAAAAAGTCAGAATCCTGAGTTTATATCTCTCCATTTCCGATTTAATCTGAATAATTCGTGAAATTCATAATTCTGAGTTTATATCTCTCATTCAGTTTTAAATCTGATAATCTGGAAAAGTCAGATTCTGAGTTTCTAGACCTGATAATTCCGAGTTTAAAAATCTGTCACCTCCTGCAAAAAGTCTGATTCCGAGTTTAAATAAAATCGATAATTCTGAAAAAGTCTGAATCCGAGTTTAAATCTGATCATTCTGAAAAAAGTCAGAATTCTGAGTTTATATCTTGCAAAAAAAAGATTCTGAAAAGTCAGAATTCTGAGTTTATATCTCTCAATTCAGACTTTAAAAATGCTGATATTCTGAAAAAGTCCGAATTCTGAGTTTATATCTGATAATTCCGAGTTTAAATCTGATAATTCTGAAAAAAGTCTGAATTCCGAGTTAAAATCTGATCATTCCGAAAACAGTCTGAATTCCGAGTTTATATCTGATAATTCTGAAAAAGTCCGAATTCTGAGTTTATATCTGATAATGCTGAAAAAGTCAGAATTCTGAGTTTATATCTTGTAATTCTGAGTTTGTCTTGCAATTTTGAAAAAAAAAACTGAATTCTGAATTGTGAGGAAAAAGTCAGTTACCTTTTTTTATTTATTTTTTCATTTCAAGGGGGAAATGGACTTCCATTGGAAACCTTGCACATTTAAGTTAAAAAATGTCTACATTAAGTTAAAATAAGGTGAATACTTGACTGACATCTGCACCTAGTGCCACAAAACGCTATAAGAACATTCAAGGATGTGAACGGTTCAGATCAGCCACCATCTGACGTAAAAGCTGCTTCTTGCACATCCTTTGACTTTTGACAGACATTAGCAGGTCTCCTACCCCGGAGCGCTACTTCTGCCCAACATCACCTACTTTATTACCTTCTTCCGTGTTATTGTTTAGACCGCTTTTCTCCCTCATGGCATTCGCCCGACAAGAAACACAAAAAAGTCATTTGAATCCGGCCTCCGTCAGAAATCCCCCGGGGCTGTCAGGACGCACGCCTTCATTTGATGTCCACTCAATATCTCTCAGTCTCAGCGTTATTAAAGTTGTTGTGTTGCTGCTGGTCTTTTGTTCTCATCAGTAATAAAGTCACGCAGGTGTGCCGGTGGTTGTGTAGGTCCGCGTCTGCAGGTGTGAACTTTGATTTCTTTGACAGGCAGAGAAGTAATGACCATTACTCACTAGGGGCTGTAGCGTATTGACAGCAGCACCTTATTACAGTGAGACATCAGGCATGTCAACCCTTTTCAGTGACCCAAGCACTCTTTCAAAGTCAGCTCGGTCCTGTCCTTCATGGTTGTACTTGTGTACGACTTGTTTTGCAATACTTGAAAGAGCCACATCCTCTAAAATACTACTTTTGATGACTGTCTTCAATGGTGAGAAAACAAGATCAGAAAAGGATTTTAAGGCAACATGTACAGTGTAAAGCCTGATAAATGAAATAATAGTCAGAGATATAGTACTTTCCTTTCCGATATGTACGAAACAAATATATGAAAAATATTTAATACATTTAATGTACATTCTCAAACATTTTTTTTTTTTAAAAACTTTGGTAAACAGAAAGCAAATTTATGTATGAATGTAAGGGAAGTTCTGGCAGTTCCTGTATTTGAATTTTTGCGCTGCCATTGCCGTTGGTTTTAGGGTAACGGAAAGTCTTTTTTAATGGATAATTATTTTTTAATTATGGATATATACACATATTTTTTTTTTTTTTTGTGACTAAAGAGATTGGGGGGGAAGATTACTATGTAGATATATATTTTAATGTTTAAATTTCAATATACATTTAAAGTCTATACTCACATTTATATTATAATAAAATGATAATATTTCACATTTTTAAATGTAAAAAAAATTAATTTAGGATATGTAACTGATTTGTTGGGGGATTTGTAAATAATTATCTTTTTTTTCATAATATTAAATCTACATATGTTAATATATGTACATATATTTTTTAAATAATTTTTAAAATATTTTGTTTTTAGGAAAAAAGTGATTATTGTAAATGTGTATCTCACTCGTTACATTATTAAAATCCTAAAGTATATTATATGGAACTTTTTTTTAATTACTTTTTTTGGGTTAAAAGGGAACAATAAAAAAAAGAAAAAATAAAAACTAAAATAGTGTTTGGGCCTTTTAAGTGGTATTTAGCTGTTAAACTCGATTGCAAGTGTTTGTCAATAATTTTTTTAGTTTTTTGTTGCTGCACTGAATACTGCATGCTATCCTGCTGGATCATTTGGGTTTGCTGTATGTCTTTACCAGTTGCTGTCCACAACTCGGTCCGGGGGGGGGGGGGGGGGGTTGAGCCGTGTCCTGCAGAGTTTAGCTCCAACTTGGCTCAACACACCTGACTGGAAGTTTCTATGCCTATAAGAGCTTGATTAGCTGCTTCAGGTGTGTTTAATTGGGGTTGGAGCTAAACTCTGCAGGACACCGGCCCTCCAGGACCGAGTTTGGACAGCCCTGTCTTATAACCTTACAATAAGAATGCTATCACTAAACTTATGTTGGCATTATGATCCTTTTGTTTGTCTATTCCAGAGATGGGTGTCACCCTCATCGTCAGTGATGTGTAAATTCATGCCCGTGGGGTTTGATTAGGTTTCAGACGTCAGAGGCTACGTTTTCTCTGAAGCTGGAAAAAAAGAGCGAACAAAACGGAGAAAGATCAAAAACAGGGATTCAAAGGACCGGAAACCCAGGGAATCACTTGTGATTGGCCGCTCATGTTTGTGTGTCCTTGTTATTCTGAATTCAGTCCATTCAGGACTGCTTGGCCACTCATAAAACCGAGATGTAAGAGGATAAACGCACACAGCCGTGTCTATATTAACTGTGGCAGACAGAAAAAGTGTTTTTGGTTGTGCCTCATTAACTCGTACACTCGAGCGTATCTCACACCTGAACGAAATTAGACTCCGAGGTGCCGAACGAGTCGCAGAACATCATGATTATCCAAACAGATACTTTCATAACCCAACCAATGCAATTTGCACTTGTCTTAAAATAAATGTTACATCTACACGAACATAATGCTTGAAGTAACATGCCAAAGTTCAACTCTTCCCACAGAATATCACACTAATGACCATGCTTCCTTGATTTGTCTCTTATGTTTGGAAGTTTTCCATAAAACCATACACATGCTCCCAAAATGCTCTACTTTTCAAAATGGGATTGATTTTGAACACAAATCTATGGTAAACGAACATTTTGTTCCCTTCGTTCTCTCATTAGTGCGTGAGTGATTTGGTCAGAGGCTAACGACGCTGACGGCGGAGGAGTGTTTGGGAGACGGGTTTTAAGCGGCTAATTTGTCTGGCAGCATCACTGTGAACAGACAGTGGGATTGTAAAAATGCCCTCATCTCCTTGGCAATATGCATCACTCAAGTCTGTTGCCGTGGCGACGGGAGTATTGTCCCCCCCCCCTCCCTCCCTCCCCCAGCCTTTATTGAGTTTACTCCGGAGAGACAGATTAAAATAACACAAAGTTTTGGTGCAACACAATTTCTTTTCCGCAACACCCTTAAAAAGGATTACAATCTCCTTTCACAACTGAACACATGCGACCAAACAAAAACACATTCAAATATATTTCACATACACAACTACATAATCAGGATTTATGACTATACAGTGGGGAAAAAAAGTATTTAGTCAGCCAGCAATTGTGCAAGTTCTCCCACTTTAAAAGATGAGAGAGGCCTGTAATTTTTCATCATAGGTATACCTCAACTATAAGAGACAAATTGAGAAAAAAAATCCAGAAAATCACATTGTAGGATTTTTTAAAGAATTTATTTGCAAATTATGTTGTAAAATAAGTATTTGGTCAATAACAAATTTTCTTCTCAATACTTTGTTATATACCCTTTTTTTGGCAATGACAGAGGTCAAACGTTTTCTGTAGTCTTCACAAGGTTTTCACACACTGATGCTGGTATTTTGGCCCATTCCTCCATCCAGATCTCCTCTAGAGCAATAATGTTTTGTCGCTGTAATAATGTCGCTGGGCAACACGGATTTTCAAATACCTCCAAAGATTTTCTATGGGGTTGAAATCTCAAGACTGGCTAGGCCACTCCAGGACCTAGAAATGCTTCTTACGAAGCCACTCCTACGTTGCCCGGGCGGTGTGTTTGGGATAATTGTCATGCTGAAAGACCCAGCCACGTTTCATCTTCAATGCCCTTGCTGATGGAAGGAGGTTTTCACTCAAATTCTCCCGATACATGGCCCCATTCATTCTTTCGTTTACACGGATCAGTCGTCCTGGTCCCTTTGCAGAAAAACAGCCCCAAAGCATGATGTTTCCACCCCCATGCGTCACAGTAGGTATGGTGTTCTTTAGATGAAACTCAGCATTCTTTCTCCTCCAAACAAAGTTGAGTTTTTACCAAAAAGTTCTATTTTGGTTCCATCTGACCATATGACATTCTCCCCCCCCCACCCTCCCAATCGCTCTTCTGATCACCAAATTCTCTCTAGCAAACTTCAGAGGGACGGCCTGACATGTACTGGCTTAAGCAGGGGGACACGTCTGTCACTGCAGGATTTGAGTCCCTGGCGGCGCAGTGTTTTACTGATGGTAGCCTTTGTTACTTTGGTCCCAGCTCTCTGCAGGTCATTCATTAGGTCCCCCCTTGTGGTTCTGGGATTTTTTGCTCACAGTTCTTGTGATCATTTTTGACCCCACGGGGTGAGATCTTGAGTAGAGCCCCAGATCGAGGGAGATTATCAATAGTCTTGTATGTCTTCCATTTTCTAATAAATGCTCCCACAGTTGATTTCTTCACACAAAGCTGCTTACCTATCGCAGATTCAGTCTTCCCAGCCTGGTGAAGGTCTACAATTTTGTTTCTGGTGTCCTTTGACAGCTCTTTGGTCTTGGCCATTGTGGAGTTTGGAGTGTGACTGTTTGAACAGGTTGTTGTGGACAGGTGTCTTTTATACTGTAACGAGTTTCAAACAGATGCCATTAATACAGGTAACGAGTGTAGGACAGAGGAGCCTCTTAAAGAAGTTTTACAGGTCTGTGAGAGCCAGAAATCTTGCTTTTTTTTGTAGGTGACCAAATACTTATTTTACCTAGGAATTTACCAATTAATTCTTTAAAAAGCCTACAATGTGATTTTTCTGGATTTTTTCCCCTCATTTTGTCTCTCTCATAATTGATGTATACCTATGATGAAAATTACAGGCCTCTCTCATCTTTTAAAGTGGGAGAACTTGCACAATTGGTGGCTGACTAAATACTTTTTGCCCCACTGTAATCTGATATGTATGTGTGTAGTCGTACACATTTATTTTGAAAACATTTATATTTAAATAGTTAAAATTACTTTAAAGGAATAAAAAGTATATGGGATGCTCACAAATATTTAATTAAGGATTATTTAAAATTTGGCAGTCCGTATTTTTGCCTCTTTGTCGCCATCTCTGTTTGAAAACCTGGAATTGCACGTTTACTTTTTTACTATTATCTAATTATCTTCCTTGCCTTGTTGTACTACACTCTCCAGCGTGGATTAATCTAATGTTTTGAGGACTATGTGTGGCAGTCAGTCACCGCACCGGTGTGAATCCTATACGTAGTAATAACAGATTCTAGCCTATGTCTTGGAATATATGACCCAAATAAGAATTTTCACCGTATATTGTCATCTGAACAAGTAGCAAGTCTGCCACGTTTGTTCTGACCAACTGAGGAAAAAAGCATTACAATAAATCATGCTACCAATGGTGATTAAATCTAAAGATCGGTTAGCTCATATCACATCAAACCGTGCAAATTATTATTATTGTTATACTTTATTCTCAAATTATTAATGCTAACAACATCAGCATTGCATGCCTATGAGTATAGTGTGTATTAGCATGTAGATTTCAATTTATGCACAGTCTAATCTAATTGTCATACCATTCGAATTTCATATTAAGAAATTCTTTTAACCCAAAAGGCAAACTATGCTCCCTTCGAACTGGTTGTCTTTAAAATACAAATCTTGTGTAATACCAGGCTATCTGTAATCAGAAGCACATTTAAAACTGGAATATAATTTAATTTCATTCACATGTTTCATATAATCCTTTCTGGATTACAATCCGCTATCAAAAAGATTTTTTGACATTTAATTATTCTGGCTGCTGTGAGAAAAGGCTAACGATCTGCCACCTGCAGCATCTTCACATGAGATAGACTAGTAGCCGGGACAACTTCTTTATGTTTACAGACGTGACGTAATGACGCAGTGGCATGCTCGAATTTCCCGCGAAAACCTACCCGTACCACTCAAATTAGAAAACATTATTACAAGCTTATACCGTTGTGAATCGGGCTAAAGTAAGGCGATAGTTTTGAACACTGGCTGGTTATGTACTTGCTCAAATATTGATTTAGGATCATTTTTAACCAAAAAAAGTTATGGACTGCAGCTTTAATGTTTATAAGGCGTTGGGCCAAATAATAAAAAAAGGTCAAATGTTTTTAATATAAAAATGTATTTTTTATTTATCAAACATTACACAGGTAAATCTTTACCTGCTAAGGCATTATGTATTTGACACATTAAAAATGTATCTGTACTTTGGAATGTTTATCTCAGAATTTATAGCTAAACATTTGGACTATATAGTTGTAAATTGGAATATATAAAATGTAAATCCTCTATGAATTAGGGAGTTCCTGAATTATAGTTGTAACGTCTTATATAATAATATTGTAAATTATATTTAATGATTATGTATATAATATCTTATTATAATATAGTTATATTGTTTGATGTACAAATATCCTATATACCGTATTCCTATATAGGTACTATACGCTTGTATCGTCTTATATCTTAATATGTAAAATCTGCATATGTTGAAATCTAAAATATATAATATATATTGTTAATCTTATTGATTTCAAATGTATACAAAATAAATTATCTATATAAATATCTATCTTTTAGCTTGGTATTGGTGTACTTAAAAGTATATACATTATATATAAGTTGTATTTCACTATATGTATCTGTAAAACTGATTCTGTAAATTAGAATATATGATTATATACACCATTATATATATATATTTATATTTCATAAACGCAATTTACACTTTATATTGTAATTATAAATTGTGACTATATAGTTAGAATTCTGCAAGTATAAAAATGTTAATCCTATGTTTGCATAACTCTTAAATATATATTAAAACATATTTTGAACTTGAGGGGGAAAAAATTATTAATGGGTAAAAAAAAACTATTTAGTATATTATGGCATATTATTTTGGTACATAAGCATGGAACGGAGAACTTTTATTTCACTCATTCTGTCGGGTAATCTTTTTCTCCAGTTGAATTTGATCAAATTCGAAACACTATCAAGAGAGGTTAAAACAACCCCGCAAATCAAATCAAATGTGAAGATGTCTCAAATGTGAATGCAGCTAACATACCCGTTTCTTGTAAGTGTATTCAGCAGTATAAGAATAACCTACCCTGCATCTGGTGCCAATCTGCCTCTCTCTCTCTCTCGTGTAGGAGAGATAAGCTTTATCACGCTGTATAGACACTCATGAAAGTCATCCGGCCCTCAGAACATCCTGTCCTGCCTGACTGCTGCTCCACACAGCCTCCTATCTCTGCACTGACCCAAAAAAACCTAGCAGACACTGGGAAACATCTCACGCCAGCACGTCCTGCGGCAGTCTGAAGAGCCGCGCTGTAAACCTGCAACACAAATAGTTCACGGTCCAAAAAGAGTTCGTTTTACACGCTCCAAACGAACATCGACTCGTTTACTCCGAATTTCAGTTCTCTGGTTTTGTTTAAATGTAGAACAAGACGACTAAATGTGACTGTAGCATGTTTATTTAGTGATTTTATTGAATTTATGGTTGAACACATCGAATATAAAAGCTTTTTTGTCTCATGCTGAGAGCAGTGATTAAAAACAGCTACCCAATTGGCTAAGTAACAGTCCTCAAATACTGCAGATGTTGGTAAATAACCTGAATCATCTCATTCAGCTGCAACACACAATGGCAGACAGATCTTTCTCACATGACCCATACAATACAGATTATTCTTATGCCTAAGTGGCCGATAACCGATATGAAGAACCCATTTTTATTTATTGAAAAACGTAATTTGTAACAATAGCTACACAACAACACTAATATTATTATTATTATTATTATATTGATTGTTGTGTTCAATGTCTTTTGTTATAACAGCAACAAGTATTTATTATAGTTATTAACATTTGAAATACATGAAATCAATAAGTCATATAGTAACAGTAACATAATATTAACTGCAACAACAGTTCAATAAAATATTGATCTCTCTTCTATTAGCATTCTTATCGGATTAAAACAATATTAACAATACTTTTAATAAAAACATTACCATTATTAATAAAAAGATTAAACATAATAAGAAATTGTTGTAATAATAATATTTTGGAAATATTAACACTTTGTTCTATTAACAAAATAATATTTATTAATAATTTTTTTTTGTCTTATGAAAATATTTAATAAGAACCCCCACAACTTAATAATTCACTAAAAAACGGTTTGCTATTAATAACAAAAACAATATTTTTGATAACAATAATAGTTTTTGTGATTTGCGGCTATATCTAACTCTTACACTTAAATTGACACTGTTGTTTCCTGTTGAACACTATACTAAAGAATCAATAACAGATTAGGTTAAAAAAATGTGAATACTGATTAAAAAAAACAATTATAGGTCCGTCTTTTAAAGAATCCAGCACTTGAAAGTCTCCACCACCCAGAGAGAGAGTCTTGAGTGCCTCAACAGTGGTGTTGTTGTTGTGTGTAGATCCTTTTTATTCCTGTTGTTTTATTGAACCGTCACATGAAAGTGCTCTGAATAGCCCATCGGGAAACTCTAGGAAGCGTAATTCCCCCCATTCCAAAGACTTTTCAACAGGCCGCTGCGGTGAAGGACTCCAGGTGTTCGGCAGGATTAAAGCTGGAGTGGAAATACACGAAAATCAAGAGTGGAAGATCAGCGCTGGGAACGTGAGGAGGACCAAGCCAAAGCGCTGGCATTTCAGCACGCGGCTGTTTTTAGCCTCGCGGTCTCTGGAGAAAACCCAATCAATCCTCTCCTTCCCCCTCAACAGAGCCGGCCGATAATTATCCTAAATCTCAAGGGTCGCGACACGGACGATAACCTCCCACTACGAGAGCGGAAAGCTTCCTTACTAGACCTCGAGTGTCGATAAGTCAACCCGTACGCGCCAAACCACATGCTAATGCAAGGAAACGGCAAACATGCACGAAGCTTTCTCCGTATGTGTTACGACAGCGGGCTTGTTTGTGCGTCGAGGGCACTTGGAGCTTAAAGTGCGTTATTGATCAGGCCGCTGCCGAGAAAAGCCGAACAAAAATCAAACCTGCACCTCATAGCAATGCACTGTGGGAAAAATCAATGGCAATCTGACAGACTAGGCGTTGTGTTAACGCTGGATGCTCCAGGGACGAAAGGATGGCGGCTGTGTGAGTGAGTGTGTGTGTGTGTGTGTGTAAGACACAGTGCAAGTGTGAACGGCACTGATAACTCTATAGAGAGAGTCGGAGATCACACGCCAAGGCCCGCTAAGCTCTTATGCTTCTGCAAGCTCACGGCATCTTTATTTATCTTTCTCTGTAAGCAATATTTTTCAATAAAATGCAGCGTCTGCCGAATTACTTGCGAAGGTTTGGGGATAATTCCCGCTGATGTGCTTTTGGAAGCGACTAAAACGCGCTTTTTCCCAAACTCTGGGCAACTTCCCAGACAAAATTAGTCCTGGTGCTATAAGCACCTCACACAGATCCTACCAGAGGACGCTTTTGAGCAGGAGGTACGAGGAGGGGTAATCGACTGGTTTTGTGGACACGGATAAAGATCAGAGATTACTTTTTAAAGAAAATTCTAAAGAAAGAAAAATCTGAAAAAGAAAAGTATTTTCTAATGAAGAGGTAAGATGAGATGCTAATGTATATCTATAATTCTTATTATTAATAATTGTTTAAGGTATAACATTTGCCTAAATATTTATCATAACAAAATTTTTCATTAATGATGATGATAATATTTTGTGGCATATTTATTATTATTTCTTGTTAACAACAACAATATCTATTTATGTATTAATGCATTCATTAACATCAACAAATAATAAAATAACATTATTATATTAAAAACAATAAAATAATAGTTAAAATATGCCATGAATATTGTTTAATAACATTATTATTATTATTAATATTTTGAGGTATATTTAAGCATGCATTACATTTATAAGACTTTAAACTTAAATGAACTTTGTAACTATGTATTAAAAATAATGATGATAATCATAATAATATTATTACTTTTGTTGCATCTTATGTAGTTTTTAAAACTACTATTTATTTGTAGCATTTAATTATTTACTACGTATATAATTTCTTGTGTATGATGCTAATAATAATAATAATAATAGCAGCTATTATATTTAACATCAACAAATAACATTAGCCACAAATATTGTTAATAATAATAATTTTGTGGCATATTTATGCAAGCATTACATTTTGAAGGCGGCAACTTAAAAATACTAAAAGTAATGCATAACAATGGCGGTCTGCACTCTAGGCTTTTTTTTATCATACAATCCACACTAGGGGATAATAAAAACATTTTGAGTGCAGTGTCTTTATTGTTTGTTATTTATCCTAGTCTTGACATCTAATAGCTGGGAGAGCACAGTGACTGCTTTAATTAAGGTAAAAATGCTGAAACTATATTGCACATTGCATTTCAGTTATAAAAAAGACCAGAATATGTGCGTTGGGTGAGTTCACTAAGCATCTGAGCAACTTTAGCATGCATTATTTCAGCATATAGATAGATAGATAGATAGATAGATGGATGGATGCAAAAATGGCCAAATATGCAGATGAGGCTCCTACAGATGAGCCCAACCTGTTTGAGAGGGAGTTGTGCCAGCCAGGTGTTGTCCAGCATCTCGTTGCGGTGTGTGCGCGGGGCGTCCCGGACCTGCACGTACAGCTGGTGGACGTTGAGTCCACAGTGCTGACACACACCCTGCTTTGTCTCCAGCACGCGGGTGCGCATGTAGTCCTGATTGGAGCGCAGCTGGAAGTCCTCCATACAGGCAGGGCTGTAGAAGCCTCCTGCCCAGCTGTGGTGCTCCCTGCTGGGCTTCTGGCAGGACAGACAAAGGGGGGTCCCGGCCGAGTCCACGGCCTGCAGGTAACCGGCTGTGGTGTTTGTCTGAACACACACGGAGCTCTCGGCTTCTCTGCGGACACAAACACACATTGGCATGTAGATTTTCAAATTTTCTGGAAAAAAAAAAACAGTGCTGCTCGCCTGTAAAAACACTTGCTGCTGTACAGTTACTAGGGTGTTTGGGAGGCAGACACACTCTTGCAGTTTAAATCTAGATTAAAGACCCATCTCTTTAACCTGGCTTACACATAACACACTATCACATTTCTAATATTCAAATCCGTTAAAGGATTTTTAGGCTGCATTAATTAGGTCAACCGGAACCGGGAACACTTCTCATAACACCCTATGTACTTGCTACATCGTTAGAAGAATGGCATCTACGCTAATATTAGTCTGTTTCTCTCTTATTCCGGGTCACCGTAGCCACCAGATCCAGTCTGAATCCCCCCCCACCAGATCATATGGTCACTGCTGTCACCCGGATCCAGTATGTATCCAGACCAGATGGTGGATCAGCACCTAGAAAGGACCTCCACAGCCCTGAAAGACAGCGGAGACCAGGACAACTAGATGAGCCCCAGATACAGATCCCCAGTGAGGACCTTGTCTCAGATGACCACCGGGACAAGACCACAGGAACCAGATGAGTCCTCTGCACAATGTGACATTGCTGCAGCCTGAAATTGAACTGCTGTTTTGTCTGGTCAGAGGAGAACTGGCCCTCTGACTGAGCCTGGTTTCTCCCAAGGGTTTTTCTCCATTCTGTCAACGATGGAGTTTTGTTTCCTTGCCGCTGTCGCCTCTGGCTTGTTTAGTTGGGGACACTTCATTTCCAGCGTTATCGTTGACTTGATTGCAAATGATTGCCAAGATACTATTTAAACTGAACTGAGCTGGATGATCACATCACTGAATTCAATGATGAACTGAAAAATTAGTGTTTACTATTGTCATTTTGCATTATTGACACACTATTTTCCTAATTAATGCTGTTCAGTTGCTTTGACACAATCTGTATTGTTAAAAGCGCTATATAAAAGGTGACTTGACCTTGTTCAGATTGTTTTTACTGTGTTTGCTATGCGTGGCTACGATGTCAGTACACTACTACCGGTCAAAAGTTTGGGATCAGTAAGACATGTAATGTTTTATAAAGACGTCTCTTATGCTCATCAAGGATGAATTTATTTGATCGAAAATACAGAAAAAACAGTAATATTGCAAAATGTTATTACAATTTAAAATAATTGTTTTCTATTTGAATATATATTAAAATGTTATTTATTTCCGTGATGCAAAGCTGAATTTCCATCAGCCATTACTCCAGGCTAAGTGTCACACGATCCTTCTAAATCATTCTAATATCTGATTATTATCAGAATTATCAATGTTGGCAACTGTTTTGCTGCCTAATATTTTTTTTTGGAAACTGCGATACTTTTTTTTAGGATTCTTTGATGAGTAGAAAGTTTAAAAGAACATCATTTATTCAAAATATAAATCTTTTCGAACGATATAAACCTTTGCTATCACTTCTTAACAATTTAACACATCCTTGCTGAATAATGTTTCTTTAACTTTTCAAAAAGAAAGAAGAAAAAATATCCACCCCAGATTTTGAACTTAGTTTATATTCTCAGTCACTCAACATCATTTGACTCGACATAAAGCTTGGCATCACAACATCCAACCAGTTGGGGAAAACAACAAGGTGGCATCCTTCGCCAACCAAATTCAGTTATTAGTGTTATTAAGTGTGTATGTACGAGACTAGTCTTCATCACACTAACTAGCCTAAACTTCACCAGCAAAGACTTCATCTCTAGTCCTCCATCAGTTCTCACTTTCTCTCTCAGGTTTCTTCCTCTTTTCTCTCCATCGCCTAAAAATATCCAGCCCCAGACAGCGCTCAGTACGTCGCAATTTTTTCCTCCCGTGGTTTCCATGGCGACGCCGCAGCACTCGCATGTGTGTGGATTAAGCCCTTATCCTCTGCCTAAGCAGTTCTTGAACACACTCGGTCCACACACACACAGCCTGGTATATCAGGTTTACAAGTTAACCGTTCGCTACACACACCTAATTACATGCCGAATGACTTTCAATGTGAATTGTCCAACTGGCTAGTGCAATATATTATATAGATATATCTAATATATATAATTATATATATAGATATAATTATTTTTTCCAGAAGCAAATTCTTAAATATGTATCTGTCAGCAACAGTCTCCACCCTGACCGCGGGAGGAAAGTAATTTGAAGATCTAAAAGCAGAGTGAAAAAAAATGTTTATATATATATTAATTTCCATTTGTGGATTAGCTACACCTGGGGCAGCAGCCGTCGCGGTTTGAGATCTCATCACACGACAACAAAGTCTGATGACTTTCTCACACAGCGACAAAGTACGAGAGGAAACAGCTGTCACTTATGATCAAAAAGCTGTGGTGTGGCTGACAGGGCGAGCGTGTGTGTGTTGATGACTTCATCAGCGATTGCTGCGTTATTCCCTCATTCTCTGCAGTGAGAACTCACCGAGATCTCGCATGTGACCGCATCATCAAATCCTGTGTGTTTTTTCAGTCTTCTGAAGGATTTCGCATTTGAAATAACCACGCACATCTCTAGCGGCTGCATAGCAACGCCCACTTAGCAACTAGTGAGTTTTACGGTTGCTATGCAGGTGCTGGTTGATGGTTTTGTGATGCTCTTGATGGTTCTCTGATGGTTCTCTGATGTTCTTGATGGTTCTATGATGGTTCTCTGATGTTCTTGATGGTTCTCTGATGTTCTTGATGGTTCTATGATGGTTCTCTGATGTTCTTGATGGTTCTCTGATGTTCTTGATGGTTCTATGATGGTTCTCTGATGTTCTTGATGGTTCTCTGATGTTCTTGATGGTTCTGTGATGGTTCTCTGATGTTCTTGATGGTTCTATGATGGTTCTCTGATGTTCTTGATGGTTCTATTATGGTTCTCTGATGTTCTTGATGGTTCTATTATGGTTCTCTGATGTTCTTGATGGTTCTCTGATGTTCTTGATGGTTCTATGATGGTTCTCTGATGGTTCTCTGATGTTCTTGATGGTTCTATGATGGTTCTCTGATGTTCTTGATGGTTCTCTGATGTTCTTGATGGTTCTATGATGGTTCTCTGATGTTCTTGATGGTTCTATTATGGTTCTCTGATGTTCTTGATGGTTCTATTATGGTTCTCTGATGTTCTTGATGGTTCTCTGATGTTCTTGATGGTTCTATGATGGTTCTCTGATGGTTCTCTGATGTTTTTGATGGTTCTATGATGGTTCCCTGATGTTCTTGATGGTTCTGTGATGTTCTTGATGGTTCTATGATGGTTCTGTGATGGTTCTGTGATGGTTCTCTGATGTTCTTGATGGTTCTATGATGGTTCTCTGATGTTCTTGATGGTTCTATTATGGTTCTCTGATGTTCTTGATGGTTCTATTATGGTTCTCTGATGTTCTTGATGGTTCTGTGATGTTCTTGATGGTTCTATGATGGTTCTGTGATGGTTCTGTGATGGTTCTCTGATGTTCTGTGATGTTCTTGATGGTTCTGTGATGATTCTTGATGGTTCTCTGATGTTCTTGATGGTTCTGTGATGTTCTTGATGGTTGTCTTGGTAGGGTGCTCTTGAGTGTTTGACAGAACATTGCAATAGTATTTAAAAAAAAAATCTAAATTCAGTAAGATCTTTAGATTATGAGTGTTTGATAATGTGGGTTGTGAGAAATTAGATATTGTTTGACTGATATATTCATACTTTTAGTCCAATCAGATCGCTTTGCCCCCCCCCCCCCCCCCCCGCCCGCTGCTTTGTTCATACTGTTTGTTTTTTTCGGTTCCAAACCACGATGCGTTTGCGTCATCAGAGTGGCAGTTGTTTATCCCTGTTACTAAGTAACGGCTATGCAGCAGACTGCAAAATGAATGGATGCTTGCTCGCTTCATTTTTGTACTTTCGAATTTTGAAAAATGTGATTTATTTCCAAAGCACTAAAACACAGAATGGCGCATGCATATATTTGTCATTATGACTATAATTCAAAGGTTCAAAAGAACGTGGGAGTCCATTTCTGCGAGTAGAAATAAGATATAAATTCTCTCTGCTGCAGCGTGTCAACGCTGCTCAGGAAAGCGAGTGAGTAAACACATAATTCCACAGTTTGACTAATTCATACGGCATTAATAGCGGCTCACCTCCGTGATTTAGTATGATTGCGTTCACATCAGAAGCGAACTGTACCGAAGTTCGCATGAAACGTACCCCAGACCAACATTTTAGGCGGACTCGGGTACGGTTCGCGGGTGTGAACCCGAGTTCAGAAAACAGCGTTCACATTATCCAAACGAACCGAACTCTGACGTCAAATGAACCCGGGTGTGCACCAAAAGTACTAGTGTGAAAGCCCCCTAAAACACAATAATTTGAGATTAATTATACTGCAAAAAAGAAAAAACCACTACATAAATCTGGACTCAACATGCAACAAAACAAGAATATTAAATATGAATTATTATATTAATTAAAAAATAAAACCATTTGTTAAGGTTTCTGGCTGTTCAGACCTGTTGGTGTTTTCCGTAGTCTTTGATGTGGATTTTCTTGGGTCGGTTCGTGCCGCCATTTGTGTACCTTGTTGATGATGCGTAAGCTCCGCCCTCTGTCCCTGGCCACAGCGATGGGAGCGGCTTAGCTAAATCCTCTTTGAGAGATCCCTTGAGAGAGAGAAAGAGAGAGAGCTCTGAGCAAAACTCTGGGTACCGCATAAAGATGGCATGAGGGCGTACAGTGTCTGCTACCAGAAAACACCAAACTTATATTTGTGTAACAGAACAACAAACGGACTCTTAATGTGTCAGAAATTCCTTAAATAAAACTCATCTTCATTAAAAACCTAAACCTCACACATAATGTATATTATATACAGTATTAATATTATATATATATTATATATATTATATATATATATAATTATATTATATAATGTAATAAAAATTTTAAAAAGATGTATAACAATCTAAAAAAATAATTATAACAACCTCAGCTAAATTTCTGTAGTCGTTTACTTATGTATAGATAATTATACAATAATTAAAAAACACAATACAAAATATTAACACTTTCAATAAAATTAAATATAATAAAAAAATACATTAAGTTAAAATCAAACAATATTAAAAAAATAATACACTACTGTTCAAATGGGGCCATTTTTTAAAGAAATTTATACTTTTTATTCAGCAAGATGCATTAAATTTATCAAAAGTAACAGTAAATACTTTTACATAGTTACAAAAAATTATATTTCAAATAAAATACTGTTCTTTTGAACTTTCGATTCATTAAAGAATCATGAAAAAATGTATCATGGTTTCCACAAAATAGTAATAATCAGACCACTTCTAAATACTGATTGCCATAAATACTGAGCACTAAATCAGCATATTATAATGATTTATGAAGGATCATGTGACTTTGAAGACCGGAGTAATGCCTGCTGAAATTCAGCTTTACCATCAAAGAAATAAAGGTCCAATGACTTTAATGATTAACTTTAACATTTTGAGAGTGACGGGGAAAAATAGAAGCTTAATTTGATTGATACCCACATGTGAGCCAACTAGATTCAGATCCGCCCACAAGTCCCAAAGCTCTCCAGCTTTGATGGTGTATGTGTGTTTTCTTGCCTGGAGGTGCTGCTGTGCCGGCGCTGGGATTATGTGAGCTCCTCCAGCAGCAGGATGGGGCTGTGAAAAACTCTTCCACTCTTCCTCACCCATCCTCTGCCTCATCGCAGTCAGAGAGCTCCACTCGCGCACGAATCGCACAACCTGACACACACAGATGTGTTTCAAGAAATCTGATGAAACAGTACTTGAAGATCCTGTCACACACACACACACACACACACACACCTGTCTCCTGTTCTCGCTGTGATTGAATTCTGGTGGCAGTTCCTCCCAGTTCTGCAGTCTGATATCCAAGGGAATGAAGTTACAGTGGCGCGGGAGGCTGTCCTGTAGAGAAACACGCACACACACACACACCAAACTCCGTTCTGAGCGACCATATGTACTGAATATTTACAATATATTTAATATTTTATTGATATTATAAAATTAGCCAACATTGTGAATATTGCTTTTATTATTTCCTCAAGACTGTGCTAGTGGACTAGTTTCGGGCCCAGCACTTGTGTGCCGATATCGTTTCGAAATTTGATTAATTTCTGTGAATACATTCTTTTAAACTGCCAGTTTCAGTGAATTTGTTCAAAATGATTCAACAAATCATTTGTCAACACTCAAAAGTGTTCACCGAAATATCTGTGGGGTTTTTGACCTGCTTTAAAATGTTTTATTAAAAACATAAGTACAGTGATATGTTGATGCACATAAATAAAAATGATTCAATATTTGTATTTAGCAAATAAGGAAAATATGACCAACGATTTTTATTGAACCGTTTGATCCTAACATTTAATCGGGAAAAAAGTATAGTAGGACGATATAATGTATAAATTGCCGATATTGCCAAAAAAAAAAGAAAAGAGAGAAAAAAACTGATCAACCAATTTCACATGACTAACAACAGATAAAGCTGATGAAAATGGTAGAAAAAAAAAAAAACAAATATATATATATAAATATATAAGTATGATATTTTACAAAAAAATGTAATTATTATAAAATATATAAAGTAAACTCCATTTGGAGAAAATACACACCACACCACACCACGATAAATTGTATTTAAAGAATACAAATATTATGCGAAAATAAAACTAAAAACCACCTAACCAATAACGGCAGCATGATTAAACCAGTCACAGCTGAGATGAAATAACTGATGAAAAGATAGAAAGAAAATCAATAAAAGATATATTTACAATATATATTATATATTAAATATAACTGTCTGATTTATATTTGGTTCAAAATACATTAAAAAATAAAAATACAAAAATTTAAAATCTAACATATAAGAGCACACACACTTCAATAACAATTATGTATTAATATAAAAATGATAGCGAAATGTAAGCAACTACGGCCTGCTGCAAAATATAACAAATATTTACAAACACTATAGCACAACGCCAATGCTATATCAAACAAAATACTTACATAAAAATTGTTAATTATAGATCTATTATTAGTGCTGTCAATCGATTAAAAAAAAAAAGAACTAATCACACATTTTTCTGAAATTAATCACGATTAATCCAACCAAACATTAAAGTTTTTAAATATACTTTTATATTGCAATAATTTCACATTCAATCTTCAAATTAATGTAAAAACAAAATAAAGACAGTATATTTTTAAATATTTGTTTAATGGCATCTTTTTTTATGACTGAAGACCAGTATCAATGATACCAATACTGATTTCTCTATAAAATTGCCCCCCCCTAATATTTAACCATTGACAAACCTTTCAACATTACAGTATAATTGAGAGAGATCAATTTTAACATTTATTAGATTTAAAAAAAATTACTTATAATTTAAATGAACTTAAAACAATCTTCACATAAACCCATTATAATAAATGTCATATTTTACCTGTACCCTTCAGCAGAAATATACAGAAATTGAAGTTATCAAACACTAAATTCTAAATTAAATATAGATGAATCCTTAAAGCTATAAAAGTTCTTTTTTTTCTTTGTCCTTATTATTCTTTGTCCTTTGCTTAGTAGGACATCACAGCAGGGGTTATTAGGATTGTGGCGCTATTTTTAAGACTGCCGCTGCTGAACGTGGACATGCATCATATTTTCTCTCAACTCTTTTTACCTTTTATGACCCACTTCGGGTCTTAAAGTCTCTATTAATGAGCTGACGAGTTAATTAAATCGGTTGTGTTAGATGAGGGAGACAGTGCTGGGCTGCTCCAGGAAGTTTGGAAAACCATTTCAGAGACATGTTCTTAAAGTGACTCATATAAAAAATATTACATGCATGCACCGTTTTTTTTTAAAAGGCAGCTTTAATGCATTTTTTGGTAACTTCATGAATTTAACTGACCACGGCATTGATGCACGTAGGGGTTTTTTTTTTTTTTTATTTCGCGCTTTGTATGAAAAAGGATATAGCGCTACAGACTTGGCGGAAGCCTTTGTGCGGGCAACTGAAGAGCACGCGATGCGAGAATAGTACTGTTTCTGCGGTCGCTTGACTCGCACTGAAGTAAAGTGGAGCGCGGGTCTGAAACGTCTCTCGCTCTCAGTCGTTCTGCGACTGAATAAATGCACTTCTTGTCAAGAGAAAAAGTGACAGAAGCAGCAGTTGTGAGTGGGGTGGCCAACCTTAAGGCTGATTTATACTTCTGCGTCAGACCTACGCCGTAGGCTATGTGTCAGTTTTAATTTATACTTCTGCGTCACTGTCAACGTGCAGTACACATGCAAACCACTAGTCAGCAGTGTCCACGGGCATGTTACTGGTGTAACCCACAGTACCACGGCAAAAGCAGAAGAAGAAGCGACTCGTCAGAGAAGCATTATAGCCGTGACGGCAGCAAATAAATATCAAATCATTAAATCATTATTTAAAACTACAAAAAGGAGACAACAACGGAACAGGAGAAGATGGCATACTTTCAATCTGCACAAGGACTTGTACCACGGCAGATCAACATTGTTTGTCGCGGACAACTACTGATGTATTATAATAGTATAATAAATAAGACACTTGTTCTTTGCTTTGTTTTATTTTATATAAGAAGGTGTAACATTAAAATATTAAAGTGCACATAAACACACACAAAACTCAAGTACATATGGAGGGAGGGGTTCTAGCAGACCAATCACAGCGCTTGCGGTCCACGTAGAATTGACACGCTGTTAGATTTTTGGAGAGGTGCACGTCAGGCTACGGCGTAGGGTGTGCGTCTATGCGTAGGCTACGGCGTAGGTTCGACGCAGAAGTACAAATTGGGCTTTAGCCCCGCCCATGCGTTAATTGCGTTCAATATTTTAAGAGTAAACTGAAAAAAAATCAATCACCTGCGTTAACACGCTAATTTTGACACCCCTAAAATAAAAGAATATATATATTATCAGTGTAGTAGAGAATCAAAACAGTATCAACATGGCTGTTACTTTAAGTGGGAAATATATGAATATGAGGAAACGCCTAAAGGTCATCCCTCAAGGTCACGTGTTCAACCGAGCAGAGAGACGTTCATTAAAGATCTGCCAATCACATGTACGGCTCTTATAGGCACTGCTCCAGTTCTCCTACACCAGCTGTACCGCTGTCCCACAACGTCTGTCCACGGGGAAGCGCTCGGCCCGTTACAAAAGATCACATTTCCAGCCCACGCCAGGCATCTTTTCTCGCTCTTCCTGTCTTCCTACTAAACTCCACCATTCATCACTGCTCAGCTGAAATGGCCTCAGGAAAAGCTCTTATTAAAAACCAACCCGGATAATATTTCTCAATCAAAGTCAATTAGGGGCCCCCTGCTTATATCTGCTTCCATTTAATACAGTTGCAGAGAACTATAAGAATCCCAGCGTTACGCTGTATAAACGAGGACTGGGAGATTTCAACACTTTATTTGCCCTCAGATTAACACTGGAAACCCTGGCCATCCAACCGTGTGTTCAGGACTCAATGGAGACAATATTTGAGGCAGTTCTCATATTAGAGCTACTGATGCAGATCCGGGTTGGTTCTGTATAAAAGAAATCCTGACGAATTTGAAGAATAGAAGTGCTTCTGACAATACGTTATATAAGAAATAAATTTTTGTGCCTTGCATACTTAAATATTTGGTTTTCTATGACTTTTGGTTGTGAATTCTGCTTATCATGATGTCAGTTAGTTAAATGATTGGCTAACATGGATGAGATTTAGTCAAAAGAATGTCTTAATAATAATAATAATTTTACATGTTGAATAATACATAAGTATATTTTTTTTAAACTAGAAAAATATAAATACACAATTCTCCATTTATAAACCAAATATGCATTTAATTGAAAAATACGAAAATATTAAATAACCAATTCTACATTTTATAACAAAAATATGCAGTATTTTAATTTGAAAAAAGTACTCAAATATTAAAAAATAATAGAAATATGAAATAATACAACAATTCTACATTATCAAACAAAATAGGTGCATTTAATTGAAAAAATACTAAAAATTATAAAAATAATAGAAAATATTAAATACACAATTCTACATTTCTAAACAAAATATGCATTTAATTTGAAAAATTACATAAAAATATTATTAAAAAATAATAGAAAATGTTAAACAAGTATACATTTATAAAAAAATATGCATTTCATAAAAAAAAAATTAATGTAAAAATTTAAAAATATTTAAAATAAAAATTATAAATAATTTAAAAAAAAGCAAAAGGCCGTGAAATCGGTTGCAGGCCAAGTATAAATATCTTGGCGCAACTATGAAAGAAAAAAATCTTGACTATTCTAATCCTTATCAATACTAATCTTTATTAAAAATCCTTACTAATGAAGCCAGCTAGTTTATCTAGTTTCTTTTCTGCAGTGCTTTAAAGATGATTTTCGATCAACTGTTGGTTCAAACACTGAATTCAACCCCAAGCAGTTGTGCTTTTTTCATCAAACGAACTGAATTATAACACTTGATTCAATTCACTGAAACACATGATTCATTTGAACTGATTCAAAGAAATGAAGTGCCATTTTGATGGGAAGATATGCAATTAAAACTCACAATGCTCACAAAACAAAGAGTCAAATGAGTCAAAATGCGTTAATCGCAGCATTCACGATGTTTGGCTGCAAAATCATTGCAAATATAACGCAGCTGTTTGGGTTTCTAGCACTGTATACCTTGTCGTAGATGTAGATCCTGTCCGTGTTAGACAGTCATACACGGGAACAGAGTCGTCCAACTCCTTTTGAGTGCGAACCTGATTAGCTATCAGAGAAAGAGAGAGAGAGAGAGGGAGGGAGACATGATGGGAAAGTCAGAATGACTAATAGGAGGAAAAAAAGAGAACAGGGCAATGAGAGAAGGAGAAGAGAGGGTGATCATTATGCTCCGTACCGGCGGCTGATAAAGGTCAGGTGGTGCGCGCTCTAACAACGCTAACGAACACTAAAATTCAGTAGGTACGGAGTGACCTCAAATGATCCTGCTGTTCGGAGAAATCGGATTGTCCGGATTTCGTCCCACAGAGCTGTTCTACATTCATTTGGGTCAGGCTCGCTGTAAAGACGCCCCATGAGGCTTAGTTACAAGAAGCCTACCACGGACTAAAATAGCCGAGCTGTCGCCGGCTGGCCAATCACACCATGTTATTAAAGAGCCATTATGCTTACTGTATGCTGCTGGGAAGCTGGGATTCTGTGTGTGTCGTAAAGGTGGGCGTTAAGACAAACCCAGCAGTGTCTGAATATTGCACTCTTTATAAGAAAGGTGAACGCTCGTCGATTGTCTAGCTTTGAAATGGCCTGTTATTATCCAGATTTCATGCAGACGTGCTCTTAGCTGCAGTGACGCAACTGTGAAATTGTTCTTAGAAGGTAATTTTGTCATCGAGGGCTGATATTTCCTCTTACAGAACGCAACGGGAGATATTTCACAAAATGCCCAAGCTGCTCTATGCTGCTTTTCAGATATGATGACGGCGAAATTTCATGTCTTGTAACTCTTAAAGGTGGGGTAAGCAATTTTTCAAAAACGCTTTAGAAAACTGATTCGGGGCAACTAGCAAAACAAACTTGTAGCCAATCAGCAGAGAACTCAAGGAGCGGAAGGCCTGCGATCGGACACCGAGGTTGCTTTGTTTCTTCGCGATAGGTGAGTAACACTGTGTCTGCGCCACAACAGCTAAAGTCTGTCTAGTACACTGGACGCGACAAAGCGACCATTGAAAATCATTTGAAATTTGTGTCAATACGTCATGAATAGAACGCAGCAGCAGTTTTCTGTCTGGGATTTGTCGTGTCGTGCCGCGCCGCATCCAGTGTAGACCATAGATATGTATATATATATATATATCTATGGTGTAGACGGCATCACTGATTATAATGAGTTATAATGAGCGCCACTCGCGTCCGGTGTGGGCACGGTGTAATATTGGTTTTGCTATGTTTCACAGAACTAATCTTTGCCTGGGTTGCGTACGTATATGTGGGGCGGAGCTATCAAAATAGGGGCGAGACCCTTTTGGGGTAGGGGCGTGTTTGTTTTGGTGATTTCAAATGTCAACATTGGCTACCAGAAATCACTTACCCCACCTTTAACTTTATAAAAAGAAAACTTTGACAAAAAGAAAGTCATTCAGGTTTGAAGGTCTGTCTTGGAGTTTTTGTATTATTAATATACATAAAAGTATAATTTCCAGCTTTTATTGCAATTTTTATTAACATAGCTTTATTTTTTAAATAATGTAATATAATTTTTTAATCAATAAAATTATTACATAACTACTTAAATTACACAAATTATTATAAAATAAAATTTTACTTTTTTTATTAAAAAGTAATCATTTAAAAACAAATTATAAGAATATAAATTACCAATACAATCTATGATTGGTATAGCTATGAAATATTTTTAAATATCTTTTTTTAAATAATAAATAAATTAACTAACAATTGTCTGGAGTTTCTGTAATAATTGGTGCTGAAGTCTCATGTCTCAAACTGCTTTCTTCCGTAGGTATGGAAAAAAAATGATCTTGAACATTCGTCAAACTAGACGAAAATTTGAAGTTTTTAAGGTGAAACTAACTGGAATATCAAATACAGTTAACAAAGCTGTCATTTATAAGCTTTTACCGTACATAAAAAAGATAACTCTTGAACCTTTTTTTTTTTTTTTACTGATATTGCTGCATATATATCTTTTATTTATATATTTTTTATAATGTATTTGTCCAACGTCTTTATTTCTTAAATTAAATTATTATTCAATGCAATATTCTTGTAAAATGGGCTGTTCACCTTCAGAAGTTAGTGATGAGTGCTTTAGTTTAGTATCGGTTCTTCATACTGGTTACTTGACACGTTACAACAATCAGTATCGCTCATGAACAATATCGACTGATCTAAAGTAAATGATAGGAGAACTTCCGTTTTAGGGTGAATTGTTCCTTTAACATGAAAATTCCTGAAAGTGGTGGCAGTGTGTTTGGAACAGACCTGGATCACAGCTGGAGAGTGTTTGTGGGGTGAATTCCTCCTTTCGTTGCATTTCTTGAGATGCATTCAAATGTGTTTCTGCCACATCCTGATTGGCCCGTCGGCTTGGACATGCAGGCGGGGTTTGTGGGGTGCTGGGTCGGTTCGCTTTCATGGTCTGAATCAGAGACGCAGATGGAAGTGAGCGATGAGGAGGATGAGGGGTGCTCCGGTAATGATGAAGGTGTGCTGGGAGCTAATGCACAGAGAAAGAAATACAGGGTCAACCTCAGTCCACTGTTGTAAACGATACATCAGTTCTGTTTCAACTCATTACATTTTACAGCACAAAACTAGTCTGGTTAAACGGATATTTCACCCAAAAACTAAAATTATGACTTAATTTCTTCCATGGGACACAAAAGAAGAGGGTAACATTTTGTAAATTATATGTACAAATGTTATAATATTAAATACTTAACTTAAATAATCAAATACACACATTTATTATATATAAATACAATAAATAGCACCATGTACTGAGGTTTTAATGAATTACTGTAATTTAATTGTATTATTTTAAATTAACAATATAGACTGTTCATCAAATAGTCATCCCCTTATTTTTTACCTATTTAAAAAATGTACTATTATATAATAACATATAAATTGTATTACTAATTACAATGACTAGCCCATTATTGAACAATGAATTACTGTAAGTTCATTAGTTTTGAATTAAACTGATATAATCACATATCCAATGTACTGATTCCTTAATTTTTTTTTAAATTAATTATTAAATGTCAGTTAAATTAAATTGTTTTTACTAAAAATATGCTATTTATATCAAAAATCCAATTTTATTATATAACATACATTAATGGCACTATTGAGGGTTTTTTTTTTATTACTTTACTATTAAATTTTATTTTTTTAATTATACTAAAAAATATCTACTATTAATCAACATATCCAATTTTATTATATATAATCAATAAATGGCTTTAATGTATTGTTTAATTGTTTTCACAAAGGAATTAGTAATATTTAATTGTCATATTATATTTTTAATTAATATTACTTTTGGTAAATTTATACTCATCACAAGACGCCCATTATTACAAAAACCATTACGTTAACAGGAAACATTTTTCACAAGTAACTTTTTGTATCTTCTTATTGTTTTGATGTGTTACTTGGATAAATGACTTTTATTTGTATATATTTTTTAATATACTCAACTTTTTCAAATGCTTTCCTTGAATTAAACACACTATTAATCTTATATAAAGCAGGCTGGTCACCTTCAGCTGTTAGTGATGAAAGCTCATTGTAATTGCATGGAAAAGAGCGACTAGGGCATTATTCGAAATTAGTTTTTGTGAGCGAACGACATGGGAGTGAGTAAATGATTACATTTTCCTTTCATGTCTTGAACCCTGTCTTTAATGCGGGCCTTTGGCTGGGAGCTCACACCCACAGAGGGTCTGATGGGAAGGACATGAGCACGCGCGGCCATTAACGTCGGCAGAAAAAAGAAAGGGGGGGGGGGGGGGGGGGGGGGGGGGAGCACAACGGCGCGAGGAACAGATGCTGTCTGTTTTGGGTTTGACTGATTTCCTTCCCTCAGATATCTCTCTGGCATATGGCGCCACGGGACACGGCGGGGGGAAATAAAATATGATCTACATTTAAAGCCTCCCTTGTGCCCTTCCATCTCAGAAAAGCATCTTTATGATGTCGAGGTGCTGAAATGCATTATCTGTCTCGTAGCTGTTGTCTCACTGTCTCCCCGAGGGGACGATCGTCAAACACGTGACAGGATGCTTCGTCCGTAATGACAAAGTTTTGATGTCGGCGGTTTATTTGGATCTGCGAGGCTGTGGAGGAGTTTGATAATTGCGATAGTCTTCCTTCGAGGGCTGCTAATGAATTTCCACACCTCAGATTCGCTCGTTCGCTTTCCCTTTTCGGATTCTATCGCTCTTCTTTTTCACACCATCCCCTCCAAGCTTTGCATTACCCTTTCTTTCTCGCCCTCTCCTTCTCACTCTTGCTGAAAGGTCTCGTATGGATCTTCTAAAATGTCAGCTGAATTTGTGAGAAGCCGAATAAAAGCTCCACTGCTGTGCTGTCTCTTAACGAGCCGGCTTGCCGAAAGAAAGCCAGACACTAGCAGAAAACAACTCCCGCTGCGTATCTGAACCCTTATCACTGTCTGGAGTGGCTCTACGGTTCCACCTTTGTGGCCGCCAATCTGTAACGGTCCAGGACGGCCGGCTAAAAAGCCCTGTATTCGTAAACTCGCTGCTTTCGTTCAGGAGAAATGAATACTGAAAGGTTCAAACTGGGAATAATATGCAGATCATGCACCGGTTTCAAAACATGAAATTGGATGATATAAGCTGTGTAAACACAGCGACGCCACCTTTATGAGCACAGATCTGTAAAAGGCAAGGGCAAGTGTGCTGTGTTCTTAAAGTCACCATGAAATCAAAATGGAAAATTTGTATTTTTTAATGGAATACTGTAGTGTTTATTATAAATAATTTATCCATGCACTTCATTATTATTATTTTTTAAATTCATGTGCCCTCGTAATCTTTAATCAAAAACGTTAACCTCACCTCCCCCTCAAAACGACTCATCTTCTCTTCCGGTCACGAGCTATGGCGCAAGGGGCGGAGCTAGTGACGTGAGGGGTAAACGTTGGGTTAAACGACAGGGGGAAAAGCTGAAGCGGATGCTTCACTTTATAGCACTGACACCAATCATGAGGGAGTACATTACCCCTAAACATTGAAAAGAGATTAGGATATTACGACAACATTACTCTTAGGACATCGCAAACGATTTTGTTCATGACTATGACTAAAGTCCCCATGAAATCAAAATTGTAGTTTTTTGGGTGTTATTATCAATATGTTAGTCTTACGGTTATCTATAAGGCAGTGTGCTCCAAAACAGTAACAAAATTCGCATTTAGAAGATAGAAGCATTCAAAGCTTGCAGTTCGTCAATTCCGCCAAAATGGCTCAACGATTTTTTCGACGTCACATCGTACTTCATCTTCTCATCAAACTTTCTGTCCAATCAAATGCTCTCTAAATCCGAAGCGCCCCCCCTGCCCTCTACACTATAAAATAGACGCTGAAGCCTCGGCTGAAATCGGTTACTTGTCCACAGAATTAGAATTTTCTGTAGAGTGAATGGCATGTAGTGCACTATATATGGGACAGGGAACGATTCAAACAGTGTAAATATGCTTTCCTTTGAGGAAAAAAAGAAGTCTGGTCCCGAGCCAACGATCGCAAGCACGGAGCGGATCACATGGCGAGTTCGTCCAGACCACAAATTATCGGAGCTATTTGAACTCTACCCATAATGCTATTTTTATAGTCAATATGGATGGCGATTGTGCTGCGCATAACCCTGTCAAATGCGCTTTAACACGGAGCTCAACGGCTCCATGAATCTGAACGCTCTAGCACAAGGGTTTGATATAAACCGAACGCTATGGCTAGTTTCAAAAAGGGGCGGGCTGCTTGATATGTTCCCGCCCCGTCTTCCTGTTTCGTTAAAAAACGACGTCACACATAAGTAAAGCCCTGTGTCACACCGATGAAACTATAACGATAACCATAATTATAACTATATTAGTGTCCACACCAGCGAACGATATCATCTGTTTATTTTAAGCGCACGCTCGTCTGCCACTTTAATTCTTGAGCTCGTTACAGCAGGATGGATTCTGATTGGCTGTCAGTGTTTTTATCTTTCATCAGCTGGAAAAAAAATCGTTTTGAAAGTGATCACAACGATATCGTTCCTCTGTATCGTTATAGTTGTGGTGTGGACTCTGCTATTCTTTAACATTGAGAAAGATTTTTAGAATTCTATTTTTATCATTATCTTTATAGTTATCGTGCTAAGTGTGAACGGGCCTTAATGCTGCATGTTTCTTAGCATTTCAGGGGACCTTTAACCTGAGGGAGGACGTGCCAGTCATTCAAAGCATCTCTCTCTCTCTCTCTTCTCTTCTCTCTCCTCTCCTCTCGCTGTTTAGGCATGTTTTGTGCCGTCGATCATTGTCGTCGTCATCCTTAATAAATAAAAAATTTATTCATGCTTGGATGTCGGCTGGAATCCAGTGAGAAAAGCCCCCCACCACTAACTGCAAACTGCTTCAGATCTGCCCTCCATTTTGTAGCAACACCACCCAGCTTCCAAGATTCCAATCAATTCCCTAAGGACGAAATCAGTCCCGCCTCTTCATTTCAGATGCCGTTTTCCACCTCGGATATACGTCACGTTGAGAAGAAAAATGCGACTTTTAAACTCTCGCTTTTCTGGCCTCAGCTTTTTTCTGTTTTCAAAAGGAAGGTTTAACAGAAGGTCGAAATTAATAAACTGATGCATGATGGGGAATTTTTTCAGAGGAGAGCATCAAATGAAAGTTTCAATGAACTGCCTTAACAGATAATAAAATTAATAAATATATTGGTAAATTGTATTATTACTTGTAAAAAAAAATTAAGAGAAATACTGTAATACATAATTAAATACTAGTAAAATATCAAAAATCTTTTTTTTTTTAAAATTGCATTATATATCTCTGCAAAATGATGATTGCAGATCTGTAAAACAAGGGCAACCATTTAATGCCACCCCTGGGTCCCAACAAGTTTTTTTATTTTATTTGTTTGGTCGGCAATTACAACACTCGTGAATCATCAATCTAAATGGCTAGATGATAATACATAATAAATAATTTATTTTTTAAAAAATAATTCAAATTTATAAAAAAATAAAAAATGTCTGCAAATATTTTCTGCTTAATTTATGAGCGTGGATCTGGAAAAGTACTAAGAAACACTAAATGTCACACCACTCTTGTAAAATAATAATAACTATAATATACAATATCTAATAAAGATAAAAACATTTACTAAATGGATAACATAAACTATATATAAGATAATAACTACATATAATATATATATAGTATATAATAATAGTTATATAAAAAAACAAAAACAAACACAAAAAAAAATATATATATATATATAAAAAAAGTTTTATGACGGTCCAAACTGATGCATTTTGGGAGTTTTCAGAGGACTGCAGTGAATAAAATACAGATCATTATATAAGTATTTTTTTTTTTCACTACAAGTAATCTGTGACAATGGCTTCATAAATGTCTTGGGTTGATACGTGTTCTGCTTTTTTTGCAAAAAAAAAAAGGGGCTGTTAGAATGTGCTCTTAAGTGACTTGCCTGATTAAAATAAGAAAGCAAGAATGAAAGAAAGGTTTGTCAAACATTCAAAGGCTAAGTTGATACATGATGGGAGTTTTCAGAGGACTACAGTGAATCATATGCAGATCATACCGAAAGTTCTGAATGCATAAACACCTCGAGTTGTGTAAATATGTGCTATTTACCCATGACAGCGTTTCGATCAGTATTCTTAGTGTCTGATTTTACGAGTCTGAAAGCTGCCTGGTTTCTATCAGAAAATGAATCCCGAGTGATGTCTTGACACACCGTCACTGTGGTTTTCACTCATGCTTTGATGGGTGAGTGTTGAGTTGATGGAGACGCAGCACACCGCATGTTTGTTTTACGCTTCAAATTAAGCTGATAGAATCAGATATGTGCTGCAAGCAACTGCTGTAATTTAACAGTGACACTGTACTGTAAATGAGAGCCACCTGCATTTGTAAGCCGTTTAGTTACTCATATAACCTAAGTTTTCTATGCTTTATTAATATGAATTGTCAACTAAAACATATTTAAAGTTTACAGTCATTAATTATTGCTGTAGTCACTGTAACAGTGACCCACCATAAAGAACCACATAGAAACGCCACTCAGAAAACGATCAAATTTTTCTCATTTAGGTGAACTATTCATTTAAAGAACAAAGAAAACATAGAGTGTGTTTTGAGTGTATGTGTGTACAGATTGAGGCTTTCAAGCGCGTCAGAGTGGCGGGCAAACACACAAACACACAGATGTACGTGTGTAATAAGACAGCAGCAGCTGGCCTGGTATGTGCTTATATCTCTGTGTTTGATTTTGCATCACCAGGCTGTTGTCAGAAGACAGGCTGACGATCTGATCGATGGCATTGGAGTTGATGGCGAAAACAAAGCTTACGAAGATTTCACAAAGTTTTCCAGCGGTGACGCTGAACGAAAGCGGCATTCTTGATTTGACAGGTGCCAAAATCCATTCCGCCTCACCGTGGCCGTGATAATGAGTCGTTTTCAATCTGATCTATTTCTGTCGTTCAGCGCGCACACCTCCTTTTTTGTCTTCAGAACGTTTCTGCCTGTTGTTCTTTCGTATTTGCATTCTCTCGTAAGTTCGGCAACAGAGGGGAGGAAGGTTTCGACATCGCTTTACTGAGGATCAGGGCCCTGGATCAGCCGTGCCTTTATAAAGCCCATCAAATACGAAGGGGCCCAAAAGTCCCAGACCAAACTGAAAATCTGGGGTTCAAAGTCTAATTTAGACCAGTAAGTAAATGTTTTAGGATTTGCGTGCAACTGCCATGACACAAAAACAACCAAATGCTAAAACATCTTCAACTGTTTAAAATAGTTTTAAATTCTCATAAAAACTGTATATGCTGAAAAATACGCTTAATTTAATTATAATATATTCTAAAATTAAATAAAACATTCATATATATATACATCTATATATAAGAATATTAAACAATCATTTATGTGGATATTAAATATAGACCCTTTACTCTTTTGATTAATATATTTATAGGATTAACAGCAAAGACAAACCCAATCAAGGTTGTTGACAATATATATATATATATTAATTTATTAGAATATCTTTGTATGATTCAAGGGCTACGGTATTAACACAAAACAAACCAAACCAAGACATTCTTAAATGTTTCGAATAGTTTAACTTCCCTCATTAAAATTATTATGCTACACGCTAAAAAAAATACTAGATACAAATCTAGAAATATTATGCTATGTAAATCAGTAAATTAATTTAGTTCATAAAATATTATTACTATCCTTATTATATAAATATTAATCCACTTAAAAACTTAATTTAATTATTTACAATTATTATTTTACGATTTTGAAAATGTGAACTAGAAGTCTCTAGTTGTCTTAGACTTTTAGACCCCATTATAAACTAAGAAAATATGCCATAACTGCTATAATGTCAGGATGTTGCTAAGCAGTTTTGAATAGTTTTAGCATATTGTAGTTGCCAAGGGTTTTGCTAAGTACTTGCTTAGTTTTGAGCGGTTTTGAACATGTTGCTATGCGGCAAGTTAAATAATGTTCTCCATATTAGGATTTTCGCCTGTTGTATCATAAAATCCAAGTCCGAATTTTAACAGCACAAGTCCTCAACAAGCCACATGATTTCATGCCGTAGGACGGATGGTGCAGAACAACTTACATGCATAAGTTTGTTCAAATGCAATCGAATGTTGTGCTGCTTGTCCCTTTCAAACTGTGGCGAATGGGAAGACACACAAAGTGTTTAAGGCTAAGAAACTTCATCTCTTGACAGCAAAGTAATGAAACCAAAGACACTTCTGAGAGAAAAGCACTTTGTGAGGTTCAGGTTTCCATGACTGGGAGGTGGGAAGCTTTGTTATGTTTAGGGATGTCAGAAGTACCAGTTCTGTCCCTAGCATTGAAGAATAAATAAAAATAAAGTTTCATTTGACATAATGAAAACAGCAAATTTCGCTGCATTTTACCTTTAGTTTATGGCAATAATGAAGCGTTTATGTACGTGAAGTCCCATCCTTGTCATCCTCAGAATCACCTTTCATGGTATCGCTTGGTGTCCAAGCCTGAGCGAAGTTCAGAAAGTCCCATTTCTCTTGGTCTCCCACCTCAGCTTTCAAATACTCTTTCTTTCCGTTCAAAGCGCTGCCCGTAACCGTTTCCTGTCCAATATCATTTGTAAGAATCTCAGCAAATAAAAGTAAATTTTCCAAACAAGTCTCTCCGAAGTTTACAGCAGATATTGTGTTGCCACTTAATTTAGTCCCAAGACATTATATATTGATTATTTTAAGAGTAATTTGGCAAGTCTGGAAACTAAGTTCACAGCCATTCGAAACTGTACATTTAAAGAAATCTATAAAAATGTTCACAAAATTACAGTGAAACTCTTTGAGTGCAACTAGGAATACTGAAGGTTATATTTTTTCCTTATCTGAAGGTTGATCAACCTTTCTGTTTAGCATGGCCCACATGACGTTGTCAAAGGTTCCTTTGGCGATGAGGTAGTGGATGTGTACGGTCGTGGTCTGCCCTATGCGATGCGCTCTGTCCTCTGCTTGCTTGATGTGTCCTGGGTTCCAGTAGAGTTCGGCAAAGACCACATGAGACGCGGCCGTAAATGTCAGACCCTGAGCACAAGCAGATACATCTGATACATACAGTATGACAGCAATATTTGCATATGACGTTACTGAGGTTGACATGTTTGGGAGTGTTACAAGTTTGTGAGAAAAATAAAGAACAGTAAGATGTTACGGGATTGAGGTGTTACAAGGTTGTGTGAAGGTATGGTGATTTAAATGTACCTTGTAACATCTCAATCAAATACCGTACGTTTACATGGTTGCATGAAATGTTTCGAACAGGTATTATAAAGAAAAACAGTGCTATGTAAATGTTACAAGACTGCATGACGCATAATTTATCCAGTGTTGAGGTGTTACAAGGTTGCGAGATGTTTAAATAATAAAATAGGTTTACAATAGGGATGCTCCGATCGATCGGCTGAGAAAATGTATAAAACAATGTAGTTACTATTTGCATAATTTATGTATTTTTTTATCCACCCGCGCTCACCCTCGCACATAATCGAATGCAGGTTTTATTACCCGACCCGCAGAATTATCCACAGTGGCCCTGGATATAGGAAAAGCTAAATATATTTGCTGCGTAAATCAGACGGGCTTATTGAAAATGCAAATTGATTGTCTGCCAGCAGGAGGTGCTTTTGGAGTGGTAGAGATCAAGGTTTCCTTGGTAACGCTGTACACAAAGTAGGGCTCCGCTCACAAACACTGTTTTTTCAGACATTACATGCAAGATTAAATGAAAATGACATCGAAAATTTTCTAAAGATAGTCTTCCTTCAGAAATACAGTGATATAAAAACACCCGTGCCTCGTTTTGATTTTTAAACGTGTAGTACGTGCTCATGTTTATTCAACGAAGACTTTTGGAAAATTGGTCAGTTTTGATATTGTGGCGAGCGTCACAAATAAATAAATGTATTGGAAACACATCCTACAGCACAACCACCTGAGCCCAACTTGTCTACTCATCACCTTAACTTTAACTGCTTTTGTAGCTGGTGCCATAGCCAGACTGATAAACAAACGCAGACCGGAAGTTAACTTCGGGCCAGACGCATGCGTATGATGAAACCGTCTATATATAAAGTTTGAAGCATCAGAATCGGCATCGGTATCGGCCGATCACCATGACAAGAAATCGGTACTCCGTATCGGCTGCAAAAATCCTGATCCGGAGCATCCCTAGTTTACAAAGTTGTGTAAAGTGTAACAAATAAAGAGTACAGTGTTTACGAGTGTTTCGAGGTTGTGACATACTGTATAGAAGAATGTTATACCAGTATGACATTAATATTTCATTTAATCGAAAAATGTAAAGTTACTGAGATTGACACGCTTGAGAGGGTTACAAGGTTGTGTGAGGAATAAAGAAGAACGGTATGATGCTTCAAGATTAAGGCATTACAAGGTTGTTTAAAGCATTAAGGTTGTATGATTATGTTTGAGATTCAAGGTGTGTTTTCAAGTTTGAGGTTTTACAAGGTTTTGTGAAATGTTATGAACAGTGTTGGGCAAGTTACTTCCAAAATGTAATACGTTATATATTACTCGTTACTGTCTTTTGAAAGTAATTAGTTACATTACAATATTACTGTCTCTGAATTGTAATGCGTTACACTACTTTTGAGTTACTTTTGAGTTACTTTCACCAAAATATCCACAGAAGTATTATAAAATGCCAAAATGTAGTTTATTGCTGCTCGTTCTACATCCAGTGGAGGGTTAATGTGGTAGGTCTATATAGCATAAAATTATTAAATCATATTTAGATACCGGTATGTATGTCTACATTAATGTTACGTTGTAGTTTAGGTTAAAAACAGATAAGCAGAAACCACATTATTACATTCATAAATAACACCGGTAAATAAAGCCGAATGTTATAATGTACAAACAATAAACACAATACCTAGCCTATAGGCAAATCTGAACGGTTTCAGAAGAAAACAAGAATGAAAAATATAAGTTGCTAAACAAGCCAAAACGAATTAGGCTAATCAGTGGCGGCGCTAGGGCGGGGCTTGACGGGGCCCATCAGAAACTTGCTTAGCCCCGGCACAGCCCCCCAAGGATTTCCTAATGATGTTCCCTTATTTTTGGTGTCACTTTCATTAACATAAAAAATAAATAAACAAGTGTCTAATATGTGGCCTATAAACAATTGATATTACGGGGGAGGGGTCAAGCAACACAAGCAAGCAACACAAGCAAGCAAACTGTGCGCAAGAGTTATGCCAGTTAACGTCAGTAAATTCACTATAGAGAAAGTGAAAGTAAACAAACTGACGGAGCTTTCTAACGCTGCATTAACGGCGCATATTCTCTGAGAGACGACGAGACGAATATACTTCAGCATATGCTGATAACGGTATATAGCTGTTTTAATTTATTCCCTTAATATTTATCTTGTGGCCCATTTCCTATAGTGAAAATCATGAGAAGAAACGTTTTTCGTGTTAAACATGTTGTTTTTGAAAATCTGTGCACGAAATAAATCTGATTTTAATTTTCATCGATGACTGCAGTGTTAATAATTTTAATTATAGGCCTATAATTCAATTGTCTACTTAATAAATACATTTTTTTTTTTTTTTTAACATTCTCAATTGAGGAGTCGCCTAAGCTAAAGCCTAAATTGTATTATCCCTCACAAAGCAACGGCATAGCATATAGACTCTGATTTTAAAAAAAACAGATTTTGTTATTTTTAGTTAAACTTAATTTTTGTTGTTTGTCTGCGCTCGTCCGCCGCCTTTTTTCTCTTCTCTGACCCCGCAGCTCTCTCCGATAGCTTAGTGTTAGTGGCACCAGTCCAGTGTTTCCAGGTTTTACTCGTGCTGTTTCTCCATGTTGAGAGTTTGGTGTCGCACAGATTGCTAAGCATTCTTATCCTTTTCTCCAATGAACTGAAAATAACAGGAGTGTGTCCATCTCACAAATCATCTCAGTCAACTCAAGCATCTAATTCCAGCAACAGAAGATAGACAAACTATTTTACCCGCAGATTTTTTTCTCTGGTGCTGTTTTGCGGTGTTAGTAATATGTTGTTGTAACTTGCGTTACTGAGATTGTAACGAGTAATAATATTACCCAAATGTTATTAGTAATGCGTTATATTACTGCGTTACAGCAAAACGTAATATACTACTGTAATATTATTACTTTTGTAATGCGTTACTCCCAGCACTGGTTATGAACAACAGTATGAGAAGTAAAAACTGACATTTCAGTGTTTATGAAGTTACAGTATAATGAGGCTATGTACAGAACAAAGAACAGTACATTTATGACATTGGGTGTTACGAGGTTGTGTGGCATTAAAAAAAGGAACATTTACAGTGTTTAAGACGTTAAGGTGTTAGAAGTTTGCTTTAAGTATAAAGAAGAACAGCATGCGTTATAGTGTTTAGGAGCACTACAATTACAATTACAGAGTTTGTGTGATGCACAAAAGCGAAGATTACAATGTTTACATTAAGATGTTACCCATTTCTGTTAACTATAAAGAAGAATAGTACAATTTGTACAGTGCTGAATGTTACTAGACTGTGACATATAGGTTGAGGTGTTACAAGGTTTGCGGGAATTGTAAATAATAAAATACTAGGTTTACAAAGCTTTGTAAAGTGTAAAGAATAACAGTGCAATATTTACAGGGTTGGATGTTCGATATAGAGGAATGTTACAATGTTTTTGAGGTGGAGATTTTACAAGATTATGTGAAGCATTTCAAATGTACTTACAATTATTACAGGGTTGAGCGTTACAAGGTAGCGCTCGTACTACATTGAAAAATGTTTCAGTGTTAGCGAGTTGGACATTTTACAAGGTTGTGTGATACATTTCCAATTAACTTACAATGCATACAAGGTTCGGTGTTACGAGGTTGTGAGACGTACTGTATAGAGGAATGTTAAATTGCTTATGAGGTTGTGTGACATATTATATAGAGGAATGCTTATGAGGAGATGTTACAAGGTTGTCTGAAGCATTTCCAACATACAATGATTGTGAAGTTGAGTGTTACGAGGTTGTGACGTACTGTATAGAAGAATGTTACAATGTTTATGACGTGGAGATGTTACAAGGCTGTGTAAAGCATACTTTTTAATGATTACAATGCTGGGGAGTTACAAGCTTGTGAAGTAGCCTATAAAGAAGAACAGTGAGGTTGTTACAAGAAACGTGGGTGTTAAAAGGAACTGGTGTGTTACAAGTTTGTGTGAAGATTTACAAACAGCAGCACAGTGCTCATAAGGTTGAGGTGTTACAATATTGTTTATAAGGTTGAGTACTCATTACCTGTCCAGCTGCCTGTATACTAAGTATGGCCACACGCGTGTCAGGATCATTTTGAAAACGATGCACCAGTTGGATCCTTTCTGCAGATGGAACACTGCCATCAATGCGGATATAACTTGCCTGGAAAAGAATGCGGAAAAGAGTCCAAAGTAAATTCTGTTTTTTAACATTTTCATTCTTTTATTTGTGTAAAAGCTTTTTAATGAAGGCAAAAATTGCACCTTTAAATCAAAATCCCTTCCAACTAAAAGCATTGAGAGAAGTAACAAAACTCTTTATAACCAACAATTGAGGTAATAAAGGCTGAGTTTTGCAGATCTGTGCTTGTTCAGAGAGCATTAATGCGCTCAAGTCGAAACTTACTGCAAATGTGACACATTTCAGAGCAAGTCGTTGGCAACTTTTTAGTGCGTTTCAAATAAGTTTTGGGCATTATCATCTTTCTACCATCATTTGACAGCTGTAAAACACAGGTGAAGCGGTGTACAACAGCTTTCTCTCTCGCCGCCACGCAGAACTTCAGAACTTTTCGCACCCGTGTTAATTTTAGCTTCCAGCCTAACTTTTCTTCCCATCTCTCACTCCGGGTGCGAGGAGCGTGACAGGTGTGAGAAAGTCGCAGTGCATGTGCCACCCCGTTTGCATGCGATCACACCTGCTGGTACGAGGCCCCCTCTTCCCCCATAAGATTCATAAGCACCAATTAATGGCAGGACAGATAAAAAAAAGGAAAAGCCGAAGAAAATCTTCACAGTATCTGGGATCAAACGTCTGGCCAGTGAGCAGCAAAACAAGAAACGCGAAAAGAGAGGGGGCTGGGGGCCAAAAAGATGAGGAAATTGACAAAACAAGCTCTCATTAAAACAGTGAGACATCTGTGAAGACACAGTGTCGGCAACCAGCCGCGCTCTTTAGGGTGCAAAGTGTTTTTAGCATGCCGCTGTGTGAACAGGGACAAGAAGAAAGGATCGTGGTAAAAGATGAATCAACAGCTCTGATGAAATGTCTGTAAGACAACAAAAATGGATTTGTCAAGTGATGCAATGCAAGTTTTGGGCCGATACCATTCAGAAGTGCACCAAAGTCGGAGTCACATCAAAGTTTATGATGATTTTTTTAGACCTGGATCATTGAGTCAGTCAGCTGAATTTGAACACCTGATCAGTATGATTTGTAAAAGTCTGGTTTTGTGAAATGGACCAACTGATTTAATCTAAAGATCTAAACCAAATAAATACTTACGAATTTAAATAAATCATAGTTTTATTTTGGTTTCCATAATCTTAGAAATGTAATTATTTTCCAGGCCTGGAAATCATCCTTTCCATGTTCGTTCTTTCTTTCTTTCTAAATTTTTTTTAAGCGGAAGGAAAACTTACAGAGACGTTTGATCCACATCACAAAACCACTCAAAATTATTAGCTTATACAGGGTTTCTGCAGGATTTTTAAGCTTAAATATATTAGACTTTTTAAGACCTTTTTTAAGACCTGCACAAATAAAATTAATACCATATGAGCGGGGTAGGGCAATGTCTATAGTACCATATTAAACTGTAAAAAACAATTATTATCAATAAATTATTATATCAATTAAAGGGGTCATATGACGTTGCTAAAAAGAACATTATTTTGTGTATTTGGTGTAATGAAATGTGTTTATGCGGTTTAAGGTTCAAAAAACACATACATTATTTTCCACATACTGTACATTATTGTTTCTCCTCTATGAACCCCTTCTGAAATGTGTCGATTTTTTACAAAGCTCATCGTTCTGAAAAGCGAGGTGTGCTCTGATTGGCCAGCTATCAGTGCATGTGATTGGCCGAATATCTCAAGCGTGTGACGGAAATGTTACGCCCCTTAACATACTGTGATCATGCCATCTCCCAGCAGGACGAGACTCAGTCCAGCTGCTCTGCTCGTGCACATCCCATCATCGGTTCTCTTTTAGCAGTTCAGTCAATGTACTGTTAGGAGTAACTGAATAACTCGGTATATTATTTCGCGTCAGAGGGAGTGTCAGGCACGTTTATAAACCCAATAACTTAAGTAATTTGTGGATTCAGTTCGATTTGGTGAACTGGTTCGACCGGTTCACTAAGAAGATCCGGTTAAATAGAACGATTCGTTCGCGATCCGGACATCACTAGACGAGACAAAACAATAAAACCATTATAAATGAGGCATTTGTTGCATCCAGTGGGGACATAATTACTGATTATAATGACTTTACTTATACTGTCTTTTTACGCGTTGAGTTGCGTATCGCGCTGCGTAAACATAAAACCATGTCTGCATTTGTGATCGGAGAAACGACAAACAAGCGCTAACTCTACACTGCTCAAAACTCGTGTTTGAATCATCATTGGCAAATTATTTAAATATAAAAAATGTACTTACAAGCCGTGAGTCAAAAGCGCCAGACTATCCTTGCAAAGTTGGAACTGCCCCACTTTATAGAACAGCATTTGTGCAACAAGACGCCGTAGGCCACTGGTTCAGGACACAGTCCTCATCAATCTCCATAAAATGCGCTGCACACATCTGAATATTTGGGTTGAACTGTTCTGGAACAATGTTGTAAATACAACTTAACCACTGATTTCTAGTCGTGTCCTCTTTTGGAAGGCCAAACAAAGTAGTTTCGCTTTCACAACGAAACACACAGCGACTCCACAGTGGCAGCGGCGGGCAACAACAATACTACAGCGAGAATAAAAGTTACGCCTTTTTTCTTTGCGTGAACATTTGGGCGGCGTTATGCAAATCTTCCCCCATCGTGACGTAGACATGTGGGGGCGCGTTTAAACGAGGCGTTTTAGGTAGGCGTGGTTGACTCTTGATTTTTATAAAGAATATCTCTTTGGATTTGAGACTTTAGACATTGCAACTTTACAGATCTTCTTTATGCAAGAGCTTGTAACACTCCAAAGAGAAAGGAAAAATTGAAAATAATTCGCTAATAGACCCGTTGAATAACATAAATTAGGGGGGTGCCAATATTAACAAAAAATGATATCCGATAATTTTCTGGATTTTATTTTTTTTGTCCCCAAAAAATTGTTGTTTTAAACGGATAATTAGACAATATTTTGCTGAGTGTTTATTGTGCTGGTATCTTAAGGACTACTGTGGACAGCTGACTCCTGAATTTTTTTATATTCTTCATATTTGGTATGGTCAATTCACAGCAGTGATAGAAATTAAATAGATTTTGACCTTTTATGAGCATTTTTACCTTTAAGCCTTTTTTTCTAAATGTGTGCATCATCTTTTCAGTCAAATTCTTAAATTGAGACTAAGCACAAGGAATCAGTATCCAACAAAAAGGTATCTTAAATCTTTAGCTACATTAGAAGTGGCATTTAGATGCATTTACACACTGTTTAATGCAGCTCTGAGGGACATGGAATACTTTTACATGCAGTTACAAATGCATAAATAATGTTTTGATATTTTAAACATAAAACATTGAAAACTGATGTTTGAAATTTATTTAAAAAATGAAAAGGTACCTTAAATGTGAAATTAAAACCACCAGTAGGTGGCAGCAAGTCACTTTTAATGAGTGAGTCATTGCGATTGAACCGAATCATTTAAACTGGTGATTCATTCAGGAACAAAACACGGTCGTGTTGCTCAGAGACGCAAAACAGTGCTGTGGCTGTGTTTGGAATTATTTTTGTTGGTGAAATGGAGCAAAAACAGGTTAATATGATGTCTAAAACGTAAGTCTCTAAATATTAACTTCTTGTTTATTGAACTGTTGTATAAAATATCACATTTGTAATCATGCTGACTTTTGGAGAAAAAAAACGTCACTCTTTGTGTGATATATCCCGTTTGGAACGCACCGTGATTCATGCAGTGAAAGAACGCACTCTAAATGCGCACGCGCACTAGTCTAACCTGCTAAGACTTCATCACCTAATGAATGTGTGCGCTCTGGAGCTGTGTTTTGTGTTTGGTTTTCGCGATATACTCGATAATATCAAATCGCACATCGTTAAAACAATTACAATATTATCGCAAACCATACAAAAAAGAAAAGAAAAAGAAAAATTACTGAATCTCTTGATCCAGTTCACAAAATCAGTCTGACTGATTCAATAAGTCATACTGATTAGGTTCTCCAATTCAACTCATTGACTCAAAGATCCAACTCAAAAGAAACCTTGAATTCACAAATTGGACATTGTTACTGCATGAGCTGTAGTGAAAGCATCTATGATGGATTTTAAGATGACTTTAAAGATTTCAAATAAAGTGCACGAGTCATATGTACTATTTTTGATACTTTTATGAATCATTTTGAATCTTTCCAACAGCACAATATTTCAAATGCCTCCAATTGTGAATCATTGCGATAAAGTCATTAGCTTTGGTACAACAGGGGTGAGTAAATGATGACAAAATTGACGTTTTTGCATGAAAATTGTTTTTTAATATAACTTTTAAACTTGTGGTTCATAGACTTGATTGACAGCAAGACTCTGACCTATTCTTTTGCCGTAAGAATGAACCAGTGCCCTACTGAGGGAATGTGTTAAAGCAAAGAATGAACTCTCTACCCAGGGAATCAACACGCTCTCCTTCACCTCCTTTAGTGCTGTCAAGCCCTTTCATTCGGTTTTTTCCCTTTCACACAAACACTTTTTTGGCCTTATCTCTCATTCAGCTCACACACACAAACATACACCTCTCTTTCTCTCTCTGAATGGGTCAGTGTGTGTGTGTTGGGACAGCAGTGTGACAGGCTTTGCTGCTGGCTGATTTAATGAACAGTGTTGAGATGCTGACATACTTTTGCTTTCACTAGAGTCTCGTGCACACACACACACACACACCTTGACCTCGATGACTGCCTCTGTACACGCCTGCAGCATGCTGAGATGATGAGCAAAGACCAGAAACTTCAGCTGTTCGGTCTCCAACATCAGCTTCATATAGTCCTTCACCGCTCCAGCCTGAGAGAGATGGAAAGAAAATTTCATATCGTGATCCAGCCAGGAAATGCAGTTTAGGAATTCGAACGTTCCAACATTTCAAAAATTCGAACGTTTTAACAGTTCTAACATTCTAATGGTACCAAATGAATTAAAAAGCGGAGAGTTTCGGATCGAACCTCTGAAAATTAGAAAAATTTAATTGGTTCTTAATGAATGATACATTTGATACAAATGGTCACAAACAACAATGTAGTATATACTTTTTCCCCCTTTTTTTATGTATCTATATCTCAATTTGGTCTTAGTAATTTATATTATTCTTATTATTTTTAATATAGGAAGATTTTTTTTTAATGGTTTGATCAAAGATTTTTCTCACCAAGACTGCATTTATTTAATAAAAATACAGCAATATTGTGAAATATCATTTATTCCGGCGCCGCAAAGCTGAACTTTCAGCAGCCATTACGCAAGTCTTCAGTGTCACATGATCCTTCAGAAATCATTCTAATATGCCGATTTGCTGCTCAAGAAACATTTCTTATTTTTATTAATGTTGAGAACAATTGTGCTGCTTCATATATTTGTGGAAACTGTGATACAATTTATTCATCGATAGATAAAAACGTTTCAAAGCCGATTTGAAATAGAAATTATTTGTAATATTATAAATGCATTACTTTTAATCCAATGTGTCATTGCAGAATACAAACATAAATACATAAAACATAAATAAATAACTGATCCCAAACTCTATATTTTATTTATATTATTATTACGTTCTTTATTTATTTTAAGAAAATAATCTTTTGGCCAGTAGTAAGTACGTCCTAGCAGTTATTCGTAAAAATCTAGTCTATAGATGTACTTATTTATAAAACACTGGCGTCTTTTACTATAGTGCTGTTGCTGGGTTTCATAACCACAATATGCCACGACTACACCTGCGATTTTACTACATTTAAAGGTGTTGTTTTGCCACTTTAATCCCAAATCTCCTTTTATCCTGTGAGACCAGCTTTTCCTTCTCCAAAAAAAAAAAAAACTCCTCAAAATCCCTAAACCGTGAGATGAACTCGTCAGCTAATGCCCGTTACGGTTAGAGTAGTTGTTAAATGAACAGTGTACGGAGTCATTTGCCGGAAGCCAGTCCTCTTTTCTTGAGTTTCAAAGCTGCACTTGGGTTTCTCATTACTGAAGAGTTTTGCCTTTTTAATATTGCCTAATTGGCACCCTGTGAAGGAGCGCAAAGGCTTTTTTTTGTACAACCTCGAGTGTACGTGTGTGAGCGGTGGCTCCGGTTCACTCATTTTCGCTTGGCAAAAACAGCGATTTCAAAAAGTGACACCATTCCTGACACCGCACATTTCTGCCCTGAGAGAGAGAGAGAGAGAGAGGATATCGTCTCAATGGCAAACAATAAATGAAAGAGAGGAGAGGACAGGAGCAGCGGGGACCAGAACACACAGGTTTGACAAATTAAAAACACACACACACACTGCTTTCACACACGGGCTGGTTTGAAACACACACACACTGGAAAGCTTCATTCAAGACACACGCTGTGCTCAGGAGGATGATATAAAGTGGTTGTAGCTTAAATCGTTTGAGAAGAAAGAACGTCCAAAACTGGAATGAAGTGTCTTGCTTTTTTTTTTTTTACGACAAACCTGTGCAAAGTCACTTTATTCTCCAAACTGTGACGTTAAAGTTCATGTGAGTGATGCGAAAATCTGCGAAAGTTACGGCGGGTCTCGTCTGGAGCTCATAAAAACACCTTGTTAAGTCCGAGATCTGCAGGGAAAAAAAAAAAAAAAAAACAAAAAAAAAAAAAAGGAGTCGGGCGCTCAAAAAGGTCAGCATTAAGGTCGGCGTGACGCTGGTCCGGCCCTCCCGGAGCTCGTTCCCATGGCAATGCCGCAGTGTTTGATGTGGAGAACAGAAGGGCCGGTTGCCATGGTGGTCGTTAGCTGCGGTTTCACGCTGTCCCTCATCGTTAGAGGAGGGAAACTCGCTGCAGATGGCCGTTATTCTGATGGCATTCAGAGAAAGAGCTGCAGTTGAAATGAGGGCTGGCTTACTTTTCTTTTACTCAGATGCTGTAAATAACGGATCAGAGGTGGGGGGTGGGGGGGGGCCTTGGTGCTGCAGTTCAGTAATGTTTGGAATTACAGAAGGGTTGAGGCATGGAGAGCGGAGTATTACGTTTGAAAGTGTTAGGATTATGATTTTTGCCTGATTGTAGAAAAAAAAAAAGAGAGAGACCCGAATTTTCACCCTAGCAACATGTTAAAAACCAACCCAGAATACCTTAGCAACATCCTGGCAATGATGGCATCAAATTACTTGAGATGATATAAAAGTAGTAGTTTTCAATGAACAACATAACCAAGTTTCAAATCAAAATAAATAAATATTCATATACCTAATAAAATTATTAAATTATATATATATACTATATTACATATATGATGTATAAATTAAACCAATTACATACACATTTGGACATTTTATTTTTACATTTTGAATTGATTAGATTATTTAAATTTGATTTTCTTTTTATTTAAACAATAATACAGTTATTGTTTCTGTTATTATATAACTGAAAAAAAGCAGACACTGAAGGTTGAAAAATTACAACCATGATGGATACTTTGAAATAAAAATAAGACAATTCTTTTTTCCCATTATGGCAATGTGCCAGGGGAGAAAGGGCTTGCTTATAATAATGTTTTGATGAAAAAAAAATCTTTCTGTCTGGTTCTAAACCAGTGTTATTCTAGTATCATATAGAGATTATCTTTATATAATTTGAATCAGTTTTTATTTTTGATTTCTATTTGGGTGTTTTTTGTATGTTTTTGTCATTTAGCAGTTTTTCCTTAAATATGTCTATATTGTTTTTATTTTTTGTTTTAGTTTTGTATACAGTAAGTTAAACATCTTTATTTCAGGTAGTTGCCAAGGCAAGATTTCTAATTTTAATTTAAAGTGTTTTATATTTATTTCAGTTGATGTTAATTTCAAGTAACTTTATTATTATTATTTTTTAAGTTTCAAACTATAATAACGTGTACTAAACACAGGCTAAATTATCTATATGTAAAAAAAAAAATTTTTTTTCACTTCGGGGGTTAAACTTTCTAAGATATGTTCATGACCGGTTTCATGAGATAAAAAAAAAAAAAGAAGCTAACTGATATGGTCGATTTATCCCCTTTTTCTAAATTTGCTTCGCTCTTAAACCAGTACACTGAAAAGAGTATTTTGAGACCAAAAGGAACACAAAACTCATAAACAACCCTGTAAAAAGAAAAGGAAATGCACAGAAATTCCTACAGCATCGAGATCTACAGCCATTTTAGACTATTAAGGCGACGTGAAATGAGAAATAAACATCTTGAGGATTTTGCACACACGTTTTACCTTGGCAACGGCGGTCTGCTTACACATGTGTGTGATGAGACTCATCACCTCCACAAAACTGATTCTCACTCTCAGAGCTCATCTGTTTCTCCCACCGCTCAAAACTAGCACTCGCTTCCTGTGAGAAAGAGAGAGAAAGTGAATCCATAAAGGGCAGCACAATTAATGATATCGTAAACTGTCCTACTTTCCCTGTGTTTGGCAAAAAGCAGCAAGAAAAACAGAAAATAAAGAAAGATGAAGTGTGAACGAGAGAAAGTGAGGGGTAGAGGGAGCGAGAGGAAGGAGACACAATTCCCTGAAGTTGCAGAACGACAACTTGGGTCATGTGGCCTGCCCAATTATAGCGCTACAGTGACAGCAGCAGTGGAAGATGGAAACACACCGTGCTGGCGCTATAAATCTCCTGCGTGCACACACACACACACACAACGAGTCCTGCTCTGCCCCTAAAACAAATGCAGATCCTCACCATCTCCCTTCATAGAACACTCCTGCACTACCCGAGAGGTGCTGCCAGGGTTTGGACATCAGACTGACAGGAAGTCAAGCAGTGAATGAAGGAAACGGAGCATGTGAAAGAGAGACAACCATTATTCAGCCCAGAGCTCTTTATATGCTTCACAATGTATAACATTACAGATAGATAGATAGACAGACAGAAGAGAGACAGACAGAAGATAGATAGATAGATAGATAGTTCAGAAAGGCAGACAAGACACGATCGACGATGGATATGTAGGAAAGACTAGTAGATATACAGATAGATAGATAGGACAGATACGATTGATATATTATATATATATATTATGATAATATTATATAGATATTATACAGTATATATTATATATAATATATATAATATATAATGGAGATCGAACCAGACAGACATGTAAGATGGGAAATACTATACAAAACCAGATTGGGGTGTCACGTGATGTGACGTGTGGCCAAGTGTGTCCCATACTCTGAATTTGTGCTCTGCATTTAACTCATTCAAGTGTGCACGCACACACACAGCAGTGAGTAGTGAACACACACACACATCGTGAACACACACTTGGAGCAGTGGGCAGCCATTTTTGCTATGGCACCCAGCTCAGGGAGCAGTTGGGGGTTCGGTACGTTTACACTAGTGCGTTTTTGTTTTAAAACGCATAACGTTTGCTACGGTCACGCCTGTCGTTTACACTACTCAGGCGTTTTCTTCCCTCGATAACTGAGACTTTCGAAAATGCTGCAGACCCAGTTTTAGTTTGAAAACTCTGGGGTTGCATTTCAGTGTAAACGGACCAAAACGGAGACTTTTGAAAACGATGGCGTGGCTGCCCACATTTGCTCTGCGTATCCTTGATGGCCGTATAAACATCAACATCATGCTCATTGTTGTACCTGCATGAACAGGTATGTGACATGCGGTGTTTCGGTGTTGTGTAGCGTGGACGCTGGAGATCGTTTCTGAAACGCAGTGAAAACGCCATTTAATGGCATTTTAAAACGAAAACGAACTAGTGTAAACAGGGCCACAGGCATAATATACCGGTATTGGCGATAATCGTTATATTTAAATAATGGAATATCGTTATAGTGTTATTTAGGGGTGTCGTAATATACTGGTATTGGCGATATTCGAAAATGAATAGTACACATACGATAACATGACGCATAATAATCCAGTGCCATTTTGGAGAGTTGAACTCTCACGTGCGATTTGTTTCGTTCATACTTTTTCATTCCCTCGCGCAGAAAATCCACAAGCAAGACTCATGGGAGTAATAAAACAAATGACTTTCCAGGAAATCCCTTATGTGGACGAAGGCATCCAGCTGTCGCTGTAGCTGAATAAAATGCAGCAAGAAATATTTAGTATGATGAATCATGATGAGAATCAGCACACGATTATAACAGTATATGGTTTGTCTGTTATTCAAGCCATCTCGAGTATTTTCATATGGATAATGTATATTTATTTTGCAATGCTAATCGACATGGCCTTTATAACTGAATAGAATACTATAAAGCAAGAATCAGTTCATAGAAGGAAGTTATTTCAAACGCTCGATCGACACTATAATGCAAGCTTGGAGTAAAAATATGTAGTTATTAGGGTTGGGCCGATAGACGATGCCATCGTCCATCACCGATGGCTGACAGACATCACGATGTTAAGCTGACATAGGGATTCGACATGTGCTTTTTCCCCCCTTGTTTTTAATAGCGTGATTTTGTTAATGAAAACTATGACGAAAACTGTTCCCATGACTTTACACGAAGACTAAGATGAGACGACAATAAGGTAAATAAAGATAACTGTGACTATATCAACATGCAATTTCGTTGACGATAAAAGACGAGACTAAAATGTATTTTAAAAAATAAAAACTATATAAAATCTTTTTATTTTCATAGGGAAAAAAATGAGACAAAATATTATTGCGGACTGCTGTACACGCCTCTACTACGCGAGTTTTCATGTGTGCGCAGTTCAAAATCCCCAAATCTGGCAACCATGCACACACGCACTCGTTCTTGATAGCGGAAGCGCCGACGATGATCTGAAAACACGGACAAACAAGTAAGCTGAAGTTTAATGATCTCCATGTGAGATGTTCAGCTTAAAATTAAAGTGTCCGTCAGCCTCTCTGTGTTCTGTCATGAGATCTCGACTACATAGTTTGCGATTGTGGTTGCTGAATAAATGCACTTACTCAACCACTGTTGTTTAAATTAATGAAACATTATTGCAATTTGGAAGTTCTAAGAATTTTTATGTTATAATTATGTTTTTGCAGTTTTCATAATGTAGACAGGGAGAGTGCATATCTAAGTCTTTGATATGAATTTATATATTAAATAGCCTGTAATAAACCATTAAACTATAGATGAGATAAAATGAACCATGTGTATGAGTCCACATTCTGATGGTTTGTGCTTATTGGTGAAAGTGCAGTTGCTGAAATGTAAAAATACATTTCTCAAATGACAACAATCATTGCGATTTTATAATTTTGAGCAAAAATAACTTTATCAGTTTAACCATTATACAGCATGGTGAAAATGTGACGAAATTTTTTTATTGACTAAAACTAAACTAAAATGCTCAGACATTTAGTCGACTAAAACTTGACTAAACAAAAACAAGACAAGGTTGACTAAATAAGATAACTAAAAAGTACATTTGACACAGGACTGAGACTATTCCAAAAGACAAAAGACTAAGACTAAATAAAAAATGGCTGACAAAATTAACGCTATTTTTACAGTATATTCTGACCTGTACTTTGTGCTGTATTGTATGAAAGGTGCAAATAAATATACAATTTTTTTTATTACACAAGACTTCCACTTAACTCATTTAGCTGTAGTTAATACAATTTGTTTCACATCTAGACGAAACAAAAACCAACCAAACGTCAACACACAGAATCATAAACACCTTTCCCAACCAAAATAACCAAACAACTCTTTTTCTAGTGTTTGTAAATATAAATATGTAAATTGGGCAGCGAGGGTCAGCTAGTGAACGAGTCGCGGGGTGTGTGTTTGCTCTGCCCAACTGTTCGTTAAAACACAGGTCGTTAATTTTAAAAGTGATCTGGCGAAATTTAGGTTATGGAAAGAACATAGAGAGCATGTGTGTGTGTGTGTGTGTGTGTGGGTGTGCTGACAGCAGATGATTTATGAGGTCCTACAGCAGATGAGCTGCTCTTTGTGTTTCTGAAATCTGACACACACACTCAAAACTTGCTGTACAAGCACTCCTGCCCACACACACTCATTACTTGGAGAGAGAGACAGCCAGACAAAATAATCGCAAGGAAAACGAGAGCCTGCAAGATACATAGAGGGGGAAAAAACGGCTTTATCTTCAGACAGACAGACTGAAGGCTTCTCACACATTGCTGCCCTGGTCCACAGAAAGTTCACTTGAAAATGAAATAACGGGAGGAACGAGCACCTCTGACATTTTTTCTTTTTCTTTTTAGACGACACAGCAATTATAAGCCGAGTCTCGCTAAACGTGACGGCTCGGAACAGAATGTGATGATTACTAACGTCCATTCCTTTCTGAATAACATGCTGGCAGCTCGCTCGGCTGCCAAAGGGGGGAAAAAGATGTGGAAATAAAAGAGAGTGATCAGAGACAAGTGAGATGAAATGATAATTTGTGTTAATCGGATACTATTGCCTAGCAACAGGCACGGGGCGGTTGTACTGGGGTAAATCACTATATTTAACTGCTTTTGTTCTGTTAGTTCAGAACAAGTGATGGGAAAAAAATTGTAAAGAGGAGAGAGAAATAGAAAATACAGAAAACTTACTTGGAGAGGATCATATCGATGCCATTTATAACAAGAAACTGCTAATTGTGTTTGTTTTTTGGTGTTTTTTTAATGTAACATTGCTGTTTTCTTTTTTTTTATTTAAAGGTTTTCCCTTCTAAGTATTAATTTAATTAAATGTAATTTAATTAATAGTAAAAATTAATTCAATAAAATTAAAATAATATTGATTTTTTAATGCAAGGCTTCGTATTTTTAGATTAAATTAATGTATTCATTGGAATTACTAGTAAAATTTATGTAGAAATAAAAAAAAAAATTTCAAGTATTTTTATTTAACTTTATTTTTCAATTTTATGGTGTTTTACAGTATTATTGATTTACTGAAATTAATGAATGAATGTAAAAAATCCACTTATAAATTATGTAAAAATACTTGTTTTTGTAACCATTATTGTTTTTTGATATAGAATTATTATTGATCAACAATGTAATAATTTGCTATAATAATAATAATACTAATAAATAATAAAGTAAAACACTGTGTTAGCATGGTACATTAAATGTATTATTTTTTTTAAACGGTACTTACCATGGTAACCATATGCTTATATTCTGAACTGTGAAGCTGCTCGGAAACGTTCACAGCATACCTTGGCAGCATCTTTGGGAAGGTCGAAGGGAATTCGTTGGCATATTTTGGGTGGTAGTTGAGTCAGCACCTGATTTTTGAGTCTACGAATCATAATCTCGCTCAGACGCTGGTGTAACTCGTCTAAATGAGACGCTCCGGGACAGTCCCATTGCCATCTGGCCCCGAAAAACCTGCACAAGAAAACAGACATTTCACTCATTCATAAAGCACACTTTTGCTGTATATCTTCCTCATTTCACCAAAATCCTCAGCTATTTCACCTATTATCATTGTAATGAGACCTTTTCTGTCTTAAATGTGTGTGTGCATGAGTGAGAGATTTAATTATGATTGTTTTACATTTACTGCCGCATATACGAATGATTGACAGGAATCTGTGTGCGCGCTTTCTAGTCTTTTCCTCTGTAGATTAATTTGTACTCTGAGACCCTTGTGTGAATCGCTGTCGTTTCATTTCTCGGCTGTAGACTTGATAAGAAGAACACAGGAACAAAACTCCTCTCAGATGTTCTGAACACCACTCATCTTCATGACACAACTCATATCTGAGCTTCACATTAATGCTGCCGCTACACACACACAAGCAAATTAGCTCTGCACCAAACCCTAGTCAGCTGTCTACCTACAAAGCATTCTAAGGGATTATAGACTTGTGTTACGAATGTAAAATGTATAATTAACAGAGTAAATAATCCCAGAATGCATTGCAATGAGCTTAGTGGGGGGAAAAAAGATGGCGGACAAGCATATTTAATGAAATACTGAAAAATATCAATGAAAATGCTTCAATATAATAAAAATGTTACTATTTCACACAATATTTGTGTGTGAATATCAGGAATTTTCGACATGGAAAATGGAAAACTGCAGACAAATTCATTCTGCTTGAAAGAGTTTTTTTTTTTCTCAACAATTCGAGAAATTCACTCTGCTTATAAGAATGTTTTTTGCGAACAATTTGTAAAGAAATTTACTCTGCTTATAAGAGTGTTTTACAAACATTTTATACAATTTAATTCTGCTCATAAGAATGGGTTTATGAACATTTTGCACAAATTTGCTCTACTTTGTAAGGTTTTGCGGAGAATTTCACTCTGCTTGTAAGAATGTTTTTTGTGAACAATTTGCTCCTAAGAATGGTTTTACGAACATTTTGCATAAATTTGATCTGCTCATGATAATGGTTTTGCAAACTATTTGCAGACATCTGCAGTGCTCCTAAGAATTGTTTTACGAACGTTTTTCACACATTCATTCCGCATGTCAGGATGCTGAGAAATTTGCTTTGCTCGTAAGAATGGTTTTACAAAAATATTTCTTTGTATTTCTCCCAGCATCTAAAATGACAACTTCCTCAAGTTGCCTGAGGAATAAATAACAGTAACAAAACAGTAACGCTAAATAAAGAATTTAGTGCAAAACAACTTGTCTTATTCTTCTAATTAAATAAATATAGCCATTTTTATTGTTAAACTTTTGTATGTACTTAAACTGCTTGCCATTGATGCTTTTTATTAAATTGACATTTGAATATTATATTGTACATTAATGGCTCGTTTCCACTGAGCGGTACGGTACAGTACAGTACGATTCGGTACGGGCAACCCTGGCTTGCGTTTCCACTGCCAATAGTACTTGATAGGCGTGGTGTAGGCTATGCCGGAAAGTAGCGATCGACAATGAACCGCGACAATAAGCACAACTCTGCCTCTTTTTGTTAAATGTCAGTTTTAATGAACAATAATATCCATTATAAAAGTATAAGTACAAAGTATAAGAGGCTTATATAAGAGGAAATAAAGACAAAAGCAAACAGTTCAGTCAAACATATGCTACAAATTCAGTGCTGTACTACGGTAAAGTTCAAAATAAATATATAAAGTTAAACATAACTTTGTGCTCAGCCAAAACAATATGACCAGGAATAAATAATAGAATCATGAGACCACGAATGCCTGTTAAATATAGCCTACCCAAAACCTACTAAATAGAGTATTAAAAAAAAAAAATATATATAGAATATAATATATTGTATATAATGTTTAACCACTACAGAGGCATCAGAGCCAGCGGCAAATATCAGAAGGACTAGCCGAGCTAAGGCTGCTCTATGCGGATACATGAGCACTGAGCACCCGGTGATCGCCTAGAGCTCCGAAATCGGCATAGCAAATTTTCAAATAGGCGCTATCTTTATAAATAAACCACAGATTTGAGTTTTAAGCAATTACATTTTCAAGAACAGAGAACAAAGAACGCATATTGAGAAACTGCTATTGTCTGTATGAAAATATAAAATTCTTAAATACGCGGTTATATTTCACTCATGGACAGCAGAGCGGAACGAGTGAAGGATGCTTTATCCCCTTGTATCACGCAAAAGTGACGATTCTAGTCAACCAATCAACGTTCTGCAGTGAGTTTAGCTCCACCCTTTTGGTACCCTTTGCTGTGGTAGGTACCCCAACGGAAAGGTACCAAAAAAAGTGGTACGGTACGGTTCGCTATTTTGGTACCATTCACAACTTCTGACAGTGGAAACGGACATAATTGCGTACCGTACTGTATTGTACCGAACCGTACCGCTCAGTGGAAACGAGCCATAAAGAAGGGTTTTTACTTGTAGTGGCCGTTGCAGTATCTTTTGGCGAAGTCGCTCCAGGTTCCAAATCTCTGTGGATACAAAGCATCGATTTGCATGAAGAGCTGAAAGAGAGATCAGAGCATCGATCAGTGTGACATCATAAATGTAATATACAGAAACTAACTTTACACTAGAAACTTCCAATGGCAACAAATAACTTTAAAAAGAGGGACACTTTTGTAGTTCTGACCTTGAGCCTATGAAATCACGAGTTTATTGAAAATCGGTCAGCAGATTTCTGTTCACTGCTGGTGAAAACAAATACTCTGCTGATTAAATCGGGTATTAAGTTCATAAAATGCAAATGTGCTTCCTCTAAGAGAAAGTCTAACAGTGCACTTTACGCACTCAGTTAGTATAAACTTAACAGCAGTTATCTTGATGAATTAAGAAAACTCTTGTGTCTTTCATAAGAAGTTCAGATAGATGTTTCAGAGGAATTAGAGAAGCAATAGAGGTCGAGACTCCCATAATACGCAGACAAGAGTCATCTTGAGAGGTCTTTATGTATGTAATGATGTACATTTTTGTAATGCTTTTGTCCGGTGAACGTTTTAAAGAAGGAAAATAGCAGCTCTCACAATGTGACAGTGCACAGAACGTGGCATCCCTCAAAATGAAGCCTTTAGTAGTTCCTGCATAATGTATTGGTCAATTAACTGGCCGGGTATCTCTGCTATAAAAACTAGTGGGAGTAAACACAATATTTAATAAAACGTGAATAAAACAGAGGCTGTGAGGAGTGGAAGTACAGTCTGTTCAATGAGCTTCATTCATAAAACACGAGCAGAATGAATTTCATATCTAACATTTGGAAAACCATTCATATTGAACTGAACGTAACACTTTACATAAAACGTGGTTTTTATGAACCATTTACTCAGAAATTCGGTCTGTTCTGTCCTTTTTTTTGGAACAGATTTCTTCTGCTCATTTGAATGGTTTTACAAATTATTTGTACATGGAATTCATTCTGTTCATAATGTTTGTTTTTTTTTGAGAATGATTTGCACAAACAATTAGCTTGTAATGGCTTTTTGTTAATGATTTACATATGAATTTGTGATGTTCATCATGGTTTGTGAATGATTTGCACAAAGATTGTTTTTTAGGAATGGTTTGTAAACAATTTGCAAAGAAATTTGCTCTGCTTGTAAGAATGGTTTATTTTCATATGGAATTCCTAATGTTCGTAATGGTTTTGTGAACTATTTGCATTCAGAATCAGAATCAAAAAGAGTTTTATTGCCAAATATGTTTGCACACACAGGGAATTAGTTCTGGTGATGGAAGCTTTCAGTACACAGAGACAACAACACACAGATAATAAAAAACAAGATATGTGAATAAAATACTCACACACACACACACACACACATATATATATATATATATACAGAAATGAACAAAAATTGTATGTACAGTTGTGGTATATAGATGGAATAGAATAGAATTTACGAGGAATGGAATAAGGGTAGTAACAGTAGGGAGAACATTTAACTGTTCATGAGGTAGATTGCCTGGGGAAGAACTTTTCTTGTGCCTGGCTGTCCTGGTGTTCGGTGCTCTGTAGCGCCGACCAGAAAGCAAAAGTTCAAAAAGGAGATGGCTTAGATGTGAGGGATCCAGAGTGATTTTCTGAGCCCTTTTCCTCACTCTGGATGTATACATTTCTTGAAGGGTGGGCAGGGGAGCACCTGTAATCCTTTCAGCAGTCGAACCGTTCTCTGTAGTCTTCTGATGTCAGATTTGGTAGCTGAGCTGAACCCGACAGTTATAGATGTGCAGAGGACGGATTCAATGATGGCCGAGTAGAACTGTGTGAGCAGCTCCTGTGGCAGGCTGAACTTCCTCAGCTGGCCTTTTTCACAGTGGAGTCAATGTGATTGTCCCACTTCAGGTCCTGAGAGATGGTGGTGACCAGGAACTTGAATTACTCCACTGCAGTCACAGTGCTGTCCAAGATGGTGAGTGGTGGGAGTGCAGGGGAGTTTCTCCTAAAGTCCACAATTATCTCCACTGTTTTGAGTATGTTGAGCTCCAGGTTATTGTGACTGCACCAGACAGCCAGCTGCTCAACCTCGCTTCTATATGCAGACTCATCATCATCCTGGATGAGGCCAATGACTGTAGTGTCGTCTGCAAACTTCAGAAGCTTGACAGAGATGTCTTTAGAGGTGCAGTCATTGGTGTAAAGGGAGAAGAGCAGTGGAGAGAGAACAAAACCCTGAGGAGCACCAGTGCTGATCATACGGGTGCTGGATGAGAATTTTCCCAACCTCACTAGCTGCTGCCTGTCTGTCAGAAAGCTGGTGATTCACTGACAGATGGACGTGGGCACGGAGAGGGGGTTAGTTGTCTGGAGGAGTGTGGGATGATGTATTGAGGCTGAACTGAAGTCACAAAAACAGGATCCTCACAGGAGTCCCTGGTTTGTCTAAATGTTGAAGGATATAATGCAGTCCCATGTTGACTGCGTCATCCACGGACCTGTTTGCTCGGTAGGCAAACTGCAGTGGTTCCAGTAAGGGTCCAGTGATGTCCTTCAAATAAGCCAACATCGTCGCTCAAACGAAATTCATGACCACAGGTATGTAGTCATCAGTCCTGTGATTTTGGGTTTCTTTGGGATGGGGATTATGGTGGAGCGTTTGAAGCAGGCAGGGACCTTGCACAGCTCCAGTGATCTGTTGAAGATCTTTGTGAAGATGGGGGCCAGTTGGTCAGCGTAGGTTTTCAGACAGGCTGGTGAGTCATCATCTGGGCCTGGTGCTTTCCTTTTCTTCTGTTTCCTGAAGACCTGACACACATCATCTTCACTGATCTGAAGTGCAGGAGGGGGAGAGGGGGGTTGCTGGAGGTGAGAATGGTTGTGTGGATAGGTGTTCAGGGCGGGTGTGGGGTGTTGTGAGACCGGGGAGGTTAAAAATCTTCGAAAACTCATTCAGGTCTTCAGTAAGTTGTAATTCACCTCAGTGCTGGGGGATGGCATCTTGTAGTTTGTGATGTCTTTCAGACCTTTCCTCAACCTCACGTTTGCTGAAAACTGGTTTCCCAACTTTTTAGAGTAGCTCCTCTTAGCCACTCTGATCTCCTTTGTCAGTGTATCCCGAATGTTCAGCAGTTCATCCCTAGTAAAACTTATTGTGTTTGAAAAACAACAGACAGGAAAAACTAACAAAAACATTAAAACAACTGAAGAGCTCCACAAACGAGGTGGCCATACCTCGGCCATCTTGGATCTCAATAAGTGCTCATAAGTGGTTTTGTGAACAATTTTCTGAGAAATTATTCATGAATTCGTTCTGCTTGTAGGAATGGTTTTTACGAACAATTTCAAAAGAAATTTGTTCTGCTCATTAGGATGGTTTTATGAACAGTTTGCAATTACATTCTCTTTGTGTGTAACTGATTTCATAAATGATTTACAAATGTAATTCATAATATTCAAAATGGTTTTGTGAATATTTGCACAAAGATTAGTTCTGTTCTTAAGAATGACTTGACTTTGAGAAGCGGAACTAGAAATCAGGAAATAAAACATTTTCAGTGAACGATTGACACTTGTGTACGCAACGTCACAACACATTGTTAAAGAGTCATTTTCATTTACTTCAAACTAAATATGGCATCCACCCTGACCAAAGTCTTCCAGAATTCACTGGCCATGTTTTTTGTTCACTGGAAATGTATAGAAATATTTGAACAATTGACACCCAGGTACACAGGAGTATATTGTTGTAAGTTTTAACTCCTTCAATTTAAGTTATAGTTCACCCAGATTTGATCCATACTATAGAAGTCAATGGGCCCTATTAACCCTTTGATTAGCAGCATTCTTCAAAATATCTTTTTTTTATGTTCAACAGAAGAAAGAAATTTATACAGGTTTGGAGCAACTTCTAATTTTCATTTCATTTTATTTTTTGGCTGAATTATCCCTTTAAATGTATCCACTCGGATTAAAATCTACTAGAATACAGCAGCCTGATTCTTGCATTTCTAAAACTGGCATTGCAGAGTCACAAATTGTGACATGAAAGTAAAGACCTAGACAATGTAAAAAAAGAAAAGAAAAAAAGGACTGTGCAAGAGTGAGCGAGAGACAGGAACAGAGTGAGACAGTGTGAGGACAAGGGTGTTTGTGGAAACTACAAATATTACTGGCACACCTCTGGACAGAGTAATAACAGCAGAGATGAGCGTTGTGCTTTTGAGACCTGTGAAAGAGCTCTCTCTCTCCCCTCCATCTCATTCAGAGCCGTGGCTCTAAAATCACTTAAAATCCCCACATTTCTTCTCACGTCACCCCTTGGCATTGATAGTCCGCCTCAACAGAGGTCAATGGGTTAAATGGGTTAAATAAACACCCCCGCCAGCGTAATATCGAGGCAAACAGAACAAGGTGGACAAAACCACATGAAATGAGATAAAATATCCGACACTGGTGTCAAATTACTAGGCTGCGTCGTATAAAAGGATCAACGTTGAAAATGATCTCTTGCTTGATTGATTAATTTAATTTTGCTGCGAGCGAGTCATTAGACCAGCGAGATAGTAACTGTGTGACAAATTTCAAGCTGTCACTTTACAAAAAAAATTAGAATGACTATAAATGTTTATTCCTAATGTAAACTAATGTGCCGCACAAGAACTCCATGTAGTAATCGGATAATTTTGTAGTGAGTACAATAGTAAAATAAATGATTTTAATAACTTAGTGGTAATATTGACAGGGGAAACTTATCGAAACTTTTAGCTTATTATATTATCGTACACGCAATTTTGGGTGACATGAGCGATGACTGGAGGATGGGAAATATGTCAGCTAATGACAAGATCTCCTCCTGGTTTAGCTCAAACAAAACCATGCTGCATATTACCAAATGGCTTAATAAATCAAAGCAAATGACAAACAGATTTGGAGGAAACCGTACCTCCTCTGGTCTGCCCAGCACCGGGGTGCCAGTTAGAAGGATGGCACGCTTGGCGTTCTGAATGATTGGCACCAATAATTTGCTACGAGCTGCGTTGCGAGATTTCAGGTAGTGGGATTCATCCACTAGGATGACACAGAATCGTTGTTTGTTCAGGGCCTCCAGCAGGGGGCGTGCATCCGTCGTGAGCAGCCCGTACCCAAGTATAGTCACTTTGCCAGTGCCAATGCTCCTACAAATCAACAACAAAACAACTTAAGAATTCAAATGTGCAACAAAATTCTTATTAGCTTTCTCAAATGTACCTTGTACTTTTTGTTCGAGTCATAATGCTAAAAAAACACCAAAATGGCTGCTGTCCACCACAAAAACAACATGTCTGCTGATGTAACCAAGGTGACGGTTGTGGAAAAATACAATATTAAAATAATAGTTTACCCAACAAAAATGAAAACTGTCACCATTTACTCGCCGCCAAACAGTTGCCGGTAGCCATTGACTTCTATATTATATTATGTATGTCTGTTGTCTTAAAAGACTTAACTACAGGCTTCATACACAATCTATACAAGCACAAAATAAGGTTTTCCACTAATTTACTAAACAATATTTAAAGATTTTATTTAACTTTACAAATTTTAACCTTGCAGCTTCCAGCTGTACTTGCGAATCACACTACAAATGTTATGCGTTGCAATTGGCATTACAGAATTAACTTTTTTATACTATAATATATACAACCACAACAGCTAAATTTTCAGATTAGAAATGTCACACAACATCTCCATGTTGACTGACGCTTGTGAAAATTGAGCTTTCTTCTAAAAACGAAGTTAGGTTAGGTTGGGCATATGGGCTTTTACATCAACAGCAAATGTCGAAAATAACTCTAATCAATTATATGGTTAGTTACAATTAGCATTTAGCATTACCTTTTTGTCTAAAACAAAAATAATTTTGGGTCACGACTTGCAAACTTACAAATCTGTCACAACAGAAACTGTGTACACTTAGATATATTTATAATAGTTTACATTATTAGTGTTTTCATTGGGCGTAAAAGCATTTAACGTTTTTTTTAGCCTCATAGTTTTCCGATACAGACTGTCTAAAGATGCCAGCCATACACTGAAAGAAAATGATGTTTGCTCCTGCTTTGCACTATATGAGCCATTAGAGTTAAAATATCATTCACCATGCTGACAGGCCTTCATCAAGCTCAGAGGGAGATGTTGCCATGGTAACGACTTTACAGGTCGACTCAACCCCGGGCCAGAATTCTCAGGGTAAACAGAGCAATTTGTGAGCCTCTTTTTAGAAGCATCAATAACAGGCAAAAAGACAACATGACCCTCTGACTACACAGGCTGTACAATCAATCCCAGCATCCTCTGTGGAAGGGCAGCTCTTGCAAGCTCTCTCCCAGTCCTAAGATAGAGCTGAAGTATTCTTTGTGCCAGATTTGTAGCCGTAAAAGATGAGCTAATTTAGGATTTGTTTAATATTTCTCCAGGGAGGTGATTTGATTTCATACGTCTGCCGTGTAATTTGTATTGTGGTATAATTTTGTAGTCACTGAACATGAGATTTTACTTCCGTTTTGTATTTCTACAGGCTGAAAATCTGCAAGAACGGATTTCATAACTTTCTAAAGCTACTCATAAAAGTGTGACACACAGGGGGGAAAAAATATTAATAAATCGAGAGATTTCTTCCTAACTTTTCTGGAGGCTTCTGCAAAGTCATACTCAGTCATAAATTTGATGAATCAATGTTGCCACTATGATTAAACTCACACAAAGAATCAATCTTTCTCGGTCACCAGTGCAGACGTCCTCTAGTACGGTCCACTGGATCCCAACGAACCGATGTCCCCCTTTTTTTCAGGGACTGCAAAACAAACTTAAACGATCGATTACCAAGATGCCCATTCGGTGTGTGTCTAAATGTAGCTACAATGTATACGTCACTAAACTTCCTCCTTTTAGGTTGTTTAGTGTGTTTGGATATAAATATGACTCTTGAAATAGCATGCAATGTTTTCCAGATGGTGCGCTCTCTCAAAATGTCTCTGTAAGGCATGTGTGTACTGGAAAAGCAATATGCAAATATTGTGACAATTACTTCTTTAAATAAATATGAATTATAAAAAAAAAATCACATAAAAAATATAGTAGATAATATACTAAAATAATAATAAAAAATAAAAAAACACAAATATATATTATATGCAATGTTTCAAGTGTGCTCTTTCAAAAAAAGCTTCCCTGCAAATTTTATTATATATTATTATTATATGAAGCAATATTCAAACATGTGGCCAGTACTTCTTTGAAAAAATCACATAATAATATATATACTAATGCATATAATAAGTAATATAAATATAAATAAAACAGTAATATTAATATATATATAATATTAAAATAAAACCTAGAATATAAAAAATACCTATATATGAAAATAATATTAATATTTTACATGCAGTTCCCCTAACAAAAAAATATATATAAAATATCTGCAAATATTCTGTAAATGTTTTAAAGATGGGTGCTCTTTTAAAAATGTCTCTAAAACGTATGCGTTTAAGCATTACGGATTTTAAGCAGATTTTTTTTTTATGGAAACAAAGATTATATTATGACATTACTTTAGAATTTTGTTATATAATAACTAGATACACACACAAACACACACCACAACACACACACAAACACACACCCACACATACAACCTCATATAAGGTGTAAATATCATTTTACGATGTTAACTCTAAGAATCCATTTCACTATGGAGAAAATCAATGCGATTTTTCACTTGTTCACTTCCTGAACACAAGTGATGTGCTCTATTGAACTTAAATTTGTCTTACATTGTATTGGTCTTGCTTTCCACCAATTTGATGTCTCTGGGGTCGAGTTCGGGAATCCACTTCTCCAGCTCTTCAATCCAAGGGTATTTCAGAGATGAAGGCACCACAATCAGCAGAGGCCATTCCTGTTTGAAGATATACGCCACCGAAATGGCCTGGATCTTCTTTCCCAAACCCATCTGATGGAGAAGATGGTGGTTAGACTCTCTAAAAAACCGAACTGAATTAGAATCAAGAAAATCGAAACGCTCTTACCTCATCTGCAATCATGCACCTGCAAAACAGAACTGAAAACTAATGAAGCACATCACACTTACAGTTTCAGAGTTCAATGACGATGACCCACCCAAACACCAGAATCAGTTGTCTCTAAATAATTACCCTCTGCATCACGTTTTTAATTTCTTCCCTAAACCGATGTCCAGAGAGGCGCGTATTGATCCAGGCAATATTGTGAAAGCTGGGCTTCCTAGCCAGTTGCACATTGCTCAATATAATTTCCCGCACACCTGAACTCAGCGGCCAATTTCTCGCTGGCAGCCAACGGCATGGAAAAACTCAATCCCGAAGCAGAGGTGTGTGGAGCTGCGGTGTACAGGGGGTTTATTTAAAATGCCCATTCATTTAAGACCCCAATAACCAACTAATACAGGCCGTGAATCAATCAAGCTGCTCCCCTAAATGAAGTTTACCCAGCATCCTGAGCTCAGCATGTTGTCGTTGAAGATATGGGCCACTTGAGTCCTAATCAATGCAGAAACAAAACGTTACAAAGATCCACATTGTACACTTTTGTAGTTTTACATTTTTAATTCTCGCTCCCTCCAGACGTCTACTTAGAATAACAGTCAACCAAAAAAATGACCATTTTACAACCCTTTGAGTTAAACAAGCTGTTTTTGTTCCTGTACTTCACGAGTCAATTTCAAAATGTTTTGAGTGAATTTAAATATTTGGAAACTATTTAATACAGTCAATATAATCATTAAATTAAGAAATCAAATATACAGATATTACACTAACGTTTTAAAATATGGAACGTTACGGTATGTAAAAAAAAAATTAGAAAACCAATATATAAATATAAAATACATGATTATTGATCATTTTAATAATATTAAGGTTTAGGAAAATAAAAAAAACAATATACCAAATTAAAATACATTTTAAAGTGTTTATCTTTTTTTAAAATGTTTTAAATAAGGATTTAGAATGTCATATAAAATTGTTTATTAAATAGTAGAAAGACATAAAAGACTTGTGTGTATTAAATATATATTTCATTTAAAGTTTTAATGTTGACATTTCTGAATAAAGCTTTTTTTGCCGTTTATTTTTGATGAATGATCCGAGTAGACTGGGGAGGCAGCTTTGGATTGTGATCATTACAGTACAGTACAGTATTACACATACTACATCAAACAACTTCAAAAGAAAAGAACACATAAAAAAGTGTTTTATGAACATCTTGTACACACTTTTCCTCTCATTCCTAACGTTTACTATATGACAAATCCACCGACATCTCAAGTTTCCTCGAATGCCACCTGAAGACAGATGCAAACAAATAGTAAAACAGCCTACAACGTTCGTTTATATCCTGGTGATAACGTTCCTCATTTTGGATAGTGAAATGTCACCCTGCTCCCCGAGTCGCCCGCATCCATTGTTCAAATGCTGGATCTACTCATTAGAGGGGAGATGTTTCCTCTTTTTCATCTTTCTTTCTTTTCTTTTTTTTAAGTAATGCCGAGAGACACTGATCTTCTGCGAATTCTTTCAGGGGAATAAATTTAATTGCTCATGTGTTGGCCGATGTTCAAGAATTTACTGGGAACAAATGAAGCAGATACATGCAGGGCCACAAAATGAAAGAGCTTTGCATCTTTTTTGTTTATTTGCTCTTTTGGGTTTATTATTAATGTGGATTCCAGCAACGACGTACGGGGCGGCCGTTATAAACGCACTCCCTTGTCACCGGCGCATTTAGCTAATGCTGATATGATATTTGCATACGGTGTACAAATACAGTGCTTTCCAAACAACAGTACATTCAACAGGAGGACAATGTATTGTAACAATTGTAAAAACAACAAATCCATCTTTATTTATACAAACTAAAAGTAATATGGTATTAGGTAATAATAATAATAAATGAATACATAGCCTCCATACACACACATATATTATATCTATATAGAATATAAGATTATATATATATAATATATATATATTTATATATATATATTAGGGGTGTAACGATACATGTATTTGTACCGAACTGTCACGGTACGGTTATCTCGGTTCGGTGCATGAGGCCTTACGACGAATACAGGTCTCACCCCCAATCCAGAAGGGGGAGCGCACAGCAATGCAATGCTGTTTGATAACCAGCCGCCAGCAGAAGAACAGCGAATGCAGTGAGTTGCGCACTTGAAAACAAAGCCCACTAGACAGTGACCATGTGCTGATTCCATGTGCTGATTCTAATTCTGAGTATACTTTAAAGGCTTGTGCACTCAACTGTTTGCGAAATGGAGCTTTGTGCTCGTTTATCCTACCTCTCTCATTCGGCACAAAATATTCCATAATATTTCCATATTTGAGATGTAACGTATCTGAATGCTAAACTATTACTTATTATGTAAATTGTAGGATTTGTACTTCGGTCTCGTTCCAACGGGACTCAGGCGGGCGCTTTATTTGTGTGCACTCACAATATCAAGAAAGCGTTGTGCTTTTGTAAAATAAAGAAACAAATAGGATGTCGCTTTCTGCCATTTGAGTTTTCTTTCTGTGAACAAATTAAGCCTGTCACAATAATGAACTGAATCTCGGCGTATATCGGTTACGTAACGTGTCGCACAGTTTTTTTCTCTTGTTTATCTGTAAACTAAATTAAATATATTTCAAGAATGTATTCCTTGTAGGTATATATGTACTGAAGTTATCTTATATAACTAAATGCAATAATATTAGTATTTAACATCTAGGTGGATTTTTGTCTGTTCAAAATAATGAAAAGAAACAGAGCATAGTATATTTGTTTTTTTCCCCCTGTGGTACCGATGTATATCGAACCGTGACCCCGAACCGGGTAGTACCAAACCGTGAGATCTGTGTTCCGTCCACCCCTAATATATCAGTATAATATAGAATATACTATGCCTATATATATATATATATTATATGCAGATATAAACCACAAAGCTCGTATATATAATCTATATGAAAATGTAATATAATTTACAATATTAATATAAAGTTAAAAATATTAGCCTATTTAAAATGAGTCGAATATTAAAGAGTTTAAGTAAAAAAATTATAGTAATAAAAGTGAAATAATAATTTTAATTTTAAATGTTTGTATTTGTTACAGCAAAAATATTAAATGACTATCTAGCTATCTACTAGAAATATAATCTAAAATGTTTAAATATAGACTGTTTAAGTCTAATTATAAGTATAAAAAAGACTAAACAAAAAAATTATTCACATTTATCGCTCTCTCTCTATATATATATAAAGATAAAACCTTATATTTACATAATGTATTATATTATATATAATTATAAACATATTAACATTTAGATTTTAATGATTATAACAATAATAAATATTACATCTCTTAACAAAATATCTAATATTTAAAATAATAAAATAAATATTAAGCAACATGCCCAATATGGTGACAATTTCCCTTTTTAAATAAATTAATATCTATATATATATATATATTATCAGAATACTGATATAAAGGCAAAAATAATAAAAATATATAGAATTGTATTAGGTTTATTATTATTACTAGTATTATTATATTTGTTATTTTGTAGAAATGAAGTCCATTAATCTATATATCATTTCTTTGTTTCAAAAATAATCAGAATACTAAAAACTTTCAGTTTATTGCCAGGTTTCAAAAAACCCCACTAAATAGCCCATCTACAATGTACCCATGGTATTTACCCTCACTGTACCATGGAAATGGCCCAAATACTTTTTATCAAGGTAATAAGGTATAAAATAAACTAATATAGCGATATTATATTTTTATCAGTATCAATAAAAGAATAAAGGGACCTCTTGAAATGTCTAGGAGCGACAGAGGCACAAATAAAGATAAAGAGGTGAGAGAAAGCTATGATGCCCTCTTCATCTTGTTTTCTCCTCCTTCACTGTGAAAGGATGATTAACAGCTTCTGTCCTGCCACTGGCTTTTTTCGTCTTCAAATTGTTGGAGCACTTGCTAGCACCATGTAATGAGCTCTCACACGCCTCTCAGGTGTGTGTGTGTGTGTGTGGCTGTTTCTCCACCCATTACTCACTGTTCTTTAAATAACGCCGCTTGCAACCGACGCACCACTGTGTCCTGAAGGAGGCCCCGTCTGATTTACCTGTCAACAACACCATCAACTTAATTCTAGTATGCAAGTTTCCTAAATCACAATAGTAAATAATAAATACATAAAATATCAAATAACAATGTATAAAGGAAATGTAGATAAAGTTGTATCAAATATATAGAAATTATTTATGTAAATTATATTAACAATACTTAAAAAGCCCCATGAAAGGGCTTGACAAGCAGTTACTTTGAGTTGAGTTACAACAGCTCTAAATTAGCATGTTACCAAATCCACAATGGTGTGAAAGTATATAAATAAAAAACCTATAAAAATATATAATATCTAATAAAGGATTATAAAGCCCATTAAAGCCAGCTTTCTTCAGAAAGTTGAATAAGAAAAACAATGACATTATTATTAAAATATATTTGTAATTAATATTAATCCATGATAATTTTCAAATAATTTATATAATTTATAATGATACAATATATAACATATAAATGTAAAAATAGCTAAAGGATATTAAAATCTAAAAAAACATTTGCACCCTCAGATTCCAGATTTAAATCGTGTATCTCGATCCAAAATATGGTCCTATTACAAAAACCACACATCAATGGAAAGCTTATTTATTCAGATAATTTTGAAAAATCGACACTTAACACTGGTTTTGTGGTCCAGGGTCACATACTGTATATATAATTATGCACATCCCTAATACCTTCTCAAGATATTTTAAAACTAATCTTCATAAACACCTGTCGTTTTTTTGCCCTTTGAGTCATGAGCCACCGATACTAGCGAAGACGACTTAATTTGCACTAATTCGCTTTGTTATTTCACTTTCGTTACAAGCGTAATATTGAATAATCTCTTAATCTTCCCCCATGCCTTCATTTGCACCTCTGATGCAATTATAAGCGGCTGTACAATATCCTTTCTTTGCAGCCTTTTATCTCAGATCAATAGCTATCGATCGTCTCGGCCACGGCGCTTGATACGGAGACAGATATACTTTAGCTTCTGTGTGTCACATGGTGGCTCGTGGTGTAGCCGTTTGATTGGTGGGTTAGAGTTCAGGGCTCATTAAACCTCAGTAATTGTGTCAGCAAGGCGTATGCTAATCCACCCTCGCGTAGCATTTCATTATCTGATATGATGAATTAGCATTTAGTCATAGTCCATATGTTGGTGCATTATGGCTTTATTAGCATCTTTAATGTGGCGTGAGGGTGTCGCGTGTTAGTGTGGCATCGATAAACATGGGTGTCTAGCTCTTGTGTGGCTCAGAGAACAAAATTAGCGTTATGCTAACTGGCTAGATGTTTTGAGGAAACGATCTTAAAATGACAAACAATAATATATATTGTAGCAGTTTAGATATAGTCTAGATGACTTATACTACTGCAGCAGTACTTTTTGAACTTTTATGAATACCTTAATGTTACCGCAATAAAACGGTGGTAAAACTTAGCATTAGCCACCACTGTAAACTGTAAAAAAAAGACACTGAATTTGTTTTTTTGTTTTTTTACATTTCTGAAGAAAAAGTTAGTCCTAAAATGGTTGCTAAGTGCTGCTTGTGATCAAAAGAGATCACCCCTAAGTTTTATTACTATTAGATTGTCAACAACGAACGGTGCTTTCACACCGAACGCGAAACGATTGTTCGCCTTCTGCTAATTCACACCTGCACGCCAGGTGGCGCCGACCAACAATGCATTTTTCCTCAGATATGTATCTCATAAATGGATTTAACATCGTCCGCTGCTCAATATGCAGCATTAAATTAAGATAAACAAGGTTCTTCACTAGAAACAAACTATCTATAATGCTTACACGAATAGGCTACATCTAAATATAATTGAAGTACAATAGCTCCAGATACACTTGAAAAGTAGGTAATATTAATGTATTGGCCTTACCCACTTTAAACCATCGAGTGCTTGTAATAAACTCCGATTGTGATCTATAGTTGATTTTGATTAATAAGCAGACACCTGCACTCTTTGTATGTTTAATAACGGTACACTGCTAATATTTGTAATAAAATCATATATTGCCTATATAAAAATACCATGAGCGGCATACAAACACATACAGAAAAATATACGTCATAATCTGTCTATTGCTTTTCAATTTCCTGTGATTAGAAAAAGGGTAATGCGCTCTGACTCATAACACTGGCGCACGTGGAAGAAAACGGACGGTGCTCTACTGTGATTACATAATTCAGTGGACAATTAATAGAAATTAATATCCACTCTCTTCTCTTATCCAGGATACTCTTCTTCTGTGTTGGTTTACACTGGTTTTCGAAACAGCGCCCACCATCTCACCCCTTGAGCAACAGCAGCTGCTCCGGTCACGTGATCCTAGCTCAAATCTTATTGGACGGCCCGTGATTTCGCTTTGCAAAACTGAAAAGATTTGTCGAACTGGTAAAAAAAAACATTCGCATTTTCGGTGCGCGAATGTTCGCGGTCTATGTGGAAGCATCCATAGAAATCTATTGTTTTATTCCAGCACGTCATCGCGTCCGATATTCGTTTAGTTTTTTCGCGCTCAGTGTGGAAAGGCCTTAAAATGAACAAAAAAGATCAAAGTATAATTGCTTAGAAAACCAATGATAAATAAGGGGAAAAAAGCTGTTTGAATGAGATCCCAAATGAATTGACTGTGATTTTACAGTAACAATAACCGACTAAGTTATTTTACAGGAAACTGTGGTTAACATAGTCATTTTTCGTAATCTATAGCCTTAGATCTAATACTTCAAGACGCAAGTAAGGTTTTATCAACACTGTAAAAAAATTCAGTAAAATTTACGGTAAAAAAAAAAACAGCTGTGGTTGCCGGAATTTTACCGTAAAACATACGGTAGCAACATTTTAGATTTTACAGTTTTAACTTACATTTACAGTTAAATACCGTAATTTCATTAACTGATATAATGTTAATATACCAACCTATTGAAGTACTGAAATCTGTTTAGCACCTTTGTAATACACTGATAACCACCAAATGCAGGTGGTGATGAGAAAGTAACATGATGAACCAAAGCCCACCACAAGCAGCTTTTAGATAATAACATATATAGCAGGTGCACAGTGTCATTCACACAAACACTAAACACCATCATGGTAACACACAAGAAACTGAAATAATGCAATAAACATCAATTTAACAACATTAGATGTAACACACAACCTTAATATATAAAAACTGATAAGGCAAAAAAATAAGAAGAAACGGAGTCTATAAATTTGAAATGTAATGCAAGGAATTCTGGAAATGTCAATTTACGGTTATTCACTGTAAAAAGTATTTTTTACTTCCAAAAACGGTATACTACCGTAAAATTAATGTCCAATACATGTAATGTCCAATACAGGTTTTCACCGTATATAGTAGGGAAATTTACGATTAACCATTTAACAGGTTTTTACGGTAGCATTTTTACAGTCTTTTACCGTTAAATTCACGGTCATTTACAGTGCGGATGGCGGTTGTTCACCTTTTGTGATTTCCACGATATGAAGCAAAACCGGTGGATATCTATCTTCTGATGGTAACAAGCGGGATGAAATTCACGCTATAAGTAGAACAGTGCAGCTTAAAAACACTGCTCATTGAGCAAGTATTGTGTCTCAGTGTGTGGTTTGGCTGTGCTGTAAAAAAAAAAAAAAAAGCAATTCTGCTTCAGGGGGATTATTGAATTGCAGAGAGAGAGAGAAGTGGGAGATAAAGAGAGAGAAAAAATGGAAATCGATGGTTTAGAAAACAGAGTGGTTGTATTCTATTACATGAGAGGCAGATCTACTCCAACCGCAAGGTAAAGATTCACACGATTAAACAAAACAGACTCTCCAAACACGTAAACAAACACAAACACCACTAAATGCTTCCTGCCATGGTTTGCTGAGGTATGTCATGTGGCCGTAACTGTACTCCACCGTGTACAACAAATCTGTATTGTTGCGACATCGAAGATGAAGACTGAAAGCAACCGGTTTTACTTGCATGTTTCTGAATGAAGCAAGGATTCCAATAATTGGTGTGGAGGAAGATAACGAGGTATGATCTGACATTAAACGTCGACATTAGTGGAGAATGAACAAATAAAATGCCAAAAAAATTGTGACAATTACGTCAACAATCATTTGACCGCCACAGCTCAATGAGTCAAGAGCACTTGTGCTAACCACTGTGACGACAAGGCATTTCAAATACTTTCCTTATGAATAGTAACACATCTCTTTCAGATTAACGACCTAAAAACAACATGGACAAATGGCTCGTTCACAATTTGTATGCAAACCAACTTGCAACTAATTTTACTTCCGAATTCAGGAAAGAAACATTATGTTCTGATAATTGGTGCGGAGGAAGATATCAATGTATGATCTGACGTTAAACTTCGCAATTAGTGAAAAACAAACGAACATAATGCTCAAAAAGAATGTTGGAACGTTTAGTCAACGTTAAATAAACTCTAGCAAATTTCCGCATTTCAATTGACTGATTTAGCATCGACACTGCTCTAAAACAGTCCGTGAATGAGATTTTAACTGTTAAGTCTATCAAGCCAATTCTGAATTCTGTTTGAACGAGATCCCAAATTAATTTACTAAGGTATTCTAGACTTTGCGTTTTTGAGAAGTTTTTTTAAAAAGACAGACAACATTAAAATGATCCCCATTCACACAGATCCATGAAGATGACTAAAAACGCTGTATTATGCACGCCAGGCCAGTAGGTGGCGATGTAATTTTTTTAAAGAAATGCTACACGAACTTGTTTATACACAGTTTGCACGCAAACCAACTTGCAACCGCTTTTATTTCTGAATGAAACGAGTATATTTCAATATTTGTTGTGGAGGAAGATGACGAGGTATGACATTAAATGTTGAAATTAGTGAAAAAATAATAAATAAAATGCACAATGTCATCATTAATTCAATGTTAAATAAACCCTAGCACATTTCCGCTGGTTAATTTACTGTTCTAGCATCGACGCTGATCTAAAACTGTCTACGTTAATGAGATTTTCTTTTAAGTCTGTCAAGCCTAATATGAAAAGTAAACAGTAACTAACCACCTTCCTTTCCAACGGCAAAAAACATTAAATGAAACGTGGCTAGTCATTGGAGATGACACACAGCCGTGTGGACGCCTGTCCTGGTTCATTAGACGGTAGGCGGAGAGTCTCTGTACGGATAAAGTAATTACAGTCGAGGATTGCTCGGGTTATTGGCTGGAGTAGAGATTACATATTTAATTAGAGAGCAATTATCTGGGGCCATAATCCGCATACTAACTGATTAGTGGGATCAAAGCGCTACACAAGGGGAAATTAATCGCTAAATTAGATTCAAGAACAAAAAATAAAGGACGAACCACGCGCACATTCGAATAAAAGTGATAGCTTCATAGGCTGATGCGGCGTTTTAGATGCGTGCCGGCTTGATGTAGTAACTTCTAAGCTGTTTTTGTTATCAAGAGTATCTAGATCCAACAGAGAACACATGACCCTGAACAGAGACATTGCATCCAAATGAATCTCTGTGCAAAGTGAAATTTAGATACAGTGAGTTTGTTTAGAATGGTATACTGTAGTGTTTGATTCTTTGACGAAAGTTCAAAAGTATCACGGATTTCACAAAAAATATTAAGCACAACTGTTTTTAAAATATTTGTAATAATGATAAATGTTTTTTGAGCATATTAGAATGATTTCTGAAGGATCACGTGACACTGAAGACTGAAGTAATGATGCTGAAAATTCAGCTTTGCATCACAGGAATAAATTGCATTTTAAAATGGAAAAGAGTTATTTTAAATTGGAAAAATATTTCACAGTATTACTATTAATATTTATTGTGTTTATTTAGATATTATTTTTTTGAACTGTAGTGAACAAACAAAATAGTATGCAGTGTGTACAACAATGCTTAGAATACTGTATCCCACAATGCAATGCACTAAACGTAATCATCCATTGACTTCCAGAAGCAACCTTTTATCTCCTTTTTTGACATTTTTATATAAAATTGCATTCAAAATAATTAGACAATTAAGAGATAAAAACTGAAAAATACATTTAACAGATATTAAACATGCAATATAATCAAGCAAAATCATGTGACAACATCTACCATTATATTCTAATGATCATTTTGTTATTGTGTCAAAATGCACAAAAAATAATAAAAATTGGTTATGCATATCGCTTAAAAAAAATTAGATCGGTCACATCTGTCAATCTTTCATATTCAATCTATCAATCTTTTATATTGTTCACAACTGAAAATAATACGTGAAACTGTATCGTTGCACAAAAATAAAAAGTAAAAACTATAACATGCAACATTGTTGTCACGTATCTTCACATATCTCCTGAATGTAAAAAAAAAAAAAAAGTATTTAATTTTGTGTAAAAACGTCTCACTGCAAACGGAAGGCCAAGTTGAGCATGTTGCATCATGCGATACTCGTTTACATGTTTTCAGGTCATCAAACAATCTAATATCGGATGAAGAGAATGAAAGTGAAGATGACAATATGCGTTAATTGAAGAGAGTTATCTAGCAGCAGCTGGCACTGTGCGAAACACTACCTGTCTAGTTAAAGAGGACATTAGTGTCGGCTCACTGAATACAGTCAGACTTGATTACAGTCAATAAAAGCTGGTTTATTCTGCAGCCAGATGCACCAGACCGCTTAAAGGAGAAAACCCTTAGTACTATTAATACCCTTACAATTATTAATACTAATACCCTTACAATTATTAGGGTTTGCTTAACCCTAAAACCCTGTTTGCTTAACAGGAAAACTGCTCAAACCGGGCACTGACCCTTGGCATTCGTGTCAAGAGGCCAGCAGCAAACACATTACACCAAATCCATCAGTGTGGAAAGTGTGAAAATGATTTCTAGAGCTGTTCGATCAATATTGCGTTCGATAAAAGCTGCATTATTTATGGCAGCATAAAGAAAACAAAACAGCTGCCTGTTTGTGGCAGCAAACCAGTGGTTAGAGAGTCGGACTCGTAACCCAAAGGTTGTGGGTTCGAGTCTCTGGTCCGGCAGGGATTGTAGGTGGGGGGAGTGAATGTACAGCGCTCTCTCCCACCTTCAATACCACGACTGAGGTGCCCTTGAGCAAGGCACCGAACCCCCAACTACTCTAAATAAATGGCTGCCCACTGCTCCGAGTGTGTTCACGGTGTGTGTGTGTGTGTGTGTGTGTGTGTTCACTGCTGTGTGTGTGCTCTTTGGATGGGTTAAATGCAGAGCACTAATTCCAAGTGTGGGTCTCCATACTTGGCCACATGTCACGTCACAAAAAATACACAAAAGTTTGTTAAAATACACAAGAAACCACAAACGTTTTGATTATAAAATGGCACAATATAATACTTATCAGCTTTGCTCATAAATATAATAAATATTTTAAAAATAGCAGTAATAATTTTTTTAAGCATGAAATTGTGTTCAGGTGTTTTCTAAAGCAGTTAGTTCAATAATGCATTATTTATGGCAGCTTAAAGAAAACAAAGTTTTTGTTTGTAAAAATACATGAAAACAGACGTTTTTGCTGGCGATAAGTGCCTAAGAATGGTCTAAAAATGGCAGTATAAATTTAAATAAATAAATAATACAATAAGCATCATTGATTTATTTTTTATCATTTTTTTGTGCCAAAAACAAAATTTATTATCAAAACCTATAACTTTGAGAAAAGAAAACTAAGTGCACTATTAAAATGTAAATAAAAATGAATATATGTAATTTTTATTTTGGTATAACGAGATATGTTATTATGAATTATTTTTTATTTTTTATAGTTCATGTAAGTTTGAGTAATTTTGTTGTGCGTTTTTGCCATTTGTATGAATTTTTGTTTATTTTTGATATGTATTTTTTATTTTGTTTGAAATTATTTTAGTACCAATGTGTAAACTTTTTAATGAATATATAAATAAATATATATTTAAATATTCTAAAATAATTTATAATATTTATATCTCGTATTTATAAATATCAATATTGTTAATAATATTGATAAAACATTTTAAATCGATTTTAAATATATAAGCAACAACATTTTTATGGCTTTTGTTTTAATTAGTTATTTTAGTACATCAGTTTAAACTAGAAGAAATGTTGGATTTTTTTTTCACTTAACATTCATTTGTCATAGTAACAAAGTTTTTTATTTATTTATTTATTTTTTATGAATTACAACAACGCTGTCAGTAATTGGCTATGGTTTTGTTCTCTCCCATAAATAAAGCTATTGAACCAAAAAAATCAGACATCTGTAACTACATCCATCCCATCATCCACTGTGATTCCTTTGGGATTCTGTAATATCCGTCCCGTTAAATGTCTGCCTAATTAAGTGAGTGACCCTGTCTGCACCAAACAGAAATGTGTGTGTCCTGTCATCGATCCGGGAACCTCAGCAGTGTCGACGAACTGACCCGTCTGACCCAGAACATTGACTGACAGAACTGCAGTAAATTAGATTCTCACCTGCTTAAACCAGGCACAGGTTAAGAGATAGATAGACACATGAATGGTGTTCAGTTTCTAGATACAAGATTCAATAACTAATTTATTAGAAACACACTAACTTTAGAAGTAAATATATCATGTGATACAAAAAGGTATATACATAAATGTAATATCAGTGAACTTAGTTCTTAGTTAAAATCCTGAATATTGAAACCAGGAATATTGCAGTTAACTAAAACTAAAACCGTAAAACAATTACTCTTACTTGAAATAAAATAAACTTTAAATGAAATAAAATATTTAAAAATCTACATTTTATTTCAGCTAGTCGCCAAAGCAACATTTGTCATTTTCATTTAAATATCAGTTCATTAAGATTTATAACAAAATAAGGAATGCCGCCTAAATTGACTGATATTATTGTGGTAATTGTAGGAATTACCTATTTTTTAACATGTTTTATTTTATTATTATTATTATTTATTTAGATTTCTTAATTATTTGATGCATGAAAAAATGGATGTTATATGTGTGCATTTGAGATCAGTCTTAACATTTCATTTATTTGTTATTTGTATAAAAAATATAGGAAAAAATAATCACAATAATTAAAAACAAAAGTTAAAAACAAAATGTATGTTCTGCTAATTTAATTAGCCTTAACATTTCATCTATTTGTTATTTGCAACAGTTTAAAATTTAGGGAAAAAAAGTTTAAAAACAAAATTTATATAAGTTCTGCTTATTTGACCAGCCTTTTAATTTTATTTATTTGTTATTTGTATCAAAAGTGTAAAATTTTGGGGGGGAAATGCAATTACAATTTTTAAACAAAAGTTTAAAAACAATATTTATGTTTTTATCTAAGTTCCACTCATTTTTAACATGTCACTTTCTTGTTTTGCCTCATTTGATGTATATTAATACCATATGGAATAAATATAAACAGAAAGAAAGAAAGAACAACAGAAAGCTTAAAGGGGTCATATGATGCGATTTAAATTTTTCCTTTCTTAAGGAAAGGTGTTACAAGCTCTTGGTGCATAAAAGAAGATCTGTAAAGTTGCAAAGACAAAGGCTTTTCAAATCCAAAGAGGAATTCTTTATAAAAGTTTAAGAGTCAGCCACACCTACCTAAAACAGATCGTTCTAACATGCCCCCACATATCTATGTCACTATGTGGGAAGATTTGCATAACGCCGCCCAAATGTTCACGCAAAGAAAGAAGGCGTAACTTTTATTCTCGCTGTAGTTTTGTTGTTTCCGCCGCCATGTTGTGGAGATGCTGTGTGCTTCGTTGTGAAAGTGAAATTACTTTGTTTGGTCTTCCAAAATAGGACGATATCCGTTCGTCATGCCTGGAGCTGATCCGTGCTGGTGATGAGGAACTAACATCAACTTCGCGCTGTGGATCGCGACGGCTTTCACTGTGGACGAAGCGGAGTCCAGCCCGGGGTCGTCACATGTGGTTTCCGCAGGCATCACAGTATGGTAAGGGGTGTAACATTTCCGTCACGCTTGAGGAATTCGGCCAATCACAACGCACTGGATAGCTGGCCAATCAGAGCATGCCTCGCTTTTCAGACCGATGAGCTTTGTAGAAATCGACGCGTTTCAGAAAGGCGGGGCACAGAGGAGAAACAATAATGTACAGTATGTGGAAAATAATGTGTTTTTTTAACCTTAAACCGCATAAACACATTTCATTACACCAAATAATGTTCTTTTTAGCAACATCATATGACCCCTTTAAATTAAACTGACCGTCAATCCCTTGATAGGGCAAAAAGGACGCCTTCTCTCTGGAAGGGCATCAGTTTTTCCCGTAGTTTCTGTGGAAGGAAACTGTTTAAGTGCATCCTTGCCATGGAGAGAAACCCCATCAGGACCAGATTTGACTTGACTTCTTATAGTTTTCATACTCTGTATACTAGAAATGCATTCAAAAAGATTAATAAGTAAATGAGATGCATTCAGGTTTGCAAAATATGCATGCATCATATTATAAAACTGCATTCACACTCACCAAGACACGATCATTGCCGAAGTCCTGCTACCCTCATTTGACATTTCGCGGCAATACGGTCAGTGGCGTCACAAACTACAAATCTGTAGTCTTAAAATGCGTGTTAGTTTTGTTTTGTGTTATTGACAATATATTGACGTATAAGAGATTTCACTGCATACTAATGGGGGGTTAAAACTGTCGCTTAATTAAGGGTGTTTGGCATGTTCAGATGTGTTTATTTTAAAAGTTACGGTGCCTCAGTATATCTCATATTATGAAACAGGCAAAAGTGTATTTTTAATCACATATAATAAGTTGTAAGAGTAAATGCCACTCACTGGGTTCCTTTCACCCTTGTCTGGATCTTAGAAATGTAAACAAAACCTAGAGCGGAGAAGAGTTAACAGAGGTGCACTTCCGGCACATGAGAACTGATCACCGATTGGTCAATCTAGTGTCACGTGACATGAAAACCGTTATCTTTGTCACAAAAATCCTTAAGGAAATGTTTATACTTTCAATAAATGCAACAAAGCAACCATTAAGGTACTATTATTAATGTTTTATTTACGAATTCATTATATAAATGTGTTTTTATTCATTTTCTTAACTTTTACATATATTATTTGCATATTTTCTATTTAAAATATAGAATTGTATAGATTTGAAGGTGTACAGTTCAAGCAATTTTAAGCTTTTTTTATTTTAACGTTGATTTAAAGCTTAATATTTTACTTAATGAAATACATTTTATGATCATGTTATATAAAAATAATAATATTGTATTTATTATTCGAAATGATTTTTAAGGATCTTTGAATTATTGCCTTTTAATTTACAACATCTCCATTCAAAATGGTTATAAATATATTGTTTTTAATCATTTGTGGGACAGATTTAGAAATACTCAGCTGAGTTACTGAGCCACGCTGCGCCCTCTGTCGGTATGATATTGGTACTTCACCGCATAATGTGTATTTTCCCTACCAGGTGTTTGAGTATTTTGTCTTCAATGCCGCTGACAGACCGACAGCTTTGACTTCAGCCTTTAGCAGCCATTAGACTCATTATTTCTCTTCATTCCTCCAAATACTTAGACGTCTATCTATCCTACAGGTAAGCCTACAACATATTAACATCCTTAACCCTTAAATATCACGATTTCTGGTGTATTCTTGTGAATTTGAGTGATCTGGAAAGGCTGTATGTATGTTTAAACTCATTTAGCTTTACCATGTGTGTTAGCGCACCACAGTGTTTGTCTTTTTTTAATGATTTTAATCCAAACACCAGCCTCAGATGACTGACAATGTGTCTTTTTAGTCTCAAAGAGTGTTTTATAAACAGTCTGTGTGTTTTGCTTTTCATATGTTTGAAGTAAATGTGATAAATGATCTTGCATACCAGGGCCAAGGAGAGATCAAACACATGAAGAGTAAATAAACATGCAGGTGTATAAATCACAGATATGGTCATGCTTTAATGTGATTTATTTGTTATTATTTCATCTAGCTGCAGTACTGATGTGTTTTTGTAGATTTAGGGTTGATCTTCGTAGGTTGACGGAGCTCCAGGCTTCATTCATAAGGGCCTGTGCAGGTGATTAAACCACCAGGAGATGTGTCAAGACAATAAGTGTGTTTTTGTTTTAAAACAAAACAAAAAAAATGTTATATTTACTTACTAACTTAATTAACTTGTTTATTTACACCCTTTTTGAGGTTTTGCTCCGGAATGTGAAATGTATCGGAAACAATATAGTTGTTTTTAAAACCCGATATTAGCTTTATATGGCAGATTTCAAACTTGGCAATTAATTAATTATATTTTGTCCATATATAAATGGCTACGTACTCCCTCAGGTATACAGACTGAAAAACGTTGACTTAGAAACCATTTTAACTCAGAAAATGCTAGTAAATTTCACAAGTAATTATAAAGAAATGGTATGTAAAACATTGAATTAAATCATAACCATACTTGTTTTTTAAACCTCTATCTACTTTTTTTTTTTTTCAGTTTTCAATGGCAGATTCCAAACTTGCCAATTATTAATCTTTTTTTTTTACGTTATAATGGTAATCGTTACATACTACTGAAAAATTGGCGTTTAACTCCGAAATAAAGTAACATATTGAATTAAACTTGACATTTTGAAGTCGAAAGACTGAAATAGTATTTTTATATAAAACATACTCAAATAATCAGTTTTATTTACAACTTTGATTTTTTTAATTGTATTTGAATGTTTTATGCAAACACTGCACTCATTATGTAACGATAAACATGCTACATTTGCATAAAAAAATTAGCATACTATGCATAATATAGCCTACATACTATAAACTGCAGGAACAGTCTGGTACAGTGGTATTTTAAATGAGTCCTAATTTCCAGATTGACTCTTCAATTTTTGAACACTTTTTCAAAAAAGTAAACTAAACAGTATAGATTTAAAATAGATATGAATAAAAAAATAGATATACTAATAAAATGATCCATATTGGTTGGAAATTTCTAGATCGTTGCAGGCCAGCTTCACATCTACCATTAAAATGTTTTGCGATTTATTTTAAAAAAAATTTCTTTGTTTCTACATTACTAAATTAATAATTGTAAATTTTTATAGTAAAATGTGTCTGATTTTAGGCTGCTTTTGATCGTCCACATTTCCTAAATTGCATTTTTTGGTGTCGTACTTGGCGAGATGCCTACCTTGACTGCAGTTTTAGGCATAACGTCTTGCGAGCTGCCTATCTAGACAGAGTTTTTTGGTGTCATACGTGGTGAGCATTTTTGACTGCATTTTGCCAAATCAAACAGAGTGAGCTGGTTTTTTGTCTGTTTTTTGTTTTTCCAGCTCGCTTAGGCATTTGGCTACCATGATAGTCTGACATAGGTTTATAGTAAAATGTGTTGGTGTGTTGGGCCTGCTTTCTTACGTCTACTTTTGCTCTGCTTTTTCCATCCTATTATATATTTGGCATGAAATTATTTAGGGTTGAAGTCACCAGCTTGCTTTTCATCATTCCAGATTCAGATTAATTAGTGACATTTGGTTCCCTTTTGTGTCCAAAAATCAAGGATCACGTCAAGTGGATTATCACAGATATTATATCATCAAAAGTTGCATTTGCAATCCAAGATCTTTACTATTCATATATTTATATATATATATATTCTAAATCGGTTTTGGTACGTGAACTTAATTTATTTTGTAAAGCGCTGACATGATGCATAGTCTCGCACTGAGGTTCTTTTTGACCTTGCGATGTTCAGCTGTTGTTATTTTATTTATATGTATTTTTAAACACTCATGCGGTGTATTGTTAGGCGTCCTGGTTTCCTGTGCAACCGACCTGTTTCTGTCATGCCGAATATTAATGTTCGTGCGCGAGAGGCGCTGCGGTAAGGAATGATCCACGAGCTTCTGTTCGTACAAGCTCATCTGCATCACCACAGGAGGATTCTCACCTGCGCGCCCCCATCCCCCTTTCACCTGAGTATCACTTCATTCTGCTGCACCGCATTCGTTATAGACAATGAGATGACTTTTATTTAATGACTTCTTGCCTAGTACGTGATTGTGCTCTCTGTTCAACCAATATTGCCATTTTCGTTTACAAAATTAAACTAGTAGTATGAAATGTATTTGAAATGGTGTCCAAAGAAGATCAATATGATTTTTTTTGCATTTCTGTATGTCATTGTGAATGTTACGTGTTCACCATATGTGCCCTTTTGACCCAGTACGCACAGTGAATCTAGAACATGACCTTCTAGTTTAAGAAGTACAACTAGTGCTGTGATATGCAGCTGAACTGATGTCCAAACTAGGTCAGAGGCATCTGGTTATGCTTTTGACAAAATATTTGTTATAGTCTTGATTGTTGCCTGTTCACCTTGTGCTCCCTGTTCACCCAATAGGTGCCATGAAAGTAGAGCAGGATCTTCGGTTTGATTTAATATTGTGATTGCTTACATTACCTTATATGTAGAGATCCTTAGAGTTTGGACAGGAAGTATTTATGTGGTAACTTTCTTTTTTAGAGAGGATTAAAGGGCATTTACACTTGACGCGTTTTTGTGTTTAAGCTAGTCATTGTCATGACACCTTTGCTGTGTGTCTCTAAAAAGCCATGAGAAACAATGCAACAGCCAAAGATGTCCATCTGACGCATACCTACATAGACAAGAAATTAAAAATAACCCACCTCGGGTGCTCAAGCACTTTTTTCTGTCCTGTACTTGAGTAGTCAATCTGAACAAAATGAGAAATGAGGGATAAATCATCCTATGCTTATGGCCAAAAATTGCTTCTAGTCTTGAATGTTACCTTTTCACCATGAGTGCCCTGTTCACCCATTAAAATTCTGTAAATTTAGAAACGGGCATTTGTGTTAAGGAGTGTGCAGTGATATGTAGTTGAATTGGTGTCCAAAAGAGCCCATAAGCACTTTGGTAAGTTTTTAGCAACATAAGTTATCATCTTGAACAATACCTTTTCACCCTGTGTGCCCTGTTCACCCAAAACATAATGTGAATTTAGAGCGACTTTTGAGTTAATGAAAGTATAGTGATATAAAGTTGAAGTGGTATCGAAAAAAGGTCATAGACACTTTGGTAAGTTTTTGGCAAATCATTTTGAATGTTACCTTTTCACCTTGCGTGCCCTGTTTACCCAAAAAGTGAGAATTCACAGCTGGACGTTTGTGTTAGTGAGTGTACAGGGATATACAGTTGAATTGGTTTTCAAATAAGGGGTCAGGATCACCTTGTTACGCTTTTGCCAAAATATATTGTACCCGTTTGCGCTGTGCACCTTGTTCCCCCAAAAAATAGATTGAATCTAAAAGCCAGACATTAGTGTGAAGGAATGAACAATAATATTCAATTGAACTGATGTCCAAAAGAGGTCAAAGTCTTGTTATGCTTTTGGATAAAAAATCTGTCATCATCTTGAATGTTACCTGTTCACCCTCTGCTCCCTGCTCACCCAATAAATACTGTGAATCTAGAGCAGGACCACTTTGTTTTTACAGCAAGATTTGTTATCGCCTTGAGAGCATCTCGCATCCAGATTTCCACAAAACCCTCTTCGGCTCATTTTTCTTGCATGCGTCCGGGTCTCGAAGTTGCCCAGAGGTGTCACCTGGACCAGAGAAATGACCGTTGTGATCGGTCACCTTTAAATGTCAACACATTTTCTCATTCTCTTCTTACATGGCTGGAAAATCCGGCGGACAGCAGACCTTCTTTCTTCCCTATGAATTAACGAGAATAATGACCGGTGTGGTGAATTATGGCGGTGTGGTATTTTGGGGCGCTACAGAATTATTGACCTGTTCTCTCTTTCGGTAATCAGTGTGGAGCTGGATGTTTCTCCCTAATGAGATAATATCTGATACAAATTACTACTGTGCTACCTCCTGCTGCCTCCGCTGCTTTAGTAATCCATATCTTTTTCATTTATTCTTGCTGTTTTGCATAGGTAATGTTTCTTGGTCAAGCTAGTCCTGAAGCACAACGTTAACTGTCCCCCGCCCCCCAACATGCTTATTAGAAGGCGCCTGCAAATTTCGCCCCTTATCCCGAGGCTATTCCCACCGTGCTTGCGGACACCATCGGGGGAAAGCAGAATAAACCCGGCTGTCACCATTGTCACTCCGCAGGAGAACGGATATTGGGATTTACAATTAGCCAGCAGTGACAGTCCTCCCCCCCACACATCTGGTCTTTTGTTATGCAAATGAGACGCATGTAATGCACCGTTTAGCTGGAATTTTTGCAGATTTTCTCTTTCACTGAAAGGAGCTGCTCGGTGAATGGGGAGTTTTACTTTAACTTGACTGGCTTTGTGCAAAACCTGTCAGTTTTTTTTTTTTGGGGGGGGGGTCGACTTTGTCCTTTCTGTACAGCAAAAACGGTGGTAGTTGTCAGCGCAGTCAGTCACAGTCACGTACAAAAAAAAGATGGGGGGGGGGGGGAAAAACGAGTGGTTTTGTTTAATGTGAGTTTGTATGGATATAAGGGTTTAGGTATGGAAGCGTGGTTGGCTTTATGCTACATAGACTGCAGTTTTGAGCATCGTGCCTACCTACCTTGATGACATTTTGGAAATCGAACATATTGGGCTTCCTACCTACACAGCATTTTGAGCATCACACAGGAAAGCTGACTACCTAGACACCTGTTTTTGGGAATCAAATCTTGTGAATCGCTACTTATACTGCATTTTTTAAGCGTCATACTTTGTAGGCTGTCTATCTAGACAGAATTTCTGGGCATCAAACCTAGTGAGCCACTAATAATAAATAGTGTTTCTTGGCATTGTACTTGGCTCCCTTTCTAGACAGAATTTTTGGGGATCAAAATGAGTGAGGTCCCTATCTAGACAGCATTTTACCTACTTACCGCCCTATCTTGAAGCATTTTTTGAGCATCAAACCCAGTGAGCTGCCTACATGAACAGCATTTCTGGACATACAACCTAGTGAGCCGCCTATCTAGACAGCGTTTCTGGCAATTTTACCTAGTTAGCCCACTAGAACACGTTGTTGAGCATCAAAACAAGTGATCTAGATAGCATTTTTGAGCATCAATCCTAGTGAACTGCTTACCTAAACAGTGTTTCTGGTCATTTTATCTGGCTAGCTTTCTATCTATAGACAATGTTTGAGCATGAAATATAGCTAGCTCCCCATCTAGACAGCATTTTGAGCATCAAACCTTGTGAGCTCCCTATTTAATGAATTGCCTATGGAGACGTAAATTTGGTCATCAGACAGCATTTTGTTAGTTTTGTCTGGAAATTGTTTGGTCTGAAAGCACGTTTGGTTTTCCATAGTTTTGTTCATATATTCAAATCCACTTTTCTGTCTGTCATTTGTTTTTTGCCTACATTTCGTCAGTAATGCGCAAACCGTTTTCCATGACCCACTTTTCCCAATGACCTCACCTGCCTGCGTCAGTCAGCAATGGTAAAGGCACTCGCTAGTTAAACCTGGGCGTCTATCTAACCTCCTTCCCATTAACTTAAGGTGTTTTTCATTCGCAGAAATCTGGAGATTTTTTTTAAGAGCACGAGGCACAAAGGGACGTCACTTAAAGCAGGGCGTGTGTGCGACTGCGGCACTGGATTCGATGGGTAACTTACTTGCAACCGAATAAGGTGGATTTGCAGTGTTGGCGTGCTCCTACCCTGGAAGGACTTGTCCCACCAGGTTGGCATTCACCAACAGTTGTGTGGGTGTGTTGGTGTGTGTGTGTGTGTGTGTGTGTGTGTGTGTGTGTGTGTCTCTTTGCCGTCTACCTCTCTCTCCGTTCCACAGGGGCCATCTGATTGGCTCGCGAGGGTGGAGCCCTGCTTAGCGCTGACATACTGCACCCAGCCCTCAGGGCGCTCTGATTGGCCAGGGGAGGGATGACATCACAAAGGCCAGCTGTTGATTTGGCGGAGAGTGTGTGTGTGCATGAGAGAGAGAGAGAGGAGAATCAGGAAGGATTGCGGCAGCGATGGCTTTGGGCATGTACGCGAACGCTCCGTGCTCAGACGGAGGAGAGCAGAGCTGCACTGAGCGCGCTCCGTTTGATGGCACTCAGGCTGCCATGGAAACTAATGATGTGAGCCGAGCAGCGGATCATGAACGCCAGGCAGGTGTGTGTGCGTGAAGTCTTGGACATTTTGATTTGTATGCTGACGTTTTTTCTTGCTTGTTTTAATTGTGGCGAATGTAAAAAATAAAAAAATCGTAAAGTAGTAAATACTTTAAATGAATAGTTTTTCAATGAACAAGGTCACTTTAGATTTTTTTTTTTTTACAATGAACAAGGGCACTTAAGAATTCAGAAATTTGCAACAATTGAGCTTTGTCTTTAAATATATGTATAGTCACAAATTATATGCAAAAGCGTAAATGATAAAAGAATCAAAATTAATTTTACTGCTAATTTATTCCATGCGACTAAATTTGCATGTCAGCATATTACACTCCGTGCCTGTTTGTGTGTGCGCACTTTGTAATGACATTCTCGTAATTGCTCTATTTTATAATTTTAAAAAGCGCCTGAGGCAGCTATCAGCAGAAAGCTGGGTGTAAGTTACAGCCGAAGGCAGCCCGGCTAATATCGTTAATGTGGCGAATCGTGTCAATGAACTAATGATGAGAGGAGAGGAGAAGAATAGCTCGACTGTGACAGCGGCCACACACTGAGAATACGGATTGTGGCAGGAGGGGGGGGGGGAAAGGAGGGAAAACCATTAGCGATGCTTTTATCCAGAAATATGGGCCATTTGCATGTTGGTCTAAAACAGGGGTGAAGTGAAATACATGTAGCCTGGAGCTCGGCGCGGTGTTGCGCTTCTTTTGTCAGGAGGGTAAGTGCTCGTTGCTTCCTGAAATATGGTGATTAATAATTGATAATGGGAAACTACAGATGGGCTTTATTGTCTTGGACAACATGCTTACAGCAGGATAATGAATGTTGCATACATTTTTGTGAAAAGGTTAAAAAGTTGTGGCCTTTGTCTTTTTTCGTTTACTTTTCATGTATTGTCTGTTTTTTGTCTTTTGTTTGTTTTAGGGGTTTGATTGAGATATAATAAAACGAAAGAAAGGAAAACAATAAAAGTAAAGCAATATTTGTTTGTGGACTGGTGTTTTCATTTTGTCTGCTGTCTGTGTGTCCGTCCCAGAATTGGATCTCAAAACCCAGTAAACTACCGTGACAGCATTTCTGGGCATTGCACCTATTGAGCTGTGTACATAGACTGCATTTTTGGGAGTCAAAAGCATGTTAAATGTTTGCCTAGACAGCATATGTGTGCATCATAGTTAGTGTGCTACCTTCTTAGACAGCATTTTTGGGCATTATACTGTTTGAGCTGCATAAGTAGCAGTTTTGGGCATCATTTTCATCTGCTTAATGCATAAATATAAATGTAAAAGCTTGTTATACGCCCACCGAGACAGCATTCATGGCCATCAAATCTAGTGAGCTGATTTCTTAGATGCATTATACATATTGAGCCGCCTACCTAGACTGCATTTCAGACATCAAAAGCTTATTAACTGATTGCCCAGACAGCAATCATCCTTTATACTTAGTGTGTTACCTTCCTAGACAGCATTTTTGGGCATTATACCTTGTGAACTGCCTTTCTAGATGCATTTAGGACATTATACAATTTGAGCTGCCTAAGTAGAAGTTTTGGGCATAATTTTTGTCTGCTTAATGCATACAGTAAATGTAAAATCTTGTTATACGCCTACCCAGACAGCGTTTTTGGCCATCATATGTAGCAAACTGATTTCCTAGATGCATTTTAGGGCATTAAACCTATTGGGCCGCCTACCTAGACTGCATTTTCATACATCAAAATCGTATTAAGTGTTTGCCTAGACAACAATTGTGTGCATCATATGTAGTGTGCTACCTTCCTAGACAGCATTTTTGGGCATTGTTGCAAACGAACTTCCTACCTACGCCGCATGTTTTGCCATCAAACCTAGTGAGAGTTATAGCCTACATAATCTAGTGAGCTGCCTACCTAGATGGCTTTGATGGGAATCGTACTTTGTGTGCTACCTTTCTAGACAGCAATTTTGGGCATCGTACCCATACTAAATAACATTTTGAGGTGTAAGACCCTGAAAGCTTAGCTGTCTTTATAGACAGCGTTGTCGACACCTCGACCTAGTGAGCAGCCTAACACAAGATTTTTGGGCATCATACCATGGAAATTATGTAAGGTTCCTATCTAAACAGCAGTATTGAGTATTTTACTTTGTTAGAAGAATATCTTGATTGTTTTTTTTTTGGGCTTTGTACCTACTGAGCTGCCTATCTAGAGAGCATTTATAGGCATTTTTGGGCACCTTTTGTCACTATACTTAGTCTAGATATCATACTACCAAGACATAATTTTTGGGCGTTACACGTTATTTGGGTGCTCATTTGAATAGAAATGCTCGGAAATGCAGTAGTTTTTGAGATGCAGCCAGAGTATTCGTGTGTTTCTGCAGTGGTTGATTTTCCCGTTTTTTTTATTTTTATTTTTTAATATCCTCCAGCGTCAAACTCGGACATCTGTACTGTATTGTTTGTGAAAATATACAGCCGTCGAGGTCTGCAGGGAATCTTTTCTCTCTAGTGATGCTTGGATGAACTTATTGAATATGGAGCGAAAACTGTTGTGCGAGCAGGAGGGGAGGGTAGTTGCGGTGGAGGGCGTATTTTGAAATGCAGATTCGGATTTTCACTTCACCTAGACATAAACTGATAAAAAGATATGGCAACATCGAGATTAGCCCGCAGCAAGAGAGATGCTCGGATATTTATGAATAGTGCTCGCGTATTTCCTGCCAGCTGTTGGTGTTTTTCGATCCGTGTGTGGGTGGAAAAGCGCTCTCATAAGTCATAATTGTCCTTGAGAGCGTCAGTTGATGTGCAATTGTGCCACCCATTCTTCCCGCGACCTGGAACGGCTCTTGAGCCCAAAGTAGATGAAGAGACGCATACTTCCTGCAGTGATGTGGGATAATGCCAGTGACCTGTGCGCAAATACTCATGGAAAAGTAATGGCACGGTCTTGGATCATTCTGATGGACCGTCTGGCTGTTTGGATGACAGCTTGTGTGTTTGTGTGCACGCGTGTGGTCGTACCCACCTGTTCTTGTCATTGCCACCACCTGTGTTACTGTCATATCGCGCGCGATGCTAATCCCTTGAATTTTGATCAGTGTGTGTGTGTGTGTGTGTGTGTGTGTGTGTGTGTGTGTGTGTGTGTCACTATGCGTCTCCTCTGATGGTTTTAGTAACATGAATCTCTAGCTGGACTCAGATTGGACAGTGTATTCGGCCCCAGTTGGCGTACTTTGCAGGATTACCGAGTCAGGTTAGGCCCGTTGACTCGAGATACAGAGTGGGTCGGAGCTTGGCAGGGGTTTTAGGATTGCTAGATTGGCGGTGGCAGGATGGGTGGGGTTGCTTTAGGGAGGGGGGAGGGTTGATGGGTCATTGATACCCAGGTGAACACTGGCCCATATGTTCAGTTCATTCGGACATAAGCTTGAATGATAGGAAGGTTATGAAACAACTTATGAATATTCATTATTTTCAAGTAATTTTAATGAATTAAATCAGTAGGACTGGTAATTTGGTCTTCTGCATTGATTTATCATTACCTGAATGTATTGAAAACATTAAAATAAAGGTAAATTAAAGTATAAAATTTAAATGAAAATTAGAGATGTTGCCAACTAATTGAAATGAATTGAAGCACTAACATGGCTAACTGGAAATTAAAATAAAATAAAATTTAATTTAATTAAACCAAAATACAAATATTAACATGATACAAATAGCAAAGGCACATAACAAAATTACTAAAAATTAAAGTAATCATTATTTTTTACATAATTTAACAGAACTAAATCGGTAGGATTAGTAATTTGGTCATCAGTTTTGAGTTGGGTTCAGGGTTGTTGTCATGATCTAAAACTATTAAAAACATTTTTGTTAATTGAAATGAATCTGAAATAAACTAAAGTATAAATATTAGATTAAAAGATTAAAGGGTTAGTTCACCCAAAAATGAAAATTCTGTCATTAATTAATCTCCCTCATGTCGTTTCAAACCCGTAAGACCTTCGTTCATCTTCGGAACACAAATTAAGATATTTTTGATGGAATCTGAGAGCTGTCTGACCCTGCATAGACAACTGAAATGTTCCCAAGTCCAGAAACGTAGCAAGGAGATCAGTAAAATAATCCATGTGACATCAGGGGTTCAACCATAATTTTACGAAGCAACGAGAATACTTTTTGTGCACAAAAGAAAAAAAAACAACGACTTCAACAATTCGGCTCCTCCACGTCACCTTAGCGCCATTTTGGAGAGTATCAGCTGGACGTAAATACAGTACGGTACGTTAGCAATACAGACAGCAGATACAAATTTCTGAAATTTGCTAATTAAAGTTATTGTACTCCAAAGGAAGGCTGAAGATGCAACATCAGCAAGACCCAATTAATATGCATGAGCTAAACCTAGTCATTCTGAATTGAGTCAGTTCTGTCAAAAAAACAGCTATTATTGTATTTCAATCGACACAAAATATTTATAAATTGAGGGTGGAGTCATATTATCGGCTTCGTATTCATGATAGCTCATTGAAATGCTTATAATGCGTCGAAGGTTCAGCGTTAAACATGACTTCCTCTCTGTGTATGTTCCTGTCTCTCTGCAGCACAGTCTGTTCTCCATATTCATGTCACCACCCTGACACTTTTTCAGAAGTGCTGCAGTTCTTTTGCTCCCGAAAGACCTTCCAGACTTTCCATCAAACGAGTTCAGTTCTCCCTTACGGACGCTACTGTATCCATGCGTCCCTGACCTCTTGACCTCGCCGTATTTGACCCCTGACCCTTGTCCTTGTGTGGGTGTGTGTGTGTGTGTGTGTGTGTGTGTGTGTGTGTGTGTGTGTGTGACAGGTGTCCGAGGGTGATGCGGAGCGTGTGTGTGAGCCGTGGTTTGGCGACCCGACCAGAGCGCTTTTGACGGGGGTCATGGGACTGCTGGTGCCCCCTGTCCGTCTCTCAGTCCGCCCCGCTGCCTCCAGAGGCCCCAGGGTCCTACGCTCCCTACGGTTCCAGCCCAGTCCTGAAAACAGCACAGCCGGTAAACACAATCTCTTTGGTACTGATGTCATTTTATAAATGCGAATATGTTTTGGTTTTATCGTGAAATAAGGAGGAATAGAAGGATAGAAGTTCCCAGTTCTCTTTTGCGAATCTAGATTTCAATAGTTACGTAACTTGCGTGACTCATCGTTACAAACTACATAAATGTATTCTCTTTTGCATATCTATATTTCAATAGTTACGTAACTTGTGTAACTAATCATTACAGACTACGTAAATGCATATTTAAAAAACATGAAAATACTGCTTAAAATATGTAAAGATTTCAGTAGTCACGTAACTTGTGTAACTTAGTTACAGACTACATAAATCATTCTCTTTTGTGTATCTAGATTTGAATAGTTACGTAACTTGCAAAGTTTACAGTTACAGACTAAACAAATGCATTCTCTTTTGCTTATCTCCCTTTCAATAGTTACATAACTCACATAACTTATAGTTACGGACTACATAAATTCATTCTCTTTTGCATTTCTACCTTTAAATAGTTATGTAACGCGTAACTTATAGTAACGGACTACGTAAATTCTTTCTCTTTTGCGTTTCTACCATTAAATAGTTATGTAACATGTAACTGGTATAGGTAGGAATATGGTAAAAATACTTTCTTTTTTGGTGACTACGTTTAAATAGTTACATAATTTGTATTTACAGACTACGTAAATTCATTCTTTTTTGCATATCTACCTAGTTACGTAACACGTAACAGTTACAGACTCTGTAAATGCATTTTTTTTTTTTCAATCAAAAAAGTAAAATGTGGCTTAAAAATATATCTTTTGCGTAACTAGATTTCAATAGTTACGTAACTTGCATAACTTTCTGTTACAGACTACTGAAATGCATTCTATTTTGCTTATCTAGATTTCAGTAGTAATGCAACTTGCTTAACTCATAGTTACAGACTATGTAAATGCATTTATTTTTTTTTTTCAACCAAATCATCTGGAAATGTTTCAGTAGTTATGTAACTAACAGTGATTTCTAGATGTCAAACTATAGTACTTTGTTTCCTGCATTATTATATATTTTTTTGGACTAGACTTAGCAATAGCTTTTCAAATGAATCTCAAAATGAATGTACAAAGAAGGTATGGCATGTGAATGTTAGTAATCAGTGACTAATCAATATCTATGAGCTGATATTTTGCCATATATTGCAAAATTATGAATCCTGTGGTGAAGCCTTCATAAATGCATCATAAATATTAAAGGGTTACTTCGACCCCAAAATAAAAAAATGTTGTCATTAATACTCTACCCCCATGTCGTTTCAGTGCCATGTGTGTTCAGAAAGGATTACTTCCAAAAATGGCGGCATACAGGCTGGCACGCGGAGGAGACAAATGGTTGAATAAAGTCGTTATTTTTGTTTTCTTTGCGTACAAAAAGTATTTTCGTCGCTTCATAAAATTCAGATTGAACCACTGATGGCAGATGGACTATTTTGACGATGTCTTTCATACTTTTCTGGGCCTTGACAGTGTAATTTACTTGGCTTTCAATAGGACAGTCACAAGCCTCCCGGTTTTCATCCAAAATAACTTAAATTGTGTTCCGAAGACGAACAAAGCTTTTACGGGTTTGGAACAACACGAGGGCAAGTAATTAACGACAATTTTTATTTTGGGGTGGAGTAACCCTTTATTGAGTTTGTGACTGCGCATTCGAGAAATGGTTATGACTCAATGTCAGCATGACATTATTGATACTCATTATTAATAATATACCTTTTTGATCTTCAAAGACATAGCCTTCGCTTATTTACCAAATTGAGTCCTACCAAAACTATCCAGAAAAAAATTGGTATGACATATTGAGCAAACTAAGTTTGCAACCTCATTTTTATTCACATCAAATTAAATATAGGTGCAAATTTACCTATGAAAAAAAATCACATTAGCCTGTAGGCTTAACTGATTGGCCGAGACTAAATAAAATAATTTTTTTTATAATTAGGCACTTAATCAGGTGGCTAATTAATGAATACTACTATGGGAAATAGATATTAATTAGGTTACATGACTGCACACTCCATGAAGGTTACAGAGCCGCTTCAGAAGTCATTAATAATCATGAGTTAAGCCTTGTAGAATTCGTCATTTCACCCAACCAGTTACATTTTTACAATTTTGCATCAATTCATAAATGCAGAACCAGTAATTTTGACATCGCAAGTTGAAATCAACGTCCTTAAGCTGTCAACTAAATCAGCAGTGTTTTTATCTCATAGGTGGTGATTTTCGGTCTTGCTTCTGAGGATAATGTCTGAATCTTCTCTGGACACCAGAAGTTGTGACGTTATGAAGGTTCTGGAGAGTGACGGGCCGCACGTGGCCGAACCGCCCGCGACCCTCAGCGACCCCCAACACGCGCCCCAGAACAACGGCACACATGCCCAGGAGTGTGTGACAGACCAAAGTTCCTCCCATCAAACTCAGGTAAACCTGGTGACAGCACCTCAAGTGGTGCATTTTGGGTAATGTAGTCTAAAGTCAGCAGGAAATGAGATTGTAGCCTCTCGCTAATGGGATGGTGGTATGCTGTTGCCATGGTTTCCATTATCCTAATGTCTCTGCTTAAAGATAGAGATAAGACAATGAGATGAGTAGAATCAGCAAATCGGATCCAAGCTGGCGTGTGATTGGCTAATGCCTGGAAAGAGAGGGAGGACAGTTAATCTGCACCTGAATCCTGCTGGTTTATCTGCAAACCCTCAGGGTGCATGAGCGTGCGCGCGTGTGTGTGTGTGTGACTTTGCCACCATCTGCTCTTGGTGCATTGAGAAAGGGCAGCGGCCAGGTGCATTGAAACACATGCTGATCTCAGCTCTATTCCTCACTCATTGTTCATTTCTCTCTCCTCTCCTGCACAATTAACTGCTTCACTGGTGCACATTTTTAATTACAGTTTTTAAATAAACTTTAATAGAATTTTGAAAAAATGTTTTAATTGGTTATATGTGTATATGTATATTATAATTATTATTATTATTTTTTTACTATTTCATACTTTATGACAAACAATGTGCATTTTCCTCCCTTTTTTTTTCCTTCTGATTACCAACAGCTCGTCCAATCAGCACAGACTATTAAACGGTCCAAGGTACGGTATGATCCCAGCATGAGTTGGTTTGCTTAATTTTTTTTTTTTTGGGAGCAGTTGGTTGTGTTTTGTTTGCCTGCACTCTGTGTGCCTTGCGAGAAAAAGAGAGAGAGTTCGGCAGTGCATTGTGGGAATAAAAGCCCCTGCTCGAGCCAGTAAAGAATAATAAATATGCTTTAGGGGGATGCTGCGTTTAGCACTTTTGCAGCATGTACCGAGATGCCGGGGGTTTGTAAGACCCGAGCGCCTTCTCCAGAGATTTTCCCACATACAGTGGCGAATTCTGCTCTGCTCTTGATGCCGTTTCATCGGTGCATTTTAAACAGACGAACTGTTTTTGTGATTCTGTTGAGTGTGTGTTGTTTTTAGTGGTTTAGACATTGCTTGCAAGAAATCATCTCTTGTGTTTATTATCATTTCTAATATTCTAATGATTCCCATATGAAAAACTGTCAAACTGCTGGTTTTTGGTTTGTTTTGTGTGTTCGTACTTTGAGATTTTCAGACTTTCAGGGCTGTCAGATCTTTATGTAAGCGTCCGTTTTAATAAACACGCTTCTAATTAATGATCTAATCGCAAACCCCTCCCTGAGCTCTGAAAAGTCTCCTGAGACGTTGCAAAATGGTGCTTGTGTATTTTTAGTTGCGTTGTTGGACGTTCTTTTGCGAATGAGTGCCAGACATTTTGGTAACCATGGTTACTCTCCTCCAGTCCAACGGCAAGTTAAAGTTAGTCCGCAGCTTGGCGGTGTGTGAGGGGCAAAAAACGCCGTCAGCCTCAGCTAGAGAATGCGCAGAACACCGGTAAACTGTGTGGGTGGGTTTCTGGTGTTGTAACAGACTAGCATTCTATTTACTTTTTAGCTTATGTGACTTAGTTTACTTGCTAATTCACAAACTGTTTAAAATAAAAATAGTACGTTTGTGGTTTTCTTAATGTTTTTGAAAGAAATCTCTCCAAGGCTGCATTCATTTGATTAAAAATACAGTAAAAACAGTAATATTGTGAAATATTATTACAAATCTAACTAACTTTTTTCTGTTTGAATATATTTTATATAAATGTATAGCAATAGTCATTTTTTTTTTAACCATTAGCGTTTATTTAATTTATTAAGTTAATATATAATACGATTTTACATTTAAATGATTTTACATGACATTTGTTAATTTATAATTGTATGTGAAATTTAACACCTTTTAATTAGTTTTATACTAAAAAATTAATTTTATTTTTAACTATATCCTTCTTTCAAAAAACATTAATAATAACTGTTTTAAAATTTATCAATTCATCCCTTTTGTCAGATTAAAAACAGGCTCTTCTTAGTGTTACAAAAAGATTTCTTTTTTACAACAAAATGAGTCTTTTTAACTTTGTTCGTCAAGGAAAAATGTACGATTTCCACAAAAAAAAAAAAAATTACCAATAATAATTGAGCAGCAAATACATTAGAATGATTTGTGATGGATCATGTGACACTGAAGACGGGAGGGAGTAATGATGCTGAAAATTCAGCTTTGCATCACAGAAATAAATTCTATTTTAAAACATATTCAAATAGAAAACATACTTTAAATTGTAAAAATATTTCACAATTATTACGGGCAGCATTGGTGAAACCTAAGGACTTCTTTCAAAAAAATAAAAATATGAATGATTCCAAACTTTTGACTACTAGTGTATGCAGTACATACTGTAAAACACGCGGTGTATGATCAAACCAATTAACCTTTGTCCTTGCAGTCCTCAATAATAACGCTGTCAAAACATCAGCGCTGCTCTTAGTTATAAAGACGCTTGCGTGTGTGTTTGGAATCGTTTGTGTGCGTATGTGCGTTTAATAGAGCTGTGCGTTTATTGAAGGTGCACGCGTGTCCCCAGCGCAGGATTGCATTCATCCATCATCTATACCAAATACAATTTTCCTGTCTCAGCTGCCGAGCGCAGTGGATTGCTATAATTGCCTGTTCTTATCCAAAGCCCATTTTTGTTCTATTTATTAGGTTAGTCTGCAGCTCAGAGCCGCTATTAGGAAGCCCAGAGTTCACCGCAGGCGGTCAACACCATCAGCTCTTTGTATATGAAGCTGCAACTTTATTTGTGCGTTTGGTTATTTCTTAGGGAGGTTATTATTGATGGTGATTTGCGAAAATAGGTGTTTCGTAAAAAGGGTTGTGCAATACAGTCGCGTATTGATATGTCACTATTCTTTTTTTTCCACAATGTTACATCAGTACTTTAGGTTTCAACACTGAATTGTAAAATATTTTTTATATATTTCAAATATTTGTGAAAATATATATGCACATTATGGAAATTCTCCTTACCTTGCTTTTTATTTTGTAAAGTATACTTATTACATTTATAATGAATTAGATATTGATATATATATATTTATATATATTATATATATAATAATTATATATATATATATACATACAGTACTACCATACCTACAACACAACACATATAATATATATTTTGGTGTGAGGTATATATATGTATGTGTGTGTGTGTGTGCATCTATATAGATCTATAATATATACACAACACACAACATACATATAGATATATTATTATTATATAGATATAGCACCATAATATCTATATATAATCTCTATATATTCTATATTATACGCGCACATACATAATTTTTTTATACTATTCATAAGATATATATTCATTCATTTATATTCATAATTTTTTATATTGTATATTATCGATTTGAAATAACATACTAAATCTATAAAAATTCGATAATGTTCAGATATTACACTAATATAATCATCTATATATTTATGTTTTTATGTTATATTTAAGTATGTATTTATATTTGTTCGAAAACACAAAGAAATTTTGTATAATATATAAAAATAATATAATATAGTACTAACTTGTATATATTTTATCATATCTGTATAATTGATTTATTACACTTAATAAATCTATAAAGAAATAACTATGTACACTTATATATTTTCATAATTTTTTTTAGATAACATGTATTTATTTATCTATATTTATTTGTCTTTTATAACACTTAAAATAAACAAAAAACTATGTCGATTATGTATATTCGACATATTTATGAATTTTCATAATTATGTTTTTCAAAAGCAAAGGTTGTTTTCTTTTTTTAAATCATAATTGGTGATGTAGCATTTGTGAAGAAAACAAAACACATTTCATGTGCGGGTCGTGCTGGTTATTGGTGACTTACATTGTAGTTTTCACAAATTTTTTTTTTATAAATATGTCAGTACTTGACTATGTCATATTTGAGAGTCCGACAACCGACAGTGTTGATTTCCTTTGAACAACCTTGCTTTTTAAAGACGTTTTAAAATAAAAATTAAACGATTGGTTTCTTTTCTTAATCGGAAGTCATGCAGTGCAAGAGCAGTGAGGAAGAAAAGGATTCAAGGTCTTTGTGGACGAACCGTCTGAAAGACGAAGAAACGTCCTTAATCAAGTGTACGTCCTTGAACGAGTGAACGAGACTTCCTCCCCGAGGAAAGAGGGTCTCTATTCATAGACCTTTCTCATCTCTCCGTACCTTTCCCTCCCTTCGCTCTTTCACAACCTTCTCATTCACGATCTGTCCATTCGTCTTCTCTCTCGCCGTCCCTCATGTAGCATGACATTTTTGTCCTCATTCAGGAGCTCCACAGTTAATTCAGGCTGGTCTTTCTTCTTTAGAGGAGTGAAGAGAAAGCCAGAGAATGACAAACAGTGGCTAATGAATTATAACAAGCATAAGAGCTTCCAGGAATGAAACCAGTCATCGTTCACTATGTGCAAAACTAAACTGATTTCAAACTTGAATGATTTGCCTCTCTTTTCCTGTACATTCAACATTAAGAATGAGCTTTAAATAGCCATAAACATAGTACATTTAATTTATATAATAATTTTTACTTTTTTTATGATGCTTTAGGTCATTTTAGGAGCTTAACAGTCCTGGTTCCCATTCACTTCCATTAATTGGAAAAGAGCAGCGGGAACATTCTTCTAAACGTCTCCTTTTCTGCTTTACAGACGTCAGTCAGTCAGAAGGTTTGGGATCAAAAAAGGGTCAATAAATGATGACAGAATTCTAATTTTTGGGTGAACTATCCCTTTAAAGGCTCACTGGTTTCCTTGGCTGGATCTTCTCGCTCTCTGTTTGAAATAAAGCCGAGTTTTCGCATCAGAGGGAAGGATCATGGCGGGATCGAGTCCAAAGCTCACAGAAGGGCAGACTGATCTCATAACCTCCACAATCCTTCGTGTTTCTCCTCTAGGGAGTTTGTAAATCCCATTCATGAAATATCAATTCTTGTGCAGTCGAAACGGCCAAATACCCTCAAAACCCGAAAGCCTCGCACCTGAATGGAATATATTTCCTATAATGCACTTACTGCTCATACTTTCACTATCCAAAGTAGTTTGTGACTGTTTGGGTGCCAATTTAATACACTTTACAATATGATTATGATGAGCATCATTTATGAAATATGAGCAAAATCAATTTGTGTAAATTGTTCACGAAGTGTGAATGATTATCCGTCAGTGGTTTTATTCTCAAAATTTTTTGGGAACTGGCCAAATATACATCATTTTTTCTTTTTATTTTTTTATTGTTCATTTCCATTTTTTTTTGCATTTGAACAATGGATTGATGTGAGTGATTTATTATTATTATACGGAATTTGTGACTTTTGACCAAATATCAGTTGATATATCAGTCTATCACTAATAAAAAACTAAAACAATTTATTAGTATTACCGTTGTAATTTGTATTATTATTATTATTATTATTATTATTATGTGCTTAGCTAAAATATCAGTTAGTTTGGCCTATCACTAATCTAAAGCTAAAACGATTCATTTAATTATTAATTTGATTTATTAATGTCTAATATATTGGTCTATTACTAATGTCTTTAAAAAAGTTGATTAAGGAAGTGAACTGAACTGATTTTAATTTTTTTTTTATGTCCAGTACTTTGATCAATTACAAATCTAAAATTCAAACTATGATTGTTTTTTTTTCTTCTTGATGTTTTTGCAGAGCATTATGGAACATTTAGTAATTTAGCTTTAATAGTTTTTAGTTGATAGTTTGGGGTTTATATTGAACTTCTTTTCTTTATTGGTGATTGTTATGTGAGAAAAGGCAAGTCTTTATTACTTGAGATGATTACAAAGTCTCCTGCTAATTCTCTTCACAAAGTATTTTAATCAAACTCTGATTAGATGCAGCTAAGGGAAAGAGATCATAATTAGCTTTAAATTACCTTTCTCACTTCATAATGACAAAAAAGAGCTATTGTTTGTCTTTTAATCATCAAAAAAAGTGTTGTTTTTTTTTGAGACGGGAAATGTATAAATGTTCTTAATGCTTTCTGAATGTTTTTCAAATATATCTTGTTTTAATGGAAACCCTCATTGCACTTTTCTAATATTTGTTTGTTCGTTTTTAACAGGAAAAGATTCATATCGAGCTCAGTCAGTCTTTCGAAAAAGACGAAACGTCCATCAAAAATGAGGACAGTGAGAAAATCTCAGAAAAGCCAGAGAAAAACAGGACATGTCCCACGCAGGACATGTGTATATGAGGTGATATAGTGTGTGTGTGTGTGTGTGTGTGTGTAGTTGTGTGTGTGGGTATTTGTTTTTTTGGCAGAGGAGGTGTTTTCTCACAGGCCAGATGGATGCAACAGAATGTGTGTGATGAATCTCTCTCCATCTCTCTCTCTCAGATCCCAGTCAGGACTACACCGACTCCACAGGAGTAAACCTCCCACGACGTTTCTGGTTCAACAAACTGAAGAAACAACCCCGGTGTGTGGAAAATACCCCAGACGTCTCGTATTTCCACAAATTTCACACGAGCACCACTGCTACTTCCTGTCGCTTCATTGAGCTCCTTCCCAAAATCCCATTTAAAATGTATACTTGGGGTTACTATAAATAGGGGAACTATAAAATTTAATTTTTTTCCATAAAGGTTTTTGGACATTTTATATTTTACATATTACAATTTTTATATATTGAATACATAATGGTTTCTTAAAAAACTTAATATTTTAATAAAAGTATAAGAGAAGGTCTGTTTCAACATGTCTTGCAGCTCTTATCAGTTTGGTAATTGGATGGCTGCGGCGGCTGGTTTTTAGGCAAACATTTGCATATTCGAGCACTTGTGCGTGGGATTTCATCAGGGTTGATGAGCTGTGATAAACGCCTAATGACGTGTTTTACAGAGGACAGAATGATGGCTGCTGAAACTGAAGCAAGATATATTTGGACTTCATTAGCAAACATCGAGTTAAGTTGAGCAAAACACCTGAAAAACAGTTTAAATTGACAATTTATTTGGATGTATTATAAACATATGTATGTATGTATGTATAATATCTATATATATATATATTATATATATAATATATATATATATATCTATGTGGTGTGGTGTGTGTGTGTGTGTTTGGAAAGATATATTGGAAAAGTAAGTTCATGTCAATTTTTTTACATATATAATATAATATATATATATATTTATTATATAATATTATATATACTATACAGACAGACTATGCATTGTGTGTGTAATGAATATAATAGTAATATGCAAGGTTCATATACATAGCATTATATTTATATATTTATTATTATTTTTTTTCATGCTTGTAGTTTGAGATTTGATCTATCAGCAGCCCAGGGCTGATTATTAAAAATGAAACTTCCTATTTAAGTATTTCACCCCTTTTGGATTTTCATTAAATATGGTTCATGGAAAAATATTATTGAAGTCAAGGTAGAGACATTTTATGTAAAAATATTAATAATTTTAAATTTTAGCAATTAAATAATATTTATATATCAATAAATCACCGTTTACACTTTTTATATATTGGGACATTATGATACAAAAATATAAAATTGTTTATTTTATGCATAATATTATAATTAATCATATTTATGTATTAATTTTTTACAGAGGTAAATTTAATTTTTATTTATTTAACGGTATGAGCATGTTATGTTATTTATAACAATTTATATTTGGTTAAAAAAAAAACTTCTTTTTTTGTTTTGTCTTTGTGTAATTTTTCATGCATATCAGTTTGGCTTGTTTATAAGCAGGCTGGTTATAAAAAAAAAAAAAAAAATTTATGTAAAAATATGAATTTAATTGAGTGATTTAATTTATTTTGTCTTATAGTCAGCGTTGTTAAAATTTTCTCTTTACACACTGCTTTTTAGATATTGGGCAATTATGAACAGTGTTATTAATACAGCTTTATAATATATACCATTGTATTTATTATAATTATCATCTTTAAATAAGCTTATGTAGGTAACTTTTTTTTATTTTATTTTTTTGGTCGCAGAAGTCAGAAGCGGAAGTTCCCCCCGATGACATCATACCACAGGATGCTCCTTCACAGGGTGGCGGCGTATTTTGGGCTGGACCATAATGTCGATCAGACCGGGAAATCAGTCATTATCAACAAAACCAGCAATACTAGAATGTACGTGTGGATTTCAACTATCCTCATTTGTAAGAAGTGTGATTTTTTTAAATTTTTTATTTTATTTTATGTAAGCACTTCTTTCCCTTACAGACCAGATCAGAAGTTTTCTGAACACATTAAAGATGATAAAACAGATGATTTCCAAAAGAGGTACATCTTAAAGAGAGATAACTCCAGCCTGGACCAGGATGATGGCAGGGTGAGAAATAATTACTTATCTTAAATAAGCTAAAAAAATATAGTACTTACAAATTCTCCTTGAAATAATCCAACGACCATCAAATAAATATAATATGTATAATAAATGGTGCAATACAGCAGTCAGGAAGACAAAGTGTGTGTTTGTGTGTGTGTGTGTGTGTTTGTGTGTGTGTGTGTGTGTGTGTGTGTGTGTGTTTAGATGGGCAGCTTCTTAAGGGTCCGGACGAAGGAGTAAGTCTATAGAGGAGCGAGAGGAGGAGTACCAGCGTGCCAGAGACAGGATCTTCGCCCAAGACGTGCGTCTCCTTACCAAGATACAACACATCTTACAATGAACTATTATTTAATAATGCATTTTATATGGTGTCTGTTATACTAGACTAAGATAACTAATAAGAATATTTGTTGTAAATCATGTATTATTAAATAATGTAGAATGTTTATTATTAAAAAAATGCAATGTTTAAAGTTTATCATTCAAGTAGTGTACGCAATAAGTAATAAAGTATGTTATTGAATTTTTTTCCACGTTTTTCATCGTAAAAAAAAAAATGGTGTAGTTCATTACAATTTTTTTTTGTTTGCAGTTTAGAAAAAAAATGGAAAGATGTAATCTATTGTTTAAAAAGTACCAGGTTGTGTTTACGATATTTTTTGTTAAATGTATGTTTATTAAAATGTAATAAATATAAAATAGAATGCTATTAGTAGAATAAACCACAACTTATAATATATATATTATATAAAATTGTTAAAGAATCACTTAAATATATATATATATATATAATATATCTATATAGTATATATATATATGTGTTTTTATTATGTGTAATCGTTAATTGAGCGTAATTAATAAATGGTTTAGGTATTACAATTAGCTTACAATATTAGCAGAAAATTTCATGTTATGTTTCAAAAGTAGCACACAGATAGATAGATCAATAGATACTTTTTTTAAATCTGTATTTCCACTTTTTTTTTTTTGTTTGGTATTTATTTTTTAAAAATGTGTTTCTAATTTTTTGTATGCAGGGATGAAGACATTTCCAGTTTGATAAAAGGTAAAAAAAAAAACAAAAACAAAAAGACATGGCAGTGTAGAAATTATTTTATGTGAGAGTTCTTTTTGGCTTTCTGTTTGTCTGTTTGTCTTATGTTTTTTTTTTATATCTCTATATAATGATCATAATGTTTAAATTCCCTCTAGAATCCAAGAGGACGTGACTTTCATTAACACTCAGCAAAGACGACAGATATTCAGGTAGATTTTAGTGTGCTTGGTTTATTAGCTTAATTGCGTGCCGTTTATGAGACAGAGATTTGCACTTTCGAGTAAACTTTTTAGCCCTGCTTGTTTAAATTCTTGTCCCCCCCCCAGATTGAGAGACGGGCACTCGGGAAACAGTCGTCAGAGCAGCTCTGAGAACGAGCTGAAGTATTCGGACCCTCGGCCCTGGAGCAGCACAGATTCAGACAGCTCCCACAGGAACCTGAAGCCCGCCATGACCAAAGCCAGCAGCTTCAGCGGCATCAGCCTGCTGATCCGAGGAGACAGTACAGCCAGCAGCAAGAGCACCGGGAAACTGTCTAAAACCAGTAAATAACCCTCCCTCCTTCACCAGGTCACTTTGCAGAGATGCACGATATAGAGATTTTGACAGGCACCAACAATGGCTGTTTTTTGTATTATATATCTATCCTGTTTTTTGCGTCGTCATGAAATCAAAATGAAGCCAGTTCACTTCCTTAATCATTCTTCAAGTTATTCCAAAATCTTCATAATCTTTCATCAAAATATAACAATTGTTCCTTCCTCTGAAACGACTTTCCATTTCTGCTGACATCATCAAGGCCATATTTTTAAGCCCCTCCCCTTCGACTTTCTGTCAGATTGAAATGTTGAGGTTTTTTATGTACAAAATTAATTTCAGCAAATTTGAATTAAATTAAATAACATTATATTACTATTTAGTTATTCCAAAGAAAAAGATGTTTGTCTTATTAAATTATTAATTATGTTAGTTTGATTTAAAAAAAATAAAAAAATAAAACAAAAATCTGAAAATGATTGCTTTTAACCATTAGCCTAATCAGGGATGCAATTTCACAAAAGCTTCGTAAGCCTAAGAAAGTTCGTTAAATAAAACACGATCATACGACTGATCTTAATGATTACGGTCTGTTTCCAAAAATCATCGTAACTTAAAGGGATAGTTCACCCAAAAATGAAAATTTTATGTTTATCTGCTTACCCCCAGGGCATCAAGGTAGGTGACTTTGTTTCTTCCGCTAGAACACAAATGAGGATTTTTTTTAAGTCCAACCATGAAGTCTATCAGTCTTATAATGTATGGCAATGGTAACAAAATCTATGAGCGTAAAAAAAACATGCACAGACAAATCAAAATTAAACCCTGCGGCTCGTGACGACACTTTGATGTCCTAAGACACGAAACGATCGGTCTGTGCAATAAACTGAACAGTATTTATATAATTTTTTTTACCTTTAATACAACACTATGTCCAACTGTCTTTGTGCCCGCGCACTGCTTCCGATCTCTTGTGCGTGTACGTCACTCATTGTTTACACAGTGCACAGTTATTGTAGGTATGACGGCTAATCAAATGGTACTTACTTGCGCTTATCCGGATTTGTTCAAACCGACTTAAAACTAAAAAGATTACGTTCTCTCGCGCGAACACATTCGGGAGTGGTGACTTTCAACGTATTCCCAACTTCTGAGCCTGCTCGACTGAAGTTATGGTTGATTGCTCTTCGGATGGATATCAAAACACTGTGACGAGTCGGCTGCCTCCCACTAATTATCAGCATCACCCCGTCCCTTAATCACCGCCCTTCGCCAGGCTCCCGACATGAGTGGGTGCGTGAGAGAGGAGGGGCGCTGAAATAGCCAGGACTGGCGGCGTGTGATGGGGCACACCTGAACCGAATGGAGCCTCATCACCGCCGCTGTTTAAATGCCGAGCGTGCCTCTCCTCGAGAGACCGGTCTCTTTCCCCGTGCATGCACGTTGGTGTCCTCGTGGGTCCAGGAAGGGTGCATAGAGGTACTCCCGTGCTGCCAGAGTCGTGAGCTACCGGACCCGCAGTCCGGACGAGAACCGCACCCGTTACACGGCCGTCGGGGCAAAAAGGGGTGTGGGCCGTCTAGGTGTGTTTTCTTCTAGCGCCGTGGGCAGAGAGAAGGACGAAGCCGTTGATAGAAGCCGCCGCCCCTCGCGCCCCGGACCGGACAGGGGAGCGCGAGCGGCCGCCGGACTCCGCCCCTTACCAGGACCCTTCCTTCCTGACCACTGCCCTTCACGAACCCCGCAGCACGACGAGGACACCAGATCCCGTTTATTTTGGACACTTGATTCCCTTTATTTTCTGGCGAAAAAAAAAATGTTTATTTTCTGTTAATAAAAGCCTCTCCGAGGCCTGATGCCACACTCACTGTGTCTGTCGTTTGCTCCTCCCGCGACAACACCATTAACGTAAACTACGCCAGAGCAAAATTTGCACAGACCTCACGCACCGGAAGCCGTGCGTGGGCACAAAGACAGTTGGACATAGTGGTGTATAAGAGGTAAAAAATTATATAAATACTGTTCGGTTTCTGGCACAAACCGATCGTTTCGTGTCTTAGGACATCAATGTGTCGTCACGAGGCGCAGGGTTTAATTTGGATTTGTCTGTGCATGTTTTTTTACACTCATAGATTTTGTTACAATTGCCATCCATTATACGACTGATAGACTGCAACAGTGGGAGTTAAAAAATCATCAAATGTGTTCTTCTGAAGAAACAAAGTCACCTACATCCTTGTTCCCCCTTTGGGTAAGCAGATAAACATCAAATTTTATTTTTTGGGTGAACTATCCCTTTAAGTAGCACTTGAAAATCATCATAGATCTACGAGTGCTCTGGAGTAATCGTAAAGCCTTAAGTGCATCGTAAGAAGACTTATGCAAGAAGATTTATGCAGTCACCTGCAGGACAATCGGAAAATTACACCTTTAAATTTATTCAAGTGCAATATGATTATAATATAAAGTTTTGATTGTACTATATTGTACACTTTTTTTACTCGTTTTTTTTTTTTTATTATTTAATTGATCAATAATAATTAAAAAAATAAGACATACACACCTTAAAAAAATTAAATGGGATGATCTAAATAAAATAAAATAAAGATTAATGTAGGAACTATGTTTCAAAAGGCCTGGGACAAAGTCTTAATGATTGTACGTGCAAGCTATGTATTGGAACCCGGGAAGCCATCTATAAGGTGGACATTTCAGGCCACTGACAAAGATCGCGATCCTAAGTAGCACTTTAAAGGGGGCCAAACGGGTATGTGGATTTGTGTTAAGTGCCGTTTTTGGGAAACGCCAGTGAAAACAATAGCGAACGATGTAAAATTGACTGTAGTAGAAAACGCTCTTTAAGAGCCTAAGCTCAATCGTTCATCAAGAAATGCAGCCCAGGACCGGTACAATGTTTAAAGTTAAAATTTCTAATAACAATTTAATATTCGGTCCATACCGATTCTAGTCAACGATATATCGGCAATCGCTACATCTATGTGTTTGTAAAGAAAGCTAATTAATTGTTACAGGGACTGAGTCATGTTGGGGAATTACTGTCAGTGGTTATAAAGGAGTTATTTACCTTGAATTAATGAAGTAATAAGACATTTTTATTGATTTTTTTTTAGATCTTTTTCTAGCTGATTAAAAGTATCCAAATACCAACAAGTGTATTCTTTACTTTCAACATTCCCCGGTCCTGCTTTGTTATGCATCACGTTTTTTTTTTTTTTTTTTTCTTTTGGAAGACCTTATTTGTTTGCATCATTTCATGTTCATGCTTCAAGCCGTACATTGAGAATGTGCATGTGTGCAGCGGAAAGCATCTCTTTGCCCTCTTTTCACTCATTTCATGTCCATCGAGAAACAGCGAAGAGAACACATTGATATTCAGAGCCGTCTGCTCTCAGGGTTCATTGGTTATTTATGCGCTGGCATTTAGAAGCTCAAGGAGTCGACGCCAATATATATTTATCACTTTTAATATTTAATGATGCTCCTTTTCCGTTAGCAACCGCTGGATCTTTCCTCCTGCCCAGTTACATTTGAACAGCCCTTCAAATGATTGCAAATGGTGTTTGTTGTTTTTCGGTGGTTTCTAGATTTCTATTTTTATTATTTGGTTGCTTCAAGAAAATAAACATCAGGATAAGAAATGTTGTATTTATTATTTAAATTGTATTATTTAATAAAAAAATGTATTTAGTAACAGTTTTTTTATTTTGTTAATTGTTTTACAATAAAAAATCCTTATGTGGTTTGCAGTCATAATCCATATTTTGTGAAATTTTATTTCATTTTAATTCAGATTATTTTACGTAGCTATTTTCAGCTGGTTGATTCTTTTTCAGACTATTCTGGATAAATCCGTAAAAAAATCAATAGAAGTAGCAATAATAATAATAAGTAGAAAAGTAAAAGTCTAGATAAAATATTATAATTATTAATTATCAATAAAAAAACCATAGATCTAAACATAAAGATAGAAAATTAATGCAAAAAAGTAATAAAAGATTTAATAAAAATTAATAATATAAAAAACGAATAATAATTTAATAATGCAGTTATTGAAAATACATATTGAGAAGAACTTGTAGATTTATCTTTTTGGGCCGATTTTTTATTCAATCCACCATGAATGGTTATTTTCCTTTCTTATGACATAAATTTCCTGTCATATACTTTTTTTTGCCATTATTATTTATTTACTATATCCTATCTTGTATATGGCAGGCTAAAACAAACCTTTCGTTATTCACCTCTAAGCGTTCCAGACTATGCTCGTAAGCAGTAGGTTAATATTCGGGTCGCTCTCTAGGACGTATCAGCTGACGTTACGCCCCGTTCTAACCAGCCCAGTCGGGGCGTCACGTGGCCCCCCGCTGGCCCCTCCTTCCGGCCCAGGCCCCGCAGGCACGATACTAACGATAACTAATACTAACGTAGCTTCTACATCGGTTTCCTGTGGGACAGCACCGCCATCCAAGGGCAGCCTGTGCCTCAATCAACAGAACAGGTTGGTACCAAGCTGACCAAACTTACTTCAAAGGATGGCGGGTGTGCTGCAATCCGATCTTATTCGCGGATACTAAATTTTCATAATAAGTTCAGTGTGTGCAAATGAAATCGGAGTTTTAGAAATGCAGAGGTTGGATTCAGGGATGGGTGTTTTTGTCTTATACAGGTCAGCCTTTTGTGAAACCGAGGGCAGTTCCGGTGGGTTACAACCCCACCATGACATCACTGCAGGGGGGGGGGGCCAGCAACAACAGGATCTAACATATCACCCATCCTCTCCGCAGCTTCCTCCTCCCCCTCAACCCGGCACAGCCAATACCTCTAGCACAGCGTCGGGAACAGTTTTTTTTTTTTTTTGTGTTTTTTCATTTTTCTTATTATTTTGGAGTTTTTATATTTAAATAAATATTTGGAAGTTAAGTTTTGTATTTTGTTTAAATTGCTCTTTTCTATTCTTTGTAATACTTTTATATTTAAATAATTTAATTAATTTTAAATTTAAAATTTAATCATTTTAATTAATGTGTTTTAGTATTTGGAGTAAAATAAAAATAAAAAATAATAAAAAAAAAAACAAAAAATATTTGTGCATTCTTATTTTTAAGGTTATATTTAATGTATGTAAATTTTTATATAAATTTCTATTATTAGTTTTCTTTTTTAAAATGTAGGTTACTATATCTTATTATTTGTACATGGTTTTTATCTTTTATTTTATTTTATTTTAAATTGTTTTCATTGAAAATGAGTGGTGTTAATGTCATTTAGTGTTATTAATTGTTAATTTAGTTGAATGTATCTTATTTTTAACATGTTTATATTAAATGTATTACATTTATTCAAATGGTCTTTATTTTTTTAATATTTAATCAATCATAGGGTAAAATAAAGTATTTTTATTCTATATCTGTAATTATACTTTATTATGATATTTTTTTTATAAATTTTACAAATTTAATTTTTATTTTTGTCAAAAATATGTTTATTTGGATTTAGTAGTTTTTCTTATTTTTTAATAAAGTTGAATTGTTTTTACAAATATATATTTCTTAATTGGAATTACGTATTATTTGTCTTTTATGATTATTATATATAATTTTTTATAATTTAATAATCTTTGAACATCTACAGTCAAAGCAATATTTAAAATAGTAGTCATCATATTAGTTATGGGCTATAACAATATTCTAAATGGCTGTCAGTATCTCTCAGTTTCAATAGTCATGCTTAAAAATACAATAGCACAAAAAATGTCATTTATTATCATCTCATTCACCCTTGTTTATATTTATCAATGTAAAGTATGGTCATCATATTGATTATCTGTCATAACACAAAAATATATGTGTGGTCAATGGTTTATTTATTTTGTCAGATAAATCCTGTAGTTAAAATTCTTTTTTCAATTAAGATTGATATGTAAGGCTAAGAGTTTCTTAACATTTGCAGAGTTTGAGAGTGATTCATGTGTTCATTTCATCTAGACTTGACTATTGTAATTCTCTTTATATTGGAACGAGTCTATCCCATATTAGTCGTTTTCCCCAATATCTCACACTTTGCACTGGCTGCCGATTTGTAATAGAATTTATTTAAAAAAAAATTTTTTTAAAGGTCTCACTAAATTATCCTTTGTCTTTTTGTACAGCACAATGGTCAACTACTGTTGTTTTTATTTGATGTTTTGGTAATATATTGGTAATTTAATAATTTTTTTCTCCCTGTATTTTTGGCTTGTGAATGGCGCTAGTGAAATAGTTTGTTGTCTTTAGCGGTTACTATTTCTCTTCAGCTGTCATTCGTTCTGTCCTTCGGTGCGGTTTCTCTGATGGTTGTCTTTGATCATCTCTTCTTCTTTGTCTGTGTTTCTCTTCTCTGTCCTCTGCAGTCGTCTGCTCAGCCTGTGCAGTTTGCTGCGGTCTCTTGTGCTCCTCTGCTGCCTGGTGCTTTCACTCAACAATACACTGTGGTACTTCTCTCCTCCTTCACTGTCCTTCTGGAAACGTTTCTTTTCTCTTTTTCCCTCGATTTATTAAAGAGGCAATATCATGGAAAGATTTCTCTTGTTCTTTTGAAATGAGTTCAATATATGATACATAGATACCATAATATTCACAACTTTTAAAAATGAATTTATATTTTATTTACAATTTTATTATTATAGTGTATTTTATAATTTTTTAGGCTTTTCTTGTTCTTCCAAAACAGTCTAATATACGATACATACATACCAGAATATTCACAAATCTTACATTTTTAAAATTTGTTTGATTTTTATTTATATTCCATGTTATATTTAATTAATAATTTTTTTTTGTTTTTTTTTTTTTGTTCTTCCAAAACAAAGTTTATATAGTCGTCATGCTAGCCATCGTGGGCCAGCGAGTCTCGGACAGTAGAACCCTTGCGATGTGGGGTCCCGTGTCAGTCCGGCTCCGAGGACCTTTTTCCCGATCACTCCCCCCTCCCTCTACCACTTCGCTTCATGTCTACTAATATCATATCAAATAAAAGGCAAAAAAAAAGCTCATAAAAAAAATCTTCAAAAAAAAAAAAAAAAAGTTCATTAGCTAACCATCCCAGAATATTTCAAAACTCTTAATTTCAAAATTAGCTTGTATTTTTATTTATATTTAATTTTATATTTAATTTCACTAACACTTTTTGTAGTCGTACGTTTATTTTTTTATGTTTTATTGTTATTCCAAAAAAGTTTAATAACGATAATGCATACCAGAATATTTCACAACTCTTACATTTTAAAATGTTTTTATTTTTATGTATATTTCATTTTATACTTTCTTTATAATTTTGGTAGTTTATTTTATTAATTTTTTTCGTGTCTTCCAAAAAAGTTGAATATACGATAATACCATCCAGGAACTATTCACAAATCTTATTAAATAAAATAAACAAATTTTCGAACTGTATTGTCATTTTATAAGTTCATTTATATTCCTTTGTAGTTAAATTTTTTTTTTATTTTTTTTATTGTCTTCCAAACATAAGATGCACTCACATAACAGAATATTCACAACTCTACATTGAAATGTTTAAAGTTTTATTATAAATTGTATTTTTATTATATTTTTATTTATAAGAAATTAATATTAATACAATTTAAAGTATTCATAAATTTTTTTGATTTTCTTTTATTTTAATACGCTCATTTTGATACAAATAAATATTATTACTAAAGTGTACAATATGGCCCTTTTAATATTTTGTTTTTGTTTTCTTCCTATTTTCAGTAATTCTCTGTCATTTTTACATTTTTAATTTTATTTTCTATATCCTGTTGCCATCCAGTTTCTGATCTCGGTGTGTCACAGGGTACCAAAGAAAGTGTGGTTTATTTCTGTCACTTTTATTGATTAATCTCTCCAAACTTTGGAAACGAGCCCCATGTGAGTTGGCTGTGCCTGGCGGAGGGGCTCATGACTTAATTGGGTCACTTCTGCCATTTCTTACGGTGTGGGGGGGGACGGCTGTTTTACAAAATAAAACCCTCTTAACAAACCCTTCAGACCAACACAATAATTATGGCACAGATGTTGTTACGTTTTTATAAACGAGTGTAGCAGTTGTGATGCAGCACCGGGGTCTTGTCTTGGTGGATGCGTGGGCGGACTTGATCTGTGCTGGTTTTTAAAGGCTTAAAGTCTCAAGTGTGCCCCTCCTGGTTTAGTTTTTGAAAGTGTGATCCACTTCCACTCTTCAAAAATATCTACTTTTGTTGCATAATCAAATGAAAGACGGATTGTGGGTTTCAAATGAGAGAGTGTGACTGATTGTAAAATAATTTAAGTTATATTTGAAACAAAAAAAAAGTTAATTTGGATTCAAAATTATCACTTGACACTTATTGATTTATTTTTTCTCCACCCACAAGGCGAGTAAATCATTTTAGTAGTATTAAAAGTAGTAAGTAGTAATTGAAAAAATATTAAAATAAATATTACTTAAGTACATAAGTCAATGATTTTACATAGCATAGTTGGTTTCAACTAAATTTTTTTTTCGCACATAATTTCGTAAAATTAAAGTTAAATAAATGTCATATATATATATTATTAAAATAAAAAAGATTTTAAAATTAATTATAAAGATTAAAAAAACTGTGAAATAATATGTCTATTAGATAGTGTAAAGATAAAATATTTGTTCTGCCAGTTTTAACAGACAAATGAATATTTATTATTAAATTGATAACACTGTTATATATATATATTAAATTATATATAATTGTATAAATATACTATAAATATCATTTTAAACTACGCTTTTTAAATAGAAAACTTTGTTTTCAGATCCCCACGGCCCCTCACCAAAGACGCTATCTAAATGTTAATAGTATTGTGATAATTCATTTAAAATAATTGATGTCAGGGTTATGTTTTTTTCACACAATGTTTTACATTACATATGTAACTCTATAAAACGTAATATTGCACCAGCTGAGCATTTTTTCACATTGTGTCTTATATATATATATTATACCTCCACGATTATACTATATACTATATATATATAAATATACCAACTAACATGCTGCATACAGTAATGTAATACATATATATTGCATAATCGTTATTTTTATTTTAGAAATGAAGGTATTAAAATCAATGTGTAAAATTATGTAGATTATAAAATATTTAGTATTTCCTAACAAATCTTTTTTAGAAATATAACCACAAAATGAAATTACACATTTATTTGTACAGTTTTGATTTTGCAAATTGTGTTATAAATAAATAAAATACATTATTTACCACAAAAAGTATATATATTATATATATATATATTTTATATATATCTATATATTTATTTTTTTTATATACTTAGTTGAGTATTAGATAGCTCGACATTCTGGGCTTCCGGTTTAATGAATCTGACTGTTTTTCTGTGTATTAAAACAGCCTATTCGGCACGGTTGACCACCGTGCTCAGTTCAGCCCGAGACGCTCATTCGGCAGGCCTTCGGGTGACGCTCCGGCCGCCCCACACGGGCCTATACCACAATCCTGACTGCTCCAGAACTCCCCCACAGGCTACAGGTTCCAGCAGACAGCCATGAGCGGTCACGCTTACCCCCATCCCACAGCCATCAATCAAGCGGTCCTGCAGCCGCACGGATACGTCCAGCAGCCCGTGCAGCAGGTACAAACCCACGTTCATGGTACATGACCTGCATCATGTGACCACAGGTCAGGCTTTACGTGTGTGTGTTTCTGCAGGTGTCGGCGTGTTACTGCGCCCCAGGACAGTATTCACACTCCACCCAACACTACAGAGCAGTGACGCCGGTACACTACAGCGCCCCCCAGAGTCAGACACTGCCACCGCAACAGACAGGTACAAACACACTTCCTGTCTGAGTGGGCACTTCCTGCAGGGTTTGTGATTGGAGCGCTGGGAGACGGGGCCGTGTCACTGTATGAGATTCGTAGTCATTCTCACAGTGAACCGGTCTCTTTTCCCAGCCCTCACTCCTCAACTCTGACCCCCACTGTTCTGCTGACAGAGTTTTAGTACTGGAAATTGTCCAAATATGCTGATGATATGCAACAACTCTTCTAAACTAATACGGTTGAGCCAGAGTGCAGAAAAACAAAACAGACAATAATTATTCAATTGTCCAAATGCTGTACTCTATTCATGACAACCGAGCATAACAAACAAAACGATACTATCAGTTCCATATCAACATAAGGATTATACCCTCCCATAATGCACAGTAATGAATTAACATAAATATAACAAAATACGAATTCATACTGTATGAGACAAAGCTTTCTATTCATGGAAAATACAGTATATATTATATATCCACACAAACTAAATAAATATGCAGTGGGTGGTGTGTGTACCAAAGGCGGTATTAAGACAAAAACCCATCATAATTAATAACGTATAAATCACAACAATAAATATCATTGTCTTTAGTATAGCAGGAAAAGCAATACAAACAGGATAAGTTACAATATCGGAGGGAAAGATTTGGAGAGCAAGAAATGTCAGTAGCACAAAAATTCACACAGGTTTTGAAAAAAAGTATTGAATGCGACAACTTTTCAAAGTTTATTTTATAAATGTTTCGAAGTTAACTCTATCATGTAGCTAATTACATTACCAATAGTTTTTATTATATAGAACCATGCTAATAAGATCTAGAGTGCCGTTAGCAAACAATAGCCAACCCATGGCAACATATTGCAGTAGACTGCGTCACCACCAGTGCTGCGTGGGCAACATCACTATATTCCTTCTGACAATGCACAAACTGTGTGAGAAATAAAATTGGGCTTTAGCACACTTTACGGGTGAGGTTTATCTGCTTGCGCCGGGTTTTGTCTGTAATGACATGGATAAACTGTGGAAAGAAATGGAAAAGAGGATGCATTTTGTAGTTGCTGTGTGTGGTGTGTGTGGGTCGTTGTTTTATGTGTGTGTGTGTGGTGTGTGTGTGTGTGTGTGTGTGAAGAGGAACAAAACTTGTCAACGTGACATGAAAGAACCATTTCACAGGAGCTCCCCCCGTGAGTGGTGGGGCCGTGTATCGGTCTAAATCGACAGGCTTGCTCTCTTCACTTTGGCCCTTGCTAAGGGCAAGGTACAAATAGCTGTGTATTCTAAACACACCCAGCCACACACACACACACCACCCACAACACACCACACACAAACCCAACATTTATAAACACACATGGAGAGAACAAGCGTCGTACATCTTACTGGATCTGAGGAGAGCAGAATTTGGAGGCGGAATGAAGAAGCACTGGAGTTAGATGTCTGTCACCGTTATTACGATCACGTCCACACAAAATCCTGCTCGCCTTCTATAAACAAAAATAATAATATTATGATAATAAAAACTACGCGTCCGCGCGAAATTCTTATTATTGTGTTTATTAAATATACACTGACCCCCTTAATTACAAAATATATGACTTACTAATATATAGATTCATTAAATGATTTAATAAATGTTACTTACAATATATTACAGAAATAATGACTGCCTTTTTTACTATATAATTTTTTTGTGTCTTATTCTATTAGATGGTCTGCCTTTTTGGTCCCACGTTATAGATCCCTAATCTGCACCCCAAACATGCTAGATTTAAATAAAACAAGCAGACTTCGATATTATTTATATTATAAACCCATATATTAAATTGTGTTTATATATGTTTCAGTATTTTAGATATTTAGTATTCTTTTATTAAGGGTAATACTAGGCAACATATTAAATATAAGAAATTACTTTAAATTAATACCAAATAAGATGATATATTTATATTCTATTATTATTATGTATAAACCATATTACAGTATAGATTTTATTTGTCATATATATTACCATATTCACTGTTTATACATGTTATTGCATCTTCATATTTAATAAACATATTAATCATAACCTATAAGTAGATAATATTAAGTCAACAATAAGACAGTGTGATTTATCATTCATTCATTCCAGCAATCATTAAAAATTCTATTGATGTAAATAGTACCAAGTGTTTTTATTAAATATTGCAATAGATAGTATTTTACTATGTTATTTGATACGTATTATTATTATAGTAGAGGATTTATACACAGATCATTAAAACCGATCAGGTATGGCTCCCGGATATAACCATTTTTTAGTTATCCAGTCATATATAACTGATTTTGGAAAAAGCAGAATAAATAACTGAGTTTTTCTTATAAATTTCCACCACATTTTACACGACACAGGCCACACAAATATTGGCCGGATCTAACAGCTATTCGTGTTATTAATGTGCCACACCCAAACGCTTTTTTAGTTGATTGTGACCGTCGAGTCGAATACCTGTTTTTCCTCAGAATGCCTGCTGTTTCCTCACAAATGCTCTGAGACGCCCATCTGTTCCCGCTCATATTCACACTGTCTTTTACTTCATTTCACGTATTTGAATCTTTTCATAATTAAACTGCGATATTAAAAGTTGTTTACAGCTTTAATGTTGCGTAAATCTGTTTTTTCACTTTTTTTCGTTAATGTTTTGCTCCCAGATGTTGTTTGTTCGTCGTTGGCTGTTGTTTATGCTAATAAGTTGCTGTCTTAATGTGCCTTGCCGGTGTCAGGAACGGTATGAGCACAGCTAAATCCCCCAGTTACCAGGGAATGATGGGATAGTCAGCAGACTCTCAGAACCAATAGAGTTTTTTTTTTTTAGAGCGGCTTCAGGGCGGAATGCAAGACAGATTCAGAGCGTGATGGTGCAGTATCCCACAATGCCTCCGTATCAGGTGAGTGCAGGGTTTTGCACATCTCTTAATGTTTTTGGGTATCTGAGAGTGATTTTGATGAGGTGACGTGTGCGTTCGGCAGGTGTCTGTGCAGCAGGGTTCTCAGAGTGTTCCTCAGGCAGCCTATCAGCAACAGATCGTGCTGCAGGGACAGACCAATCAGGCGCCAGCGCCCTCCGCCAGCATGCAGGTGTATTACAGCATGATGCCGCCAACGCAACACTCTAGCACCAGGTAACACACGTGTGTCCAGCCAATCAGATTAAAGCATCGCTGAATGTGATTGTGATTGAGCTTGATTTGTGTCTCATGTGAACTTCCTGTGATCGTACAGCTCGACAGTTGGTTTCCTCCCTCCGCTGGGTTCAGAGCAGATGCAGTTTCCCCGACCGCCCTCCCCCTGCGGTTCTCAGCCAATCACAGGCCAGCAGTGCACAGGTATGACAGCCTTGTCGACCAATCACAAAACAACTAGAAAAAGTAATAAGCCTGAGTGCATGAAAAAAATCCTTCACATATAATAACATATAGACTGAACCAAAGCATGGGAATGTTAAACGGTCTTTTTTCACTGCCTAACCCTTACCTGCACAATTTAAATAAAGAAAGAATAAAACACTTTTCGTACATAAATATAATTCCCATTTTATATATATCTAGATAATATCTATATTATATACTTTTTTCAAAATACAAGTTTAAATATTACAATAATTATAATTTTAAATGAAAATTTTATAAATTGCAATTTTATATTCAATTATGATGCATTAATTTCTTTAAAATTTACGTACTTAGCATACCATGTTGTGGTATGTATGTATATATATAGCGATAATAGAGAGATACATATTATACACACAAACACACACACATTTTTTATGACACGGGGCTTATGGGTTTTTAACGTACACCCACCCCTATTTTCGCAGATAAGTCACACTTGACTATAAAATGCACTGGGTCAAAAAAAACACACACACACACATTGGTATATAATCAGAAAAAGATAGTAAAATATATAAGAGTCGGAGAGATGGATGGATAGATAATAAAAATACAAAATGGATTATATTCCAGAAAATGCAGTATCCATAATTTAAATTGAAAATAAATGACTAAATATGAACTATATAAAAAAAATAGTACAAATATTCAAAATAATATTCAGTGGTCACAAGATTTTTTTTTCTTAAGTTTCTTTTTCTTAATAGTAATCTTTTTCTCTTAATAATTTATTGAGGTCATCCGTGTGTAAACAATTTTTTTAAATGATGAAACGGAAACTCTCGTCTAAAGGTTAATGATTTGATCTTTTCTTCCTGTTGTTTTTTTCTTTTTTCCTATAGCTCTGCGCCATTTACTAACGGCAGGTATTTTTTAATTCGATATCAAGTCTTTGCACGTTTCTCGGTTAATAAGTTGAGCACATATAATGAGCTTTGAGCAGTATATTTCTCATTTTCAAAATGTTTTACGTAGCCGTTTAATTAAATGTTGTTTACAATTCTGGTTTGTGCTCGTGCCTTATGGTGTTTGTGAAGAGCTCCTCACGCCTTTGAGAAGCAGCGAGAACAATCGATGTTTATTTAAATAAACCTCAGTGTTAATGAACGCTCAGAGGGTGGTGTGGTTGTGTGTGTGTGGTGCAGGTGATGATTATGTTGTGAAGAGGGGGGTTTTTACCCACCGGGAAAGAGCGAGATTCACACCACTCTTGACCTTTCACGTTAATTACAATGCATCTTTAACCTTGGTTCCCCCCCTCCGGTGTGTGTGTGCATTGTGTGTAACGGTACATCGTTTTTGTCTGTTATTGAGTAATTCAGTTGCAACATTGTATTTATAACACCAGTGATGATATATGTCTGCAGTAGTGAAGATTTACAACTCTAAAGGTTAATAAGAATAATACTGCTATATGTGTGCAACAGTACTATACGAGATACAATAATATTAAAAAATAAGAGAACAATGTGAAGTATAATTGTTTTAATGAATCCATTTGACTAATGATGAATTTAATCACCGTGTTAATAGGACAATATGTATTATATTATTAATATAGTTATATTATATTAAATATAAAATATAGTTAATACTGTTTCACTCATATAAAAGCACTGTCAAAATATTACTATATATATAACATTTAGAACCCATACGTGTTCGTAAATTTAAACGTGTAAATACATTATACAATTTGTTTTCATTGTAAAACATGTGTTATTTTATTAGAATCTATGTTTATAACTCTTCTATTTATTAACAACAAGAATTATATTAAATAACAACTGGAAATCATACTGTTGTTAAAAAAAGGTAACAGATCATGAAAAGTACTAAAAAATAGTAGATTTTAAGACTATATTTACAATTAAAATTATTAATTGGCATGAAATTAATAAATGTAGTAAATGTAGATGGAGTTTGAAAAATGTAGGTAATATATATAGATATAATTACTTATATATTTTATCCATTGGACATCTAGTGAATGTACTGACATCTGTAGTATGCGTTGTGATTTTCAGCTGTGCCTCCGCCGCCCCCTGCTGGTGGAGTGGTGATGATGCAGTTGAGAGTTCCTCCCAGCCAGCAGCCCAGAGCCCCGTCCCCACCGCACTGGAAACCCACCCGTTACTACAAACACTGCGACCTGCTGCCACAGGACACCACACGGGTACAAACACCTGCATCAGGTCCCATGTGACCTCATTTTCACGTGACGCAACATTCGTAACCTTTCTCTCTCGCTTTCTAGAATAATCCACAGCAGCTGCTAAGCCCCTCCCCCTCTCCGGTGCAATCGCCTGCTCCCGCCCATCTGGCCAATATGAAGGGGCCTCGTCCTGGCCACGCCCCCTTTCCCATCATGCCTCAGTTGTCCCGCCCGTACGCTCCAGGCCAAGGTGAGCCAGTCGGAGTGTATATAAATTTTGATCTCTTTTTGGTACATTTTGGTATTCTTGGCAAATTTCTGGTACTTTTATTACAGTTTTGCACATCTTTATATATTTTTGGTATATTTCCGGTATAATTAAGGTTTTTTGGTACATCTTGCATAATTATGGTATGTATTGGGTATATATTTGGTATATTTTTATAGATTTCTGACAACATTTAAAGGGGTAGTTCACCCCAGAAATGAAAATTCTTCAGTAAGTACTCACCCATGTCGTTTCAACCGTAAGACCTTCGGTTCAATCTATTGGAACACGAATTAAGATATTTGATTGAAATGTGAGACCTGCTAGACGCAACGCAACGAAATGTTCCCAGAAGAAACGTAGCAAGGACTCGGGAAAAAGTCCATGTGACATAGTGGCCCAACCCTCTACAGTACGAGTACGTCACCGCATATGCGACTAATTTCACTCTGGGCGACTAAATAAGTTAACATTAGCCATTGGTAATTAAAGTCTTAGATTTTACAAGACACATGTATGGGTGTAGAGGCGTTCAACACAGATTTTCCACTCGATCAATACACGCGACTGAGTGCTTGCGTTCGCTCTCCGGTCAAGCGCTCGGTACAATTGGATACGCGCAAGGGATCATGTCATGGTACTTCAAGAGATGCCACAGATGTATAGCACGCAGTGCCACCTGGTATTGAGTACCGAAACTAGTGTGAGCGCGCAGCGACTCGCGCTCGCTTAACTTCATAGCGCGTGTTTCCGACAATGCAAAAGAGAGAGACGGAGGAGTCTTATACCACGTGAATTACGCGCTATCGTAAACCATATTCTTTGTTGGTTGTCCTGTCAAAAGAACAGAGTTCCTTTAGAATATCAGCTTTTAGAAAGCAGAAGCCCACTGATGCCGAGTCTTCTCGCGCAGTTGGGCGGAGAATGCGCGACACGCTTCGGTGGCTGGGGCTTATATTTTACCCGTTCCTGTTTGTGATTTCAAAAGCACCTTAGTGTCGAGTTTATTGTGATCGCGAACGCTGCAACGTTGAATTAATATTTCATGAAACCAGGCACGATAATAGTATTTTTAATAATAATACTATTACCTATGACCACATATCTTAACCACCCACCACCAGTCCGAAGTTATAATAATGCCAGGGGCATCATCATGGGTACCAAGTTTTTTCTAATCACTGTTCTATCATTAAATAGTGCTTATTATCATAATATCACATAGAAATGCGCTCGATTGGCTGATGTTAAAGTGACTTCGTATTTAAGCAGCGCTCCATTTACAAAGACAGTGATTGGGGTGGATATCTTAATGTGTGTGTGTGTGGGTGTTCGATTAACCATATTTGGGGCCAAATTTGGTATCCCCAAAAGTGAGCAAAAACCTGACAACCTTGGCCCCCCCACCCCCTCAATCGCAGATAAACAACCTAGACGTCTATGTATGTCCCATTTTAGAGGCTGTAAGTAAACTTGGGTCGGTGTGTGTGTGAGCTTTGGTAGATGTAAAATGTATAGCAGTACCTAAAAAAATTGTACTACGCAATGGCTGTATATATTGCCAAGGTGCGTAGAGGGTTGGTGATTCAACTTCAGTTTTGCACGTACCAGAATACTTTTTGTGCGCAAAGAAAACAAAAATGCCAACTTTATTCAACAATTCTTCTCCGACGTACGTCTTCTAGCAGTTTCACCTTTGTGGAGGCGTTATCACAACGCATAGTCAGATTACACTAAGTGGTAACAATGTAGGTATGATTATTGCTTCAGGTGTAGCTGTCCCCCGGTACGTTCTTGTGTACTCTCCAAAATGGCAGAAGACGTAACTCAGTGGAGAAGAATTGTTAAATAAATTGTTTTTTTTGTTTTCTTTGCGCTCAAAAAGTATTATCGTATAGTGAAGTTGAGCCACTGTTGTCACATGGACTGTTTTACTGATGTCCTTGTTGCGTTTCTGTCTGGGAACATTTCAGTTGTATTGCTGTTTCGAGTTGCAGGCAGGGTCTGAGGGGGGCGGAGATCTCAGATTCCAGCAAAAATATCTTACTGTGTTCGAAGATGACGACGGTCGTAAGGTTTAGAACGACATGAGGCCGCGTAATTATGACAGATTTTTCCTTTGAGGTGAAACAACCCTTTAATGTTTCTACTATATTTGCAATTTTTGTAAATTTTGGTGTCTATTGCCCAGATTGTGAGGTGTGTAGTTTAGCTAGGTTTTACCGTAAGTGGTTGTGGGGGGTGTCGCCGGGATGGCAGGTTTCTTGATGGGCAGACCCTCAGTAAATCCCCCCCTCAGACCCCACTCATTGCCGGCTCTCATGTTGGCACCCACACCTCATATCATGTATCAGCCCAGGTTGAACCACCCCCCTGCTTCACCCTCCCAGATCGGTGAGCTCACGCATTAATGCAGCTTAGCTCCTCTCCTCGCCCCTGTCGTGCGAACCCTTGGGACTTTCTCTTTCCGTCCCCCATCTCCGCCTTTCAGTTGCTGTTGCCTGTCCTCCGGGTCTGTGGGTGTCCGGCCGGCTCGCGCCGTCGACGCCGCCCAAGCCATCACCTTTCTCTGCCATGCGTCAGGCGAAGGGTCTCCCTAGCTGACGTATGACCATCCCCGGATGCTCAGATGCAGTTGATATTGCTCTTAAACCCCTTCCAACTACCAAATCTCCTTCGTTGTTTTTGCCTGTTTCCCTGTGGGGGTCGTGTCTGCCAACGAGATTTCTTCTTCAGACACACTACAACACGCCCCTCCACCCCGGGTGCTGTCTTGCCTTTCCACCCTCCCAACGAGCTGTGTTTTGTGCTGTCCCCCTAGTAATTTCACACTTGCACTTTAGTACCCCGGTGTATGCCAGACGTTTTACGCGATCTCTTGATTTACACAGCCTGTCATAGGTCTAGTTCTCTTCGCTTCTCTATATTCCTCATTTGTGCTTGTGTCCATGGTTCCACTCTGGTATATGTGTGTTCGCTGACCGACACTTTTTCACATTTTTTTTTCCTTTTTCTGTGGCAGTTCTACAGTAGTCTCTCGCGCGGCTTCCCGGCTCGTCCAGTGCCACCGCTCACGTTCAATCTGTTCTCTAAGTCGAGTCAGCACCCTGACCCAGTGATCCTCTAACCGTACAGACACGTTTGCACACTTCTCTACGATGCTGGTTTGGTATATTGCATTTTCCTACTACACGCTCTGCCCAATGTTCACGTGCACAGTATTATATTGTTGTGAGGACATTGTCTCTGTCATGTACGTATGGTGCCGATGACCGTTGCCTGCGTGAAGTGGTGATGTCGTGGGGGCCAGCGAAACTACTTTGTTTGGTCTCAAAAGAGTGCCATATCGCTTCGTCATGATAGAGCGAGTCTGCTATTTGTATGTCGCTGAGAAATACATCAATTCGGCGTGTGGATCGTGGAGTCGGCTTCACTGTTGGAACGACAGCGGAGTCCTGCCCGGGGGGGTCGTCCCATGTTGGTGCCGCAGTCTGCGGCCGCTCTCGTCGAGAGTCCGCCGGCCCAAGCGTTCTCAAGCCTCACGCAGGCCTGCTCATTAGGCCTCTCGGACGGGCCGCTCCCTAGCCCCGGCCCGCCACTCTCGGCCGTAGCGTTTCGTGTGCACGCGAACTATTTGTTTGGCCGTTCCCCCGAGGCCGCCTAGAAATCAGTGGGTAAGTTGTATTACAACATGTTCCAGAACGGTTTTTCCCAAAATATCAGATGTGTGCAGCCGTTTATGGATGCTGTCTCCTGATCCTGGTAGAGTAGATACCATGGTCTGCTGTTCGCCTCAACGACCTGTCGTTTTTTTCTGTCCAGCTTTGCACTGACCATTACATGGTCGTTTTGAGCGTGTGTTCGAGTGCCCCCCTTGCTGTTTGTCATTTCTCGCTCACAAGCAGACCGGTTTTAGTCTTACGCAGGCCCGAGGCCCGCCCGTAAAACCAGACCGTACTACCGCATTATAGTCCGTAGACGAATATGTCCCGTGGATGCAACCATGCCTCCTGATAACTGGGTTTCGTTTTTGTTCGTCGCTCCGCCGGGCAAGGCCTCACGTATGGTAAGGGGCGTACATTTCCGCCCCCGCTTGAGCGTACTTCAGCATCACGCTGACGTGGATCGCTGCCACTCAGAGCCCAGACATCGCTTTCTCAGACCGATGGGCGTCATATAAAACTTCTACGGTTTACCGACGGCCGGGGCATAGAGGCGACCAATACGCGTCCCCCGTCTGTGGCACCTTAATGTGCGGTTTTTTGTTTTACCTTACCCCGCCTCCAACCCATTTACTTCCCCCAACGCATTACGACCACAAAATAAGGTTTCTTTTTTCGCCCATCATTATGACCCTTCATTAGTGAAATGGCTGGGCCGGTCTACTGGAACACAAACTCCTACCGTTTCTGTCGCCTCCCCTATCTCTCCTGCGCTTTCTGGTCGGCGATGAGTTGGCACGTTTGTCGTGTCGCGGAGTGGATGTGGTGTTACCTGAGCGTATAGGGAGCGTTTCTTACTCTGGTAGCTTTCATGAGAAAGACGATGTCTCCTCCCTAACGTTGATCGCCCCTCTCCACTTGGTCTTCAGTATTCAGCCCTTGCTCAGTTACTTCGGCAAGATCCCCCTTTGCAGTTTTTGGGAAGATTGCCCACCGTTTTAACGGCTTTGGGATCTTGCATTCCCTGCGATTCTCCCGTTCACTGTCACGTGGATGTACAGTTGGTTGGCGCCTTTTAGGTCTGCGTGTTGTCTGGTTCCGTCCGTCGCTTGGGTGGGCTATTCCGCCCTCGTCGTGTTGTTGTGCGGCCACACTCATTTGTATTAGTGTGTGCTTAGGTATGTTGTGGCCGTACCCCTCGGAGTTGAGGTGAGCCTTGGCGCAGGTTTTTGTCAGGGCCGCTATCCTGAGCTGTCCTTCTTCGTTTCGTGGTCGGTTCTTAGCCTCTGACCCCCCCTCGCATGTCTGTGATCGCGTGCCCCATCACTCTATCGTTTGTGTTCGCTTTGTTGTTTGCTTCCTAGCTCCGAGCTCGCACGTTGTGGATGCCACACCTCGCATTCTGTGTATGTGTCATTGGTCTTCCGTCCGGTTTGTATGTGATCCCTCTCCTTTCGGAGTTTTCCTGTGGTTGAATGTGTGCGGTGTACTCGCCTTAACTCTGTTTGTTAGCTTCGGACAGTCTCGCTTTTCGGTTTGCTGGGGCGGTACGGTTTCGTTCGCTTATGCGTTTGTCGTGAGTTCATTTCCATGAATATCGTCGGTTTTGTCACTGAGTCGACCGATGGGCAAAAGTAACGGTGTCTCTATGGGTCGGCGATGGCTAGGAGTGCCGGTGATTCTTAGCAGATCCCGCCCGCGATCCTGTCTTTACCTTGCGCTTCCGTGTTTTCGCCACCCTGCGGGCTCTGGTCTGCCGCGGAGCTGCTCGGGGGGCATCTCCAGGCGCGGTGGTGGTGCGTGATGTTGGATCTTATCTACTCCCCTTCGTTCGTTCTTCTGCCCCTGCACTGCTTTCGGGTTCGCTCCCCCATCGGCTTTTTTCCCGTTGTCCCCCTTTCCTCTTCGTCTCTTTCAGGGTGTTTATGTCTTCGTTCCGCTGGCCCTTTCCTGGTTTCCTGTTGGTGTCCTGGCTAGGTTCCCTCGTTGGTGGGCTCCCCGTTTCCTTGCTACTGGCTGGCCTCTTTTTCTCCCTCTCCCCTTCCCCCCTTTTTTTGTCACCTGGGGGCTGTGTGTCTCTGAGGCACCCCCTCACTCTGCTTCGCACATGGGCCCCCCCCCCGCGTGCCAGTCCTGTGGTGATGCTTTTGTCCCCCTGCTCTCGCGTTATCCTTGTTGTTTCGTTGTTTTTTTTTTGGTGGTACTTGTCCAATGTGTTCCGTTTTTCTCTTCCTATTCGTCTGCTCCTCCGTGCGCTCCCTTCCCTGGTTTCCCTCTTCACTGAGCTCGCCTCCGATTCATCGACCTCCCTTTTTTTTGCGGTAGGTCTCTTCTCCGAGTTGTGTATGGAAGAGTTATGAGTCAGCAGGTTGTCTTGTTCACCCCGGTTCGTTACCTGATCTCTCTCTCCCTTTCTCTCATCCTCTCAACCTTTGGTCTCCCTGGTTTTCCCTCACGCCGGGGAACCACTATTTTACAACCTGCAAATCAGAACGTGCCGTTACAAAAGATTGCGTGTTTCCCCTCATCAAACATATTACCACGTGTCAGCTTTGCACTCCTCAGTTTGCACGTCGCCCGGCCGCTCAGCATCGTGCCATCGTCCGTTTTCTCTGTTTTGTGCCTCGCCCTCGGCCGTGTTGGCGGTGTGGCCTTCGGCAACAGTCGCGTGGCGCAGCTCTTTACCGGAATGCGAAAGTGGCGTGATTATTATATTCGCCGTTTGGGGCACCTCCTCGTCCCGGCCCTCAGGGGCTAGCGCCGGGGCCTTCGAAAATTTAGACTGCCGTGCAGGGTGATGGCCCGTACTGTCTCTGTTTGTTTCGAATCACGCAGCGTCTGTAGTGTGTCGTTTGCAAACAATGACTGTTGGTTCTTGCGTGTTTTGACCTACCGTGTCACTGATGCGATATATGTGGATTTATTGGATAGAAACACCACGTGTAAAGACTCGCGTGCGGACCGTCTCTTCACTGTTCCGCCTTATCCCCTTCCCTGCTGTACTTGCTGATCTTCGGTCATGCTGTGTTTTGTGTTGTTGTTGTGTGCCTTTCCAACTCTTGCAGTACTCCCTGTGATGGTTATGCCAACCCCCTATGGTTGGTTCTGCGTTTTACCAATACCCAAGAATGTTGCTCGTTAAATTTTCTTCCTGTTTCCGCGTGATATTATCTCGGGCGGTATTGCACTGCCCACCAAAACGAGTCGACATGGACATTCGTTGGTTGTTCTTTCGTCATTTTGAACTAGAGGCTGCAAAACTCACCAGCCCGGGGTGTGTTGGGCTTGTTTTTGTGTTTTTTTTCTCCGCAAGGCCACACTCTTCCCACCCCCACCTACGTGTGTTTTCTTTTACCGCTCTTCTAATCCCCCACCCCTCCATGCCCCCACCCTTCCTGCTAATTCACGTCTTGTCAACCTCCTTTTGGTTCCACTTTTTCGTCCCGGATTCCTGTCTGTATCCCAGGGAAGACCCCTTGGTCCCCTCCATTCCAGGTGCCGTTGCCCCCAACGACTCTCCCGACATTATATATCCCTCTCGTGGTGTAAGGGTCACACCCCCTTCTTTCCGCTACGTTCGCGTTCGTGGTCTTGTCTATCTCTCGCTCACCCCCGTTTTTGAGTGATCCCCGCTAACCAATGAAATTGACAACGAAAAAGGGAAAGGGGACAAAGAAAAGAAAAACTTGCTTTCTGTCCTTTGGGCCCAAAATAGCAGAGGACACACACAACAGAGGTAAAAGTAAGTAGGGTGTGAGGAAGGACCGATACTAAAACGGAACCATAAGAAAGATCATAGTCACTGGAATAAAAGTTGCACTCTACATCTTTTTCCATTTATCTTTCTTGCGTTTTTCCCCGTATTTTATTGTCTCTGCGAGAGGGGTGGACTGTGGAAGGCTGTAAAAGGTTTGCTGTGCACGTTGTTTGTATCTCAGTGGGAAAACCAATAAATGTTTACAACCTAACGGTTTCACGTCTTTAACTTCTTATTGATATAAACATCAAGCAATGGAAAATTGCAGTTCAAGGAGGGAAAAAATAAAAAAATAAAAATGCATATAATATATATAGATATATATCTATATATATATATATATAATATATATATTATATATAATATATATATTATACACACACACACCACGCTCTACACAAACATTTTATTTCAAATATAAAATATATTTTATAATTATTGTGTATATTTAGATTTAAAATAAAGAAAATTTTAAATAACCTTTTAAAAAATATATATTTTAAAATATAATTTAGAAATATATTTAAAATCTTTATATGTAATCCATGCATCTTTTAAAAAAAAATTTCATTTTATGCATTAAATTTATGTACATGATACTTTTGGAAATATATCTCTTTTTTGTTATGTAGTCTAATTTGTGTAATGCGCGCTTATGTTAAATGGGGTGTTATGGTATAATCACAGTACATTAACATTTTATTCATTTTGCAGACGCTTTTATCCAAAGAGACTTTCAAATGAGGACAATAAAAGCAGTCAAAACTAAAAAAAAGAGCAACAATATATAAGTGCAACTGGGCCCACGTCTCGGTTGTACCACAGTAGCAAGGCTGTATATAATATAGATATATAATATATATTTATACACATTATACACACACATATACACACACTCAAAGAAAAACAAGTAGAATAGAAAAAATAGATAGCTAGTGTTTGTTTTTTTTAAATAAAGAAAAAATAAAAAAAGATACATTTAAAATAGAATAGAAAATGTTCGAGTTAGAGGGTCAAATAAAGTTGGAACAGATGTGTTTTTAGCCGATTATTGAAGATGGATAAGGACTCAGCTGCTCGGATTGATTTGGGCAGGTCATTCCACAGGAGTGAACAGTTAATGAAAAAGTCTGTGAAAGGGATTATGTGCCTCTTTGAGATGGCACAATAAAACAACGTTCACTTGCAGAATGCAAGCTTATAGAGAGCACATAACTCTGAAGTAATGAAATTAGGTAAATGGGTGCAGAGCCAGTGGTGGTTTTTGTAGGCACAACATTAATGCTTGAATTTAATGCGAGCAGCTATGGTAGCCAGTGCAAAATGGATGAACAGAGGATGTGATGTGTTTTGCAGCCCTTAAAGATAATCTTGCACGGCATTTTGGATATTGTGAGAGGTTTGATTAGAAGTGGCTGGAAGACCTGCAAGAAGCACTGCAAGAGTCCTGCTGGACAAAACAATGAGATTTTTTTGGAACAAGGAGTTGCGTGCATTGTTATGGAAAGAAAGGGCCCGATCTTCCTAATGTTGTATAAAGCAAATCTGCAGGACCAGGCAGTTTTGGTCTGAGAAATTCAGATTCATCATCAATCACAACTCCAAGGTTTGCTAGCTGTTTGAAGGAGTTATGGTTGATGAGCCTAATTCATCGACTGAAATTTTGATAAAGTGATGGGTTGGTTGAAACCACAAGCAGTTCTGTCTTAACAAGGTTGAGTTGAAGGTGATGATCCGTCATCCAACAAGAAATGTTCATGTGTTAGACATGCTGAGATGCGAGCAGCTAACGTCGGATCATCTGTTTGGAATGAGAGGTAGAGTTGAGTGTCCTCAGCATAGCAGTGATATGAAAAGCCATGTTTCTGAATGACAGAAGCTAGTGATGCCATGTAGACAGAGAAGAGAAGTGGTCCAGTTACTGAGCCCTGAGGCACCCCAGTAGCTAGATGTTGCGACTTGGACACCTCACCTCTCCAAGATACCTTGAAGGACCTATCTGAGAGGTAAGACTCAAACCACTTTTTTTTTCTTAGGTGCGGTTCCTGAGAGGCCATTTTCCAATAGGGTTGACAGGAAAATCTGGTGGTTAACCGTGTCAAAAGCACCGGACAGATCCAACAAGATAAGTATTGAAGATTTGGAATCCTCTCTTGCCAGTCTTAGGGCTTCAACAACTGAAAGCAAGGCAGTCTCTGTCGAATGTCCACTTCTGAAACCAGACTAGTTGCTATCGAGGAGGTTGTTCTGTGTGAGAAAAGCTGAGACTTGGTTGAACACAACTCGTTCAAGTGTTTTTGCAATGAAAGGTAGAAGGGAAACCGGTCTGTAGTTCTCTAAAAGAGTTGGGTAAGGTGGGTTTCTTAAGAAGTTGGGATTAGAAGAGCCTCGTTTAAAGTGCGGAAAAACCAGGTGTGACGGATTGTTACTGATGCGAGGTGATGCTGCGGGTAACAAAGGCAAGGAGAAATTGGCTTCGTTGCAGGAGGTGAGTGGGAATAGGATCAAGTGGACAAGTAGTAGGATGATTGGAAAGGATGAGTTTAGAGACATCTGCCTCAGAGAGTGGAGAGAAGGATGAAAACGAGTGTATGTTTGCTGGTAAGATGTGTTTGACAGTTTGTGGTGTGGCTAATTGTGCACTGAGGTTTGTAATTTTATTAATGAAGAATGTGGCAAAGTCGTCAGCTGTTAGAGTTGATGAAGGAGGGGGACGAGGAGGACAAAGGAGGGAGGAAAATGTTTTAAAAGCATGCGAGAGTTAGGCGAATTGTTAATTTTGGTGTGATAGTATGTCCTTTTAGTAGTGGAGACATTAGCAGAGAAAGAAGAGAGGAGTGACTGATACACATTAAGGTCAGTAGGATTTTGTGATAAACATTAATAATTTCTTTTAGCTATGCTACTATAAATCCGATGTCAAAACTGAACGTTTTTGTTCTATTAAGTTTCCTTTTATATAGAAAATGACCAAATCAAAACAATGGTGATATACAGTGGGTACTGAAAGTATTCAGACCCCCTTACATTTGTCACTCTTTGTTAATTGCAGCCATTTGCTAAAATCATTTCAAATCAAAGTTTTTTTTTGTTTTCCTCATTAATATACACACAGCACACCATATTGACAGAAAAAACACAGAATTGTTGAAATTTTTACAGATTTATTAAAAAAGAAAAACCGAAATATCACATGATCCTAAGTATTCAAACCCTTTGCTGTGACACTCATATATTAAACTCAGGTGCTGTCCATTTCTTCTGAACATCCTTGAGATGGTTCTACACCTTCATTTGAGTCCAGCTGTGTTTGATTATACTGATTGGACTTGATTAGGAAAGCCACACACCTGTCTATATAAGACCTTACAGCTCACAGTGCATGTCAGAGAAAATGAGAATCATGAGGTCAAAGGAACTGCCTGAAGAGCTCAGAGACAGAATTGTGGAAAGGCCCAGATCTGGCCAAGGTTACAAAAAAAATTCTGCTGCACTTAAGGATCCTAAGAGCACAGTGGCCTCCATAAACCCTAAATGGAGGACATTTGGGACGACCAGAACCCTTCCAAGAGCTGGCCATCCGGCCAAACTGAGCTATCGGGGGAGAAGAGCCTTGGTGAGAGAGATAAAGAAAAACCCAAAGATCACTGTGGCTAAGCTCCAGACATGCAGTCGGGAGATGGGAGAAAGTTAAAGTCAACCATCACTGCAGCCCTCCAAAAGTCGGGGCTTTATGGCAGAGTGGCCAGACTGAAGCCTCTCCTCAGTGCAAGACACATGAAAAGCCCGCATGGAGTTTGCTAAAAAACACCGGAAGGACTCCAAGATGGTGAGAAATAAAATTCTCTGGTCTGATGAGACCAAGATAGAACTTTTGGCCTTAATTCTAAGCGGTATGTGTGGAGGAAACCAGGCACTGCTCATCACCTGCCCAATACAGTCCCAACAGTGAAGCATGGTGGTTGGCAGCATCATGCTGTGGGGGTGTTTTTCAGCTGCAGGTGCAGGACGACTGGTTGCAATCGAGGGGAAAGATGAATGCGGCCAAGTACAAGGATATCCTGGACGAAAACCTTTCCAGAGTGCTCAGGACCTCAGATTGGGCCGGAGGTTTAACTTCCAACAAGACAATGACCTAAGCACACAGCTAAAATAACGAAAGGAGTGGCTTCACAACAACTCTGAATGGCCCAGCCAGAGCCCTGACTTAAAACCCAATTGAGCATCTCTGGAGAGACCTAAAAATGGCTGTTCACCAACGTTTACTATCCAACCTGACAGAACTGGAGAGGATCTGCAAGGAGGAATGGCAGAGGATCCCCAAATCCAGGTGTGAAAAACTTGTTGCATCTTTCCCAAAAAGACTCATGGTTGTATTAGATCAAAAGGGGGCTTCTACTATATACTGAGCAAAGGGTCTGAATACTTAGACCATGTGATATTTCAGTTTTTCTTTTTAATAAATCTGCAAAATGTCAACAATTCTGTGTTTTTTTTCTGTCAATATGGGGTGCTGTTTGTACATTAATGAGGGAAAAAAATTAAATTAAATGATTTTAGAAAATGGCTGCAATATAACAAAAAGTGAAAAATTTAAGCGGGTCTGAATACTTTCCGTACCCACTGTATGAAAGGTCATGTTGGCCATGTTTCTGCTGTAATAAATGAGAGTAGTTGTAGTTGTACACCTCTAAAGAATCGCCTAGACTGAAATTTCTGTCTTGATCCATCAAATTTGCATCTTGACGTCCAAAGGTCCACAATGCATCGGTGGTAGAGATGTTTTGCATTTTAGATCCTCACAAAATGTTTTGTTCTTTTAGCATTGTTTCCTGTAGGTTTGATCAACTCTTGAAGAGCAGAAATTTAGCCTGGTAAGGCTTACGGTTCAAGTTAGTCCATAAATGTTTGGCACATTTATAAGATCATTTCTGAAGATTTAGAGTCGACCGTTGACAAAATAATTTGTTTCCAGAGACCTACGACTCGTCCAAACTCCAATCCACTTAGTGGAAACTATAGTGGAGAATGAATTAATCAATTTATTTATTTATTTTACTCTTTAAATTTGATAGAATGATTGCTTAAACGATTAGCTAGTTTCAGTACATTAAACTGTCTGACAAATCCAACATTTCTCTTAAACCATCCAGTTATCAGTGATAGAAAAAAACTGATAGAGATGTTAATTCATAGAAAAAAAATAGAAATAAAAGCAATTGGGGGAAAAGGTCATATCAATAGTTCAACTCTGTGTACATTCACAAAAGAAAAAAAAAAATTAGGCTATTAATTTACTTCTTTTTGTCTAAAATAGCTTTAATAGTGACCAGAACAAAATAAAGGAATAAGCACCAGGACAATAGTTTAAAACAATATAAAAAAATAATTAATAAATAAAATCCCACCACAAAAATATACAATTGAAAGCATATGGAACATAAGTTATAAAATTAAAAAAAATTATAGAGATATATGTGTGTGTGCGGGCGTGTTTTAAAATGTACTTATTTGTTAATACAGCAATAAAGCAGAAAACGGATGTCGAAAGAGCAAAAAATATGAATAAAAAGATGGTGAATTAATATAATCTATATTATATATAAACTTGTTCTTGTGTGGGTTTTCTGAACGTTGTCAAAGTCATTCCCTCATTCCCAGATTCCGGTTGATCCATGAATCCATGCAGATCCACAGAGACAGGCTGTTCTTTACGGAGGGTCACAAAACTCTGTGTAGACCTGCTCAGACCGGATGTTCAGTCGAGCCCAGATTACACCGGAGGTGTTTGTTCACATACCTGTCTGATATCTAACAAAGAAAATCAAAGCTTTCATTCAGATTCAAAGCAGACCGTGTCTATGCAAAGAATGTGGGGTTTAAGGAGGCAGGAGCATGCAGAGGTACATTCTCTCACTCTGCTCTCTCTCAACACACACACACCACACACACACACAAAAACACACACACACACACTCACTCACGCACTCACACACACACACACACAAACTCATCACACTCACTACTCACACACACATCACTAACTGTCTCCACAAAACACACACACACCAAGGCACTCTCTCACCACACACACACAACCACACACTCACTCACTATCACTCCACACACACATCATCACTTCACTCTCACCCACACACACACACACAATACTCACACACACACACAACACTCACAACACGCACACACTCACAACACACACACACAACACACTCACTCACTCACACACACAAACACACACACAAACACACACACACACACACACGCTCACCACACACACACACCACTCACTCACTCTCACACACACACAAACAAACAAACAAAAAAAAAAAAAAACACACACACACACACATACACACTCACTCTCACACACTAGCTCTCGTTAACACACACTGTCCGTGTGAGCCCCCCCCCCGGAAACCTTTATCCAACGGAAATTTAAGAGACACATTCAGCAGAAAGTTGCAAGGTCTGTCAAGATTATAAACGTCCAAACAACGTTCAGGGTTCAATGACAAATTAAGATGTGAGAGATGATTAAAAAAGAAGAAATAAAAATCCAATTTAAAATGCGTATGCCATGTTCTTAGAAATGCCATCTTTGCATTGGTGTTAGTTCATGCATTTAAGTTGTATTAAAATCTCTTTGAGCTGAGAAAACGTTATAGGCCTACAATGTTATATAAAATAGTACGTAATGTTAATAAAAATCTTTTTAAAATTCTCAAAGGAAATGTGAGTGAAATCATTAATATTTCTGATCATATATTTATAAACCGTGCGTGAATACTTACTAAAATATTGTATGTTGATATTACTCAATTTAACTTGAGAAGCATCCATTTAAAAAAAATATATGTAATATATATATAACGACTATATTTCTCCCTTTTTGCGATTTTAATTCTCCCCTTTTTGCCATCTCTGGACCAACAAAAACATCAGTATCAAATTTACTTTTAATTTCATTCAGAAAACACGTACATCAAAGAAGGCGCGTATTTACGTTCTAAATAATAGATCCAAACAACAACAACAAAATGAGCATGATGTCATTCAACCTTAAACGAAATAGGTGCACTATACCTCGCGCAGAAAACAAGAAAGTTAGAGCACACAATACTGTAACTCCTCAAAGAACCACCAGAGGGCGCCACTGTACACACATTCTGATGTTCACTGAGAACTGCACTGTAATGCTGCCTAATAACATGAGACACTCTAGCGATGGGTGTTTTATTTTCACACGACCGCGTGACATGTGTTATTATTAAATACTGATATTTTGTGTTTTTATCTAATTTTGTGTAAAAAAAAGTCTTAACCTTTGAGAGCACAATCGCATAACAAGTCACGAAAGTTTTATTTGTCACATGAACGAATAGTATCGAGGTTTGTTCTGCTGTGTACTTAACGTTTTGACAAATGTAGTCATTTTTGGACGCTTTATGGTCATTTTTATCATAGCAATATTCTAGTATCTTTCTCAAACACATTTAACCTTTGTTTAGTTTGATTGTAGTATGTCTGTGCTTGGCTCATTTCCATGCAATTAAGACAGTAGGTGTTGGATACAAACGACCTCATCACTCAAAACTAATACGATTTTAATAATACCTCATTAATAACTGTCATAGCAGTTTTATGACTTAAAATTGCCTTTGCGTAGGCTATTCTAAATATGCACTTTTTCATTTATTCTAAATTACGCTAAAGCTAATTCATTAGCATCATAAATTAATAATATCCGTGTTTATATGAATGCTGTGTTTAAACCTCGATTCCCTGGTTTTCTGTTATGTAATTGATGCCAGATGAAGAATTTGTCAGGAAAAAATATGGGGCAGCGGCTCCCTGCCAGTCCAGAGTGAATGTGTGTCCACAAGCTAAATAAATTAATAATGAATAAATTAGCACACAAGCTTTATAGCAGGTGTCAGGAAAGATGTTTGCATGGGACGAGATCAGAAAAGCAATGTTTAGGGCTCAGAATAATCTGTGTGGTCCAGGATGGTGTTCGCAGTCTTTGTTTTTCAGGGTTGGAGTGCTGTCGGTTTGGATTTGATGGATAATAGTTGTCGTGACTCGTGCCAATGGCCGTGGGCCTGGAGGAAGAGGAGGGGACCAGCTGTCTGTACACGCTCCTGTCGGTCAGAGAGATCAGATAGATAGATAGAGAATATGCCACTGTAATCAGTGTAGTGCTTTAGCTTGGTCAGATAATTACTTGCAGCTTGACCCTCTATGACCCTGTTGACCTTTGACCCTGCTTCCACAGGGGTCACATATCAACTGTCCACCTTACTGCGGGACACCAGAGGCATCCAGCTCACAGCTGTTGACTAACGTGCATTTCAGCACACAGATGATCTACACGTTCAGGTCAGGAATAAAGCATTATGTAAATTAATTTATTTGAAAAATTAACCACCTATAAAACAAAGCTAGGAAATTGGCCCTCAGTTAAGTGTTCTGGTCATATTCATCTGTGAAAATCAAACAAAAAAATAGGAATCTGTCTGTCTATCTATGTATCTATCTATCTATCTATCTATCTATCTATCTATCTATCTATCTATCTATCTATCTATCTATCTATCTATCTATCTATCCGTCTGTCTGTCTGTCTGTCCATCATCTATCTATCTATCTGTCTCTATGTCTATCTGTCTATCTATCTATCTATCTATCTATCTATCTATCTATCTATCTATCTATCTACTATCCATCTATCTATCATCTATCTATCATCAATCTATCTATCATCTATCTATCTATCTATCTATCTGTCGATCTATCTATCTATCTATCTGTCTATCATCTGTCCTGGCTATCTCTCTATCTATCTATCTATCTATCTATCTAATCACATATCTATCTATCATCTATCTACTATCTAGCTATCTATCCGTCTGTCCTGTCGGCTGTCTGTCCATCACTATCTATCTATCTGTTCTCTATGTCTATCTTCTATCTATCATCTATTAATCTATCTAGCTATCTATCTATCTATCTCTCTATCTATCTCTCTATCTTTCTATCTATCTTTCTATCTTTCTATCCATCTATCCATCTATCTATCGTTTCCTATCTATCTATCTATCTATCTTTCTATCTATCTATCTATCTATCTATCTATCTATCTATCATCGTCTATCTGTCTGTCTGTCTGTCTGTCTGTCTGTCTGTCTGTCTGTCCATCATCTATCTATCCGTCTATCTATCTATCTATCTATCTATCTATCTATCTATCTATCTATCTATCTATCTATCTATCTATCTTCTGTCTGTCTTCTGTCTGTCTATCATCTGTCTGTCTATCTATCTATCCATCTATCTATCATCTATCTATCTATCCTAACCCTATCTATCTATCCTTTCTATCTGTCTGATTGCCTGTCTATCTATCTTCTATCTGTCTGTCTTCTATCTATCTATCTATCTATCTGTCTGTCTGTCTGTCTGTCTGTCTGTCTGTCTGTCTATCTGTCTGTCTGTCTATCTATCTGTCTATCTGTCTATCTATCTATCTATCTATCTATCTATCTATCTATCTATCTATATCTAAGCTATCTATCTATTTCTCTGTATGTTTCATCTGTGCTCTGTGATCTCCTCATTGGGGCTCTCCCTGTTGCCATAGAGATGTGATGGAAGCCATTCCAGCTATACAATTTTAGGGGGGAGGGGGGTAATCATAAGAGGTTTACGGCCTATTTGGAATACAGAAATCCCCCCCCCCACACACACTCTCCAGCCCTGTTGTTCGGGGGCCTCTCCTTCTTTCTGGGGGTCTTTCTTCTCACTCAAGGCCTCCACCCTATTGATATGTTTCTCCATCTCTCAGTGTTGAACTATGGCTGCCTCCACCATCATCCTAATTGCTTCTGTCCATCCAAGGCTCTCGTCATTTCTCCATTTCTTTGACTTCCCCTCCAGCATTTTTGTCCCTTTTCAAAACCTGCAGATTCTTTGTGCTGTAGTTCCCCTTTTCTCCGTTTGAAGATAGAATGGGAGATGTGCATGTGGCCTCACAGATGCTTCTGTAGGTCAGAGGTCTCAATTCAGGGCTCCTGAAGGCAACTTTAATAATTTATTATTTATTTACTCACATTGAGTTTTTGAGGGTGGTCGGGGAGGACGCACTTAACTGCAGAAAGGACATTAAAGGTTTTACAGATCAATATTTGCGTTAGGCTGTGGAAAACGCCAACATAGTATAATAGTATTATAGTATTTTTATTTTATTTCATAAATTCCTTAGTTTTATTTTAATATTAAATGTGTTAGAAATACCACTCCGTTACACGAGTCAAATCTCTTTGTAGATATATATTGTATGTATACTGTATAATAAAATTATAATAGTATACTGTAAATGTCTAATATATTTAAAATGTAGAATACACATATGTATATGTATAATATGCATGTAATACACTTGGTATATGTTTATACACTTAATAATATATAGCAATTATATACAGAACTTATTACATCATCACACACATATCGTACATGCCAATTATTTTATATATTCTATAAGTATTATAAATAACTAAATATTGTTTAATATGTAAACAACATTTTGAATAATACAGTATAATATATCTAAGATTGTGTATGTATATACACATACACACAAAATATAATATATTATGTAAATGTTAGTAATACACCTATATATAGCATTTTGAAATACTGTATTAAAATTAACTTTAAAAATATATTTAAAAAAAATACTATATATTTAAAAATGTTTATACATCCTATACACACACCACACATATAATTCAATTACTAATTATTAATTAAATGTAGACTCACTGTAATAATACATTACATAATCTAATTGTATACATATATATTATTGGTGTGTTGTGTGTGGTTACATTTTATTTAGCAAAATTAAAAATCTTTTTTCATTTTTGGGGTTGCAGATCATTCTAGCATTGCTTTGGCTTTCTGCAATGCTGCCTTAAATTTTTAATTTGGCTGAAGCTAAATACCTGCTGTTTTGAAATGCCTTCATGCTAGTTTGCCCCCCTGTTATGAATTATGTGTAAAGTTATTGGCCAGGTCTTGCTCTCACTCAGGTCCTCTATTGGGTTTAAACACACTAGCTAGAGTCATCTCAACTCAGTGTGCAACGGCAGGTCACAGATCAGCCTCTATATTTTTCTTTCTCACGACGGTTTTTCAGTAGGTTTAATAAATTAAATGATAGATAGATCAGAGATAGTTTCAACATCTTCTCCTCTCAGGTTTTGATAGATGCAATCCCCCAGGTGCTGGTGTTTATTGGTCTGAGTGATGGCGCACACTCCTGAAAACGCACTTCACTGCCTCAGTATTTTTCTGTTGTGTCTGCACAGAAATCTAGCAGAGGAAAAAAGAAAAATGAGACCGTTTCCTGAGGCAACAGATGGGTAAGGATGGTAGGAACTTTTTCTTTCCCAGTCACAATGCATCTAAATGTCTATATGTCAAAAGCACATATTGTACAAATGTCCTGAAGCACTTAACAACAATGCATTTATACTACTTTCCTAACAGTTTTTTTCAATCAACTACCTATCTGAGACGATTCATCTTCAGAAGAGATTTCATCGGAGACATCACTAGTTGTCTGGAAAACAGCTTGCACAGATGCATCTGCAGGCGACTGGCAGCCAGCCTGGACGGACAGGATTTTCCTGCTATGCTAATGCCCATAGCTGCAGGCTAACATTTCTAGTGTAATGATGTTAACATGCCAAAGCCATATGGAAAAACAAAGGCAGGACTTTTACAGGGAATACCAAGCACAATATGCATCAGTACAGAGGGTACGATTCAGATGATAGATTTTAATGAGAATGCCTGATAGAGCACAAACACATTTTGGCATGTTGTTTTGTCGTACAAGGTACGACTGGAGCATGTTCGGAAAGGATTGCTAGCTTGCTGCTAACCGAATGTGTTTCAATATACACTATACTATACGATACTATACTTTTTTTTTTTTTAATAGTATGTGAAAAAGTATTCATATGCGCCAATAGCCATTTTGAATAGTAATATGAGTTCACGTGACCTCAAATTTTACTTTAAAATTCAGCTATTAAGCATTTTATGTAAAATTGTGTAAAAATGTCTATGTTGATGTCTTTTGGGATACAGTTGGAAATATGGGTATTGTTTGTTCATATGAACAGATTTGGCGAAATTTAGCATTACATCACTTGTTCACCAATGGATCCTCTGCAGTGAATGGGTGCCGTCAGAATGAGAGTCCAAACAGCTGATAAAAACATCACAATAATCCACAAGTAATCCACATGACTCCAGTCCATCCATTAACATAATGTGAAGTGAAAAGCTGCATGCCTGTAAGAAACAAACTCATTATTAAGACATTTTTAACTTCTAACTGTTGTGTCTGGCTGAAATATGAGTCATCTATCCATAATATTGCTTTCACAAGTGAAAAAGTGGTCTCGTCTGAATCAGGAGAGAAATATGCACAAATCAAGAGCCCCTTTGCAAGCAAAAATAAATAAATAAAACAAAACAAAAGTCTAAAACAGTTCTAAACAGCTATGTTTGTTTTTATCAGCTGTTTGGACTCTCATTCTGACGGCACCCATTCACTGCAGAGGATCCATTTGTGAGCAAATGACATTGCTAAATTTATCCTATTTGTTCCCATGAAGAAACAAATTCATTTACATCTTGAATGGCCTGGGAGTGAGTACATTTTCAGCAATTTTTTGTTTTTTCTTTAGAGTACTTTTCTGAGTTTCAGTATATGATTAAAACAGCTGTGTTTTTTGAGTTTTTTGCCGTGTTAATATTTTCTCCCAAATGCTCTGTAAATGGGACAGAGTTATTAAAATGACTCCTTATATGAGTTTAAAAGCACCGAGCAACAGCACGTTATTTGCATAAAAGCATCGTTTTTGTGTGGTTCATCTGAGGCTGGTTTTGTGTGCGTGCTGTTCATAAGGTGTCTCTCAGAACTATTAACCATGAAAAAAAAAAAAACATTAAGAGTTCTGTTATTTATCACGAGCGAAACTCGCCCACGCTGCGGCTCCTTTGCATGTACACAGAATTCATAACTGCTAATTCAATAAATGACTATACGCTTGCTAATTGGCTTATAATTAAATATTCGGTGTGAGAGACTGAGTGCTACTTAGGGAGAAATTAATGGCTGACATGTTGTCCATATCTATTTTTGCTAAAAGAAAACGTAACTTAACACCAGATCCTTAAACTTAATTCATTTGGCAGATGATTTTATCATTCAAGTTGTTCTGTTGCTTAAGGTTTGTACTGACAGCTTTTTGCTCACAACTAAAATTTTTTGTGGGTGGGTCCCACAAAGGAGGTCCTTGGGGGTCCCGGCCCCAGCAATTAGCCCCGAGACAGCTTTCCCAGCTGTCCCCCGCTGTCGATGGACCAGATTGGGTGTTGCAAGAGCCAAATGACCAAATGTTTGGGGATAATCCAAGAATTGTATAGTATTGGCTTATATATTTGAATTGAAACGTGGATTGTTCGGCCTTAGCTTTGGATTGAAATTATTAGTGAATTTCTATGGAAACATTGCTGCTAGTTCTGCTATTTCATTTGGTTTAGGAACAATATGTGGCACAGACCAACATATAGCATAAAGTGAAAGATTTCCCTGTATAAAATTCAGTTGGTCATGAGAATTTGCCGTGTTGACCAACAGAAATCTGTTGGTTTGACTGTGCTTCATACATTGCTGCACTTTTACAATAGATGGTAGACTTTTTTATTTTGTGTGCAAAATTTCACCAATGTGACTGACTTAATTGAAAATCTCATGTAAGACATTCTTAGCAGCTTTTGACACCTCTGTGAAGAATAAAAATAAATATTTACAAAATAACTTAACAGACAATTCTAGTCAAATTCTTGTCTTTTTCTTTTCCAGAAATGCACAGGGCAAGCACATAAAGACAAGCTGTTTGAGTAAACTGTTTGGCCTTTGAAGGCAGCTACAGGAAATGTCAGTGAAATCATTAAATGAGGACCTTCCATCATAAAGAGCAGTTCAAAGAGATACTGTAGTGACTTTATTAAAATGGGCCCTGACATCATGTGGCGTCAGCATCTGTATCGCAGCATGGAGTTTATGGAGAGAATTACAGAGAGTGTGACGCCATTCCAAACCCTAGCGAGCTGCATTGCTGTCTGCAGCCAGGTAAGACAGCAACTCAACTAGTAGAAACGTTGGTTATGTCTACAATTAGGTTTTATCACAGGAGGCTTGACTTACAATTGAGTTCAATAGAGTTTGGTGTTAGCATGTTGCTAAGCTAAACTATATGACACTCTAATCAGCATAAAAACACACCGAGATTGGCTAAAATAGTTGTATTATTACATTTTAATTGGATTGAACTATTGTTGTATCACTAATTTTGGTTTTGAATGAATTATATTTCCCTCAAGTTCGCCATCTTAAAATGCTGCCTACTTAGTGAGCTCTCTAGGGTTTGGAACAGAGTTTCTCCTCGGCTTTCTTGTCTTATTGAGGTTTGTGTGTTGACAGAATTTGTGTGTGAGAAACGTAGAAGACCGTAGAAAACCATGACCCATGTTGACCCTTTCCAATTGTGAGCCATAACTTAATTATACTAATGCGCACACACACACACTTGCCTAAAACCAGAGGACACTCTAAAAACCCTTAAAGGATCAAAGGCTGCATGCCAATGTGATCTCCCGGCGCGTGAACCGCAACTGAGCCCCTTAAACACACGCAGACCGCCACCATCGTCAACAGAGACTGGCACGCTGTTGCTCCAGAGGGAACGGCCCCCCTCTGTAGCTCACAGAAAGATCTGAAACAAAAGAACGGTACAAACAAAGACCAATGGATGGAAAGAAAAGTAGTGAACAAGAATAGAGTGTTAAGAAGAAGAATTGTGCCAGTTGAAACTGGTCAAGAGGGACTACAGATATCACGAAACAAGTCACTAAATGTGAATTTAAAAAAAAATGAACTGCACTAATTATTCACGCCACAGTGCCACGCTGGTTAAGTTAGTCCAGCTAGCATCACAATTACGCTGCAAAAACTGACTGAACGTTTTTAATTAGGCTTTTTTGGTGTTTTTGACTCTTTTTCCGTAAAATAATTTGTTATTATATAATGTGTTACGAGTTTGTTTTTGTTTTTTTTGGCTTATTTTCCAGTAAAATACCTACATTTTTAAAAGCTACTAATATAAGTTAAATACTTACAGTATAAATATACACTATATACACACTTTCTATGTGTAGTTGTAATTATTTCTATAATTTACTGCTGGTTTTATACAATATAGGTCATTACCTAAATATTAGTGTGAGTGTGTACACACAAATCTCTCTCTCTCTCTCTCTCTCTCTCTCTCTCTCTCTCTCTCTCCTCTCTCCCCTCTCTATATATATATATATATATTATAATTTATTATAGGGTTTAATTAGTCTTTTTTCCAGTAAACACCTATGTATTAGAACATTCTAATGAGAATAGTTTTCTTGGAAAAAAAGTAGGCTTTATAGTTAGCCTATTACTAAATATTACGATTTATATAATTAATGTAATACACAGATGTTTTAATAAGTTCCCGTATAAACAACAAAATTAGTTATAATTATATTTAATGATATTTAAATATTTTTATTGTAAAATGAGTCATAATGAAAACTCTTTTATGTAAAAATTTAGTTTTGCTTAATACATTATTAAAAAATCTTATTTTTAAAGTTAAATCTTATTATAATCTAAACTGAATATAATGCAATGTATAGAGTACATTTATCATGCTTTTATGATACTTTTTTAACCGTTTTAGAGCCTGACAGCCCCATTCTGTATCCAATTGCATTATATGGAAGAGAGCAGCCTGGACGTTCTACTAATCTTCTTTTTGTTAAACAGACAAAAGGAAGTCATGCAGGTTTGGAATGACATGAGGGTGAGTAAATGATGACAGTTTTCAATTTCAGAAATACTTATTTGACTTATTCAGTGGAGAAAGCAGTAAATTTTTTGCTGCATTTATTTGAATCATGTTACTTGTGTGTCAGGGTGGAAATGGGTCGAGCTCCTTTCTGTCTCTTGTATCTGGGTGTGTGGTATCGCAAATCTGCATGGCAGCTGTCGACTTGCTCTCTCACGGACTGCAGCTTTATGGCATTTACCACAGACATTTACCTCCACATCGTTTGCATCCTCATTCTGGAGTACCGCAAGGTTCAATCCTGGGCTCCCAGATTTGCGGGCCAACAATCGTCTTTGCAACGGCAGTTTGATGCAGTCGACATTCTACAGTGAGATCTGAATGGGCCGGTAATGAGATTTGGCTCTTATTGTTGTGACACTGACAAACGACACATCCTCAACACTACATCAAAGACCTAAGGGAAAGATTTACCACAAAAGACTTTCCCCTCTGTCACTACTGTCCACACTCAGGGAATTATGGAAGTATTGTTACACTGGCATAACTCACAAGCCCTCTATGAAGTCTCCAATCAGTTTGTCACATGTTTTGTAGATCAAAAGTGTAACATGCCACATATGTAGATGATCACGGGGAATTTGCACTAACCAGCCACCAACAGACACGACTGCAGTGACTTCTGTGACAAATCCTGATGGTTTGATTTGGCTTTTGTTAAAAATTGTATTTGTATTTTGTATTTGGTTATGTTAAAATACTTTGCTTTCATCGAATCCTTCCACCCAGTTATTGAACCGTTTGTGAAACCAAATAATTTTTGGATAAATTGCACCCAAATGCAGTATTTCCAGGGTTAAAGCGTAGTTATTGTAAACACCTGGGGGATATTTTGAGTTGCTCATATGTCAATCTGACACATTGTATTTAATTTCATTAGACAGGTTTTTAGAGCAGCGTTTGCTTATTTACATTTTGTTTCATGTCTTGATGAAACTTGGCTTCTTGTTAATGACATTTAAATGAACAGTTCATCCTCTGAGGACAGATTTTAAAGCCAGCAGGTACAGGTTTTAGTCTTTTGTTCTTACTCTGTGATTGACGGGTGGAATAATTAGCCAGTGAAACGCCTCTGGGTTCATTCCACAGTCACAGAAGAATTCTGTACCACACACTCCCTAAAAACACAAACGCATGTAAAAACATACTGTAAGATTGTATCATAGTAATACCCATAAATGATCAGGTAAAGTGTGAGAATACTGTATGATTGTTGAAATCTTTCTTTTTTATATATATTTTGTAGGATTCTTCATCCTTGACAAGAGCAAGAAGCAGAACGGCATTACAACCTCCATTTAGAACAGAAATAAATTCCATAATGTAACATTTTCTCAAGTATGATTCAATGAGAAATATAGCAGATGTCTACACTTGTGGGATTAATGGTAATTAAAATTATCATAATTATATATTCTTTATTGTGTAAAATGTTTTCTTTTACGATTGACCTATAAAATTAGTATTACTTTTAAAGTGTATTAATGTCAAGTAATAATAGTATTGCTCCCACTCTGTTACAGTTTACATATTATAAATACATCTGAAGAAAAGTGTGACGAAAAAAAATTATTTATTAGGTAAAGTAAGATATTTTCATAAATAGATAGATAGATAATACAATATGAGAGTAAATATAAAATGTAAATATTTAGTTGTTTTAATTATTTGATTTATATAAGAAAAGTTGTTCCTATTATACATAAGTAGAATATTAACTGTATAAATATTATGTTATGCCATGTATTAATATTATTACTCCCACACTATTGCATTTTATGCACATATATTGTATTATGTATATACATAATTTTTTTAAATGTAATTTTTAGTTATAATTTAAAAGGATTTTTAAAACATATTTCCGATAGATAGAAAGATAGATCCATCTATCGGAAAAAGCACAGATGAATACAAAGTCAGCAGCATTTATTTAGAACATAAATGGTGTAAATATTTCATGTTTCACTGTTAATTCTGTTTCAGACTGTATTAATTTATCTGTTAATTTTACTTCTCAAACACTAAAAATTCTATTAAGAAGCATTTATTTTCATTTATTTATAGACAGCAGCATTTACATACAGCACAAATGGTGTCGGTTTTGATTTCATGTTCCACTTCTAATTCTGTACATTTGAACGACTGGTTGGCCCACTTACAACCCTCCGAAGTGATACATAAGATGTGTTTCCCATTCCCAGTGCAAGCCGACACCTTTTAAAGTTGACAGGCACCAACAAGAGTGTGTGTGAGAGGCTGTTTAGGAGGTCTTGCTCAGGGGAAATGTCAAATGGCAACGTATTTCCCACAATTCTCCATTTCATTCTCACGTTGTGTGTATCAACTTGTTGCTCACTGATGTGCGTTTGAAATGTACCTCGTCGCAGTTCCTGATCTCATTTGCACTCTCTCTTGCAGTCACCTCCACTCCAGGAAAATCAGTCTTTGGTTTAAAGCGAGCAGTATTAGAGCAGCGTTAGCCGGAGGAAAATGTCAGGGTGCTTTCTGCCTGAACGACTATTGACAGAAAGGTCTGTGAAGCAGAAAGCAATTTAAGAAGAAAGGGGCCATTTTACTGTCAGTCTGTGTCGCTGCTTCACCGCGGCAATCAGCCATTATCGCTAAACACGAGTCAATGAACATGCCACGTAAACAAACAAATAACAGTATGAGACGGGTTTGTTAAGTCGCTTACTGCGATAAAACCATCAGAAGGGTGTTTAAATTGAGCAGACGGTCACAATCAAATCATTCAAACTTCACTATTGCTATTTCTAATATTTAACATTAGCAGACTCTTGTTAGCATAGCTAATCAGCCACATAAAACACCCAGAATCCCCTGGCAATATAGTAACAACCCCTCTGAACATGTTAGCATTGTGGCGGTAAGTTACAATAAAAGATTTGTACACAAAATATTAAAATGCACTCATATCTTAATCAACCTTATTTGATACTAATACAAATATGATTAATATGTCAACCACACAGGAGTTGTGTTTAATCATTAACCAGCATAAACCAGCAAAGGACCAGCTTAAACCAGCAAAGGACCAGCTTAAACCAGCAAAGGACCAGCATAAACCAGCAAAGGACCAGCATAAACCAGCAAAGGACCAGCATAAACCAGCAAAGGACCAGCTTAAACCAGCAAAGGACCAGCATAAACCAGCAAAGGACCAGCATAAACCAGCAAAGGACCAGCATAAACCAGCAAAGGACCAGCATAAACCAGCAAAGGACCAGCATAAACCAGCAAAGGACCAGCTTAAACCAGCAAAGGACCAACATAAACCAGCAAAGGACCAGCTTAAACCAGCATCCCAGTGTCAAAACATACCTAACCAGCATATGCTGGTTTTTTCAACAGGGGTATTAGTTTGGCTAGTAAACAACCCCATATAAAAACACATAGAATGCCCTGGCAACCATCCAGAGCACCTTAGCAACCACAAAGCAACACTAGCAACCACTCTGAACTTGTTAGCATTGTGGCGATAAGTTTTGGAGGGGTTAGCATCGATAACATTTCAGATTTAAAAGTTTACTGTGCACAAACATATTAAAATGCAGTGATATTAATCAACTTTATCTGATACTATACACAATTGTTTATAATAAAGTCGACACACAGGAGTTGTTTAACCGTTAACTTTTAATTGTGCTAATTGTTCAGTATTATAGCAGTGTTTGAATACTCTATTTGTGTTTTGCTAAGCTTCACTATTATTATTGTTAATACTTAGAGTTAGAGGTCTCTTTTGAGTTCAGCTATTAAACAGTCACCTAGCAAACACCCAGAATGAGCTGACAACGCCCTGGCAAGCACATAGCAACACCCTAGAAATAAGTCAGAACACATTTGCATTGTGGCGGTATGTTTTGTGTTGGGTTAGCATCACGCATTTTTTTCTAAAGAAGAGATTCATTTTTTAGTACACTAGAAAATATTAAAATACACTATTATCTTCATCTAATCAACCTTATTTGATAATAATAACAACACAGGATTATAGTGTTGTTTGAATACTCTGTGTTTTGTTAAAATGTACATTGTTTCATGTGTGTTTCAGCTAGGACAGCTAAGGGGGTTTATTTCAGCTCTCTCAGACTTTGACCTTTGACCTGTAGGAAGAACATGTGGCCATGGCATTAGTGCATGGGTAGATTCGTTAGACTCCCAAAATCACGATTTAATTAGCGCCATTGCTGACACATATAATGATCTTTTAGCTGGGATGTGCGGAGACGGGTCAGACCACGCTGCTTCACCTCACAGAGCGACAAGAGATGTTACAGTTGTGTAATGGATGCTACAGATGAGGGGTTTCATACGGTAACCATTGGATGCAGGAGCAAGGTTGATTTCAAATTATTAGCAAGTACATTGGGTCAATATTTGTTCTCATTTCACAGAACAAACTTGAATGAACATGTGTGTCAATATACACTGCCATTCCTCAACCAAACAACACACACACACACACACACACACACACAGAGGAACCAGAAGCTACAGTCATCAGGCCTCAGGGGTTTGTGTGGGGTTGTGGGTAAGCAGATTCTCAGCGCGGATCTTGTTATATTGGCTGTGTATCTGCACAGAGAATAATTGACTTCTTTAAACTGAAGACAACAGAAAAACAGTTATCTGTCTGTCATACCATCTATCTATCATTCTACAGTTACACATCCCCCCCAATTATAAGATATTAAGCTGAGTGAATGTCCAACAGTCCAAACAAAACCATGGAGGTACCATGGTACTTTTTGGGTATTTTCTCTCTCTTCTTCTCTCACTCACCCTCTTTCAATTTTTTCTTCTCACTCGGTCGGGGCCACACATTCACAGCATCTAATGTAAGAGCTGATGACATGTTGATGGAATGAATGTGTTACAAATATGTAGCAGATAATATATGCTGACTCCATGTCTTTTCCTGCTCCAGTGCCTCCACACCTGGGTAACTGCTCTACAGCCAACATGATATGATTATTAGACCTACACCTTCTCCTGTGATCAATTTATATTCGGTTGCTTCACATAAAAAAAAAACAAATTATTGAGAGAGAAAGTACATGGAGTATTTGAAAATAAATTTGTAACAGCACAGAAATTCTGGACAAGATATGTTGTAAACTAACCATACTGTATTATAGATTTCACTCATTTGAAATGTTTCTGGTATAAAATACTATATAAAGTAGCCCCAAAAAAACGAATTTCACAATATATTTAAAATGTATTACAGTTTATTGTTTATTTCTTTTGGTCACTGGAACTTTGAGTTTCATAGAGCTAGAAGCAAAGACATATTTATTAAGGCCTGTAGGGTATGCTCTTTCTCTCTCCCTACTGAAAGAAAGGGGAGGATCTCTGGGTGTCTTCAAAGACAGCCATTGGTTTACCGGGCTCATATAAAACACAGCACATACCCCAAAAGTGAGAGGACTGGAATTCAAGCAGTTGATGTATATCTCTGCAGGAGAGGGAGAGAGAGAGTTCAGGACACGAGCAGAGGGAATCCGCGCAGAGGGAAGGGGTTATAGAAAAACTGTGCGTTTGTGCGCGTCTTCTCCGTTGTGCGCCTCCTCGGACTTGCGCGTAAAGACAATCAATGAAGGAGAGAAGATCTATAGAGAAACTGTCCCTTCAGCCCGGAATGGATCCGAGTCAGAGCCTCAAATGTAAGATCGTGGTCGTGGGGGACAGTCAGTGTGGGAAAACCGCTCTGCTCCACGTTTTTGCAAAGGACTGTTTCCCAGAGGTGAGATGCGTAAAATCCAGTGGGTGCGCAACTGCGCTTTACGATATAGGCTGTAGTTCTGTAGCATGTGCATTCATTTTCACATTTTAAACTCTTAAAATAGACATGTTTGGTAATATTTGCAATTTTCTTTCATGTGCCTTTTCCCTAGAATTACGTACCCACTGTGTTTGAGAATTACACAGCAAGTTTTGAGATTGACAAGCAGAGAATAGAGCTCAGCCTGTGGGACACCTCAGGTGAGTCTCAAATTATGTTTTTGTACTATATACATCTGGATCTTTTAGATTGAATTGCATTTTATAGTGCAAATATATTATGTGTACAGTATATATAAACTATAGTATGGAGTCTTTAACCATTCATAGGACCCGTTGGTGGATAGAGAGCCAGAGCTTGGACTCCTTGTTACATATTTTATAAAACTGTGTGTTGCATGTTAAACCTCCTCTATAATGCTATGTATATATTACATTATCAATATATTAATGCTGAACTTTAGCTTTTTTAGATTTGGTTGGAGCTGTACATGTTAATATATAATTATATAATGTGTTTTAGATCCACATATAATTCAGTAGCATCACAGACCCCCTTTGAAAACCCCTGCTATAGTGACGTGACATGTGGCAAGGTTTTTAAATGGGGTGACCCATACTCGGAATTAGTGTTCTGCATTTACCCATCCAAAGTGCACAAACACAGCAGTGAACACACACAAACCGTGAAAACACACACCCGGAGCAGGGGCAGCCATTTATGCTGCGGCGCCCAGGGAGCAGTTGGGGGTCCGGTGCCTTGTCAAGGGCACCTCAGTCGCCCCCCCGTGGTATGGGGGGAAGGTGGGAGAGAGCGCTGTACATTCACTCCCACCACCTACAATTCCTGCCGGTACGAGACTCAAACCCACAACCTTTGGGTTATGAGTCCGACTCTCTAACCATTAGGCCACGACTTCCCCCCGTGTAGTGTATATAAATAGTTTAATTGATATGCAGAGTAAATCAACTGTATATGCTATATGCACTATAATGCTGTAATGAACGTTGTGGCTGTTAATATACAGTGCAGTCAGTAAATAGAGGCCTTGTTACAATTTAAAAAGTTAGGGTTTGACCTATGCGGTGATTGTTTTGCTTTATAATTTCCTAATTTTGTATATTTTATGTCCGTTTAGTTCATTTACATGCTGTTGGTTCAAGACATGTCCAGACTTGTTGTCTTTCTTCATAAATCCAGTGAACATATCATTATTTTGATGCATCATTGTGTTGTGCAGGGTAATGATGTAATTGCTAGGGCTTACGTTTATGCCTGGAGGAAAATCTGGGTTTGTTTAATAGCTTTTCTTTATTTTTCTGAGCGGTTGAGCGATTCTCGGTTGAGTCAGTACGAGAGCCTGCCAAGCGTTTAATCACACACACACACACACACCCTGCTAATACATTCTCACACACTCCACCCATCTGTGGAATATGATCCACAGACACCTCACTTTTAAGGAATGTTAGGATGGCATCACGGGGAATGTTGCTGTAAGTGAGGTTTTGGATAAACACATGAAACGGAAACTGTTGCCACAGCTGGGGTCTTGCTGCAATTCACACATTTAACAAAACCAAACAACTGTGACCACACAGGCAAATGAGAGTGGGGTCTTGGCTCACCCTGTCTGATTGTAGGGTATTGGTATGTTTCCAGAGTTCGCGCTCGGATCACCCAGGAGAGTTCAGACCTGCTGTCTGGAGGTAATCACAGGCCCTGTAAAGCAGCCAGCCAGACAGACTGCTTTAGACTGTGACCTGTTTGGAGCTCAGCTATGATCTGGGGTAGACTGCATTCAGACCTGAACCTGGGTTTTAGGTTATTTGGTGCTGTGTGTGGTCTGAATTCTAATGTGCTTATGTGCTAAATATCTCCTTCCAGTATATGTTAAGCCATCATGCTAGGGTATTATGTTTGATCAATTTTACCAGCTACATTTTGCAAATTGTCTGGCCAGCTACACCAAATCAGCGAAACTGGTCTTTTCAGCAGGGTCTGCAAATCTCAAGTAATTTTTTTAATGTAGTGTCATATTCTCAATCTGGATCCAGTTCTTCTAGAGTAATTTCCTAAATCAAGAACCATGTGCTAGTTTGACCTGCTGAAATGCTAGCACTGCTGGTCACTAGCCTTTGCTGTGTTTTGAATGCTGGTATGTTGTAGGCCTAGGCTTCTTAACTAGCTTAACCAGCAAAACTTGATACTTGTGAACAGCATGGCAATACTGGCAATGCCAAAACAGGATATTTGCTAGTTTTTTTGCATGGTAGAATCAGTCCTACATCTAGTGAACTGAGCTAATTAAGAGTCAAATCTCACATTTTTCTGAATATGAATGGTATTAAATGTGAATCTACATCATAAATCCAAATGTAAAATTTTGAGCTATTCCCCAAAACTAGAGGGATGTGCTGCAATCCTGAGTGAAAATTACAACATTTGGAGTCGTGTGCTCAATCTGGATTAATTTCCTGAATCAGAGTCTGTCCTAAATTGGAAGCGCTTGCCTAAATTTTGAGCCAAGTGCTAAATCTAGAGTTATAGTCTAAATCCAGAATAATTTCCTAAATCCCTAAAGCTCAAACTAGAACTATATATGATGATAATTCAATGCATGTTGGTTCAGTTTGTTTCGTGATGTAAGTACAGGAGTGTGTTCTGCTGACAGATGTCTGCGGTGGGCGTCTGCGGGCAGGGCCGCCTGTCTGATGCTGGCTTTTGGATATGTAGTTAGTTGCTTGTGTCAGGCTGTGGGCTTCCAGCCTTCTGTTCATTACAGTGTAAGTTATTGTGTCAGAGCCAGGCTCCAAGGTCTCCCCAGTGTGTGTGCGGTCTTTCCTTTCAAAAGCCTAAGTCCTGGATTTAACAAGTTCTGAACACACCTGAGCACATTCCAGATAATGAGAGAAATAGACATGTGGACTAGGAAACCTTGGATGTTTGCCCTTGAATAATCATATTTGACATTCATTGTCTTGAGAGTTTCTGAACAGTCTGTGAATCCGGGGGTTGCTCCCAGAATTGCCTGAATGGATAGTTTCTTGGCACTTCTTCTTTGTGCTGCTTTGTTTGCAACAGCTGCCACCCCCGTCAACCAGACTGGCTGCTCCTATCATTGTCCACCAATCAGCTGTTGAGTCACGACCCCATTCACCGTTCAGCTGGCAGCATCCGTCACTGATCCGCCATGGAACCCATTGATACAGTAGAGTACATGCGTACCATTCGGAATTGAAACAGTTCGCTTCCGAAAGAGTACGACCAAGACTTTTTGTGTTGAATAGAAAAGAGGGGAATGCAATTGTGTTTCTTTTTGTTTGTTTTACTTTTGATTGAGCTCAAGTCTTGCGTAACATCTTTTTTAGGACTGTTGCCCATTGTTGTGTTTGTTCAAATGATTCCCACTCATGGCAATGAAAAACCGAGCATTCTTTGGTCATTATTCCAATGTCAAAGTGCTGCTGCCATTCTGCTGCATGAATGTTTCATTAGGCTTTTCTCATGTATATTGATTGTAGGGCTTAGTAAGTCCTTCTAAATCTGAAACTCAAGTGTGTATGTGCATGTATTGTGTGTTATGTGATACACAAGAGGCCAAGTGTCAGGATAACACCCTACCGGAGACAAGAGACCGCATGCTCTCTGATCTTCTTGATGGCCATGAGCATGTGTGTGTATATCCCCTAATAGCCGATCCTCAATGGAATCGGACCCCTTCCCCCAGCTTCACTCTTCCAGACACATATTGACCAGAAACCCCCTGCAGATGTGAAGCCAGGATCTTGACATGTCTGTCTCAAAGGGTTCCTTATCCACCAGTCAGACCATGATCAATCAATATACGCACACTCTGCTTTGGGATCTTTTTGTTCCTTTGTGAGTTGTACATTTTACAATAAGCATATCGTCTCGGATAACTAGTGCCAAATTCAGTCCATTGTTCCTCAGTCGTCCTATCTCCTTGCTCCCCTAGGGCTGGTGATGGATATGCTGTCATGACTAGGCATGGGCCGATTACCGGTATCAAGAAGAAAATTTCACGGTTTCAAAACCACTAAAAATTTCCGTTATACCGTTCCTGCAGTATTGGCTGTTTTTCATGTCTCCTCAAAGACTGAAAGTGTAGGAATACCTCAGGTTGAGTGAAGTGTAGAGAGTAACATGACCCTCCTCCTCCTGTTGGAGCAAGCGAGCGATCAGTCACGTGTGTGTATGACGGCCGAACTTAAGGAGCTTCCCCTGGAACTTACGCGATCGGCAACTGGTCCGATTTTGTGCTATGCAGCTGGTCTTGTTCTGGACTTGCAACAAAATGCATGGCAATGCAATCTTTCCAAAATGGTCCTTTTGTGAAAATATGAAGTCGGTAAACGCCGGAACACAGGCCAGAGGGGGGGGGGGGGGGGGGGGGGGGGGGGGGGGGGGGGGGGGGGGGGACGTGAAGACGGATGCAAAGAGGAAAAATACTGTAGCAGGCAGATTACTCACTGTTCATGATGCACGAACTAATCCTCAATATTGATTTGGGGGTTTAAATGAATGTGTTTCTGAGGGGAACTGACAGAAACAGAAAACTAAACAGAAAAGTTTATGTGGTATTTTCTTTTAATCTCGTCTCTGTATAATTCACATTAAAGCAGTGTTTCAGTGCAGCTCTGCTTTGTTTACAGCGATAACCAAGGAAATGTCTGGTGTTCCAGATGCGCCTCCTGCTGTCAGAGAGTGAATGTGTCTCATTCAGAGCTTCTGCTGTTTGGTTTCTTCAGGCATGTAGTATAATTTCACAAAGCTAGTCAGAACATTCTGTTTTTGCTTCAAATTGGGTTATTATTAAATCAAATTATGTACATGAAATTATATAACTAAATTATATAAATATGTATATGAATTATATAACTAAAAATAACTGTAATTACAGATTTAGGTTAAATAAAGACGTCAGTCTTTATTTTTCTTCTTTTTAAGAAACAAATCAAAGAAAAAATAAACAAATTCTACTGTTCCTAATATTCTGTATGTTGCTCAAAAACAAAATATATTGTGTTCAGCGCAAAAAAGTTTGTTTTTTTACCCAGTCATTTAAAAATAGCACATTTTAGAGCTGTAACCACAATACTGTGAAACCGTGATATTTTTGCTTAAAGGGTTAGTTCATGCAAAAATGAAAATTCTGTCATTAATTACTCACCCTCGTGTTGCTCGAAACCCGTAAGACCTTCGTTCATCTTCGGAACACAATTTAAGATAATATGAGGGCTCTCTGACCTTCCATAGACAGCAAGGTAACTACCACATTCAAGGTCCAGAAAAAGACCAAGATGAGCGACGAGAGTAGTCCGTGTGACATCAGTGGTTCAACTGTAAAGTTACGAAGCTATGAGAATACATTTTTGTGCAAAGAAAACAAAAATAACGACTTTATTCCACGTTTTCGTCTCTACTTGTGTATGTGCGTTCACGATCTGGGTCAGCGCCGGTGCCGCCACACGCTCGCGAGTACCACTCTTCTTTGCAATATGTCAAATCTAGTTTTATTTTGATTAAAGATGAAAACAAATATGCATAGTTACACGAGGTACATTTATTAAGAGGATAAATAATAATTTTTTATTTCACATTGCCTTGAAAGCTAAAATAAAGAGAAATCTTCAGCATTTGAGGTAAAATTATAAATTAATCTATGTAAAGTGTTTGCTAATACATGACTTCTTAATCTTGTTTGTACATTCAAAAACATAATCCATTTCACTGTTAATTTGTAAATAAGTTAGTATCATTCAGCTATTGCATGTCCCTTCAAAGTCCTGATCTACGACGTTGCTATATAACCTCCTTAATCCAACCCTTGACTATTATCAGCAAGGGGAGACCTCATTATCAGCTAACCCCCGAAAACAAAACGTTCCCGGGATCATTTCAATGGGCTCCTGCTGGGACAGGCTCTCTCAAACCCACTCCTCAAAGCTGGTCAACTATTGTCGGCTGGATCATATTTCTAACCTTGACGATTTGGGCCTGCATGCCTCACATTCCTTTCAGGAAAGGTTTGCTCTCGTACTCCACAAAGCAGCTATTGTGCGGTAGGCTGCCAGGGAAAAAAAGCGCCATGTGAACCGTTATGTTCTCTGAAATTATTCTTACCTTGTTAGTCATGGAGGAAATTTAATTCAGGAGGAACTCAAGTACTGATGTAGAGTTCGAAAAGACTTTCTTAAAGTTTGTAATGGTGTGCTAGCAATATTTCAAAGCATGAATTAGTATCAAGGGATTTTAGCTTAGGGGTTAAATGTACTTTGCTGAGAATTTTGTCTGTTTATTGCTTTATTTTGATGCAGATTAGGAAGACACTGAGGGATCCAAGCCAAAAACACCAATGGCAAAGAATTCTTTACTGTGTGTGTGCTTTTACATGGTCACCACATCTTTAGAGAAGCATTTAAACACTCGGGGAATCCATCAGCTGTCGTATCCTTCACACATTATGGTGTGTTGTGATAGCTATGGTGTTCCACAAGTGTGTGTGTGGTGTGTGTGTGTGTGTGTCATTCTAGTTGGCTATTATTTACACAAATACTGTACAACCACACACACACACACACAGCAGGATTTGCGTTTAGTATGCATGCATTGGACAGAGAAACAAAATAATGTGTTTAATGAAAGCTTTAGAGAGAAAACTGTGTGTGGTTGGTGTGTGGGCATCTGTTGTGTGTCTCTCAGAAGAGGCTGAATACCACACTAACAACAACAAAATGTTACTTTTTGTATATTTTTTCCACATAACCTGTCATAACAAAAGTATATTTACACTAACATAAATTACCTTTCAATATATACACTAAAATAACAAACCTTATTCAAACGCTGTGAACTCAAAATAAGTTTGATATTTAGATCTACATACAGATGTAGTTACTTATTGACATTACAAATTAGAGATTAAATGATTAACTGTAAAAAAAAAAACTATCAAACCTCTCGTGAAACGTTATTGTCCGAGTTGTTCTTGTTTTTTGGCCTGTAGCTGTGGTTGGAATGTGAGCTGTAAAGTCCTGTGGCTGCATGTGTTTTCAACTTCACATTTTTCTACTTAACTTCTGGCACTGGAAATTATCATTCTGTCAAACTAAACAGCCCTCCCTTCCCTCTGTCTCTCTCTGTCTCTCATAAACACCACCTCGGTCCTGGAATCTGGCACATTATAAATGTGTTTGTCCTGTGTGGATTGTACATAGTGTGTCTGGCAGAGTTAGCGGGAATGTTTCGTTCTGTCAGAGTAAATCCTGGACTATACCGTCCTCACAAAGAAAAACATCTCCAGAGTTTTAGCCAGGAAGGAAATGCTACATCAGGCAAGGGTCTAATTATTAGCAGTGTGTTTACTAAGGCAAGCATCAGTATTTTTATTTGAGTAAGGGATTTGAAGAATTATCTTGTGCTTGTGTAAATCACTTATAAATCATTATTTAGCATTGCAACAGTGACAAAGAACTGGAAGTATTCTGTGTGCTGAGATTTTTTTATAAGTAAAAACCTATTTAAAGGCTTTATTACTTCTGAAAGCAAAAGTGTGCATTTATGGGAAAAAGTTTCATGTTTAGTATGTCTGAAAATGGGCTTCAGTGGTTTAAGTGGTTTCATGAATGCTTTCAAATTACTGTCTGTACTGTGTCACTGAGTGAAAGTTTAATGAGGTTAAGTAATATATTGACGGCCCTCCAGACAGTCCCACTATCCTTGTCTAGTTTTTGTGCATGCTTGTGTTTAAGTGAACTTTGTTCTTCCTGACCAATCCACCTTTTTGTGTCACAGGCTCCCCGTATTATGACAACGTCAGACCGCTTTCATATCCAGACTCCGACGCCGTCATCATATGCTTTGACATCAGCAGACCAGAGACCCTGGACAGTGTCCTAAAGAAGGTGAAAGTTTTTTCCAACCTGTAATAATTGATTTGACACACTTAATGTGAGCTTAACAAGTAGGATATTCCTAGATTAACATCCACTGTTGTTCCTGGAATTATATTCCTATCACACAATCAGATTTTAGGACTGGGATTGGGGTCTTGAAGAACATTCCCATCAACCAATCAGATTTTAGGACTAGGGATGGGGTCTTGAAGAACATTCCCATCAACCAATCAAATTTTAGGGCTCCAAAATGACCTCTTGAGAATCATGATTGGAGACACCTTCATTTTACATTGTTGATAAAGGAAATTAATAAAGAAAATTATTGTCTAAGCAGTTGACATCTGGGGGCAGAATACATTGGGTGTGGTGCACAAAATTTTGGGAGTTTCTTGGATATAAAACTGTAGGCTTGACCTTTCTGGTTCTTGACAGTCTAATTGACTTTTAAATGCATTGCTTGTGATTCAGAGAAATTCTTCTACAACTTCATTGTGATTTGCCCACTCTTTGTAGCATTCCAATAAAGTCATCCTTTGTTCAGTAGGCTTGGATATCATCTTGTAGACTTTCAGTCTGTGGTCAGGTGTCTGGAATGGCCTGTGGCTCTGGTTCACTTGGTCAGGGTGGACCCCTGTTTTGATAGTATCATGCTGGCATTAGCTAGACCATGTGAGTGGAAGTTCAGCTGGGAGGTTTGTCTTAAAACGGTTGAGATCTAGGTCGCAGAATCAGAAATACAGTCAGGCTACATGTGGGTACCTGGTGGAATAAGCTAGTGTTGTCTTCCGGAACTTTGAGGCCTCTAGGAGCCAGAGGTGAGCACAGAAGGATCATGGGAATGTAGGGTGTTTGTGTTCCTGTGAACAATCATATGACTGTGTTGTACCCGCCTGTCTCCCGCCAGATTAACTCTGGTGATTCTATGCCACACCAACACAGAAAATGCTTTGTTTGGGAAGGAGAGGAATGCAGATCACCTGTAGCATTGTTGGGAAGACGCACACACAGATACACACCCTGAAAAGCAGTCATTACAGTGCAGGCTTTATCCTCGCAGGAAGCATGTCTCTCACCTGTAGCAAGGAAGATTAATACTCTTGTGAAAAAAGGGATGGGATGGAACGTGATATGCTTAGAAAATGGGAACAGGAAACACTTGTTCTAGTCTTTTGTCGTCTCTCAGACAAGGATGGATCAAGGCCAAATGGTTTTATCTTTCCCTGTTGGTTTTGTCTCTTTCTCTCACAGTGGAAAGGGGAGATCCAGGAATTCTGTCCCAACACAAAGATGCTGCTCGTCGGATGCAAGTCAGACCTTAGAACGGACCTCACAACTTTGGTGGAGCTGTCTAATCACAGACAGACACCGGTGTCATATGATCAGGTGAGCGGTTCTCATAAACTGCTTTTGCAATTTGGTTGGATGCCACTGAGACACTCAACTTCAGATTTGGCTTGATATCTAACACCAATCTTATTACTTTACCAGTAATTACGTTTATCAGCAAGGGCAATTCGGCAACATTGCAATGGTTTAGGTTACTAATCTAATCCATGCATTAAATGTCTGAGTGATAAAGAGTAACATCTTCCTGAGCACAAAGCTAAACGTAATTTTGATGAAATTGCAAGCGGTAATCATAACAGTTAGACTGCTAATTGTGATTTTACTGCTAATTGCTGGTTTTGTTTCATATCAAAGCTCATAATCCTCTCTTTCTCTTTTAGGGTTCAGCTATGGCTAAGCAGATATCTGCACCTTATATCGAATGCTCCGCAGTGCAGTCAGAAAACAGCGTGCGGGACATTTTCCATGTCGCAACATTGGCTTGCGTAAATAAGAACAGCAAAAACATCAAGCGCAACAAATCGGCACGCTCCACCAAACGCATCTCACATATGCCCAGTCGACCAGACCTAGCTGCCGTGGCAACAGACCTACGCAAAGACAAAGCAAAGAGTTGCACGGTAATGTAATGCAAGGAGTTCGGGAGGAAAGATTCATTCTGGGAAGCGGTGAGGGTGGACTGTGGAAGCAAGAAAGGTCTGGAATTGCCTCCAAAGACAAAGCAAAAGTGGAGAGTGGGAGTGTTTGCTCAATGTTCCTGAAGGTCTCTCCGGTTTGAGGGATGCACTTCTTGTTGCCAGAACTCAACAAACATATGGACGTAAACCCATATTAAGGCCCCAACCACCTCTCCTAAACTTATCCACTCAGCAGGAGGATGTCACCCCCCTCTCGGCCAATGGGAGGCCTTCCTTCCTGCTCCTGGACATGAAGCTGCTTCCTCTCTGGAGGATTCCTTCTGGAAGCTTCTCCTGCAGGAAAGGAAGGAGGAAGTAGAATCACATAACCATTGAGTCCAGAGTTCCGCTGAGCTTTGCCTCACAGCTATTTTTAAAAGATGCACATTATGGTTGGTATTAACAGTCATATGACGGAACTGTGAAGGGGAAGATGACTTCCAAAATGGCAAAATTTTGGATAAGGACAACTCTCGTTTCTTTCTTGAGAGTGTATCACTGTGGTTACGGATCACTTCCTCCTTCGATCCTCCTTGGCCTGTTTTGTTCTTTCTGTAGACCAAGAGCACGAGTTTGTGTGTGTGCGTGGTTTTCTTTTTCTTATGCTAAGCTCAGCTAAAATGGTCACCATGGATACACCGCTGGTATATTTGAAATCGCACCATTTTCTGTATAACTCCTCAATCACTTTATGGTTCATTAAGATTCAGAAAAAGAAAAACCAAAGAACTGGAAGGTTTTCAAGTCGAATGACTCAATGTTTGACATTCTGAAGAGCGTGATGGATGTGTATTTGAGGGTTTTGGTGGGTCAATGAGAATTTCTTTCACGGTTCTATAAGAACATGTTTCTGCTTGTCTTTATAGACCGGGTATATGGAAGTGCAAATACGACCTTTGAGAATTAACCTGACCATTTAGTATTCATTTGCATTTGGTTTATCCCTGAAGGGGCATTCACACTGACAAAGCATCTGGAAGTCATTAATTTGCAATGAGGGCTGGTGATTTGAGGCCAGACTGTTTAGAGTTCAACTTTATTCAAATCTGGAAAAATACTTTGGGTGGGACCAGAGCTGATCCTCCCTATACGCAAAATACGCAAGCTGCGTAGGGCCCCCGAAACACCAGGGAATTTTTTTAATTTGGCCAGCGGTTATGAATACATGAATGATCATTTCTTTAAATGCGGGGTGCTGTCACCCTTTCTACGTAAAAATCAGTCAAATCATGTAACGTGAATGTCATACAGTCTTGTTCAAAACTAAAAAAACTAGTTGAAAGCGTACCGAGCCGCGCAACTGTTTCTCAAGTGCTTGCTGCGAGCGCGATTCGAGACGGGAGTGAAACACGGACAAATGCATTTCATTCATTCGTTCATAACCACTCATACACACCCACCAACCCCACCACGTAAAACAGTGCAAGATGCTACGGAATGGCCAAAGATGTCTTGGTGTAGCAGTATCTGGCTAACAGCTAAAGCACAGTACACTGTTAGCATGTTAATTTAAGCACTACTTCTAAAAATATCATGAATGTAACATATTTCAGACAAAATCTAGCTAAACTAATTAAACTTACTAAACACACATCAGGTTCCAATTTTTCAGACCACGTCATTGTGACCAATCCCTAATATGAGCAAACTATTAGAAACCAAGAGTATAGCAGGTTGGTGACACCCAGTGATTTAATTTCTGTCAGTGTGAATGCCGCATTAGAATAACACCACTACTGGAGTAACAAATCATGATTGTTTAACACTATTAAAATAGCACAAAACTAGCCTTTCATTGTAAATCATTATTATCATTAAAATGTTTCATCAACATTTGTGCCTTTTCTGACATCTGTGAAATTTTAAGCACAATTGTTGAAATAATGAATAAACAATCAAACATCAAATTCAAGGTCATGTTAAATCTGCCCAGTCCAGGAAAGAAAAAACAAGAAACGTATTCGCTCTTCTCTCTATTAAACTATGCAGTCTGCTTCTGACACATGTGAGAGGATTGAGAAAAATTATTAATACACATACTTTCTCATTCAAAACAAAAATTTGTTGCGACTCAATATATTGCCTTGCAGAGCCATGGGAAAAATGAGTCTCACCTTTGTAGTGCTAAATTTTCTCAAAACAAAATCTTCAGAAGCTTGATGCTAGCTGCAAAGTCTCTTTTGCTGCATGTCTGTAGTTGCACTTTTCGTTAAAACTTGCGCAAAACAAACAAAAACGGTCTTTTTACATTTGTTTTTAATGGGTCAGGGAGAATTTCCTTGACTGTGTCACACAATTTGTTTTGACATAGGCAGTATTAAACAATTTTGGTGTGTGTAAATGTTGAGAAATGTGTCGGTGCTGTTAAAAAACAAAATGTTTCCTAATGTAGGATGTCTGTAACTTTTTTTAATGCCTTCTGTGTGTTGAGTTCCATGTATGTCTGTTTTTGTTGATGTTGGCATAATATTTATTGAATTATCTATTTTTTTCTCTTAAAAATAAATGAAAAAATAAAATGAAAACGGATCTTTTTGATATGAAATCTTTTCCTCTTTTCCTTTATATATTCACACACACACACACACACACATATTTATTTAAATTTTACTTTTTTTAAATGTAATTTTTTAGAAATATGATATTCATAAAGCCGGTAGATATTTTTTCATGCAGTTGAGATTTATTGTCTCATTCCTAATGACTCATTCCTTATTACATTCCGAGTATGTGTGACTTTGCCTTGGGCTTCGGATCTCTTCCTGTGTGTTCCTCAAATTCATTCACGCGGTTTCGGGTCACTTCCCCCCACGGAAGGAAATGACCTTCAGATGACCTTCACCCAGCCCTTTCCGGAGCCTCCATTCATAAACCCCACAGGCCTACAGCTCAGAGCTATCTGGCTTCATTTTACTCATTTTGAGCCAAAATATGGGCATTATTTCGCTTATTTCATTTTTATATTGCATACATTAACTCACACTGATGCAAAGTGGAGTGCTTATATACATTTATGCAATTCAAAACAATGAATGAAGCTTCCCTGAGACAAATATGGCATCAAAAAGTCTTCATGTGAACACTATTCTACTGAATATGAAAGCTGTGGTTCAGGTACAGACATGCCACATTGACAAGCTTCAGTCAAGGCTGGAATTTTCACTCTTTTCTCCTTACCATCATCTTGTCTTTGTGTGAATGCAGACTAAACACACACACTCTTTTACTGTCAAGAGCATCAGGCGGCATTTTCGCTTCTGACAGACTGCTATGGCAGAGATAAATCCAGACAATTACAAACACACACTGTGGCCCTGATTAATTGTGTGAGTTGTGAAAGTGCTTTGTTGTTACTTTGAGACAACGCAGAGTGAAAGTGATTCATTACAGCAGCGTCTGAATGGAACACACATTAATAGTGTTTCCTTTACGCATGATAGCTCATATATCACACACAGAAACATGGAATATATTCAGACAAAACATGATGAATGATAACACAGGCCTGTCAGATGGTGCTATGAACAAAACCAAAGACAGTTGTTCAGAAAATCTCTAACAAAATAGTACTAAGGCAGTATTACGGAACAGTGACCATATAAGATGGTAATATTTTTGTACTTTTCATACCTTTACATGGTACTTTAAAATCTGCGAGATTAAATTTCTACATATTTTTTAAATTACATTTCATAATATAAACTTCTACTTCTATTTAAATGAAAATTGTATCTTGTTTAAAAATCATATTAATCTACAACAGTGTCAAACTCAATTCCTAGAGGGCCGGAGCCCTGCTGACTTTAGACTTGATCCAACTAATCAAGTTCTTCAGACTTATTTGAAAACTACATGGTGTGTGCGTTGGAGCAGGGTTGGAAAAAAATGTCTGCATGTCTGAAAAACCACAATATTACCATGGTTCTGTTTAGTGGTGTTCGCAAATGCAAAAAAAAAATCATGCTAAAATCACTAAGAATACCGCAAATTTCCTCAGTAATTCCAGTCAAGTTCTAGATACATTATGACTTTAAATGCTTTTAACATCAAACAGTTGTTCTGTATCCGTTACTCAAATTTTAGAGTTGTAACTTCAGCCAACCTGCCCAAATAAGCTAGCTAAGCTACAATAGTATCGTGTGTATCTCTGGTGGCTGTTTTCTGGTTGACCGGATGCTCTAATGTGTGAACACACGGCTGCAGTCAGGGGTAATGTCAGAGGTGGCGAACAACGGAGATTCGATAACAAGAACCGTCGATGTGTTGTGTCTGGTCTGGGGTTTTGTTTTCTAACACCTCTGAATATTCGACGACATACTGAAACGAACGGCTGCTGGGATTTAATAGTGTGTGTGCTCAGGTACCCATAAATGTCACCGCCGTCGTTCTCCCATTTTGCATTAATCGACCAAGGTTACTGTACATGACAAATGAAATGTCAACCAATATGTAGCGCTCGAAACATCTCCGGACGAATTGCGTTTCACTCTTGGGTGAATCCAGAAACTCAAAACCATTTAGCACTTTGGGATTCCAGCAAAAAAAAAAAAAATCAATACGTTCAGGCCTGAACCTCTTTGTACGTGTTTTATTGCTTTTGTGGGGTTAAAGGTCACGCGTGACATGTGTGTGTCTCAGATAGGATACAGTGTCACATTGGGTTCATATTGAAATATAGTTGTTTGTACAGCTATTCTGAGCCACGTATGCGGTAACTTCTATAGAGAAGGCTGTGTGAATTCACACGCATCGCTTTAACACCTGTCAGGGAGGAAATTAAATCATGTCCCACTGCTGGAAACACAAACACCCAAACGCACATACAGCGCTGATAAGACAGGCACTAATTGAAATTCCATTCTTAATGGCCCCTAAGTGAAGATCAGCAACGGGTCGCATGGGTGATTGACTTTTATTGTGCTTTTTGTGTCTGTCTTGACCTGCCTAACCATGATGCCTTGAGGGAAAGAGGCTAGCAAGACTTCCATGAAATAGCTCAATTCATCAGCTCCAGAAGCTGCTGTGACATGAGTTTTGACGCAAGATGTTTCGTTTGGTTATTTCTATCATGTTTTGTTGTGGATTTACTTGGAGACAAAATGAGAACAGTTGCATTCAAAGTGAATGCGCAAAACTAAATCAGGTATTAAAATATTTAAAAATCTGAGAGAGCAGGGAGAGCATATTATATGTCGATATATATAACCAATTTCTAAACATTCATTTATTGTTTCAAACTGAAACCACAATAACTGCTGAACTCTAAAACGGATGACTGATTTTCATTGCAGAGACTCAAATCTTTTGAAACTGTTCACTAAAAAGATTTGTTCACTGGTAAAGGTACACTCTAAAAAATGCTGGGTTAAATACAACCCAGTGCTGGGTAAAATAGGGACAAACCCAGCAATTGGGTTGTTTTGAACCCGCATTTTTTAGACCAAAAAAAAAAACAGCTAACAAAAAAACCTGCCCAATTGCTGGGTTTGTCCCTGTTTTACCCAGCACTAGGTTGTATTTAACCCAGCATTTTTTAGAGCGTAATAGCAATAATTCAATTATCTTGCAATTCCCACTTTTCACAATTCTGAATATTCCAGTTTTTTCAGAATTGCATGATTAAACTCAGAAGAATTATAATATAAACTCACAATTCTGAGAAAAAATTAGAATTGCGAGATAATATATTTATTATTTATCAGCCTATCAATTGTGAAATATTAACTCAATTCTGAGAAGAAAAATCTTTTTGTGAGTTATAAACTCGCAATTCTGGGAAGAAAAGTTTTGATTGTGAGACATAAACTTGAAATTGCGAGGTCAAGAAAGACAAGAATTGTTAGATAAAAAGTCACAATTACCTTTTCAATATTTGTTATTTTATTTGCGGAAACAAACGTCACAGTTTGATTTTTTTCCCTCTTGTAACTGCAAGTTTATATCTAACGATTCTGACTTTATTCTGAGTCTAGAATCTCAGAATTGCGAGAGAAAAGTCTGAATTTGTCAAAGAAATTCCTAGATGTGTAGGAAAAAAGTCTGAATTGTGAGATATAAACACAGAATTATAAGGAAAAAGTCAGATTTGTGAGATAAAAAGTTGCAATTACCTTTTCTATTTTTCTGTTCCTAGGCCAGAAACATGCTTGCCACAATTCTCGCAATTATTTTATTCAGATTCCAGAGGCAGCCTCAGTGAACCAAACAGGTCTTTTTTTTTATCCTAGCCAAGGGGGTGTGGCCGTACAGCACATCTAACCAATGAAAATGCTCCTTCAAAGCCCGCACTCGAATTGGTCGAGTCGCCAAACACTTAATAGTCAATCAAAATATGACCGGCATTTTTGATGTGTTCACTCAAAAGATTCATAAATAAACGAAACACCACTAATATGTGGTATAAATTGCGCTCCATATGCGAAAGCTACTAAAAAAGGATTTTTTAAAATCAGATTCTATGACAGCATCGCATTCAAACTGTATTGAAATCAGGCAAGAGTCCGATTCATGTGCTATTTGTATACTATCAAAACAGTAATTTAAGAGTTATATTTCAGTTAGGGTGCTGCCTGTGTAGGGAAAAGACAGCAAGGCAGCTCACTAGGTTTTGAAACTAGTTTCTTCCCAAGGAAGTGTCTCGCAAGTGATAGAAATGTCACTTCCCATTCCGTGTTCCTGTAACCCAAACACACACACACACACACACACACAAGATGCAGAATCAATAGGTGCTGTCTGCAAAGCTTTGTTTTGTAAATCCTGAGGCTGAGAAAATCAGTCATGCACAGCTGCAGAATACAGACAGAGGAAAGGAAACAGACAATAGCCACTGTGTGTGTATGTGTGTATATTTGTGTGATCAAAACCTCTGAACACAAAGGCAGAACGCAGCAGAAGAGCTACATGTACAATTAAACACTCACAGACTTCCAAAGGCAGACGAAGAGCGGTGGAGTTTACATTATGAGCGTGTGTTTATTGTACGCATTTTATATTAGTAACTTACTGGGAGTTATAACATCAAAGTTGCACTCGGCCTCAAAGGTCATCCTGCACTCGCATACAACGTTTAATTAGATTAAATATTTTCTTTTTGAAATGCTTGAAGGAAAAAATTAATGGCGTTAAACATAATATTGAAATGAGTTTAATATATATATATTATAATTACAGTGGGTACGAAAAGTATGCAGACCCCCTTAAATTTTTCACTCTTTGTTATTTGCAGCCATTTGCTAAAATCATTTAAGTTTTTTTTTTTCCTCATTAATGTACACACAGCACCCGATATTGACAGAAAAACGCAGAATTGTTGACATTTTTGCAGATTTATTAACAAAGAAAAACTGAAATATCACACGGTCCTAAGTATTCAGACCCTTTGCTCAGTATTTAGTAGAAGCACCCTTTTTATCTAATACAGCCATGAGTCTTTTTTGGAAAGATGCAACAAGTTTTTCACACCTGGATTTGGGGTTCCTCTGCCATTCCTCCTTGCAGATCATCTCCAGTTCTTTCAGGTTGGATGGTAAACGTTGGTGGATAGTCATTTTTAGGTCTCTCCAGAGATGCTTAATTTGGTTTAAGTCAGGGCTCTGGCTGGGCTTTTCAAGAACAGTCACAGAGTTGTTGTGACGCCACTCCTTCGTTATTTTAGCTGTGTGCTTAGTGTCATTGTTTTGTTGGAAGGTAAACCTTCGCCCAGTCTGCAGTCCTGAGCACTCTGGAGAAGGTTTTAGTCCAGGATATCCCTGTACTTGGCCACGCATTCATCTTTTCCCTCGATTGCAACCAGTCGTCCCTTCCCTGCAGCTGAAAAACACCCCCACAGCATGATTCTGCCACCACCATGCTTCACTGTTGGGACTGTATTGACAGGTGATGAGCAGTGCCTGGTTTTCTCCACACATACCGCTTGGAATTAAGGCCAAAAAGTTCTATCTTGGTCGCATCAGACCAGAGAATCTTATTTCTCACCATCTTGGGAGTCCTTCAGGTGTTTTTTCATGTGTCTTGCACTGAGGAGAGTCTTCCGTCGGGCCACTCTGCCGTAAAGCCCTGACTGGTGGAGGGCTGCATTGATGGTTGACTTTCTACAACTTTCTCCCATCTCCGACTGCATCTCTGGAGCTCAGCCACAGTGATCTTTGGTTTCTTCTTTACCTCTCTCACCAAGGCTCTTCTCCCCCCGACAGCTCAGTTTGGCCGGACGGCCAGCTCTACGAAGGGTTCTGGTCGTCCCAAACGTCTTCCATTTAAGGATTATGGAGGCCACTGTGCTCTTAGGACCTTAAGTGCAGCAGAAATTTTTTTGTATCCTTGGCCAGATCTGTGCCTTGCCACTTTTCTGTCTCTGAGCTCTTCAGGCAGTGCCTTTGACCTCATGATTCTCATTTGCACTGACATGCACTGTAAGCTGTAAGGTCTTACATAGACAGGTGTCTGGCTTTCCTATTCAAGTCCAATCAGTATAATCAAACACAGCTTGGCTCAAATGAAGGTGTAGAACCATCTCAAGACTGATCAGAGAAGAAATGGACAGCACCTGAGTTAAATATATGATTGTCACAGCAAAGTGTCTGAATACTTAGGACCGTGTGATATTCCAGTTTTTCTTTTTTAATAAATCTGCAAAAATGTCACAATTCTGTGTTTTTCTGTCAATATGGGGTTCTGTGTTTACATTAATGAGGAAAAAAATTAACTTGATTAATGATTTTAGCAAATGGCTGCTATATATCAAAGAGTGAAAAATTTAAGGGGGTCCTGAATACTTTCCGTACCCACTGTATATCTATATCATCTATGTATGTGTAGTTAAAACGTATAGCGTTTCTTTCTGGAATACTTGATTCTGATTGGTCAAGCGAAACATTCTGCGTCAGATATTAGAATAAAATGACGCTATACTCTAATATTTCACGTTTATGACGGCTTCAAGCCATATCTCTCATATTGCTGTGCTCCGAAAAAAAAAAAAAAAAAAAAAAAAAAAAAAAAAAAAAAAAAAAACACGTTCTGGTTCTTCTCACTTAATAAACAACTGTTTCAAATAAAAGCAACCTTTTGTGTGCTTTTATTATATTTTTGTTAAGTAGTGATAATGTACAGTAATGGCCATTATCGCACACAAACCTCTTCAGAGTAGGGATGGCAATCGTAAAGAACTGGTTTGATTCACTAAAAAGGACCAGCTCATAGAGTCATTTGTGCGGGAATCGAACTACAGTGGTAATGCTGTATGTATTTTATTTTTTTTAAAGAATAAGCACATAAGAAACGTTTGTTCGGGATCAGAACTACAGTGGTTGCTCTTTTGATTCCCTAAAAAAAAAAAAGTCTTATAATCATAAGTTTGGGAATCTGACTACACTGGTCGCGCTGTATGTTTTTGATTCAAGAACCGGATAAGTAGCCTAATCATTCGTTCAGGATCGTTCAGCACTAGTTGTGCTGTTTCCTATGTTTTTGATTCACCATAAAGAACTGTCTCAAAAGAGTCATTCATTCGGGAATCAAACTATTGGTCGTGCTGTATGTTTTAGATTCAGGAACTGGATCATAAGAGTCATTCATTTGGGAACCGAACTTCACTTCACGCTGTATGTTTTGATTCACTAAAAAGAACCGGCTCATAAGAGTCTTCAGTTCAAGAATTGGACTTCCATTGTCGCGCTGTATCTTTTTGATTGCCTAAAAGAACCAAATCATAGGAGTCATTCGTTTATTAAAGGCACACTATGTAATTTTCACCGCTAGAGGGCGCATATTCAAAATAAGCAAAGAGACAAAGGCGTAGTTTGATGACGCCGTGACTGAGTGTGGAATCATGGGAGTTGTCGTCTTCATCCCCACAGCCGATGCAATCCGATGGGACTCGGGCAGAAATCATGTTCATGGATGAGCTAATGATTTATTAACGTAGTAGAATGAAGCAGGGTGAGGCTGAAAGCCGTTGAAGCGAAACGAGGCCGCTGAACGAGCGGGACACACGGCTCGAAAGCAGCGGAGCTTTTATTATGCCCCAGTCGACCACTTCTGCTTCTTCCGGTCATGCGTATGTAGGGTAAAACAGCGCTGTTTTATACTAGATACATTTGAAAGTTCTGTTAACATGCTATCTGTGCGGTCGTCACCGGTCTATTAAAACACACAATATATTAAAGTGTCTTTGGTGTTTCCATTGTTTTCTACAAAATAAAACCGGAAATCGAGGGGTTATGACTAGAGGTCGACCGATAGTGGATTTTGCCGATACCGATAGCTAGGTTGGACCACACTGGCCGATACCATTTAATTAACCGATAGTTTTTAAAATGGATACTGAACAAAAACTAAAATAATGCTTTATTAAAAAAACAGTACTGAACCATACTAGTAGTAGTAGTAATAATACAAATTTTTGAAATTAACACACTCTAACAAGGATTAATACTTACACATCTTTCATTAATCTTAATGCTACAAATTGACTCTTATTTTAAAGTGTTGCCACTTATTTTCAACTGTCATGCTTAAAGATGCATATTTTTAAATATATACACAAAGGCCATAGCATTAAAATTATATACATATGGATATTGTATGTATACTCTCACACTTTAACTGCTTCTATTCTTGAACACTTGATGATTATCTAATCAAAATAAAAGCGCAGCACTGAGTCTAGGAGAACTCACCGGTATCACACACACTCCAGACGCGTTGCGTTCAATTCGAGCAGCGGTCTAAAACAGTTTATTTAATCACCAAACGGACACAAGTTTTCTTCAAGAATGAATGAACAATGAGGCATAGATGAGTTTGAAGTTCGGTGTTTAAAAAAACGGAGCAAACAGAAAGAGAAAGCGTGATCTATATTATAGCTCTATAAATGAAGCATTAACAACAATTCGGGACAAATATAATGTAATTTAATGGAAAACTATGTGAATGGCGCTCTGTGGCGTGGCAGGATTTTCTGTCGGCTGCATTTAAATCCGCGTCTGAAGTTTCCCGCTCTGTTCAGCGTGCAGTATCACGTGTCTAAACAAATAGCACGTGCTGTCAGTGATTTCAACCACTAGAGGCCGCTCTCGCACTGTATAATGACAGCAGACCCTTCTCAGCCGTTCCAGCAACGGACGCAACCCAGAAAACTATCGGCATGGATTTTTGCCGATAACGATAGTTCCAGCAAAAAACTATCGGTGCCGATTAATCGGCAAAACCTCTAGTTATGACGTCATTATCCGTGTCGCTAGTTAAAATTGCTTATTTCTCTGGATTTAAACATTCTTCTAAACATTTGGGATAATGTAAGTACACAAGTCAGCAAAATATATAACACTGTTCTAGTGGTTTTTGGATATTTTAATAAAAAAATCTTACATATTTTGACTGCATAGTTGACTTTAATCAGACTGCATAGTTGAGCTAAATATTTTTGACTCACCAAAAAGAACCATCTCAAGAGTCATTAGATTGGCAATTGGACTGCAGTGGTTGCACTGTATGTTTTTGATTCCATAAAAAAACCGTATCAGAATTATTATTTCAGGAATCGGACTGCACTAGTTGCACTGTGTGTTTTTTAATCACTTAAAACAGCAGGATCATAAGAATCATTCATTCAGGAATAAAACTACCGGTCGTGCAGTATGTTTTTGATTGCCTAAGAAGAACCGGATAATAAAAATCACTAGTTTTGTGATTAGACTGGTGGAGATTTATATTTTCCATCAAAACTTTATCAGAGTAGGCTCATTTAATATGGTGTTTTGTTCGCATCAGTGGAAGAAAGCAAGTGCGAGAATTAACAGAAGGAACCGTTCTGAATAAGAACTGGTTTTCAGCTACTAACTCTACTTCAAAATCATGCGACGCCTCTCCACCTCACATTGGGATTTATTTTAAGTTAATGACTAAACGGCTGACTACATGATCCCTTGCGTGACTCATTGCTTGTTTATGTATGCCTGACTGAAGACAACACTTTATTTCACGCTGGTAAACACACACTGTAGATTACAGAGGATGAAGGACGCCATCATTAGCTCACACACAATGGTAAATGTTCTCACAGCGGGCAGTCAGTTGACCATATGCTATAGTCTCTGCCTTTTGCTCTGGCCACACACACACACACACACACACACACATTCACTCTCACTCTTCATCTCTGCCATCTGCTCTGCACTTTGGCCTCTGTGTATGAGAGATGTTCACATAAGAGGTTGATACACACCTGTCCCGCTTAGTGTGAGCATTAGCATTGTGACTCAAACCATTCAAACTCCTTCACGCATCATTTCATTTCCGTTTGATTGTTCATTTTGTCATTTTAATAAGGAGTCTATTAATTATACTTCGAATGTGCATTGAGAAAGCACAATTTATATTTATGAATATTTGTATGTGTGACACGTGACGTGTGTGTGGTTTCCATTTTAAAGGTCTTGCTAATTTGGTAAAGTGTGAGTTTGTGTAAAAACTCTTCTTTCTGTTTGCTGATGTGACTGTATATGATTATTCATGAGGTTTGCGTTAAATGTTCACCATTTTGTACCCCAAAAAAAAAAATCACTTTTTTTTAGGTAGTTTCTGTGTTATGTTATTGACCTATTTTTAACAAAGAAACTAATTTATTCATACTTTATTCATAAAAAGTTAATTTGATTGTTTCATACAAAAAGTATGCATCTAATTTAATATATTATATTTATTTTATATACTATATTCAATTATTGAAAATAATTGTACTTTAGACACTAACACTCAAAAATAAAACCTCCAGTAAGGATATTTTTTTTTTGTGGAACAAATATCAAAGTTCCACTACAATAAGACAAACATGCAAAGAAAATTATCTTTTTCAAATGTTATTCCTTATATTTCTCAAAAGTAACTAATTAAGTATTATTTAAAAAAAAAAATAGTGGATAAAGTTTTATTTAGTTTGTAGTTCCATTATATAATAATAATAATATTCTATTAATAATAAAAAAAATTATTTAGTTAATGTAATAATATACATAATTTCCTGTACTTAAAAGTAGAGCTTAGTAAAGCGTTTATTCGAAAAATTTCAAATGTTTATTAACGATACATTTTGAGGTAATTTTGTAGGCCAAATTTTTATATACACTGTTTCTGTAGCTGAAAATAAGAACATAGTTCTAGCAACACCACTTCATTGGTTTTAATATATTAAAAAATTGCTATTTTTTTTAAATATTAAAGCATAAGGTTGAGGTTTTTTTTAGTAATTATTTTAATTATTAATTCTTATATTATAATTAATAAATACTATTTCCATTATTTCATTGCATTTAATAATATATGTTTTGTCTCTACTTTAAAAGTAAGCATAGCTATAGCATCGCGCAGTGTCACTGGTTTTACTTCTAAGAAAGGCATAACTGACAAACAAATAAAACTTACATTTTTACAAGCATCAAGTCTTGTTAATTTCAAAGTGGCAAGTTACATTTAGATACATGGATAGAGAAGATTACCTAGTTAAGTAAGGGTTTCATGACGTCTGATTTTTTAAAGTTGACTTTTTATGTGATGAAAGTCGAGTTGAAGTCGACTAGTCGCTGATGACGTCATTAATGAACAAATAAGTCTGGAGCTGTGATAAACAGCTTGTGCACAGTTATGGCATATGACACAGTGCTGCCCACATGGTTATTGCTCCTATAACAGCTCATTTTTTATCAGTTCTTTTGTCTTTGGATCATTATATTTCTCACAGATTTCTGCCCGTTCTAAATCAAATACAGATAAAGTAGCACAGTAAAGATTACATCCATATGAATGCATTAGTGAGAGCGATGTGCATGTGTGATAATTAAATTTTCGAGCATCCAGTAATATAATCTCACTTCTTGTGGAGCGCTTTCAGAGTATGCATTTAATTGTCATTTTAACTGTTTGGAAACGGATAGTAAATGTGGAAGTTCTTCAAAGGTTTATTATCCTGTTGCGCCCTCTATAAGACCAGCGACTAGTCGATGCTTCCCTAAAGGGGGGGGGGGGGGGGGGCAGGGCAGAGCTTGAATATCGACATAGTCATTAGTCGGTGGCAACCCTACTATTAGATAGTCCTATAACTAACGAGGTAATTGTGGGGTGCTTAAAGTTCATTCTAATTTTGCAATGACTGAATATTAATCTTTGGTGGATTGAACCGTTTATGTTTTGTCTTGCTTGATATTTGCTGATGTGGACCGTCTGAATTATCTGAGAGAGATTAAATTTTCTTTACCCTTCAAAAACCAATTATTTCTGAAGGTCGGCTGTTGGAATAATAGCATGTAGTGTGATAATACCATTCTCTTTCACAATAATGACTCTAGTACGGGATTCTCTTACTCCAATAAGGGATCGTGAAATAGAGCGAGATTGTCCGGAACAAAGAATTCCTGGAGCGAATATCACAAAGCCTGTCAAGAACATGTCTGGGGTCATATTGTCATTCCAAAAACTAAGACAAAAAAAAAACATAAATTATTTTTGCTTAAAGAAAATGAAATCCTTTTAGGTCCCCTTAAGCTATTTGGCATTGTGATTTGTTTTTTTTTAAGAATTAGGCATCTTTCGTCTCTTAATTCAGTTATGTAGTATTATTTCTATATTTTTGTAGTATTTATTAATATTTTGAATAGCTTTTATTTGTAAATTTTGTGTTTGCTTTTTAATGTTAGTTTAAGTTCAAGTCATTTTTTTTCATTTTTATTAATTTTATTGACAAACATTTATATTTAGCTTAAACTTTATTTCAGTTTTGGTATTTTTAGTACTTCGACTTTCAATTGAAAATGTTAAATGGAATACATTTTTGATAGTTTTAGTTAAAAATAGCAACACTGAATTCACATTACCATATTGTAAAGAATATAATTCTCGAATGAGATCAGCTTAATTCCTGAAATAGTGTTGCAATGCCAAATCTTAGTGTCTTAAAGATGGGAGAGGGGCACCGATGATCTTTGCAGCTGTGTTCACTGTCCGCTGGAGGGTCTTGTGGTCTGCTGCACTACAGTTCCCATACCAGACAGTGATGCAGCTGGTCAGCACGCTCTCAATGGTGCCCCTATAGAATGTGGTGAGGATGGGTGGGGGGAGACTTGCTCTTTTCAGCCGGCGGAGAAAGTGTAGGCGCTGTTGTGCCTTCTTGGAGATTGACATGGTGTTGGTGGTCCAGGTGAGATCCTCTGTGATGTGCACCCCCGGGAATTTAGTGCTGCTGACTCTCTCCACAGTCGATTTGCCGATGGTCAGTGGGGGGTGGTCAACGGAGTTTCTCCTGAAGTCCATCACAACCTCCTTTGTCTTACTCGCATCGAGGGACAGGTTGTTGGTGCCACACCATTCAGCCAGCTTTGCCACTTCCTCTCTGTAGTGCGTCACTGTTGCTGATGAGACCTACCACCGTTGTGTCATCTGCGAACTTGGTGATGTGGTTGGAGCTGAACTTGGCAGTGCAGTCCTGGGTCAGCAGCGTGAAGAGCAGCGGGCTGAGCACACAGCCTTGTGGGGCACCTGTGCTCGAGGTGTTGTGGCCGACACGGAATCTGAGGTCTTCCAGATAGAAAGTCCAGGATCCAATTACAGAGGGAATTGCTAAGGCCCAGCAGGTTTAGTTTATTGATGAGCTGTTGTGGGATTATTGTGTTGAATGCTGAGCTGAAGTCGATGAACAGCATTCTAACATAGGAGTCTTTATTTTCTAGGTGGGTAAGAGCCAGGTGGAGGGTGGAGGAAATTGCATCGTCTGTAGAGCGGTTTGGACGGTATGCAAACTGGAGCGGATCGAGTGTGTTGGGGAGACTGGCTGATAATCAGTCCATCAGCCAGCTGTCTCCAGCGATATTCACCATATTCACCTTCACTGCGCCTGTCTGTCGGCCCACCTGTCTGCCTGCTGCAGATGAGCCCGTCTCTTCCCCGCTAATGAATAGGTCCAGTCCAATAATGGACTCTTTAGAAAACGCTGTCAGTGTGAAGAGCTGTTTGGGTGTGCTCATGTGACCATGTAGGGCACAGAAAAGGAGCCCCTGTGTATCCGAAGAGTGCTTTCACATTTAATCCATTCATTAAGCACGGAATGGTATAATTATGCCATGTGTTAACCACGGATGAAGATCAGACTCTGTGGGCGAGAGAGAGACGTTTGTTTCTGGTGCTGTGCGGGAAACAAAACAGACAGTCATGAATATTTAATAATGTTTATTGTTATTAAAAGATCAGGTTTACAAGGGAAATGTTTGCGGATGGGAATAATCCAAGACAAACATTCCAACTTTCAAGATTTGGGGAGGAATTTGCGAAGAACGAACTGAGGATATTGTTTATTTGCACATGCTTTGTTTAGTACTAAAGGAATTATGCAAATCAGAGAACAACGAAAAAATTACTTTTTTTTTGTAGGGCGCAATTTGTGATCCTAAGGCCATTTTGAAGTGCTAAATTGCTTCAATTAAAGTATGGGTGAACAAGATACAGGAATTTGCGCTGAAGTATTGTAAATGTGTGCAGATGTTCAAAAGAAAAAAAAATGCAATGGAAAATCAGTCAACTTTTGTGGTGTATATCTTTCTCTTTCTTATTTCATTTAACAAAACTTATTTTTCTTTTAGTTAACAATAATATGTCTGAAATCTCATTACAATAATGTTATGATACAAAAAACTATTAAAAAAATATATGAAATTATGCAGTATATACATTATATACATCCTCGTAGTATTTGTTTTACTGCTTTTAATGTATGTAGTACATTTTATTTTGATAAATTAAATAAAAAAACAAAAATAATGTGAATTTTGCAACAACAAAAAAAGTAAATTAATTATTTTAATACTATTTGCAATTAAAACAATGTCACAATTAAAAAAGTCTTAATAGTGTTTTAAAACTCTTAAACTTGTTTTATTTTTGATTACTTTCTGGTGAAATTACACATTTACCCATCAGATTTTTTTAATTACATGCTTTTATTATGTTTTTAACCTCAGTTGTTGCTCTCTAATGTCATTCTTGCTTGTTTTGACGCACCACACCAGGTTTGACTTTACTGATGTCATACTTCATTGGTTCTTTTGTGTCTCATTATTGACTGCAAACCATGGTTGTATTGTCTTGATGCACCATGTTTGAATTGAATGAGATTTTATATTTCTAACCCTGTCCAGTACTGCTATCATGGGCGGTGGGTGCATTGGAGCACGTCAACACAGGGTGTGACCAATCATAAAGCAGAGAATTCTCTGAGTGGGTGGAGTCTGGAACACTAATGGAACATGAGCAGTAATTTCATTAACCCAGGACAGATTTAATTAACCCAGGACTGATTTTATTAGCTAAACAGTGTTAAAGACATGGGAATGGGGTCTTTTGCAGTCTCTCTGCCAAACATAGCCATGATCGGCCTTATCTGAAAGAAAAACCCTTTCAGATAAGTTTATTCATTTTATGAATGGCTGCCATCATGGTTTGGTACGGTAGAGTTTGACAGAAAGAAAGCGATTATGGCCACAAATAGGGCACAAAATAGGGCTTATAACAGAATAAAAAAATATGAGATTAAATTTTTCACTTTGTGTTGGTTGTTTATCTCAGGAAGTTCTTAATCTTACATCTTTATATTTTTAAATAATTTTTAAGTTTCAGGGTTTTTGTGTGTGTGTGTGTGTGTGTGTATTTAATAGGGCTTAATATTTATTTTCACCTTTATTTTTGAGAAATGTTGGTTGTTTACCTATATACTAAATGTACTAAATATAAAAATTGTTATCATGTATTACCAATAATTATTCTTTCAGTTATAGTTTTTTAATATTTCTTTATTTTATATATTTACTTTAACAGAATTATTTTAAAAAGCAAAAAAAATTTTTTTTTTTTACATCAGGAGGTAAATAATAAAGTATCGTAATTCTTTCTTTATTGAATAATTTTTATTGAATTCTTGCAAAAATAGTCTATAAAATTGTTTATTAGTTAGTATTAAAAAAGGTTTAAAAAGTAAAATATAAAAAAATATATATATATATTTTACATTTCAAATATTTTTTAGACATACCTATTGAAATTATTGTATGGTAATTGGATAAACAATGTAATTTAAATATATGTGTGTGTGTTTTAATTGATTATTTAAAAAATTTAAGTATAAAGAATAATTTTTTAGCGATTATATTTAAAATTCTATAATCGTTTTATTGCTTTAAAGAAAAGAACTTGACACTACTTTGTACCCTATGCACAGAAAGTGCCCAATACCTCTCATTAACAAATATAATCCTCATGTTTAACGTCTTCTAATTAACAAACACAATCATCTCGTTTAACCTCTTGTTTTTGCAAATATGGATCTGAATCATCTGCATCTTTCTCAGCTGTGAGCCCTTCCCTCCAGACAGCAGAATATGTTGCGTGTTAAAGGGTTAAATATGGTTTTAATTGTGATGCTAATGTGTTCTGAGATTGGAAAGATTATTATGCCCTCAAGGGACAGAGACGGAGGAAAAGAGGAGAAGAGCCGAGTGATCTGAGGCGGGAGGGATCCGGTCGGGGTATTTTAATGAGTGCACCTGAAATAAACAAAGAGATATCAGATTTGTCCGTGACATGTTTGCAATATCCCCTTATGTCAACAATGACAGCAACTCTCTGGGAGCGTTCGGACTGGTGAATCCCATATTATCGGGCAGGAGTGATCCAGGATGCCATGTGGGCTCAAATCCGAGCCGTCACAGGGTGTTATCAGCTCCTGCCAGCCGCTAATCAATAATCTGATGGCGTCTCTGACATGATTGCGTCTAAATCTGTGCAAATCTGAGACATCTCCCTCTCTTTCTGTTAGACAGGGCAAACGCTGTGTTTTTGGACCCCACTTGTCCGTTGTAATAGGATGACATTCCTGGGCGAGCATCACCCCCACCCACCCCGACCCCACACTGTTTTATGGTTTTTGGCAGTATTGTGGCAAATCCTCTGAGCCAAGGAAAACTGGATGGATTAGGAGCAAATTCTGGCTCATTGTGGTCCAGATGTATTTGGGAACGGTTGGTCAGGGAGCCTCTGCATGATGTTTGGCAATTATGGAGAAATTAGAAATAAGCAAGAGGGTTTGTTGACCTCATTTCTACGGATGTTGAGTTCCACCCTGATATGGACGCATTCTCTGTGGTCGGCTCAGCAGAATAACTCCCTGTGTTTCATTTTCACTCTGTTTGTTCACTGCTGAGCTATTAGCTTGCCGTTAAAGGAGGGAATTAGGAGAAAACTGAGGGATTTGAGCTGAGGGGTATTTTAAATCCTACCATCTTAAATGTTCTTTACCTCTGATAACCTTTGGGAACAAGCTTGAATTTGTCTTCTCATATCAAATGCAGACTTTTTCCATCGCTGGGGTGCCAATTCTGGTGCCAGAGTTGGATCTGGGCTGGAAGAAATTGCTCCTGTTCTTCTAAAACTTACTGGTCTTAAACCAGAGACTGTATAGAGGTTGGATGTTAGAGGTTGGAGGTGGGATGATATCCAAACCAAGTCTTCAGAACAGCCAGTCTGGCAATAACTGCATAGCAACCACTCATAGTAACATGTTAAAACCACTCCAAAAACCTTGGCAACAGCTTAGCAACATACTAAAACCACTCAGAAAACCTTAACAACCACATAGCAGCGCATTAAAGCCACTCCAAAAACCTTAACAACCACAGAGTAATGCATTAAATACTACTACTCTGAAACTAAAACCACTCAGAAAACTTTAGTAACTGCACAGCGACACACTGAAACCACTCCAAAACCTTAACAACCACATAGCGACACACTGAAACCACTCCAAAACCTTAACAACCACATAGCGACACACTAAAACCACTCCAAAAACCTTAACCACCACATAGTGACACTAAAAACCACTCAGAAAACCTTAACAACCGCATAGCAACACACTAAAACCACTCAGAAAAGCTTAACAACCGCATAGCAACACAATAAAACCACTCCAAAAAGTTTAACAACCGCATAGCAACACACTAAAACCACTCCGAAAAGCTTAACAGCCACATAGCAACATGTCACACGTCAAAGCTACTTAGAAATACTCAGCAACCACATAGCAACATGCTACACCACTCAGATGACAATAGTAACCGCATAGCAACATACTAGAGCCACCCAGTTCACCCTAACAACCTCATAGCAGCATGCTAAAAACCACTCTCATCACCTTAGCGACCACATAGCAACACAGAGGAGAAAATAATAGTTTGAAAGGCTGTAAACAGTTTTGTTTGACAGCCACAGCTGTGGTTTGGATGTTCTGTATGTCACATGATGACTTAAGTGGGCGGGGGGGGGTGGGGGCGGGGGGGGGTGGGGGAGGTTTCTGGCCGAAGAGGCTGCAGTGTGATGGTATAACATCGGGTGACTAGGAAAGATGTGATTTCCAGGAAAGTGCAGGACAGACTGATGAAGCAATGCAGCTGGTCCTCCATCATAACACAGCTTCACTCCACCTGAGGAGAACGCTCAGGAAACGGCTTTAATGTTCGTGTTTTTAGAGTTTCTGCAGACACATGTTCTCCAATCTATTCCTCGTTTCCCTAGAGACACAGATGTGATGAAACCGTCGTTAAGGTGCCGACGGACACTATTTTAATCTGTTTATCAGTTTAAAAAGAAGCACAGTCAAAGCCCAGAGGCCATGACAACAAATTGGAATTCTAACCGATAAACAACGTCTGTCTTTGTTTCTATGGAAAGTATTAGTCAGCTTTAGTGTTTCATAATCCAAAAGAAAAACGTTTAAAAACACTTTGTGTCTGTGACTTCCTTTTTTTGGGTGTACAGACTTTTTGGGTGTACACACCCTGAGATACTAAAAATTTGTCAGCTGTGTGTCATCATAAGTGTTGTTTTGAAGTAAAAGTGTCAAATCCATAGACTGTATAAAAACATGGACGTAGGGTCCGTGACATCACCCGTAGATTTCCGAAGAGTGTTTTTGAAGCTCAAAGTAGGCGGAGCGGGCCGTCGCCATCTTGGCAGCGCGTCACCGCCCGTCACTCCCAGATAATCAAAAATGGGCAAAGAGGCAGGAGCTGGGTGCTGAAACCAAGCCCACCTAGCTCGACGGTGGTGACAACAGCGGCAATCCACCTGTCACTCAAGTGGCCACGCCCTTAATTATGCAGAATTTTAAGGCTTAATATAATTTAAACGGATTAGTTATAAAAAAATTCAGCCCCCTCACAGTTGTCATGAAGGGCAAAATTAGCTATATAGACCAAAACCACTTTTTGTACCAATCTGTAAACATATTTTTTTCTGCTGTCTGAGTCTATGGGACTGACTCCCTTTTGGAGCCAGCCTCTAGCGGCCAGTCGATGAAATGCAGTTTTAGTCACTTCCTTGTTGGCTTCACGAGAGAGAGCGGGAGTTTGCCGCTTGGTCAAAACCCAAGCAAATTCACTGCGATAATGTTTAGATGAGCAGATTCTACCAAATAATAGTGACGAATAGTTCTTCTGAACTAGGGGTCGTTCTTATGCATACCATAAGTGAAGCGAATATTTGCATTGTGATAGTCGCTCTAGATTACTTACGGGATGTTTTCCGCTTCACTTGCGCAAATAAAAACATTGCAAGATGAGGATTATCTTCACGCACACACGTAAACGAAAATCTCTACTAGTAAACCAGACAAATATCCTGGTTGTGCTAACTTTGGGTAATGCCAGTGCTAACCAGTTCATAGTAATGTAAAACTTCTAGCTAGAATCAAGTAACGACGCTATTTTCATCACTCACCATAGGGCTGCACGATTAATCGCATGCGATTGTCATGCGCATCTTGTCAGTAAAGCAGGTTCTGTGATTAATAGTAAATCTCCAGCACGTGCTGTCAGATGGAGAAGCGTTTACTACACAAAGCCGTAGATCACTGACAAGCTACGCAAAATCGCGTTCATAATCGCGAGATTATGAAATCGAAGAAATCATTCTGCGATTATGAAAGCTGTTTGCGTAGCTTGTCAGTGAACTACGGCTCTGTGTAGTAAATGCTTCTCCATCTGAAAGCATGTGAAAATACAACATTTAATAACATATTTTTACTTCAGACTCACTTAACGTCAGTTGAGTGTTTGAAATAAATTCTTCTGTGAGGTGATGTGGCTTCTTACACAGAATAAGGCACGCAAAATATTTCATAGTATTCTAAGCAGTGATAAAGGCAATGTCGATTAGCATTGCATTATCATAATACTTTATTCTAATAAAATTTACTAATAAGATGAAGATTATAAGATTATAAAAGATGGTTTATTAGTCAGTGGATTAATGAAAGCCGTTAAATCGAGTTTATTCAGCAACAGCTATAGGGACTTTCCTGGTTTCTTCTGCAAGGTGTAGTCAAGCGGAGTTTCGCACGAGGAGACGCCCTCTGGCCTTCGATGGAGATTTACTGCTGAAACAGAACCGTGCTTCACTGAAAGGCCGCATGGGACAACGCCGCTGTCGCCTAAGGACAATTATCGCCTTTCGATTTAATCGTTAATCATGCAGCCCTAATTAACAGGTAGTCCAACTTCCTCGCTTACTTTTCTCTGTGGTCTCCTTTTTTGTCTGCTCTGTATGAATAAAAAGTGTGTCATTATAAATTCAGTGGTGCCGCGACAGCTACACAAAATCTATCACCATTTTTGATACAACCAGGGAATGAGTAAAACCGGATGTGTCAATAAGCCTGCGGGAAGCGAATATCGCAATTATGGCAATTGTGTCGCCATGCAGGCGAATTTGTCTCTATTTGGTGCTTTGCATGGACTTTGTAATCATCTGTTCAGTGCAAATAATTAAATGCCTTTTGGTGATCACAAACCATCCGGCTCTGTTGCTGTTTTGTTTTACGTATAAATTATTTAAGTGTATATATTTATTTCATATAGATTATGGAATATATTTCATATATATGGAAAAGATGAATTTTAACCGTATGTATTCTAGGGCTGCCACTAACGACTATTTTTATTTCGATTAATCTATCGACTAATTTATCGATTAATCTAAACGATTAATTCCCCACCCAAAAAAATCAACAATTTCAAAAGAACATTTTATACAACTTGCAACTTTGCCATTCAGTAGTGTACCATAAAAAAGTATAAATGTAAACAAGCTATTGACGAAATGTAAAACTAAAAGAGTAAAAATTTAAACAAACCTAATAAAAATGAAATAAAAAGAAAATAATGTTCTGGGCTTCTGTTCATTACAGCTGTGAGTGCAACTACAAAGGGGAAAAAATATGTTTCAATTAACCCCAACAGTTGGGTTTTCACATTAAATAAATGCAATGTTTAGAGTCCACTAGAATCAAGTATTAAAATTTTAGGTATTAAAAGTACTCTTCAACAGATTTAAACAGACATCTCCAGCATGATGAAAAAAATGAACAGAGGACTTCAGTAGTGAAACTCCAAATTAAATCCACATTTCTATGAAATCCTTTTTTAAAGCAAAAGTAAAGTGCAACATAAATGCAAGAAGCAAGTGTCCATCTCATAATCCAAATCACTGAAATCAAAGTTCAGTATTATAGTGTAAGAATGACAACATATCCACGTGTTATAGTCTACTAATAATTAAACATTCGTTGCTGATAACCCTTAACTTACTTTCTAATTTTTGTGTGTTAATAAGAATCGAGAGGCTTAATTTTATTTTTTTTTTTTTTTTGTGAACTAATACCTTTCTTACATACTTAAACATATATAATAGCACTGAGGCAATTAATAATTAGTCCAAATAAAGTATCAAAAGCAAGAAATTATATGGTTTTATTGAACAAAACTGTTCAAATACGGTATTATAATGTAATAGAGCCACTGATCTATATATAATTATAAAATAATGTAATATAATCTCTATTATAGATCAGCGAATAGAGCTAATGTACAGTACGCATTACAACAAAGGCCTGCAGAAGGCGCCAATGGCCTGACAATTGTTTTTACACATTACTGTGCGATCTAAACCTTGTTTAATATTTACCAAGCACCATTTAATTAAAATGTCCACTTAATCTTTAATATTTGGACATTTCTTTCCGACAGAAATGCTATAGCCACTGTAATTTAAATGAAATGTGTTTTTTTTTTTTTTTGTTTTTTTGACACAAAAAGTGTAAACTCAGAGTGAGAGTTTGAGCTTTTAATTTGAAACCGCGAGATAATGATGTATTCCCCTGTGTTTGCGTGGATTTGTAAATGATTTACCTTACAAATCTGATAAAATGGAGCACGTTGCGTTCCCAGATGAACGTTATAATAAACCCAAACTCACAACAACATGCAGAGATGGAGTTTGAGCTGCTCCACACACGTAAATGATAACAGTTCCTGTGGAACAGCATTTACTGTGAACGGAGCCGCTGTGAGACATAACTGCATCACATATAATTATTTAATTAAATCGTAGTGTTTGTGAATTCACAGTTATGCTTAATTATGATTTTTAAACGGGTTTAATATATCATGAGGCCTTGGAAAACAGCCTAATAATGTGTTTTATGGATTCTCTTCCGTGAAATGCACCACTTCCGGTATTTTGCTGGTTAGTTGACTGAGGAAAAATTAAGTCGAGAATTTTTTTAAGTCGAATAGAATTGACGAATCGCGACAGCCCTATTGTATTCTATATAATAACATTCACTACAACACTAAAACTAATTAGAATATTGGCAACTGCACAGCAACATACTAAAAAGACTCAAAAACCTTAACAACCACAACGTGCTAAAACAACTCAGATCGCTGTAGCAAAAGCATATCAACCTGTTAAGCGATTTTGAAATACTTTGCAAATGCATAGCAATATTCTAAAACCACTCTGAAAAGCATAGCAACCGCACAGCAACACTAGTTAAATTTTTTGAACCGGTTCATTGAAGCAAATCACCCAAACGAACTGATTCACTAAAATGACTGTGCATTTGCTAGTTATACAACAGAAACATATTGGACTGGCTGCATGGATGTGGAACTTTTCACTGCAATTTCTCAGCGGTTTATGAAGGTTATGCTAACATTGTACGGCAGTAGGTCTTCTACTGATGCCTGCGGGGATATATGATGTCAAAGGAGGTGATTCTTTGACCCTCATGACCCGTGAGACACACACACTCACGCTTCGAGCCATCCAGAGCACATGTTCCTCTGCCTGATATAGAAACGGTGTCAAATTATAAACCTGAAACATTGACTATTCTTCCTTATCGCTCTCTGTATTACTTCTCCAGATTAGTTTCTGCTTTTCTCTGGCCAGGTTTCTCTCATTCATGCATCTCAAACGACAAAAACGAGGTGTAAGTGTGTGTCTGTGTGCACTTTCCTCATTGTATTCCAGTCTTTTTCTGTTCAAGTCTGCCCTAGATTCCCAGCTAGATCCTCTAATGCAATGAAACGTGAATTGTAGATACAGTGGCCCTAACATGTATTTGGACAGTTTTAAAAATGCATAAATGTCATTGCAAAATATCAAACCGAGTGGCATTTATTTAAATTTGGAAGAAATTCAGTTTCTGCCACTGATTGACATTTAATTTGATTTCATCAGTAAACATGAAATTTGACTCGGCTGCGTGTGAATATATTTGCCGTCCCTTTGAACTCATAATATTTGTGATTTATTGTCTGATCGTACACAAATCCATCTTCATCTGCTGCTGCTGATGGCCACTTCAGATGAATCTGAGAAAACGCCTCTGTTGCAATAATAATTAATAAAAGAAATGTGTGTAAGTATGCTGTGTGTGTGAAAAAGCATCACTTGAATGCTATTATAAGACTTTTCAATTTAAAATAAATATGTATTTTTAGATAGATGTTTTCTTGATATCTAACAAAAAGTAGAAAATATACCATAGTTTTACCATGCTTTTATGACAGTAAAACCATGTTTTTGGACACACATTGTGGTGTATTAAACATGTACCATTTTATATATCAAAGTACCATTTTATTAGCATCTAATACCATCATTTTACCATCATTAAAACCATAGTATTTTTCATTAGAAGTCTTAAAAAAACTTCCAGTGTTTCACGTCTGTCGGGAAGTGAGCAAATCCAAACACGGATACAGCACTTCCCTTCCGCTGAATCACACAGGATGCAGGAAGTCATCTGATGAGGTCATATCCTGTCACTGATGTGTAACCTCAGGTGTTGTATATTTCCGATAGGAAAACTATAAGTGGGAGATTAAAAACAAGGATTTGCCTGTGTAAGGTCGTAATTTATAAGAATTTTAATGTTGGGGAAGTTACACTGAAACTAATAAATTAAGAAACAAGCTACTTATAAAAATAAATGTATGCATTTAATAACTTTATACTGTAAAAAATTGTAAATAAAGATTATTGGATTATGTTTTGCAAGAAAATACTATTGTAGTCTTACTACTTAAAAATGTCATGTTGAATTCAATGTGTTACTTGCGATTTCTATTTGTGTAATTTGCTAGCTGTTTCTGAGTGAAAATTTTCTTTTTTTTGTGAACAAACTTCTAGCATAAGTAGCTAAATATATTTCGAAATTTATCTCTGATACTTTACATTATTATTAGTTTGTAGCTTAGCAAACTACTGTTAAACGACTACTACAAACTACTGTTAAACTACCCGTTAAAAACTGTAGTTAACTACTCTACAAGCTGCTAACAAATGTATAACAATATTTATAAATCAGTTTTGGGGAAACGACCTAAAATTATTAGTTTTAGCTTAGCAATTACAAATAGCAAATAGTTAGCATTTAACTAAAACATTAGTTATACGGTTACGTTTACACAACGATGTACTAAAAATGAAAACATTTTTCCTTTGCATTTTTGAAACGTTTTTGCGTACAGACAATGTTGTCAAAACATTTGCAAAAGTTTGTTTTCAAGCCCCCGAAACACTGTTGTTGTGTAAACGTACCCCAAGTTACTAACTTAGCTAAGCTAATCTAGCACAAAATATTAAGGATTTGAATTAGGGTGGCAGCATTAAACTTAGACTTATAAACATACATTTACTTGCACTAATTACAACAGCTTATTGCATTTATTGTGATTTTTCTTGTTTTATTTGAAAACATGGAAAAACATCTGAAATATTTGGCTTTCCACACAGGAACCATATCAGTGAAGCATTTATTTCATATTTTAATAATTTATTTGACGATTTCCTCAGGTCATTAGGCATTAAAAATTCCACAGCTTGCTTCACATAATTGGTTATTTAAAAAAAAAAAAACTATAATTGGTTGTGATTGCATCACATTGTGCAGCAGTTTTGCACTCTGTGGAAGGAAGTCTGTTTTCAATCGCAAACCACAAAATCTCAGTGTACATCTCGTATGGTTTATTAGAGATTGATACATCAGCCAGGCTAGTAAATCTGGGTTTTGCACTAACCTCAAGATAACCTGCCAATAATCTCAAAACAGCCAAATATTGTCCGATTAATCGCCTGATATATCCATCGCTAATAACCCCGCAGAAATGTTGTGGTTTGTTTACTTCTTTGCGATTAAAAACAGGCTTTTCTAGCTGAATGGAAGAAAAATATACTAATTTTTTTTCTCAGCTGGGGATATGAATATATATGTGTGTGTGTGTGTGTGTTTTTGGGGGGGGGGGTTTTTTTCTGTGTGTGTGTGTTAAAGGAAGGACCGTCCCTTTCACGACCCCACCAGACGGAAAAACACACTCCGACTAGGTTGTCAAGGAAACAAACTTGTCACGTCTTCATTACTTTTAATTGTCTTTCTTCTTGATGGACTGTACGTGCTATGATTTAATGTTTCAATAATCAAAACCAGCAGGCACAATTACAGCACACAAATGTACAAGCTGTTTTATTCTGGGTTTTGCTGTCCAGCTGGACTCCTCTCTCTGTGTGTGTGTGTGTGTGTGTGTGTGTGTGTGTGTGTGTGTGTGTGTGTGTGTGTGTGTGTGGGTTGGGTGTGTGTGTGTGTGGTAGTGTGTGTGTGTCGCTTTTATTGGATGCCATTTATTGGGACTCCAACATCGTCTTGCCAATATTTTGACCTAAAACTTTGGCCTCATGCAGTCGGTTCTGAAGTCATGGAGTTACACCCAGTCTTTACACACATGCGTTGGCTCGTTTCACAACATATCGAATTGTTTGTTTTGCATCCTTTTCGCAGTTTTCCGAGAAACTCCACTTTAAAACATCTTTTTTTTTTCCTGCTACCCCAAATTCAGTCTTTACTTGTAAGGATTGCTCTGAGGAACATCAAGAAATACATGCGCACACATGCATTCCCTGAAATAGCTATATGTGTGCAAAAGATGCAGTTATAGTTATTTAGAGTTTAGATTGATTTAGATCATCTTACAACAAGAAACATGGATGCCAGTTTAAATCATGAAGTTTTTACAGTTTTTGACTACAGAAAAATTAGCAACCTCATATGTTTTAACTAGAGATAAACTGATATTTTGACTGATCTTGTAAGTAAATTTAAGTATCTGTTTTGCAAAATTCAGAACCTGTTTTTGTTTTGTTTATACTTTTTTTGATACAATAATATACAACGTTAATTTTACTGTTGTTTTTATTTATATCTTTATATTTATGCCGTTTTTTGTCATCTAAATTGTCAAATGTATTTTTTATTTTTGAAGTAACAATAAGTTGAAATCAATTACCAATTTATTATTTTTAAAAATGAATGTAAATAGATAAATCACTTTATGACAAATCATTAGGTATATTTAAAACGGCTTAATGTTTTACAGTGCAGTTAAATGTTATAAGAAAATTACTTCAAATTGACAATTGCACATTTAAAACTTCTAAAATAATTGGACATATTTAAAACTGATATTTAATATCTTAATTTTTTATTTTGTTGTTATTTATGCCATTATATTTATTCAGTCATTTTGTGATTTAAATTTTCAAATTTACTTTTATTTTTGTAATAAAAAGTAATATGAGTGCCACTTAATAAATGGAAGAAATCACTTTTTGAAATGTACAAATAAACAGACATATTTAAAGTTGCTTATTTAAATTGTTTTAAAATAAACAGACATATACAACAGTTAAATGTAACAATAAAATTAATTTCTTCAAATTGACAAATAATTAGACATTTAGTATAGATATTTGATTAATTTAAATTTATCATTTTTATTTAATTTAATTTTTAAGTGGTACTCCTAGCTTTCCATAGTCTACAATTACAAATTTAAACCTGATAATTAATTAATTTCTTCATTTTAAAGTGGTACTTCATAGACATAGTTAAGCTAATTAAGTAAAAAAAAAAAACACTTAAAGTTTTAAAAAGATAGGAAATTATGCAAATAATACTTTAAATAAGTTTCTGTAACTATGAATATTGTTTTTCAGTGCTTTTCTTTAGAAACCCACCAAAATGACTCCATTTATCGGAAGAACCGATATTAAAGAACCGATTATATTGAACATTTTGGTAGCGCTTTATTTTAATGTCCAATTCTCGCTATTAATAGCTGACTTTGCCTCAATAAACTCCTAATTTGCTGCTTATTAGTAGTTAGTAAGGTAGTTGTTAAGTTTAGGTATTTGGTAGGATTACGGATATAGAATATGGTCATGAAGAATAAGTGCTTTATAAGTACTAATAAACAGTCAATATGCTAGTAGTATGCATGCTAATAAGTAACTAGTTAGTAGTGAGAATTGGTCCCTATACTAAACTGTTACCAACATTTTTGGTAAAATGGCCATTGACAGCCATTCTCTACAGTATGAAGAATGAATGTAAATGTGATCATCATACCTATAAATAGCCAAACTTTTTATACTCAACAGGGTAATTCACTCAGAAGAGGAGTGACATCTGGATTTTTTTTAGACGCAGTGTGAACATATCTATGGAGTTGTTACATCTGCGAAAAGTCAACGTTAAGAGGTCCTAATATCGCACAGGGTACTCTAGAAACAATTACTTGAAACGGTGAGTCAGTGTTTCAATCCTAACATGAGATTTCCTCAAAAGAGCAGGAATGTTGATGACTCCTGGATACATCTAAAGGAAATGAAAGTTTTCCTTCGTGTGAGGTTTTTTTGTTGGTGGGATTGTAAGGTTAACCTCGGCTCAATTTTTCCAACACCTCATAAAGTGTGAGCTATGCATGTGCGTGAGGGCTGAAATGATTCATGGCACCATAGAAACACAACTCATGGCTTCCTGCAGCACATATGGAGACGGTAAGGTCTGCTGTGATCTCATATCAAAAACACAGTTAGGACTCTGAAGTTCAAACTGCTCTCTAGAGGACACAATTCATCTCAAGAACTCCTTAAAGGTTTAGTTCACCTCTCACCCCCGTGATGCTCCAGACCTGTGAGACTGACTTTCTTCTGCTGAGAAGAGAAAGAGAATTTTGAAGAACGTTGTTGTTCATGCTGTCCTTTTTATGCAACAGAAGCATATTGTGACAGTCAAGCTTGAAAAATGAATATCTGAATGAAAAAAATACTCTGAAATTGCTAGTAAATTACACAAACAATTTCAGAGAAATGGCAAGTAACATTGAATTAAACATGACATTTTGTGTTACAGGCAAACAGTGTTTTTCCGGGTTGATTGCCAAAGTGGTTTGACGCTCATCCTGGTTCTGAGCACATCTTTGCCCTGACAGACAGAACAAGGAGAGAGCGAGAGGTTTTTAGCTTATGATTTTCCATAAGCCTTTTCTTGTCACCGCTGCATTATACAATCCAACCCACAAGCCTCGGCTCAGCACTGCTGACAAGCACCTCAGCTTTAGAAGATGAAAGAACCAAATATTGCAATGCTCTCCCCCGTCTCTATCATAAAAGCATTGGGGCGATATTACCATGCTGATGTGACTGCATAATCCGCGTGTCAGCAGTTCAGCCTCATTCAGAGTGCAAAGAAAACAAGGATGTGCCAAATTGGTTAAAAGGCAATCAGTGCATCAGTAAGGGAATGAAATCAACAGCGCTGGCAGTGAAGATAGGCCTAGTTTGCGTTATTGTGGTGTAGTAGTTCGTAAACCTGGATTACTTTTTTATTTTTTTACCCCATTTATGTTTGTTTTTCTGATTTAATTTTATGCATATTGGAGACATTAAACATGTTGTAAACACGTTTCACTTTTATAATGCAGAAAGTCTAAAAATAATAGTCTGTGAATAATGTGTCTTGTTTTTGTAGATTGGATTTGATTTGATCATGAAAATCAGGCTATGCTTATTAACTGTATTAATAATAATATTTTTTATATATTTTTCCCACTCACAAAACGGTCAGTTTTGATAGTCTATTATCAATTTTGATAGTCTATTATGTGTTTGAGAACACACAGAAATGAACACATTCTGAACTGTACTGTATGTCAACAGCAAGTCTCGCCTGTGGCTTCAACAATTCTGAAGCGCTCGACTCGTCAGCCAATAGTGTGTCAGCATTCCTCCTAAATCATCAGCTGCTGACCAATGAAGTCCAGAGTCCTGTCATAAACCCACCCACAGTCACTGCAGCTCTGGCTCAGGGGCGTCACACATTCTTTGTAATGTTTACTCAGACTGACAGAATCATCTACCAAACCAATCTGGAAGCAACCCGCAGTCACTGAAGTGGAACTGGATTGAGTTAAGAGATGACATTTTCTTCAAAATATCACATTTATGACATATCTGGGCCGGAATGCCACAACTTTATACCCTGGAAAAAAGTGAACTGCCTGTTGTGTGACATCTCTGAACATTAGCAGCGTCAAGGGTGGCCTTCTTTCTCTGAGACCAAATCATTTCTATATGGACTCCATTCGATATGCGATTTGTGCTAAATTATGTGCGGGAATCTGTCAGGATTGTGTCTGGATCATATTTCAAACCAAAATCAAAAGTTTAGCAATATACTGAAATATACTATAGGATCATTTGCATCTCCCATACAAAAGAAAGCCACTTTTGTTGAAGCAAGATGTGTTTTATGTACATTTATGGATGTGGCATGAATAAAATAACATAAACATCTAATGAAAAGGTTTACATCATTATAGATTTGCATTTTGAGAAAGTGAGAGGTTGTATATTCATCCTACAATGTCCTCTGCTGGGGTCTATTATAGCATGGCAGTTGTGATGATGAAAATAAGATGATGATGATGATGATGATGGTGATGGTGATGATTGCTCTACATGGTCATATAATGGAAAATATTTTAGTGGAAAAATGTGTCTCGAAAATTGCCTCCTCTGCTAAATATATATATATATATATACATACATACACACATACATTGATGCTATTTACACATACATGAATTTACTTATATATTTTATATTATGCAGCTCATTTCCCTTATTTTACATTGCCTGTGCTGTCATCTAATTCTACACTAATAAAATAAATTCAAAAATGCTGTGAAAGGTAATCTCAAAATGAATATCTATTCACTTGTAGCATGTGTGGAAAATAAAAATAAAAAATAATTTTTTATATATTATATGTATATATAGTTATTAGAGTCTCGAATTTTTAGAGTATTTCCATATTAAATTTCGATATTGGTTTCAGCCTAATATTAGATTGGTGCATCCATAAAAACAAATCCAATTATTATTATTATTATAATGAAGTTATCACACTACCTGAGCCATATTTAGTGTTATTTACGACAAAAATAAAATAAATGTTGCATTGTAAAATGTGTACAACGTAATCATAAACATTCTCGACTGGATTAGATTTCTGAAAGGATGCCGTTAGCTGAAAAACAGTAGGTAATTCACTTCAGTTTTTACGAAAGTAAAAGTAAAAAAGCAAAAAAACAGGCGCTTTTAACTCAGACAGGCTTTAAATCACTTGTAAAACACGGTTTACCTGATTTCCTCTGGGAAAATGAGACAGAATAGGTCTTGCCCAAAAGATCTGATTACAACCATGTGCTTTACGTCATGTTTTTGGTTGTGTTTGGACCGCTGCCCTCAGTGGAGGTGTAATCATTCACTGTACAGTGCAGACGTCAGCTTTACTGGAACCAGATGGAGAGACCGAGCCTGTGTTTACCTGGACCAGCGGACACATATATGACCGCCCCAAACCGACATGTGAAATCTGACCTTAGGCCAGCCAGAGAGGCTGTTCTCCATCCAGATGTTCAGACAGAACGGAGGAGCTGAAGTATGTGCGCACACTTACACACAGATGGATATACATATATATACACACGTTTGTAAAGCGGATCAGGTTACATACACATTTCTCTAAGGTCTGGCTTTGGGCCAGCTGTCTGCAGAAGTGCACGTGATTAACTGCAAGCAAAACAAGAAAGAAAGCAAAAGAGAGAGAGAGATATTTATGTCCCAAAGCAGCTTCCTGTTAACGCCTCTGTTGAGCTGTTTTCCTTTCAATGTGAAACGGCCCCCTCAGCGCAAAGCCTCAACAATACCCACCCTGCTGTGCTGCCCGACACCTTTAAGATTGCCTACACACTCCAATATTATTATAGTTTTTATACACAGGGTTATTATAGTTTTTATACACAGTTTTTTTAAAATGTATAATTTCATATATATATATATATATCAGCACCTCATATATCTATATAATATTACAGAGCTCCTGTTCCACAAGATTATAAATATGAGGATTATAAATATGAAGGCCAAATTCCCTTAATCATCCATCACCAGTAAAACCAAAGAATATACTGTAGTTGGGATGTGCAGAACAAGATTGTTGAGCTACACAAAATAGAAAGTGACTGTAAGAAAAATAACTAAAGCATTGAAAATACCCATTTCCACCATCAGGGCAATAATTAAGAAGTTCCAATCAACTAAATATGTTACAAATCTGCCTGGAAGAGGACGTGTGTCGAAATTGTCATAATGCACGGTGAGGAGGAGACTTTGAGTGGCCAAAGACTCTCCCAGGATCACAGCTGGAGAATTTCAGAGATTAGTTGAGTCTTGGGGTCAGAAAGCCTAAAAAAAAAAATCAAACATCTCCTACATCACCACATGTTGTTCGGGTGGGTTTCCTCCTCGCTCATCCAGAAACAATCTCCAGGATATTTCGTTGTCAGACAAGACTGGAACTTCAAACGGGACTGGGTTCCATTGTCAGATGAAACTAAAAAAAGAGCTTTTTGGCAGCAAACCCACCAGATGTGTTTGGTGCAAATAGGGATAAAAAGTACCCCATGCCCACAGTTAAATATACTGCTGGATTTTGAATGTTGTGGGTCTGATTCAGATACATGGCATCATGGATTCTATCAAATGCCAACCGATAAATAATCTCAACCTGACACTTCCTGTGTCCCCATAAACCAAAAGGCTTAAAAAACATACTAGATGTTTTATGAAATTTAAAATGCACAAAGTTTTCTGTGAGGGGTAGGTTTAGGTGTAGGGCGATAGAAAATACAGTTTGTACAGTATTAAAAACCATTACGCTTATGGAGAGTCCCCGTAAACCACATATTCAAAAATGTGTGTGTTTTATTTTATCTGTTTATTTATTTAAATAATTAATATTAAGGCATTTAGAGTCAGCTGTGTATATATATTGATAGTTTTAGTTTAGCCTTAGCCTTTCAATACTATTTACAAAATATGTATATTTAACACTCTGGTGCGCCTTGCGTGGGGAATTTTATGGTACTAAATTATCTTTATGCAGTAGTTAAAATCCATTTACAGTATTACCTGTTCCCAAATTTTACAAAACCTTTTGAAATTTGAAATTTCCAACTTAAAAATAAATCTTGAATGCTTTGGAGCACAGATTATAGCCAAAGTGAGGGGGGGGGAAAGTTTCAGAGGTTTGAGCTTATTCTTATAAAAAATGCACAAAAAAAATTCAAAACGTGTTTTGCTCTAAAACTGCATGAAAATCAAGATGTGTTCCAAATTTGAGGTTGATATTGCAAAAAATGAAGATTTATACCAAACGTTTCCACCAGATAAAATTTGCTTTCTATTTATTTCCATTATGGTCATTTTTTACCTCGAGGAGTGCGAGAGTGACTTTTTATCAGTACCATTTAACCTTTTCGAATCATAACAATGATTTTTGTGTGTGTGCTTGTGTGTGTGTGTGTCTGTTCATTTAGTGTTCACTTAGCAAGTGCCAAAACCTTTACCAAGTTTCGTACCATTCCAATGAAGTAAAAAATTCTACAAAACTAAAATGTAAAATTTAACACTAATGTATAATATTGTGCTCTGTCCACCAGCCTGACCAAGTTGGGAGACCAACTAAGACCAGCAAACCAGCTTAAACTGGTTTAAGTTGTCGTTTTCATCAGGGTTGGCACTCATTCTATATCCTGACTTTTTTCTGTGACTATTTGAGGTTTCTCTTAAACAGTATACGTCAAGTAAACTGCTCTCACATGCCACTTTAACAGCTTTTAACTGCTCTCAGTGAGTCTCTTTATCTACCTGTGTGGCCAGAATAACTGTGTGTAAGTCTCTGTGTTTTACAGACGCTGCATGTGACCATTAACAGTGAGACTGGATCAAAGTGTACTTTTGATAGGTGGAGGATTTTCACTTTAATGCGGTTCATTGTGGCATTTTGGCCCTCTGTGCCAGCTGGAAACTGTTTGGTACTGTCTGGGTCAGTGTGTTTGTGTATGTGGGTCACCGACATCAAACATGATCTTCAAGAATTTTATTCCAAATAAGAAAAACTATTGCCTATTAGATTTGCAGGAATGTTTTGCAACTGCAGAAACTCACAAACACACATTCTAGGTCTTGAGGTGCGGCTTATTTCTTAAGCTTTTCCGGAGGGAAGTGTGTGTGTGGTGTTGTGTGTGTGGTGTGTGTGTGTGTGAATATGTACGCAGTGTTCTTAATCACCCTGTCAGGGGCCTGCAGGCCTGCATGCTGTGACTCTGTCATGGGGTCTTTATTGCCGTAGTTTGTGTATACGTATATGTGCGTTTTGTGTTGTGTGTGGGTGTGTGTGTGTTGTGTACGGTTCTTATATACTGGTGGGGACTTAAACCGGAATACACACAGACTCATGGGGACTCATGTCACGGTAGGGACCTAAATTGAGGTCCCCACGGGTACAAAAGCTTATAAATCATACAGAAAATCTAAAAGTTTTTTGAAAATCTAAAAATGCACACAAAGTTTCCTGTGAGGGGTAGGTTAGGGGTAGGGTTGGTGTAGGGCAATTGAAAATACGGTTTGTACAGTATAAAAACCATTATGCCTAAGGAGAGTCCCCATAAACCATAAAAACAAACATGTGTGTGTGTGTGTGTGTGTGTGTGTGTGTGTGTGTGTGAACAAATGTCCACATGTTTGTTCACCCTGAGTGAACGATGCTCCCGCAGGGTCCGGAAACGGATAGCAAATTTAGTACATCATCAAAAAATCAGCTATTTATTCATAATTAAATAGTTATTTAGTCTGTTTATGCCTTATTCCACATTTCAATACTGCATTAAATAGACATTTCCTTTGCACTGCTTTTGTACAATAGTTCAGTAATTAAGAACTTAATATTAGGTAATGTTTTAAAAACAAATTTGCTAGTTACAGTGTGAATTTTAACTAGTTTACTAGTTCAAAGCGTGCGTTTCATAACGGAATGAATCAGTGTTGTGGAACAAATCATTTGAATGAATGACATAAGCCGGTCTTTTGCTTCGTTTCTAACGTAACGATAGTTACTGGTGTAACGATAATATACAGAAAGAATCACTGAACAATCAGTTTCATATTGATGAAAGATTCAAATATTTGATTCTTTATAATGTCAGTTAATGAATCATGCACTGTAATACGTTAAGGAAGGTTTGATTTCATGACTTTAAGGTATGTTTGGGAATAATTCTACAAATAAATTATGCTAAAACTCTTTTTGTATCAAGAGAGCTGAGACAGAACTCTCTCCATCTGATTCCCCTGGCAGTAAATCTAACCATCTCAGCCAAATGTCACTGAGAAGCTGATTGTCCTGGACATTTTGTTATTATAAAAATAAAATCACTTTTAATACTTGCAATATGTGCTGTGTTTTCTCCAGGGGCTGTCCTTGTGGAGCATCCGTAGCAAGAATAATGAGGATGTTCTTCAGAAATTCTCCTTTTGTGTTTCACAGAAGAAACAACCGAGTTTGGAATGACATGAGGGTGAGTAAATGAGATAGAATATACATTTTTGGGTGACCTATTCGTGAACCTAAATTTAATCTCAACCAGTTTGAACAAGTAGAACCAGGTCTGCAAATCTGAAATGAACTTGTAATGGAGGCCAAATCCAGCGTTTCCTCAGAGGCTGGCGTGTGACAGCAGCTACAGAGGACACGCTGTGAAACTCACACACAGATCACCTCTAAAAATACCCTTCACTCAGGAAACGGCACATCACAAACGCGTACGCCATCAGGGAACATTCGTGGCACGATTCGACCTGCCGTCTCTGTTTACCGTTCACCACCACATCCTGGAGTCCTGTAAAATACAAATTGTGAAAATTTAGGTCTTTTTTTGTTTTACATGTCACTGTTTGTTGAAACGTTTTGGATCAGTTGTTTATGTAGGCCTACTTCGTTTATCGCGCGTTTCTTTCTAACAAATTAGCGGACCCAGTTAAAACAGTCTAGCGGATTCTTCCGTAGCAAATGAGTCATATGATTTACTCTTGTAATAAACAACCTAGTTGTTTTCCTCCAAGTTGAGCGTGACATTCTTGTTGTTTTGCAGCTGTTTTTTTTTCGCTCTTTGATTTCTGATAGTCTAATAATGTTAAATAATATGACATCAGCTGATTTTTATATTTAAGTTTTTTTTCTTCTTTTTTGATGGATCAACCGGTACAGTTAATGTCCTCAGAAAATATACGTAGATTAAATTGTTTAAAATATATAATTTATTAAGAACTTATTGAGATTAATTGATTATCCAAAATATATTTTTTTAATTGAATATTGGTGTTTGCGGTTATATTTATTTAAGTTTATCTGTATTATTATGTTATTTGTTTATGGTAGTTCGTAGTTGTAGTTAGTTTTTTGGATATAATTTTTGACAAACTAATTGAATTTTTGTTAGTAATTGATTTTATTTTTATATTCAACTCTACATATACCTTTTTAGATATATAGAGAGAGAGACGAGTTTATTGTCTGGTTAAAAAAAAAACAGAAAAATTACAGAGTCGCCACTCTCATAAAAAAACAGTAATAATAGGAATGTTTAGAGAGGATAACCATAATTATAATAGCAGCAAAATTAATTTTTGTATGTTTTTATAAATATATATAAAATATAATATATATATAAAATTAATATATTATAATATTTGAGAACTAACGAAAAAGTAATTTGTTAAAATGTTAAATGATAAAAGTATATATTTTTATATAACTGCAGTTTTTTTCAGGCCTAAATCTGAGACATTCATAAATAAACTAAACTTTTTTTTATATACATGTAAATACTACTGCATTCCTCATGCACCAACAATTACCGAGAAAAAAGAAAAATTGTGGATGGAAAATACAGATGGCAGCATGAAAGAACGATTATAAAATGAGGTACATTTGTGAAAGAACGCAAGAGAGACAGAAATATGACTGTTATGATGTTCTCCTTTCAAAATGACAGCGGGGGAAAATGAGTGAAAGACAGATTTGTTGCTGTTTACCAGCATTATGCTAGCGTTGATCTTTCCACACTGATCTTGTCTAAATCAGACTCATTCTATGTACATCCTTCAGCCATTACAGGATTCAAGAATGCTGAATACAGTTTCTGAATATTTCTTTCTTTTTCTGTTAAAGACTCTTATTTGGTCTAAAATAGGAACTAGGCACCATTCAAACGCATTTACTCATGTATAAGTGGTGTAAGTCATCTCAGTAGAGCTGTACTGTAGAAGCTAATCACTAATTGCTGACTTCAGTCATGTGACTCCTGGCATACATTCAGGCTCATCTAAACTGAGTGTTATGACATGACTTCAGAGATCTTATAGACCATTTTGTGTGTGTGTGTGTGTGTGTGTGTATAATATATATATCGAGAGAGGAGAAGAGAGGAGAGGAGAGGAGAGAGAGAGATACATAGATAGTCATCTAATACCCCAATTACATTTATTACATTTTATTACAGCTCCTCAAATAATTGTTTATTGCAATGTTTGTTTATAATTATTGCCCGTTTACCCCCATATAATTTTTATTTTATTTCTCATGGCTTCTTAAATTGAGATCCTTATTTATTAAATTCTTCCTGTTTCCCCCCAGATAATTTTTAAATTTAAATTTAATTGTATTTATTTTTTTATATCTTATTATATTATTATTATATAATATTTAAATTCTATTCTATAGAATTTTGCTTGTTATCACCAGTGTATTTTTTTATTATTATTATATATTTCTCTCAAAATAATTGTCAAATGCAGTCCTTACTTATAAAATTGCTTTTCCGTTTACCCACAGAATGTTTTTTATTTTACGACATTAATTTTCTCTCTTCATAATTTTTGATGTCTCCAGTGAACCTGTCTACAGTTCATTCAGGTGTGTGCGGGTATTGTTCTGTATTGTGCTCATAAATAAGTAAACATCCACCTTATAAATAAGTCACTGAATGATTATATAAGGGTTTTAAGTGAAGGTGGTAATTCTCGAGGTGTGGTGCTGCTGTCATGGTCTTCACCCGCTAATGTTCTGCGAGGCCTTGGGCCCTTGAAAGGACACGGTGAGGGTGAAAAGGGATGACGGTCTGCAATTAGCATGGCTACAATTTAAATGTGCAGTCATTCAGTGGGGTCGTGGGTGTGTGTGTGTGTGTGTGTGTTCCCGGGTGTAGTTGGCTCTGGAGAATATGAACATGCAGGGAAGATTCTTTATGCTCACGGCCAATTTGTCACTTTAATTGCACTGCTGCCTTTGCAGTTGATTATCTGCCAATAGAAAAACACTCACACACACACACATGTATATAAGCAAGCATTCATGTAAATGCACAAATGTAATGGTTAAAAATTCACATGACTTCTGACTGACAGAGAATCTGCACCGAAGTATCCTTGTGTAATTAGCATCTCACCAAGCAAAATTCAGATCATAGTCGTGACTTAATGATAGATACAGCACCATCATCATCATCTGTGTCCATGCTGGATAAAACTTCCTCTGGACTCGAATAAAGTTGTAGTTTTTCCAGCTATAGCTATTATAGCCGCGGGGTTAAACAGGCCTGCGGTGATCTGCATTTCCATGTAATTAGCAGTGCTGTTAAGAGTTCGCTAATGTCAGACATCATCAGCGTCTGCATTTCTCTTGGCAGGTTTTACTTTTTTTTAAGTACAGTCTTGCGCAAAGCTAGCTTGCCAGCATAATAATTCCTTACATTTATATAGCGCTTTTCTAGGCACTCAAAGTGCTTTACATTGTCAGGGGGTATCTCCTCATCCACCACCAGTGTGCAGCATCCACCTGGATGATGCGACGGCAGCCATATTGCGCCAGAACGCCCACCACACACCAGCTTATTGGTGGAGAGGAGACAGAGTGATGAAGCCAATCAGTAGATATGGGGATTGTTAGGAGGCCATGATGATCAAAGGCCAATGGGCGAATTTGGCCAGGATGCCGGGGTTACACTCCTACTCTTTTTCGAAGGACATTCTGGGATTTTTAATGATCACAGAGAGTCAGGACCTCGGTTTAACGTCTCATCCGAAAAGACATTTTGACAGTATAGTGTCCCCGTCACTACACTGGGGCGTTAGGACCCACACAGACCACAGGGTGAGCACCCCCTGCTGGCCTCACTAACACCTCTTCCAGCAGCAACCTAGTTTTCCCAGGAGGTCTCCCATCCAGGTACTGACCAGGCTCAACCCTGCTTAGCTTCAGTGGGCAACCAGTCTTGGCCTGCAGGGTGATATGGCTGTGGGTTGAGGGTGGTTATTGGTTGTTGCCAAGGCATTGCTTTGGGGTTGCTAGGGTGTTTTGGGTGGTTGCTAGGCATGACCCAAGTCCAAAGTCTCTAGATATGGCTCAAGTATGTCTGTCTATGAGATTTTTTGTGTTGTTTTAGTGTCGGCCGCCAAATGAAATTCATAAAGTTTGGATGTATATTTCATGTCTGTAGCACAAACGGTGTGGAATGAGATAAACAAGTTTATTTAAACCCATAAAAATAAGCAATAGTACTAGTGATGTTAGTTTTAGCAAGCACGGCTAATAAAGATTTATTAGCTAACTCCACCCATGTTTACAAACCTAACAGGTACAGTTACAGAATCAATGTTAGCTCAGTAAACATACGCATATATCTGTTCCCAGTCTCTGATAGCATCTCTGACAGGGAAAACATATGTAGATTGTGTGAATTGAAACGCTCTGATAGCGCCACAGGAGATGAGAAGACACTTTAGTTTACCCGCCTTGATATGTCATTACCGGCCGCAGCTGATATAATGACGCCGTCTTCTAAACATGCAATTTTCACAATATTATTCTTTGTCAGACTAGCAAGGAATAGAGTGACAAATGCGAAGAAAAGGCCTCAGTGTGTTTGTGCGCAATTGTAGAAGTGGTAATGGCCTCTGTGGGCATGCTGTGTGTAATCAAGCACAAATAGAGACGCAGGCGGTAAGCGCACTGACACAACACACACTCCTCACACCCGCGCACTGCTGTACCAGTGAGTCTGTCAGTAATCTGACTCCTACTGTCAGACCAATCGTCCTTCGTTTGCCCTGGTGTCCGACATCTCTGACTGTTTGTCTCTGGTTCTGTCCGCCTGACCTGTTTTGTCTTTTTTAGTAACACTTTAGCTGTGTTCCAAAGCCTGGCATTTTAAAGCAATCACAGAATGCATTGCAACAAGCTGAGAAAATAAATCCAATATGGCCAACTAAGCGAATAGAAATGACAGTAAATATGGACTGATTTACTGAGTATTTCTGCTTGCTGTGTATAGTTAATGCTTAGAAAGTAGAGTTTTATTGCTTTATTTTAGCCAAACCATTTGAATTATTGTTGTGGACCAACTAGCTAGAGTTCTTATCATTAGCTAAAACTAAAACCATAAAGAAAATTCAGAATTCATTACATGGAACAAATGTTAGCTGAAATAAAAATACAATTTTAATAACTTATTTTATTTCAGCTAGTTGCCAAGGCAGCATTTTTCATTTTCATTTTTTTAGTAGGATAACAGTTGCTTGGTTGTTTGTTTTTTCAGTATCAAGTTACAATTGTAGTAATATAGTGAAAAATGCCTTTTTTTCTAATTGGATGCACAGGTTCGCAAACAAACTGATTCAGTAAAATGAATCAAACTTCCCAACACTCTGCATGCACTTTGTTGGTAAGATTGGGCAGTTCATGTAAAAGAACTGGTTCAGAAAACAATTCACTGATTCATTTGAATCTGATTCACTGTATTGAGTGAGATTGATTCATTTCAGTGAATCAATTTGTTCATTTACATGAACCATTTCAAAAAACTGTTCACTGATTCACAGTGTGCAGAAGTCATTTTACGGCCTTTTTTGTTTTTAAAATACTACTATAGTAGATTAATACTACTACTTGAAAAGATTCTGTCTAATAATTACATATTTAAAAACACCTCATTAGCAAAATTATAGCTGCTTTTTATTAATTGCAAGAGTTTTTTTGTTACTTTTTGTTAGTCGAGTACTATTTCTGTCTATATATTATAGAATATTTCAACTTCAACATTTCACATTTAATCCAATGTGATACTTGTCTTTCTTTGTAATTATTTCTGAAATGTATTAGTGATTTTTGAGTGAAAATTGTTTCTACACAATTTTTTTTATCTTTAGCGATTAAGTAACAATGTAAATCCTACACCAAATTGTTTCTTCCTCCATTCACCAGTCATTTTAAAAGTATGAGCTTTTAGAGTAGCTGTGTATTTAGTTTTAGCAAAACGAACACATTTCAAATAGCATACTTCTATGGTGCCATTGAGATGAATTGGAATGCTAACAGAAGGCTTTCTTCAATGCTAAATGCTAACTAAGGTAGACTGACTAGTTTAGCATCCCAAACAGTTTATGAGCTGCATTTTCGGTTGTCTATGTACTGTAGGCTGTAAACAGCAAAGAAGCTCACTAGGTTTTGGAACAGAGCTAATGTGTTAGCAAAACACAGATCCTCACACTTACCTGCACCCTGCTGTGACAAACTCACTGCCATCATGATATCGCACCTCAGTGGTGGCGGAAATGTGTGTTGCATTTCCATTTGTGTGTGTGCGTTGTGTTCGGAGATCATTTCTAACATACTGTATCTCACATTTGGATCCTGTTCTGAAACCACAGTACAGTTGAAAAACATTTCCTGATTTTAATCAAACAACATGTTTTTAATGACCGGCATCCCAAAGCACCATTGAGGCATTTCAAATCTGCTGCCAGAACAGTCATTACGGCGTTACCGGTGAATCAATACAGCGCAGGCCGGATTCCAGAAGTCTTGAATCGATTCCAAAGCGGACAGCCGTTCCCCGTGGACCACGGAGAACTTTAGGCCTGTAATATAAGAAACTTTATTAACTGAGAGTGAAATGTAGGGTGAATTTCTCTCGGTACAGCTGACAATTTAATAAAAATAGAAATATAAGTTACATTGTCAATTCATAAGGGTGTACAGCCAGGAAATATAAAGACACCGTGAATGCTGCAGTGAAAGAGCTCTTCAAAAATGTACTGGGATGGTATCATATGGTAATACCATGGTACTTTTTACATGGTACTTGTCCTTATTGGCAAAATGACAAATACTATAATACTTTGAGTTGAAATTCATGTGAAATTCATACTCCAAAGTACTTCCAAGAATATGCTTTTAAACAGACATGTAATACCATGGTATTTTTGGTGCCTTTTTTTAGTTTTAACAGATACTTATATAAAATGTGTGTTTGTTTGTTTGTTTGTTTATCTATTTATTTATTTTGTCACTTGTTGAAAAAGGTGTTTATTTTTCAAATTTGTGACTAATATATGATTGAGTAATGGATGTATTATTTATTTAAACTTTATTTTTTCTTGACTTTTCTTCATTTTCTTTAATACTAATAATAATCACTAAATATTATATTAATAATAAGAAGAAAGAACAAACTAATTAGTAATGACAAAAATCTAAATGGTTTAGTTTTAATTTTATACTTGTCTTATTCTGTAATTTTCTTCTCATAATAGTAATATTAATAATTCAATTAAAATTATTATTATATGATTAAGAAAACAAACTATTACGATTAATAACAAAAATATACCTAGATTTTTTTTTATCATAATATACATTATGGTTATTAGTAATAGTAAATATTGTTGTAGTAGTAGTAGTAAAAGATTAAATTATTATGACTATTTTGGTTATTATTAATGACAAACTCCTGAAAATATAACACCGTTTTTGGAAAATTTTTTACAATACATTTCTTTCTTACCACAAAAAAAATTATTTTGTACTATATTGACAAACATTCTCACTTTCTCATATATTGTCAGAAAGAATTGAGAAAGTGTCCAGGGTATTTGATAAGGTTAAACCAATCACAATAGAGGTCATTTAGCCTATATAATAAAATTGTAAGCGAAAACAGGCTGTTTAGTTCTAAGAGTCAGAGAGAGGTTGGAAAATGGTCATGTGAAACTTAATTTTGATTTTTCATTTTTGGTGCAAGAAACCTTGACTTGCATCAAAAGTGGACTTAAATGGTGGAATATGGCCTTTTAAATGCATCCGCATGGCACCTTAAGGTCACAAGACATAAAAGGGGGGGTTGTTAAAACTAAAGACGGCCATTGTGACCTCAAAACGAGACATAATGATAGAGAGAGAGAGAGAGAGAGAGAGAGAGAGAAGCTTGCAGTATGTTTGTAAGATTCACAGAAAAGTGTAATGCAATAATTAGTCCTGACAGTGATGGATACGACATAAGCTCATGGGGTTTGTGCAAAGGCAAGCACATAAGAGCAATGCTGGACATATTTGGTTATTCTAGTCCTAAAACATGTCAGGCTGATAGATTTGTAATCAAAATATATATCTAATATTTGTATTTTCTTCTTCCGTCTGGTGTTTTTTCATTTGAGTGTTAAAATGCGCTAGTGATGTTGAATGTTGATCATTTCATTCCCAGAGCTGCCTCAATGATGGCATACATCAGACTTTTATCAAATCAGAGCATTTTTTTCCTTTCAGTTCGCTTTGTTTTCTGAGTAAATGCCGCACGCTGCCGCAGATTAATTTAACACAGGGAAATGTACATTCCTCCGGGGCGTCTAGCAGTCGTAAGTGTGTGTGCAAGAGAGTACAGGTCTGCGTTTCGGTGATAAGCTGTATTTTCTATATGAAATAGCTGCCGGCTTTCGAGTGCTGGTTTATAAGTGCCCTTTGAAATACTACTCAGTTCTGAGGGGAACTAAATTCTGACCGTAATTCACCTCGTATTATGGAAATTCACTCGCTGAGTCACATGAGCACCGTAGCATTTTGTTATCCAGTACTTGAAGATGGCGTATGAAAATTGAAATGCTGAAGTATTTGTTTTGTAGGTGCACATCCAATAGAGAGATATTGTGGTTTTACACAGCAAAACTGGTTTTATCAAGTAATATAGAAAATGTTATGCTGTAAAGTTGTAAATAAAACCAAAATTATTAGAGTATTTTTTACAAGAATATACATTTCCATATTCAAAACATTGTTATTTGCCATTATTTGTGAATTTACTAGCAATTTCTGAGTTAATATTATTTCAAAATAAATCCTACACCAATTTTTCCCCAATGTATGACTCAAAAGTTAACATTTCGCTCATTTCCAATGAGCATAACAAAATGCTAAAAAGTTTTTGTTTTACTGTAAACTAAGGCAGAAATCAAATGTGTGCCACAGGAATGTCATTTGCAGTCTATTTGGATTGCTAAGTCTAAATCATTTTGTTTAGATAGAATCATTTTTTAAAAATCAACCATTTGAGTGATTGCATATTTTCGGCTGCAAAATGCTACTAGATACAAGTTTTGATTTTATTAGTTAATGTTGAAATTGACAATAGCTAAGATTAATACATGCTTTAGAAGTATTTTTCATTGTTTGCTCATGTTAACAATCTAAACAAGACGGCCACTAGGCTACTTTATGTAAAATGTAGCTGAGCTAGCATGATTTAGCTGTAGCTTCAGAGGCTAGGTTTCCAAATATCATATTTCATATATTATTTCATGTGATAGCTGATCAAACCATGATCTTACAAATGAAACATTATTGTAAAGTGTTACCAGCTACTTTGTGAAATGCATGAGCTAGCATGAACTTGCTGTAGCTTCAAAAGCTAAATCTCCAAATATCATATTTTGTTTTCATAGAAGCCAGTTGCATTGATCTTACCGTGATTTTTATAAGTGAAACATTGGTTGCACTTTATTTTACAGTACATGTATTTACATGTACTTACAGTGTACCTACCTAAGAAAGGTCTGGTAATACAAGGTAACTACATGGGGTACTACATGGGGTAGGGTTAGGCTTAGGGGTAGGTTCAGGGTTAGTACCTAGTTAATACCTAGTTATTGTAATTACTATAATAAGTACATTGTATGAACATGATGAACATGATTGTAAAATAAAGTGCTACCGAAACATTTTTGAAAAGTGTTACCAACTACTTTATGTAAGTTGTAGCTTAATTAGCATGAACTAGCTGTAGCTTCAGGAGCTAGTTACATTGACCTAACCATAATAAATTACTATGAGCTTTCTAAAGATATGACAGAAATGCTATGGTACTGTATATGGTACATTTTCATAATTCTAACCTAGTGATTAGTGGAATTAATAGAGTTCTACTCTATATCTTGGGTATTTTATCAACCCAGGTGTTAAGAAACATGTTTGAAGTCTTAGTAATACTGGTTTAGTGTTCAGATTAGCATTCATCTTAAGCTGCACTTTGTGCTAAATTCAAAGACTAACTTCCATTGATTTTAAGTTTGTGAGCAATGGATATACTCTAATAAAGGATGTTAAAATCTGTCCGTTAAATAGCACTTGTGACAGTATCTGTATGATTAAAGCATTGAGTCTCGGTTTGCCTCGGGCAGGGCTTTGCTTTGGCGTGTTTGTTTGCGCAGATCTGAAATAAGATTAGCTTCATTCAATCCTTCATTGAAACCTCCACCACCCTCAAATTAAGCAGCACAGAAACCGGAAAAGCTGGTCGCGAATCAGGCCACATCGTCAAACACTTAGTCACACGCTAGTGATTTCAACCTAGCATGTGTTTCAGTAGCGGGAAGAGATATCAATGCCAAATAATTAATTTATTATTCCATGTCCTATTTTATGAGGCAATTTGGTTTATATATAATTTGATAGCTGGACGACATACGACGAGCCTAACTTGAATATTCGAGGAAGATTTACATTCAGAGATGTGTTAGCCTTCAAGTAATTTCCATTTGACTCCATTAACTCACGGAGTGCCGCACAAACCCCTGCTGTCATAACGGCTGTTGTACATCAAAACATAGCGTGGCGCTGAACAAGACTCCTACGTATCATTAATGAAACTCATTTAAATGAGTATTACAGGGCAGAAACACAGCTGTTCGCCTCTCCGAGCCCTGAAATCTTCATTGGAGATCTGAAAAAAAAAAATCTCACCCTGTTCGGATACTGTTTACCCCTCGCCTGGACCATCGCCTGCGTTTCGGATTACTCTTCAGTCTTGCCCTCTATATACCTGTCTGCCATTGTCCGACTCTTACCTGTGTTGACCATGTCTTTAAATATAAATTTCTATATATATATACATACATACATGCTTTGTTTCTTAAAAGATAAATAGTTCAATGTTAATTATTGAATATGTAAATTAATAATTCATTTTATAAATATAGAGTTTATTATATCACATAAAAATATTATTTGTACTATTATAAATAAATAGTTTTTTTCATATGATTATAAAAATATAAATTAAAATATAAATTGGTATGTTATCAATGTGATTTTGTGTAGTATATCAAAATATATAAACACAATTTCCTGTCTTATTTATCTATTTAATACTTAAATTCCAGTCACACATGCCTTTGTTCATGTGTTGATGTGTTGTAGCTCCTGTGTTTCATGAATGGCATCATCTCAGGGTGTGCGTCTCGTCTCTGAGGATCTCTGGACGGATGGACCTGCGGGTTTGATCTGCATGATCAGCCACATACTGTTTGACATCATGTGACATCTGCTGAACACTGACACACTGAAACAGACAGGTGTGTGTGTGTGTGTGTGTGTGTGTGCGCTTCTGTAAGCGTGACCTGTAAACCTCACTATCCCTGCAAGTGCATGTGTTTGTTCTGTTCGTTTATGTGTGTGTTTTTAACCTTGAAGGTCAGGCTCAGGTGCAAGCATGTTAATGATGTGCTCATGCCCTGAAGATCATCTCTCACTTGTTTTTGATCTTTTGATCTTTGCTTTGGCTTTTGAAAAAAATAACGAAAATGTGTGCAAACAGATGTAAAGCCCTGCACGTTTGCAGACACAATAAAAGAAATAACATCAGACATCAGAAAAAACAAAACAAAAACACTGACTTTCAGCTCAGATTCCTCTTCAAAGTGTCTTTTTAAACATTCAACATAAACACTCTTTGTTCTTGGTTTCATTTTTGTTTAATAGCTGACTAATGCAAACTAACCAATGTAAATGTTTTCTGATGATTACCATATTATTACCGCATTATTCATGTACCATGCTATTTTTATTTAATTTTTTGGACATGTTTACATGATGGATAATGTGGTGGTATCAGATGGTAATAATTATGATAGTTAGATGTAGATAAAGATACATTTCCTAAAACAACATAGTATGGTTTAATAAAAGTGGACTTTACATTAAATTTAGGGGCGAGTATGTTAAAATGGATCTGAAAACATGGTACATTGTTACTACTATGGTGTGAATCCTACAAAACCATGGTATTGTCATGGTACATGTCCAAAAAGTTTGATATCATGGACTGTTTTCATGCTTGTTGTTTAAAAAATATATATATATAAAAAAATGTTTTAAAAAGACTGAAAGATTATCAATTATTTATATAACTAGTATATAATGAAAACAATTGTAATAAGTTATTTTATAAAAATATTTTTTTTTAGATTTGTCAAAAATATTGGTATGTAGCTCAAATATAATATGTTAATATATATATATATATATATATATATACACACAACACACACAATTTGGATATAATGACACATGATTCACAATATAGTTTTAATGAAAATGTAGCCATTTTTTACTAACAATCTAAAGTGATTTTTTAAACGCTTTTAAAATATAAGTACATAAAAATAATATAAATAAAAATACTATGAAATATATAAATATATAATATATAGAATATATATATATATCTATATACACACACGTGTTTAAGACCCTTTAAGACACTTTTTTATTGAAATATGCAGAAATTTTAAAACATTAAAAAAATAAACAACTCTTAAGTTCATAATTTAAACCAATAGAATTTAAATTCAAATAATTTTTAATAATCGGTATTTAAAAAAATTATAACAAATAATTTCTGATTTAGTCCAAATATTGGCCATATGTTACTGTAATGTCTTATACCAGTGCTACTATAACATAACAGGGTATTCTTGGAATTACTTTGGCGTGTATCATGTAAATACCATAGTACATGAATTTCAGTACCTTGGTTTTGATCAAAGTACCATGGTATTACCATCAAATACCATCACTGTAATATGGTACTGTCAGAGGCTGTTTACTGTGGAGAAGTTTATTTCAACCTCTCTTGGTTTAGAAAGGGCAACTTTTCTGTTTTTTTGTGTTGACAGCGCAGTTTTACTTGACGTTAGCTGTTGGGACGGCTTTAATGCAGGAAGGGTGGACTGTCACTGGCAGTTTGGAGTGTGTTCAGTGACGAGGAGCGAAACAGAGTTATTTCTATAGACAGGACATTGAAGAGAACGCCTGAGAAGCGAACACGCACACACACGTCGAGTGCTGCGGGACTGACGTCCCCAGACACTCCACATGGTCCCAGTAAGAAAGAGGTCGCGGCTATATTCGGCAAGGTCTTCAAAGAGCCTGGAGGTAAAGCCAATGATGTTTCATACTTGTGTGATTGTCCAAACGAGGCCTTTTTGGAGTCATAGGGCGAAATAATGGTAATGATGAGACTGATGAGCTGACGTCAGGAGAAGATGAGGAAGTGCTGATGAGGAAGGTGCTGTGACATCTTTCAGGGTTTAAGGACATCCTCCGTCTAATTTCACCTGTTCAGCTCTGACAGCTTCAGTGTTGTGCATTAACTAAGCAGACGAAATGTATAACAACAACAACAAAAATACTAGAAAAATTTGACTTAATTTAAATTAGAATGGTTTAAATTATAAATTTGTCACAGTGTTTGTTGTGGTGACCTGGACTGGTCACTTGAGGGCGCTCTTCTGTTTTACGTTGTTTGTGTTAAACTCCATTTCCCATAGTCCCCTGCTCACTAATCCTGGTTTATCGGTAACACCTGTTCATCATTAACCCTGCTATATATATTATGCCTTCTCTGTCTGTCATTTGCGTCTGTATTGTATTGTCTTCTTAGTTGGTGTTGTCTGTGTCAGGTTTTGGATTACCTTTTGCAACGTTTTTGTTCTGTTTTGTTCTGTTGTTATTTTCAATTAAACTGCACTTGGAACTTACCTTGTTTTCTCCTGGCATTCTGTGACAGAAAAAGGAAATCCAACCTGACCACAGAAACACAAACCGAGAAGACAATACAATCAAGACGCAAATGACAGACAGAGAAGGCAAGATATATATGGCTGGGATAATCATGAACAGGTGTTACCGATCAGAACGGATTAGTGAGCAGGGGACTATGGGAAACGGAGTTTAACACAAACAACGAAAACAAAAGAGCGCCCTCAAGTGACCAGTCCAAGTCACCACAACAAACACTGTGACAAAAGTTAAATGATGGATAAATTAATTATTTTTTAATTAAATTAATTAGTTTTTTTAAATGATTGGATATATTAAACCACACACACAACATAAGGCGATATGAAATAAAATATACAGAAACCATAATTCATTATATAGAAGTATAATAATCATGATATTATAGCATAAATTATAGTAAATTTCTGAATTATTTGTAATTAAATTAATCATAGAATAGAATTTTGCAAGTAATATAATAATTCAATAACGGGTAAAAGATTTACATATACATCAGTATATTATTATTGTTTATTTTTTTTTATATTGGTATATATTAAAAATAATTTCGTATTGTATATTCAAATCATGGTAATTTGTACAGCGCTTTCCACGATACAAATCATTGCAAAGCAGCTTCACAGAAAATGAAAGTTTCTACATTATATTTAGGGGTGGTTTATCAGTGGTGACGATGTCAAGGTGATGTCCATACGGCAGAAATGTACAGTAAAACTCATGCAGTTAGTTAAGACATGTATTTTGACTGTAAAGGAAGTAACAGTACATGCCTCTAGATGCTAATTGTAATCTAAGAGATTCTGTGTACTGTTTTTTGGTCCAATAAGTAATATCTCTGTCTTATCTGTCTTGGTCATCCAATATTTTACCATATATTATATGATATTCATAATATAAGGTAAATATTTACATATACATGGTGTATTAATATTTTAATTTATATTGTAAGGTAAAATATAATTTCTTCATGTTAGATAAACTATTCATGTTAGATCCTCATTCTTTACATACCAGTTTGTTTTCATAAATTGGAGATATCTCAATGGTAAATATGACCTCATACTGCCACCTTAAATATATAGTATAGTTGATTATTTAATCATTATCATAACTCACATAATCATCATTAAGTCGATTTATAGCAGTTTCAAAGTAGCTTCGCTAACATTAAAACTGTTTTCTCAGTCGCTCTCTCTCAAACTGGCTCTCAGTCGGCGCTCATCATCATCATCATCATCATCATCATGCTGTTTGGTTCAGGCCACCTGTCCTTGACCCCTCTGCTTTGTGCACTCGGCTTTCTGGAAGTTTCTGTGATTTGCTGTGCCATGCGGTTCATCGAATCCCTCGGAGGGCCTTTCACCTGTCTCCTAACAGCTCCCAGAATGCAATACAGCACAGGACGACACACGCCTGGCAATTAGAGGGAACTGGAGTGCTCTTCTGAGAGCCGAAATAATTGGATGTTAGAGCTTGTATGTGTGGACTCCGAACCGCCTGACTTGATTTAGTTTTCTCATAGTAAATACTGCGGTTGAATAAAATAGAGCAATTTTGGCATTATTGGAATGGCTACCATTACGCCCGTGTTTTAGTACACACTTTCTTATTTGGACACAAACTGCAGCTGAAATTAAGCAGTCAATGGCTTAAGGTTTTACATGGGATTTCTTTGTTAAGATAAGCGTTTTTTGTTGCTTTAACGCCATTTGCGTGCTCTCCTTTTGTCAAACGTCCAATACGCAGGCACATTCCCATTGTGAGCACACCTGTTTCATTTGTACAAACATGTGAGTCATCAAACAAAACTCAATAACACCTGTGCAAACAAAATCAACCTGATGTATGTTCCTTTTCTTGTCTTTTAAGGCTCACGGAAAAACAAAAAGACAAGAACAAGAGTCAGAGGATGTGGAAAACAAACTTTTGTCATGATATAAACACTAGATGAGTGAGTAGAAACTCTACACACAAATTTTGTTTGTCTTAAATATAATATAATATAATTTTGTCTATAATAATAAAAAAGATTGTGTACTATATAAATATGAAAATATTGTTACAAATATTTTTTTTAAATATCAATCAAGTGTAGGTGCTTTAAAAAAAACATTTTAAAACGAACAAGCTTAATATTACATTTAAAATGTATTTAATTATTATTTAAAAATGCATATAGTGCTTTACACACCCAAATAAATCGTATGTGTGTTGCATAAAATTACACTATAAACTAGAAAAATATAAATCCTGCACACCAGGTTGCATCATCACGAATATTTTAATGAACAACATTAAATATTACACTTACAGCTAAATTTCAATATTTATTATTAAATTTAAATATAATAAATTAAGTTGAAATTGAATTGAGTTGTGGTTGGAGACACGCCTGGAATCGTGCTGTGTGGCGTTGGACATGGTGTCAGGTACAATGCAGGCTCAATAGTGTGTGTGAAACTGTCACACCATAAAGTGTTTGCAAAACTTTCATCTGACCTCGACCTTGCAAATCCCTCATCTGATTCCATCTGTTTATCACCACTTGTTGATGGAGGGCAGCAGATTCTGGATTTAGAAGAAAACCGTTATCGAGTCCCACCGCCCTTGAAACGGATGACATCGATTGGGCAGCCAGAAGGTTCCTGACCCCTCCTGCCCTGGAGGACGATCAATGGACCTGCGTGCCGCTCCCGGAACATCAGCGGAGGATTAAACAATCTCCCAGCACAGCACAATTAACTCCACTATACCTCGCATCAATATTTAGGAGCAAACTACAGATAGCACATTGAGAAAACACTTCGATTTTTGTATATCGCATGGCAATATTAAAACAGTAGTTCACTTGAAAATGAGCTGAAAATGAGTGTACTCACTCTCAGGCCATCCAAGATGTAGATGAGTTTGTTTCTTCATCAGAACAGATTTGGAGAAATTTAGCATTACATCACTTGCTCACCAATAAAAATAATAGCTTTATGACAGTTTAGCATGTACACACAATATAGTATTGCAACATAAAAGGCGAGGCAAGGCATGGCAAGTTTATTTATATAGCACATTTCATATACAATGTTAATTCAAAGTGCTTTACATAAAAGAGAAGAAAAACAATAATCACAACAATAAAACAAGGGATTTAAAAACTTTGAAAATTATTTTTTTTAAAAAATTTGATTTAAGAGATTTAAAATGAATTTAAGAAAACGGTTATACATATAATATAGTGCAATCAGTGCGGACATCGCACAGTGCTCATTCAATAAATGCAAAGCTAAACAGATGAATTTTGAGTCTGCATTTAAATGTGACTAAGGTTTTAGCACATCTGATCTCTTCTGGAAACTGATTCCAACTGAGGGCGACATAATAGCTAAAAGCGGACTCCCCTTGTTTTGTGTGAAACCTTGGTATTTCTAACGACTCGATCCTAATGATCTGAGTGGTCTGTTAGGTTTTATATTCAGTGAGCATATCTGCTATGTATTTAGGTCCTTGGCCATTGAGTGATTTATAAACGAGTTAAAGTACTTTAAAATCAATCCTAAATATAACTGGTAGCCAGTGTAAGGACCTGAGGACTGGCGGATTTTCTGGTTCTTGTCAGAATTCTGGCAGCAGTGTTCTGGATTAGCTGCAGCTGTCTAATGGTCTTCTTAGGCCGGTGAGGAGACCATTACAATATTCCACCCTGCTGGTGATAAAGGCATGAGTAAGTTTCTCCAAGTCTTGACTGGAAAAAAAACCTCTAATTCTTGCAATGTTTTAGAGATGATAGTATGCTGATTTAGTTACAGATTTGACATGACTACTGAAACTAAGGTCTGTCTCCAGAATCACACCAGGATTCCTGACTTGATTTTTAGTTGTTAAACCCCTAGAGTCAAGGTATGCATCCACCTTGAGAACTTCATCTTTGTTTCAAAATGCAATGACTTCGGTTTTTTCTTTGTTTAACTGAAGAAAGTTCTCGCACATCCAACTGTTAATTTCATCAATGCATTGGCAGAGGGAGTCAATGGGGCTGTAGTCATTTGGAGATAAGGCTTGGTAAATCTGGGTATCATCAGCATAGCTGGGATAGGCAATTTGGTTCTTTCTCATTAATTGACTTAGTAGGAGCATATACAGGCTAAACAAAAGCAGTGCAAGAATTGAGCCTTGTGGGACACCGCATGTCATGGACGTCCACTTAGAATTATGCTCTCCTATACTCACATAATAAACTCTCCCTTCTAAGTATGACCTGAACAATTTAATTACCATGCCAGAAAGCCCGACCAAATTTTCCAGTCTCTCTAGTAGTATGTCATGATCGACAGCGTCAAACGCAGCACTGAGATCTAGTAGAACCAGCACTGATATTTTGCCAGAATCAAAATTTAAGCGAATATCATTTATTATCTTAATGAGTGCTGTCTCTGTGCTGTGATGCGGTCGGAAACCAGATTGAAAATTGTCCAGGTATCCATTTGAGTTTAGTAGTTTGTTCAGCTGATTAAAGACTCCCTTTTCAATAATCTTGCCTATAAAAGGAAGATTTGATATTGGTCTAAAGTTGCTCAATATGGTGTTATCAAGACTTCTCTTTTTCAGAAGGGGTTTAACAACTGCAGTTTTCAGGGAGTTTGGAAAAGTCCCAGAAAGAAGTGAGGCGTTCACAACTTCTAAGAGATCTGCTTCTAAACAGTTAAGCACCCTTTTGAAAAAATATGTGGGAAGTGTGTCAAGAGAGCATGTTGACGATTTAAGGTGCTGTAATATTTCTTCAAAAATTTTGCTATCAATTTCTTCAAAAGCAGACATAGTATCTTCTTTTTGATATTGTGGTAGAATATGTCTAAAAAAAAAAAAAAACTCGATAACTTGGGGATGTGCTAATCGCCTTCCTGATATTATTGATCTTCTCAGAAAAGAAGGAAGCAAACTCATTGCATTTGCTGTCGGAGAGCATTTCACTGGCAATCTGATTTGGGGGGTTTGTCAGTCTCTCAACAGTAGCAAAAAGAGTGCGAGTGTTGTTTTTCAGTTACTGTTTATAAGGTTTGAGAAGAATGAATGTCTAGCTTTGCTAGTTCCACATTGAAAGCATGAAGACTGTCTTTATATATGCTATAGTGAATTTCAAGTTTCGTCTTCCGCCATATCCGCTCAGCTTTTCTGCATTGTCTTTTCATACTCTGAACTGCTGTTGATTTTCTCCAAGCTGATTTACTGTATGTCTGCAAGTCTTCTTGCTGACTTTCACAGGAGCAATGTCATCAATAACATTCTTAACTTTTGAGTTAAAGGAATCAAGGAGAAGATCAACAGACTCTGCAGAAATGCTTGGTGTTAAAAGATATAGCCTCCATAAATAGCACACTAGTGTTGTCGTTAATGCATCTCTTCCTGACAGAGACAGATCTAGATTCAGTAGCAGAGATCAATATATCAAAGAAAACACAGAAGTGATCAGATAGTGCTACATCCTTAATAACAATGGATGAAATGTTTAGACCTCTACTGATGATTAAATCTGGAGTATGTCCACGATTGTGTGTGGGTTCATGCACATGCTGAATCAGGTCAAAAGTATTTAGAACAGTTATAATTTCTTTTGTAGTTTTGTTTTCTGCATTATCTATGTGAATATTAAAATCCCCTGCAATAGCAAAACAGTCAAACTCTGAGGAAAACATTGATAGCATTTCTGTGAACTCTTCAACAAAGGCTGGAGAGTATTTGGAGGCCTGTAAATAATGATAAACAGAATGCGTGGAGCACCTATCAGCACAATACCTAGATATTCAAAAGACAAATACTGACCAAATGACACTTGCTTACATTGATAGACATCTTTAAATAGAGCAACTCCACCTCCACCTCTCCTAACAGTCCTGCAAACACTCATGAAAGTGAAGTTAGGAGGGGCTGTTTCATTGAGGACCGTTGCACTGCAGCTGTCTTCTAGCCATGTTTCATTTAGAAACATAAAATCCAGGTTGTTTGTGGTTATTAAGTCATTGATTAGAAAATGTATTTTTTAGTGAGCGAATGTTTAAAAAATGCTAACTTGATGGCATTACTCTGTGTCTCAACAATCTTAGTTTGATGCATAATAGGCAGCAGATTAGATGAGTCAGCCGTACGGCTTAAGAAGGCCTAAGACTTTCTATCACGTGATAAAACAGAAAAAGAGAAAACTACAGGCACACTGGGATCCCGCTTGTTCTGTAAACATTTGTGAAAGTTGTTACTATCATAGCGGGGACCCGACACATATCACTGAAAGCTGTTATCAGTTGTTTTTGGTTCACATACAGCAGATGGAGGGTTTGGGCCCTGGCGGTGTGGCAGCGGCCGGAGAGCTCTCACGGGAGGAGGAAGACGAGCTGGGCCCACAAGCTTTGGTGGTTGTGGGGCCCGCCGTTTAGTTGATATCTGGGGGCTTGCAGAAAAAGAGTGGGAGAGTCTGGTCCCAGCATAAACCAGTTCCTCCATTTTCTGTGAGAAGCTTAGAAGTGGAGATGTTGGAGAGAGGGATAATGTGTCTGGTGAGATGGACTGCTTTAAACAATCACTTTAAAAGCTTTAAAGTGATTTACATAATTGAAAAATTTACAACACTTGTCCATTCGCGATCGCGTTCCGGGGGGGGGGGGGTATCGTCCATTCGCCGCCGGACCCTCAAGCACGGGGCCACCGGTTTTTTGTCAGCTAAGGACGGCCATGGGAGTGTGTAAATGGATTCGGGTTTAAACAAAGGTAAAATTTAGAAAAAAAATTCTAAATTTTCTAAAAAGAGGAACCCCTTTGTTTTCCATCAGGATCAAATGAGACCAGCAGACTGTGTTTTATTAAGTAGGTTTCCAGCCTGGAGACATCCACATCAGAGCCAGTTTTTTGAGCGGCCTTGCTTCTCTTCATTAGAGCATTATTCTCTCCTAATAGAGAACTGAAAGCTGCTGCGACCTCTAAGTTAACCTCTGCTGAATCGTAGAGCTCTACAGATGCTCCCAGAATGGATATTTCATCTTGTAGTTCACCTCCTTGCAGATTTACAGTGCATAAACTATGTGTGTACACAGTGGCGTGCACAGGGGGGCTCAAGCCCCTGCTCCTTTAATCGCTGACACTAAAGTGCCCTTTCGGTCCGTGATTTCTACCACAGGGTACCCAAACCCAACCCCCAAAGTGGACCACGATTGTTCCCTTCTCTAGTGAATTCTCCCCTGCCCCTCCGGAGGTCTGTGAACGCAACATCACAAACAACATGCGTTTGATTGGCAACATGTTTGTCTGTGAATGTCAGCAGGTTTTGCTTTTCTTGTGGGGTTCACTTAAGGATATAAGACAGTGTGTGTGTGTTGTGTGTTTTTGTGTAGAAATCGTAAATTCCCACTGCTCAATTGCAGTAGGCTAATGTTTTTGTTTTCTACACTGGTTTAGCATCCATACCAGGGAACTACACCAATGCATCTCTACTGTATACCACCCTTGAGGTTTGAATCAGGCTTTTTAAATGAGTATAGCTGCACTGTCTGCTCATTTATGCCCTTTAATCTGCGTCCTTTGGGTCTTAGTGTGTGCACGAGGGTGTACTAATATGATAATATGTAAGCATGGTTATTGCCGTTAACTAAAACCATAAAATAGTTCTTACTTGGAATACAATTAACATGAACAGATTTGGAAAAATTTAGCGTTGCATCACTTGCTCACCAATGGATCCTCTGCAGTGAATGGGTGCCGATAAAAACTGATAAAAACATCACAATAATCCACAAGTAATCCACACCACTCCAGTCTATCAGTTAATGTCCTGGCAAGTGAAAAGCTGCATGTTTGAAAGAAACAAACCCATCAATAAGACATTTTCAACTTCAAATCGTTGCTCTGGGCTAAAATACGAGTCATCTATCCATAATATTAATTCATCCAGTGAAAATGTAAACTCGTCTGAATCAGGAGAGAAATCTGCACAGATCAATCACCGTTTACAAGTGAAAACAGTCCAAAACAGTTCTAAACAAATATGTTAGGTGGATTTTAATGTGAGAGGACAAGAGGAGATGTTTAAAAGTTTTCATTGAGTTATATGGATATGAACTGATATTTTGGCCAGAAGTTAAAACGTCTTGATGGATTTGTTTCTTACAAACATGCAGCTTTTCTCTTCACCAGACATTAACTGATGGACTGGACTGGAGTGGATTACTTGTGGATTATTGTGATGTTTTTATCAGCTGTTTGGACTCTCATTCTGACGGCACCCATTCATTGCAGAGGATCCATTGCTGAGCAAGTGATGTGATGCTAAATTTCTCCAAATCTGTCTGATAAGGAAACAAACTCTTCTACATCTTGGATGACCTGAGGGTGAAAAAATTTTCAGCAAAAACCATAAGAGTATATCAATTACACTAAAACAACACTGGATTAAAGTTTGATATCATAAAACATATTCCTAGAAATAAAAACACCCATAGACTCTTAGTTTCTGGATTTTTTTTTTGATGAAGGGTATATTAAGGAAGCGCTACTAATCTGAAATGTCTGTGTTTGCGTCATTACTATCAATGGAGCTGTACAGAGTGACTCTTTCACCCTCTAGGCGCATGTACAGCATAATAACACCGACCAGATCCATTTGTCAGATCAACTTCCCTGCAATTAGATGAGCTCGTGGCCTAGCCATATCAAATTAAATCCCGAGGACGAATCTACTCTCTCTTTTTGTCCCCCTGGCTCGACTCTCGCTCTCTCTCTGTAGTCGAGTTCTGACATGACGGCAGTTCTCAGATTCGTTAACTGCTTGGCTTCGTCATGTTGAAGGATTCTGTCCACACTGGATGTGATGTTGAACTCTACATCTAGATGTGGCGTGACAGTAAACATACTCCTATTATGCTGCATTTAAATTGAAAGCAGTTTTTCAATGTTAAAAGATTTTCTCATATCTTAGTTTCGTGTGCAGCTATACCGGTTTTTTTTTTTTTTTTTTTGGTGTCGAGGTTATTAAGGTAACTAAGCTAAAAAAAGTCTAACCTAAATAAAATAAGTATGACTGAAATGTTGATATAGATAATAATATATATATTAAAATTTTTTAATTTTTTTTATATATATATTATATATATAAATTAGAGGAAAAATTACAAATGTTGCCTTGGAATTAAATAAAATAAGTTTAAGTACTAAAATAACTAAAATAAAAAAAATAGCAACTGTACATATGTTACAAATAATAATAATAATAATGGCAAAAGCACAACAAAACTATTATAACTAAAATCAAAATGAAAACAGAAAATAGAAAAATTAATTCAATATTTTTAAATACCAAAATAAAAGTATTAACAACAGTTATAACAGTTTATCATTCTTATTGACATTATATATTATATTTCTTTTTTATGTGGTAAATCAATTTTTTGTTGTTGTTGTTGAAGGGCTTTTTTGTGAAAAGGTTAGTGTGTCGTGTGTTTGGACAGGCTTTTGTGTGCTATATGTGTTTGTTTGTGTTCATCTGCATGATGTTAATCTCAGGTGATACGAGTCAGTAGCTGAATCAGGTCAATGATAATCTAATATTTCCCCTCATCTGGACAATAAAGGTCAATGCTTGTACCTAGACATCAGCCCCAGGATACCTACTGTACCACACTGTGTGTGTGTGTTTGTGTTTGACTGTCTCTGTGTATATGAGTGTGTGTTGCAATGGTACACCAGAATGTACAGACAAATGCTTTTGAATTTTTTCATATGATCCATGTTATGAATTTGAATGCTTCACTGTATGTCATCCAACGTGAGTCTATGTCATTATTAATACTTCTAGTTTTTGATTGACTGGAGCATCTTTTGCTTTTTAAAAATTTTGACAAAGATTTTGTCATGAAAGTAACATGTTTTCCAACCCTTCATTCAAAACATGAAATACACAGTTACATGCTGTTAAATACTGTATATATAATAAATGTTATCATAATAAACCATTAAATCAAACAATAATAAATAAACAATGGAAAATAGGGGCACTTTTAAGGTTTCAGTCAAATGGTATGGGCATATGGCCGTTTCGTATTCTGAGTATGTTTCCACATAGTACAGCTGATACTCCCAACACTAGTATTTCGCAATACTTGGGTCAGGAAAAGAAAAAAGAAAGCAACTATATGAAAACCTTTGATGTATCTTCTGTTTCAGAGAGAAATTACAGATGCTGGTCGATGCAGCGTGAGACAAAGACAACATCAAAACAACCGAGTGTGTGTGTGTGTGTGCGTGTGCATGTTCATCTGGTGTTGCTCTTGCTTGACTGACTAAATCGATGGACTTCAGGAGTTACGGTGAGCAGTCCAGTTCAGTAAATCTTACTGACTAGAGTTCTGCCAGTATACGGACGTATGGTTCCTGGTTTACCAACAAAATGATTAGTATCTCATCCGACAATGTTTGTTTGCACTTTGTTTGAACTGTCATTACAATTTACCAACAAAACACTTAAGCTCATCTAAAAATGTGTGCTTTTTTCATAATTTGCAACAGAAAATGTTTCAGTATATACTTATAAATATGGTTTTGTTTGTTTTTGTTGCATTTGTCATCACAGTTTGAAAACAAAGTACTTGTTATCTGCTTTAACAATGTTTGTTTGTAATTTAACATTGTAACAGCAATTTGCAAAGAAAAACATAAATATCCACTATAAAAGTGTTTGTTTTTGCTTCATTTGACAAACAAACAAAATTCTATAAATATCTGCTTTTAATCTTTTCCATAATTTGCAACACTCCAAAAATCTGCTTTAACAATGTTTGTTCATTGTTGGATTTGTCCACAATTTGCAACAAAGCAGTAAATATCCACTTTAGTTCAGTTACCATAATTTGCAAATGAACCCTAAATATGCACTATATCCGTATTTGTTTGTGCTTCATCCCACTTGTCACCACAGTTTGAAAATAAAACGTTTGACACTTTTTTTTGTACTTCATCTGACTTGCTATCACAAACAGCAACGCTAAATATCTTCTTTAACAATGTTTGTTTGTACTTGATCTCTCAGTACAACTTGCAAACAAACCCTAAACATCCACTGTTTGTATTTTTTCCATAATTTGTAACAAAAATTGCTTTAACAATGTTTGTTCCAGAATTGTTGTTAAATTTGCTAAAAAAAAGTGCTAGAAATCTGCTTTAACAGTGTTTGTTTGTACTTTGTTCGTTTACTGCTATTTGTAAATGAACCCTAAATATCCACTGTATCAATGTTCGTACTTATAAAAAAAAACAAACAAAAAAACACAAATTCTGTCAGGACCACTATCGTCAAAGATGATTGACAATTATCATACGGTTTGGATTGGCGGTATGGTTCCGGTCTGGGCAAGAACTCCCTGCGCATCCATGCAGCCTAGCATGGATGAGAGCAGGGAGAGCAGCGATAACCCCCCAGGGTAAACAGAACAGAACCAACATAAATGTATTGCAGATATCGTTAAAGTTCAATAATGTTATGTACACATTTTAGAATTAGTCTGATTCAAAGGTGAATCAGAAGGCTGAATCCTGACTGACAAAGGAGGAGTTGGGGATGGAGGAGGGTAATTAGCTATTGAGCAATGCGAAAACTGCTACTACTGCGGGACCTTATATATGAATACTTAGATAGATAGGTGTCGTATTCCCATAGGTTGATGGGGATCAGCTGAGAGTCAGCTGATGCGAGCTTGACTAACGTGACCTGCCAGAACTAACGCTACGCTTGATATATCTAAATTGCATTAGCTGAACATTTTGGACTTGTCACCGCAAACAAACAAAATGCTAAATATCTTTTTAAACAATGTTCGCTTGTACTTGACTTCTCACCACAACATGCAAACAACACCCTTAATATGCCATGTAATAATGTTTGTTTGTACTGTGTCACTATTTGTACAACATTAAATATCCAGTTAAACATTTTTTTGTTTTTTCTTCAACTTGTCACAACAATTTGCAAACAAACTAAATAGCCATTTTTTTCACTTGTCAACCCAATTCCCAAACAAAACATTAAATACCCACTCTACCAACATTTAGTTCGACTTGTCCCCTCAATTGTATGTTTAGCTAAAGGAAAATAAATATCTGTTGACAATAGCCACTGTTTTGTTTCACAAAGGGACGCTTGTTGTAAGTCTGAAATGTGTTACATTGTTTGTAGACACACTTGGAGGAAGAGACAGTCAATCTAATCTACATTTATTATTGTATATGTGTACAGAGGTGTCATGTGGCGGCCTCATTCCCCTTTATCTGTCAGGGTTCGAAACACACGTCGTGCATAATGTGTGCTGATGGAGGCAGGTTAGGACCCCAGAAACGTGTGTGTGCGTGATGCATGTTGAGAGGGGAGGTTAAAGGGGTTGTGTCTGGGTGTGTATGCGGGTGTTTTGACAGTAGAACTGCCATCAGCTGCATAGTGTGTCTGGGTTAGAGTTTCACCATCTGAATTTCCCTCAGGTAAACAAGGCATGCCTCCCATCAAACACAAAGCCTGCATCAAACCCCTCACACAAACACTCCATGAATTCTGCTTTATGCTTTCAGTATTATTCAAATTATGCCGTACTTGCTTATTATCACAGCAATCTTACTATGTGAACGATGTGTTATTAATTTCAAAATCACATGTATTTCCAATATTGTTAAAGCGGGATATGGTAACACTTAAAACCTTTATATACAATGCATTATAAAAGTAGTCTTAATACATTAATTATGTCTTGTAATACACCTTATAATGCATTGTATGATCTCATGAATAATTGTAACCACAGTTATAAAACATTATAATACTTATCGAATCATTTGGAACGTTTAATGTGTTAAAACAAACCGTAAAATATTATAACGCATTTTAACTTTGGTTACAATTATTTATGAAAAGATATAGTGCATTACAACGTACATTATGAATACCTTTATAATGCATTATACATAAAAGCTTTATGTAAAGTGTTGCAAAGTCTCTTGAGGAGTGAAGCAAAATACAAACTAATGCTGCAAATAGTAGTAAGTCTAAAAAGTAAAATATATAGTGGATATATAGTGCTTTGTTAGCAAATTCTATTGGCAAGTCGAATAAAGTGCAAATAAAATTTGTTTCGCTAGAGGAAAAATATCTATTTTATTACAAAAACTTTACATTTCTAACAAATATTGTCAAATTGGATTTTTTATTTTTATTTTTATTTTTTAGCAAATTCTGTTATGAAGTGAAGCGAAGTACAAACAAAAAACTTAGCATTTTGTTTGCAAATGGTGAGAAGTCAAAAAATAAATGCTTTTATAGCATATGTATACATATAGGTTTTTGTTTTTGTAAACTGAATTGACACGTCGAACAAAGAGCAAACAAAATTTTTTAAAGCTGATAATTAGGATTTTGTTTTGCAAACTGAGGTGACGAATTGAATGGTACAAACAAATGTTAGATCAGGTATTTAACATTTTGTTTGCAGATCGAGCTGGCAAAACGAACCACGTAAATTGCAGTGAGATGCCGAATGAAGTACAAATATTGTAAAAACGGATATTTAGCATTATGTTTGGACTTCTGACCACAATTTACAAAATACCTACGTTGTTAAACGCATATATTTAGTGTTTTTGTTGGCATATTATGGTGAGATCCTGAACAAAATACAAAAATCATTAAAACATATTTAGTGTTTTGTTTGTTCGACTTCTCACCACAATTTACAAAATACAAACAAATGCCAGAGCATATATTTAGTGTTCTGTTTGCGTATTGTGGTTAGATGCTGAACAGTGTATAAAAATTGTGGTCACACTTTAGTTTGGGGGATCAGTTATCACTATTAACTAACTATTAACTACAACTTTTGCCTCAGTAACTTCCTAATTTGCTGCTTATTAATAGTTAGTAAGGTAGTTGTTAAGTTTAGATATGGGGTACGATTAAGGGATCTAGAAAATCATCATGCAGAATTAGGCATGAACATGTGCTTTATATGTATTAATAAACAGCCAAAACGCGAGTAATATGAATGCTATTAAGCAACTAGTTAATAGTGACAATTGGTCCCTAAACGAAAGTGTTACCAAAACTTCTCAACACAATTTACAAAATACAAACAAATGTTCTTGGAACAAATATTTAACGTTTTGTTTGCAATGACTATTCAACCAAAGAGCAAACAAAAATGTTAAAGTGAATATTTTGTGTATCATAGTGACATGTCAAACGAAGTACAAACAAGTGTACTGACTGTGGGTTCATTTATGCCAAAAACTTGTAGCATTCCTAGATGTCATGTAGTAGCATTTGTGAGTCCATGGTAGTTTATTTCTGTTGCTCTTGTTCTGGCTAACCTTGTAAATGTCCATCTGTGAAAAACAATTCATTCTCTGCAGTCTAGCTCTCTTTCTGTGCTGGTGTGACATAAAGTGACAGAATGCTTTAATGTGACATTGATTTCAGCCTTACAAAATGTCACCGTTCTGCTCTCTTTCCCTCAACACATCTCTACTTGTGTGTGTGGAAAGTGAGAGGCAGAGATCTGGCTTGCGGCAATTCTGCCACACACACACACACACAGGTTTGTTTTTGTGAAAAGTGGGGACATCCCATAGGCGTAATGGTTTTTATACTGTACAGACCATATATTCTATTGCTCTACACCAACCCTACCCCTAAACCTACCCCTCACGGGAAACTTTGTGCTATTTCAGATTTTCAATACACTCCATTCTGTGTGATTTATAAGCGTTTTGAAAAGTGGGGACATGGAGTAATGTCCTGAAAAGTCACCTTCTCCTTGTAATACCTGTCATACCCTTGTCATTATACAAATTTATGTCCTCATTTGTCACAAAAATGCGTGCGCGCACGCACACACACACACACAGACAGACAGACAGACAGACAGATGTACACACACAAACCTGCCCAACACATAGGAAAACTTGTGATTAGATTAGCAGGTAACAGCAGAATAATGCATTGCATGAGTTGCATAAATTTTCATTTTGGTGTTATTATTACTTAAATTTTCTCTTTCTGAATGAGTTTTTGCTGCATTGGACAGAGTTAACAACAATATTTCAACTCTTTAACCACTTTTAGAATAAGAGCAGTGAATCAGTCATAATTACATGCAAACTATTTCCTTTCACACTTCCCCACCTCCTTTCATACTATATAGCTCTTCTGTTCCTCGCTGTTAAGAGTATTCAACTTAAATACTTTTTTTTTAATTCTTTTTTCCAGAATCAAAGCAGGGGGGAGAACAAAACCCACCACACACAGATCAGAGGGCTGTGTTCTCCGGGACAGAGAGGGGTCTTCTGGGTAACGGCTGAACTGACAGCCCCTGGAGCAGCTACGCGGCACTCTGCACAAATTAAACCGACAGCAGTTTTTTTCCACAGAAACTATAAAGTCCTGACTAGCATAGAATTGTGTTATGTGCAGTTATTTGCCTAGGCTGTTTATACTCAGAAAAAAACACTCTTATACGTTTTTTAGATGTGTTTACTCATACTAAAATACTCTGACAGTAGAGTTTTCTATTCTATTAGAAAATATACTATACTACTATACTAAATATACTATACTATTCAGCAGTGACGTGACACCGCTTCTAAATCTACAGCATGAAACAGAGAGCGTAGTGTAGTTTGATTCCTGAATGAACAACTCTGGTTCTTATTGAGTAAAAAAATTGTAGTGTGACCAGTATAGTCCGATTCCGAATGAATACATCTTTAGAGCCAGTTTTGTAAATCAAAAATATACAGTGTGACCTGTATTGTCCAGATCCTGAACGAAATGATTCTTATGAGTTGGCTCGTTTTAGTGAATCACATACTTACAAAACAGCCAGAACGGTTATGAACCAGTTCTTTTTAGTGATTTAAAAAGATGCAGCACAGCTAGTATAGTCCAATTCTGAACAAATCCATCTTTTGAGTCTGTTTTGGGAATCAGAAATATACAGCACAAGCAGTATGGCCTGGATCCCGAATGGAATGACTCTTATGGGTTTAGTGAATCATGTACTTATAGCACGACCAGTGTAGTTTTAATTTATGAATCACTCTTATGAACTGGTTCTTTTTAATGTTGCAGTAGAGTCCGACTCCCAAACGAATAACTCTTATGAATCGATTATTTTTAATGAATCAAACACATATAGCATGACCAGTGTAATTCACTTTTGAACGAATCAGTCTTTTGAGCCAGTTTTGTAAATCAAAAATAAACAGTGTGACCAGTGTAGACCAGATCCGGACCGAATCACTCTTATGAGTCATCTTTTTAGTGAATCGCATAGTGCGACCAGTGTACTTCGATTAATGAATGAAACACTCTTATGAATCAGTTATTTTTAGTGAATCAAAAAGATGTAGCACAGCTAGTGTAGTCTGACTCATGCTATGAATACTCAATGACTATTGTGAATGAATCAAAAACTGACTATGAACTGGCTATTTTTAGTGAAACAAAACTGACAGCTTACAACTTGCTGTTATGTCGTATTTATGGCTTGAGAGGCTTAAATTTGTTATTCACTGGTTTTTCATATGACATGCAATTAAAAATGCACATTATGAATTTTATGTTTGTATAAAAATGTTAATGTTTAAAATGAAAAAAAACTGATTAATATTTGAAAGAATAAGATACTACAATAAATCATTAAAAAGTATGTAATAGACAAAAAAAAAAATTCGGATACAGAAGAGTTTCAAGAGTTTCAGCACTTTTGGCAGAATAACTTTAGAGTTAAATCCAAAAATGTTGTCTTTTAAGCCAATGTCACCCAATAATTTATTGATATTGAAAGAAGAATGTCAAAGTTGAACTCTAGTGGCCCAGCTTAAACAGATGGCTGCATATTTCAGTCCAGAGGTGATCAGATTGCAAAATGTTAAGTTTCATCAGCTGCAAACCTTCAGCCAGCTCTACGCACCTCACACAAACACTTTCTAAATCTCCCCGAGAGCACAAGAGTTTCTTAAACAAGTCAGTGTGTGGAAGGAGGGTGTGGAATCTGGCTCTTTTTCTTTTCATCCTTTCATCAGTGAAGCACATGTTGCTGAGGTGGAAGATTATAGTAAAGACTCGTTTCCTGTCAGTCAGCTTTGGTTCAAAGACCCGCTGCGGTTACACTTTTATTTGCATGGGGCGAATAGGAATTACAATTGCGCCTTTACCTGTAATGACATGGAAAGTTGTTTTTTCAGCCTTGTGAAACCAACATCAGGCTTGTCCCGACAGCTCGCCAGCAGCTCCGCGGCGCTTGTGAGTTTTCCGGCGACAGATGCAGTCGGTTCTCTCAGTGAGCGACTATTGCGCTCAGAGGGCTGCAAAATCAAATCAGGCGAGTTAATGAGGCTCCAACCATCTCTCCTGAGAGAAAAAGGGAGGGAGGATGAGAAATGAAACGGCCCTGGAAAAGTGCTGATTCTTGGCACTGGGGCTCTCTGAGCTTGACAGCGCAGCAATAAAAGGCCCAGTTCTGACTCATAACGTATGAGTCCGTCTGCTGCGCACCAGAAATATGAGGAATTTGAAGTCTAAACTATTAGATTGACTTCAATACATGCTCCAGTCTGGAAATGAACGTGCTAAACGCCCATTTTAGTACTGTAATGTGACTTTTTTGCATAAAACTGGATAATGGTGGTGGAGAATGTGGGCATTTAATGTTATCCATCGGGTTTGGAAATAGACAAGCTAAATGCCCATTTTACTACTGTTATATGCCATTTTTGCATAAAACGGGATAATTGTAGTGGAGAATGCGGGCATTTATAAAGCATTGTTATCCATCAAGCATTGTTTTGATTTTGATTATGTGGCCATTACGAGAATGGACAAAGAAGGAGGAATTGGTCCTTATCTCCTACTCCGTTTTTTTGGCAGAAATGCACTCAGAAGCAGCGAAATCCGTTATTTGTTTTCCATACTGTGTGTCTTATAGCTTAAAATTGTCCTTCGGACTCCAGTTTCTAGCATGATGAGAAGGAAGATGTAATCATATTCAGTTTAATATCTGCTGCAGACAAATGCCAAGTAATTAAGATTCTGAACACGATTCGGATTTGAACTAGCGCGGCTCCCATGTCGCATTTTCTGAGACTTGAGCACAGCAGGTGACAGCTTTGAATTTGGATTCTTCCACACACTCCTGTTTATATCACTCATATTGTTTGCTCTGAAATATCTGGCCTAGGTATATCTTTTGTAATAATTTCTTACTGTTGCTTTTTGTTGAAAAAAAGTAGCCCACGGATGATAGAAGTTGGCATTCCAGATTCATTTTGGTGAATCAGTTTGTTCATTTTAACGAATGATTAATTGAATCATTGGGTTCAAAAGTATTCCCTGAAGTTTTAAGTCATCTTGCTTACAACCAGAACACATTAGAAACCACACAGCAACGTCCTTGCAACCATTACCAGCTTATTGTGTTGTAGGTTTGCACCCACATTTTCTTACTAAAATTTAAAAAATTATATAATTATGATAATATAGCCAATGATATGATACATTAAAGATACATATGAAGCAGCTATCGATGCAATGCGATATGATTCACCCCTATTATGATGTGGTGCGATCTGATTTCGATTCGATTCGACACAATGCGATTCAGTGCAATACGATGCAATGGGAAAAAATATGATGCTCCACAATTCATATGGTAACAGATAGTTAACTTTTCTTCTTGGTTCATTGTAATTATTTGGTGGAAGATGCAGCTCTACCTCTGCCATGTTAATCTATATTCTCTGTGGCTCTCAGGACACGCCTCGGGTCTCCGTGGTGTTGTGATATGTCATATTCACTCAGCAGCAGCAGTGATGAGAGAACGTGCTTGAGAAACAGTTTAGAGAGGAGAAATCAATCTTCATATAAAATATCGGTCAAAAATGATTGGTCACTTTCTAAATAATAAAAGTATAGCGCATCTACTAATAATTATATATAAATAAATAATTGTTTACCAATGCAAATGTGTTAGAAACGATGCATTGCGATACAAATGCCAACTTGTATCTGATGCGCACTTTTTTAAATCAATGCATTGCTTCGTTAATTTTTATGCCGATGCACTGATGTGAATCGGTGAATCTTACCATCCCTAGAATATATATATTTAAATCTAGATGTCGGATTGTTTATCATTTCATCATTTCTTCCGCATGAATTTATGCCCAACTAAAGTTCATACAGCATTTAGTTTGACTGGATAATAAAACACAACCTAATAGGTAGCATGTTTAATTCATTGTTATTTTCCGGCCATAGCCGTATCCCTTCTAGTCACATAAGTAAGTAAGTAAAGCCTAGTTCAGACTACATGACTTTAAACATCGGCGGATCGCTGTGCTGTTCAGACTACATGACTTGCTGTCTGTCTTATAGTGTGAACACAACAACGACTTCGTGACACTACTAGCTGACAACAACTCTGTCACCCAACGACTCCATTCAGTCCCCAAACCACGTTTTGTCACGAAAACATGCGTGAGAAGTTGAACGGGAATGACTCGAAACAACAAGTGAAACAGGAATGGTTTATTTGAAAATAGACATCGGGAAGAAATTAGTGCTGCAACCTGTTTCTGAAACATTTCACTCCATTTCTTGTGTCCAAACTTTTTTAAAGCCATGTTGCTGCTTGCTGTAGCTCGTCACCTGACACCACATGATGTCGAGTCAGCCGGCGGGTCCAGATATTTGGCATGCTAGATATTTGTTTGCCGTCGGCGAGCCTCTTTGATGCGTCGTTGTGTGGTTCACACATAAAGATTTCCGAGCACTGATCACCCGCCGATTTTCCCCCGATCACAGACCCACCAGTCGGCGAGCTCGTTAACTTGCAAATCCTTTAGTGTGTACTTGGCTTTAGTTGCTAAGCGATGATCATGCTGCAGGACGTGGCGCGCTCCCGGGCGACCCACCCGTCGCAAAGACCTGCTGACCTGTTCATCCCCGCGTCCACATGCCAGATGGCAGGCGGCCGGTGTGATGCAGGTGCGAGAGTGCACTCTAAAAATTGCTGGGTTAAATACAACCCAGTGCTGGGTTAAATAGGGACAAACCCAGCAACTGGGTTGTTTTGACCCAGCATTTTTTTAGAGTGTGAATATCTGTGAGTGTGTGGAGAGAGAGAGAGAGAGAGAGAGGGTGCCTCTGGCACAAATCTCACTCACTCCATTTCAGCTCTGTTGTGAGAACACTTCAGTCTTCAGATGCGCTGGGCCTTCAAACACATTCGCCCTGTCTAACCTTCCTGTGCAGAGACTTTGACCTCATATGACTGCTTCCCGCTCCTTTATTACCCTGCCACTGCTTTTTCTTTCGCTCTTGATCTGTTGTTGTTTCCTGCTGTTTTTGTCTGCAATTACTTAATGCCATTAAAATTATTATTATTATTATTTTTATCACTGATCTATGTACATATGGATAAGTGGCACAGCTGCAGAGTAGCAAGCGTTTGCTTTTGCTGACACCTAGCGGATACTACCTGTCAACGCATGCGGGATTGTAACGCAATCGACCAATGCGATTTCAAAATAGCCGCTGAAGACTGACAGAAGAAATTAATAACGGATCATGAAATATAATAATGGTGACAATAACACTAAATATTATAATAATATAATTATTTTCATGTACTGATATTTAAAGGAAAGGACGATTTAACAAATAATAAAAATACCTTTATGTATTGCTATCACTGGACTACTAGTAGTCCACATTAATTACTATAATAAACCTGGTATATTTTCTGTTTAGTGCAATTGTGAACTTAAGAGAGACATATACAGGTTATTGTAGTAATATGTAGATAAATTCAACGGCTAATTAAATACATGATAAATAATAATTATTTCATATGGTTAATTATTAATAAGTATTATCTGTATTAATATTATACTATTGTTATTATTTAAATATGCATTTAATGTTAATAAATATAGATTTATATTTATGATTTATATATGATGTGTACTGTAAATATATAATGTTTATAACATTTAATTTGTTATTATTTAAATATGCATTTAATGTTAATAAATATAGATTTATATTTATGATTTATATATGATGTATACTGTAAATATATAATGTTTATAACATTTAATTTGTTATTAGTTATATATGCATTTAATGTTAATAAAAATAGATTTTTATATAATTTAACCCTTTAACTGTCACTCACATTTTTGAACATAGACGTGAAAGTGCACGATCCAAACATACATTTTTATAATTCATGAACGAAAACATTTTATAACATGATATTGATGTACAATTTTCATGGTATTGCAATTTAAAATGGGTTTCAAAGGATGCATTTTGAGTTTTAAAGTTTTCAATTGATATATAATTTCTGATGATTTCTAAAGTGTGATGGCGAAAAAGGCAACAAAGAAGGCTTTTTTTGACAAAGGTCAGAACTCCTGTTACGATGTAGATTTTTGAGGTGCACTCTTGTCATAAATTAATCTATTACTTTTCCTACATCGATATTTTACCAATGTTTTGGTAAAAAAATTCTTTAGGAATCTTAGACCTTTCCAAAGATATATAGTTTGTCATGATTAGATTAGGATTTAATTGTAATATAGTCAAGTAAACTTAGGCGTCCCACAGAGGGGACCAGTGGCGGTTAAAGTGTTAATAATATTGTTAACTTTTGTTTTGTGATGTTTCGCGCATTTTGTGCTCTGCGGCGCTCCGTCATGACGTCATGACGTCCGGCGTGCGAACGTGATCAGCAGAACCTTGTGCAGACAAACAGGGTGAGTGGAGTACACGCTGTCCTTTACCTTTAAAACACTTTAAAAATAACGACACATCACGATTAAACCCGTGTCATGTAGATCTCTATGACCAGAAGAGTATGGCGACCACAGGTGGACGGTGAAGTCGCGTTTTAATCGTTCTGTAATCGTGTTTGAAGTGAAAGTGAGTGAATCATAACAGTGGCGTGTTTGCTTAAAAGCTGATTTATGCTGTACAGAAAAACATAATCGACCTCTGCCATGATCATTCGTACACGTATAAATGTGCATATTACAGATTTTGACATTTAACTTGTTTTATTTTTTTGTCAATTTAAGAAGTGTCATTAAAAGCAAGAAAACAAGGACTGTTATGAATATTTTTATTGAAAAAAATAATGTTTAATACAGTTTAACCTATAGAAACGCTGGCTCAAATAATATTTGTCTACTATGAGAAACCTTAGTTTAATTAACAATTAAATACTGTACTTTTAACATGTTTAAAACATTTGTTTATTTATTTTATTTTTATTAATTTATAGTAAAAATGTTATTATATGTATTTGTTCAGTAGTATTATTGGTAGGTCATAAATAGTGTGTTCTTTAAATAATAGGTTTAGTCCTTAAAAAAATGATGTTGATATGTTGTTTGTTAGGTGGCAGTGAGGTGGAGTTGCACACATTATGGCGAGTGTGAGGTTTCCGCGGACAGTGCTGGATTCTTCAGTGGGTGTGTGATGTGTGGTGTGGGCTGTAACCTGTGTGTGTGTTATTAATGCAGGTGCTGTGCAGGAGGGTCAGACAGCGGAGTCAGTCGTCTGTGGTTCTCACACTGGCTCAGAGGATCGTGGCCATCAGAGGATTTTCAGCCGCGGGTTCGTCTGGATCAGATGAGCCCTATATAGCTGTGCCATCTCAAAACTCAGGTGTGTAATGCATATTATGTCATGTGAAGTTTAGTTACAGAACTGATTTTACCTGAGCTATATATATATTATCTATAATATATATACTGTATATATATATATTAGGGCTGTGCAAAAAATCGAATGCGATTTTCTTGCGCATCTCGTCAGTAAAGCCGGTCATGTGATTAGTATATCACCTGCTTTCAGATGGAGCGGCAATTACTACACAGAGCCATAGTTCAATGACAAGCTAGGCAATATCGATATGAATCGCCTGCGATTTGTGTAGCTTGTCAGTGATCTACGGCTCTGTGTAGTTAAATGCCAGTTACATGAACATGATTTTAAGGCCCTGTCCACACGGAGACGCGTTTAGCTGTATACGCATACCTTTTGTATCATATAGGCGTTTCGTTCACACGGATCCGGCGTTTTGGGAGAGTAAAATCGATAATTTAATTATTACTGCATACTGTTTTATAATCTACTATAATACTGAGGTGCAGATAATTGCCACTATTGCAATAAGTAGATATAAATAGCAGAAATCCTGCTATTTTAAACAGTGTAACTCGAATCCGTTGCTTTTAGACTTAGATGTAAAAGCTCTATCTCTATTTACATTAGTGCAAATAGACGTCTGCCTGACAAAATATTCATTTTGTACTTTGCAGCCTGAATGTAGACCGTTTTTTTTGTTTTATTCATCTGTATTTACTTTAGATATGCATTTAATGTTATTGTAAATATCATTGTATAATGTATTTATAATATTAACATTAGAAATTATATGAAATTGTTTACATATTATTTTTATTTTATTAGTAGATGTAGTGCAAAACAACATTAAAATAGGTATTTGTATTTTTTATTAGATATATATAGCTTTATATACTGTCAAAGTATTTTAAATGTTCTACTTTTATAGTAGTGTTTAATATTAAAGGGTAAATATCTATAGTATAATGTCATGTATTATTTTATTAACTGTCAAAAATATTGAATTAAATGTACATAATATATATTATATATGTTTAATATAGCATACAACTATATCAAATATATATTTTAAAGTGTTATATTAATAGCATAGTGTAACAGTATATGTGATGCATATGTTTACATAATGTTTGTATATATATTTGTTAATATTAACGTTTATGAAGATTGCTTATTTTTTATTATATTTCATAATCTATTTTTTATCATCATGTTAAACATTGCATTCATCCATTTATATATTACTTATTATGTGTAAATGATTCCAGCCTAAAATCTTCCTAATATTTTTCATACGGTGGGTTGAAATGAACGTTGATGTAATGGTCTGTCTGACAGGTCCTAGAACAGTGTGGCCAGATGAGACCATGGGTCCGTTTGGGCCTCAAGATCAGCGGTTCCAGTTGCCAGGCAACGTGGGTTTTGATTGTCACCTGAAGGGTACCGGGTTACAGATGAAAGGGCCGGTCCACAGGACGGTCCCGGACATTTTAACCTCCCCATCCAGCACAGAGAGACACGAGTTCATCCTCGCTCAGTTTGTTAATGAGTATCAGGTAGCAATCTGTTAGAAGTCATTTGATTCTTCAGTTTTGTTGTTTGTTCTTGCTCTGAGGTGTTTTGTTTGTTCAGGGTAAAGAAGCGTCTCTGACGGCGCAGCGAGTCAGTAAAGCTGAACACTATTTCAGTCAGTCAGATGTGGAGTGTACAATGCATTCCTGCCCAGAGCTGCTGAAGAAAGGTGCTTTATCTCATAGAACATGTCAAACATCTTCAAGGTTACAGGTAATGATCTAATCGTTGTTGTTTTTTGACAGAGCTAGAGCTGTTTTTCCCAGTGCTCCCTGTGAGTCCCATCACCGTCGTCACCGTAACACAGAAGACGGGCACAGAAGATCAGAACAAAGATCAGCAGAAGCTACTAGATAATGTGAGTCTGACTGAAAAATTCAATGACACATTATATATACATTGTCTCGTATATAATGATTAGATTATATAATTTTGAATTCTAATACTGTAAATATAAATGATATATATTGTAAATTGTTAGATTTATTTATAATGCATTTTATTTGAGTTTTTTTTAATGCAGATTTTAATTGAACAATTGCTGTATTACAATAATAACCAATATTAAAAAAAAAATTTAAGTCGATGTATATACATTATTATATTAGTAATATATAAACTGCATATGTATATTAGTTGCATTGTGATGCATTTTATTTTATATTGAATTAAATCCGCATATATGTATATTGCATTGTGAAACATTTTATTTGATGTATTTTTATGCTGATTTTAATTGAAAATAACAAGTTAAATATATGAATGCATTACAGCAATGAGAGATTATTTCCAGTGCTTGACTGTCCTGAATATATTGGGGGGGAAAACATCTTGATATGAAATATAGGCATTAATAAGATTTTGTTTTTGAACAAAGTCTCTTTTGCCCTCCAAGGCTGCATTTATTTGTTCAAAAATACAGTAATATTGTGAAAGATTATTACGATTTAAAAATAACTTTTTTCATTATTTGAATATATTTTGAAACACAATTTATTGCTGTGATGCAAAGTTGAATTTTCAGCATCATTACTCCAGTGTCACATGATCTTCAGAAATCATTCTAGTGTTCTGATTTCCTGCTCAAGAAACATTTCTTATTAATGTTGAAATCAGTTGTGCTGCTTGATACATTTTTTTTTTTTAAATAGAAATATTTTGTAACATTATACATGTCTTTCCTGTCACTTTGTCAATTTAATGCATCCTTGCTGAAGAAAACAAATTAATATGTCTGATTGCAGTTTGTCAGTGGTGCTAAAGAGATCTGCTTCACACTGTGGAGAGGGGGATACTGGGCCGATTTCATCAGTCCACTGTCAGGAAAAGCTGTAAGTACCTTTATCTGTCCAAACAGATGCTCAGAGCGCAAAGATTCACGTCCATCTGTCTATAAGTGACAACTTCAGAAAAAACTGTGTTTTCTGTTGCAGTTTTTTGGCGATCAGACGCCGGACTTGATTCTACAGCAAGACGTTGAGCGTCACGCTGGCTTTCACATCGAGGACCTGGCGTCATGTATGGTCATACGGCACATCTTAAAGGGGACGTCCACGTTTGTCTTAACGCTCATCACTAACGCACCTTCCAACAGTCTGATCATGGAGAAACTTCAGGGACACGCCAGTGCTTCAGAGGACAAAGACTGATGGACGGTTGCAAACCTGAACAATAGCTGTCAACATAAACTGTTTCTTATATAACAAAGTTTTGAATACAAACCTGTTGGTTGAAGAGTAAGATAAACTGCTGTTGTGAGCGGATTCAGAAAATGCACAGCAGCAATGCACATTTATTTATAAAATATGAACACTCGCAATACAATAAACTCAGTAAAACATGTAAATTCAGGTGTGAAACCACATGGTGCTTCACAAAACATCAGCCATTGAGAGAACGTATTGCTGGTAAAACGTCATCTAGAGTTGGGACGTCTGAAAGAGAGGAAACAACTCAACTAGTGCCACAATACACTACTATTTTAGGAGAACAAGTCATCTGTGCTTCATGATTTTAGTGCACTAGAATACTAATAGATGAATTTCATTTCAGTTTGACTGACTCTTGTCGAATGTGAATGAAGTTTGTTCTCACCCAGCGTTTGCAGAAGGTCCAGTATGAACGAGTGGAAAACCGGAAAGAATTCCTCATGTTCCTTCAGCTTTACAATGATACTGTGAAATACAAATATCACTATGCAAAACACCAATTGTCTGTTCACTTCCAATAAATCAGCATCAGTTTCCAGATGAATGAAGGAGCTTTTGTGTCAGTTGGTCCTGAAACCCACTTCTTCAAACTGACGTGAATTTTTTTTAAAGCAATTACACTTTCTCAAATGTAGGCTTTCATTTTTTTATAAACCATTCTTTCATAAACTGAACCAATAAATTGTTTAAATGTATACACTTTACCAGTAGATTAAATTCATTAAGATAAATGTACTTGATATACAAAACTTGTTCATGTCTAAATGTTTTACATTTACGTTGTATAATTTCATGGATTATAAAAGACCATGATTCAACAATGAACAAAAGTAACTTAGATTAGCAAATGCATTCGGTAGGATGAACTAACAGCAATATTGATAGCTGACATTAGAAAATGTATGCAGTGTAAATGCTGTAAAAGGATTACACCTACAACGCATAACAACTTGAACCGTCTTTTGTACCATGATGGTTGGCATTAACTGGAAAATTATATTTGCGCGCACACAACACCTTAGTAGTTACATAAACTCGCAATGAATTTACGACGTTGGCACTTTAGAATAAGGTTCAATTCATAAACATTAATGTACTAGATATGAGCAAAACTTGTCAGTTGTACATATTTTTAACATTTCAAGTTGTATAAATTATAAAAGCAAGAATATGATATTAACACTCAATACAATTCACAATGTGACATTAACATAATTACATGCCTTAAAGGGGTCATATGATGTTGCTAAAAAGAACATCATTGTTTCTCCTCTATGCCCCGCCTTTCTGAAACGTGACGACTTTTACAAATGCTGCATCGGTGCTCTGCAAAAGGAGGTGTGCTGTGAATTGCCAATACCTCAAAGCTGTGTGAACAACCCACCCTGATGGACAGAATGTTCGCCCTCACACAATTAGTGATTGCCCTGTTTGGATGGAGCGACGAGACAAAAATGAACATTAAAACCCATTACAAAGGAGGCATTTGTTTGTTGCATCCAGTGGGGACATAAATTATGGATTATAATGACTTATACTGTCTTTTTACGCGTTGCATCGCAAAACATAAAACCATGTCTGCATTTGTGATCGTGAGGAGATGAACAACAAAAAGTGCTATCTACGATGCTCAAAACTCGAGTTTGAACGTAAGTGGAATTTTTCATATAAAAAAGTACTTACAGTCTGTTGATCAGAAACAGCCGGCATGTAGTTCTACAAAGGATAAAGAAAATAGTCTCATAAACTGCGTTGACACAATCTGAATAATTTGGGTTAAAATGTTGCAGGAACAGTGTTGTAAATGACAAATTAAACCACTGATTTCTAGGCGTGTCACTCTTTTGGAAGGCCCAACAAGTGTTTCGCTTTCACACGAAACAAACAAGGCAGTTCACACACGGCGGGCTAGAGTGAATGGAGGCCGGGAGGGCTTGTGGCCGACTGGATTCTGTTATTTTTTTTTTCTTTTTTTTTGAACAAAGGAGGTCCGGCAGGGCTTGTGGCACAAAAAAAAAAAACCACAGTGACGACCCCGGGCTGGCTCGCTTCGTCCACGGTTGAAGCAGTCCTGGCAATCCCACCGTGCACGTTGATGTAGTTTTCAGCAAACAGCCACAGATCCGCTCCAGGCCTGGGACAAAGCAGATATCCGTCGTCTTTTGGCGACCAACCAAAGTACGTTTCGATTCCGCAACATCAATACTACAGCGAGAATAAGTTACGCTTTCTTTCTTTGCGTGAACAATTGGGCGCCGTTATGCAAATCTTCCCACATAGTGACGTAGACATGTGGGGTCGTGTTAGAACGAGCCGTTTTAGGTAGGTGTGGCTGACTCTTAACTTTTATAAAGAATATCTCTTTGGATTTGAGACTTTAGTCTTTGCAACGTTACAGATCTTATTTATGCATCAAGAGCTTGTAACACTCCAAAGAGGAAAGAAATATTGTATTCGCATCATATGACCCCTTTAAACAATTCTAACTGCTATAACAAACGGTAGAGTTTGTAAGTGAAAAAGTATTATATAAATAATAAGTAATAAAAATAAAATACATTTTAAAAACGTATTAAAAAATGTGTTTTGATTTTGATTTGTCTGCCTACATGTCATTTGACCTTTAACGAACATCAAAGAACTGTGGATGTTATTAAATTCTTGAAATATTAACTTGAAGTCCCCTTCAGATTTTAAGTCAGAGGGGTTTTGGTTGATGGAAAAGTTTGGGATTTACTGCATTAACTGATGTTAGCGATTTAAAACTTATTATAAAATGTTATAGAACAGTTTTACAGACATTGGAGCACAACGACTTAGACAGATGGACGTACCTGTCAATGTCACTGCTTTCCAGAAGGCTGTAGAGCTCGTGACCTGCGGCGTTTCCTGACTGCGACACGATTGCGGCAACCTTGTTCATGACCTCGCTAGGAGGCGCTTTATCATCTAGATATAACAACATCAATTCAGAGAGGAAGAGGAAGGCTGCATGTCATACAGGTATGTGGAGACATCTTTGGAGTGTTTCATAATTCTCGATCTCAATACCCAAATCTAGAATGTCTCTGAGATTCCTCATGGCGTTGTTCATCTCGCCCAGCTTAGTGTAGACCTCGTTCATGCGAGGATAGATTCCTGTCAGCGACGGGGCATCGAAGAGTTTCTGGAAGTGGGCGACCATGGACTCCAGGGTGTGTCTGGTGGGGCTCCGCAGAACCTGAGGAACATTGTGAGCATCTTCAGCTGATGGATTACTGAGAACACTAAGGGAAACGTTGCTTTCAGGAGAAGTACCTTGTCATCTGATGCCGTCTCATCGAGTAGCGTGTCGACGATAAGCATCAAGTCTTCCATCCGCACGGGATCTGAAGGAGCGGTGATGTTGCCCTCTGGCTGCCATGGCAACAACCTCTTCTCCAGTCGGATGAGGGCACGATGAAGATCCTAGTGAACCAAACAAATCACATTCAAACCCATTGAGTTCTGGTGCAGTCAAAATTTCTGTGTGAGCTTTGCTTCATACATCACCACACTATTGACAGTATACATTGTACCTTTTTGTTCAATTGTTCAAATTTTGGCAAAATTTTGTACGTGAAATTCAGTCATTTCAATGCAATCTAGAACAGCTGAACACATTGCGAAATCTGAATGATAGGGCTGCATGATTCATCGAAAATAAACTGGAATCACGATTTGGCAAACGCTGCCACATCATCTCACAGAACGATTTTATTTAAAACATTTGACATTATGAGTTTAGAGTAAGAACATGTTATTAAATATTGTCTTTTGTTGGACAAGAGGTTCATAAATGCTTCTGTTTGGAAAGATGTTTGATGCACGTTATGAGCGACTCAAACTCACAGTGCTTTCAGATGGAGCAGCATTCACTACTGATCACAGAGCCGTACTTCACTGACAAGCTGTGCATAACAGCCTTCCGATTTCATAATCGGAATTTCGATTCGATTTCTATTAATTGTGCAGCCCTACTGAGTGTGGAAAACTTTTCAAGTGAACGTTCTGGTAGCCCGGACTTCTATTGAAATGACAGAATTTAGTTTGCAAAAATTAGCTAAAATTTGAATTTAAGTAAAAGTGCAGTCATATTTGCTGTTGCTTGGCGAATTTTTGAGGACGAAATTCAGTCGTTTTAACAGGATTGGTGCGATAGGGAACTTCGCTTGAAAATGAAATAAAAAAAAAAAATCACAGAAATTTTAATTGAACTAAAGGGTCACATTTACCACTGTTCTGTGAATTTTTGTTGGTGAAATCCAGTCATTTCAGTAGGAATCTATGCAATCAGGAACTTCGCTTGAGGGTGAAAGATTCTGCAATGGGTTCAACTGTTCCCATAGATTCTTATTAAAATGACAATTTCGCTGTCAAAAATTTGATAAACAACGATAAATGTGACCGCACCTTTACTTAAATTCATTGCCCAAAGATTAACCAGGTTTTACCCACTTGTTAAACCATTCCCGATTGCATACATTCTCATTGAAATGACTGAATTTCGCAAATGAAGAGTCGTAAAACGTAAATTTCGTTTAAATAACTTAAATTTCGTAAAGTAACGTTTAATTTTGATCAATTTAAATTTCAGCAAAATCTTGTCAATTAATAGCATAGAAATATATGAAGCAGTCACTTCCAAACCAAACAGATTTCTGTTGGTGAATGTGCTGAATATCCACGTAACCAATTTGAACCAGTTGCAAAATCTGTGAGGGGAAATCTTGAATAGATTCCTACTGAAATTACAAAATTTTGCCCACCAAAAAATAACCGAACAATGCTAAATGTGGAAATTTCAGCAACATTTTTATCACAAAAAAGGTCAATTTTCTATTATCGATAGTGTAGTGATATGAAGCAATTCTCACACACAAATCAGCAAAATCTCAAGCAAAGCTCCAATCGTGTGGATTCCTGTTGAAATTACTGAATAAAAAATTTGCCGAACAGTGATAAATGTGACCATGCCTTTGGTTAAATTCATTGCCCAAAGATTTGACTCACTGCTAGAGAGGTTAGTTGTCGGCTCCAAACCTCCAGGGTGGGAACAATCAGCTCAAACTCCGCCTCCCTGCTGAGCTCTAGGTTGGTTTGTGCACGCTGCCTCAGCAAACCCAACGGAGCCCTGGGATTGGTCAGGACTGTGGTGATGTCATGTAGGATCTGCAGAGAAAATCAGATTGTGATTGTCAGAAAGGCATTGGCTACTTTCTGAATGGAATTGTCATTACATCATGAGCTCAATACATCAAGTTTAAGCAGCGCAATTTATTGTGTCATTTTTCATCAGTCTGATCAAATAACGAGTCTTCATTTGTTTCATGTAGCTCATCTGTTACATTGAAGACAGAAAAAATTGAGCACATTGTAGGATACATAATACAGCAAATTTTATAGTATATGGAACGTTTTGGGAAATGGTTTATATTCTATTTGTATATTAGTATACCAAAAAATAGTATGCTATTCCGAACTGTGATAAATATCACCTTCTCCAGCTTGAAGGCAGATTCGGGTTGTTTACATTGAACTTTCACTGCAGAAATGAGATGACTGACATCTTGCACATGGAGTTCCTTACAAAGATCCTGGAAAACAACCGGAAACATCAGACCACACGTCAACCTCTAAAACCAGATTTTTTTGAAAAATATAATTGAGATACTACTATAGCTTTTATTAATATTTTAAATTGTGCAAAATATCTTATGGTTTTATTTTTTAGCCAACTATAATAACACTGATGTAAAGCAGTTTTGCTGATTCAATCACGCATCTTCACATACCATAAGGAGTCTCTTGCAGGTAGAAGCATCCAGGTGCTGGACGCCGGTGTTATTCGTGTTGAGCATCTCTGCCGAGTCCTGCGATTTGAGTGCTTGAGATGGTCTGTTTAAACAAGTAATTCATTACCCTGATTCAAACTGCTTCATTAGAAGCACTCATTGCAGATCTTACCTGAGGTTACTCTGCTGAATGATTCGATCCAAGCGTCTCAGCTGCTGTTTGCAGGTCTTCAGTTCTTTTATGGTGGGTCTAAAATGTGTAACATTAAAAACGTCACCAACTAAAAAAAAAATAAACTAATATTAAAGGCTCCAAATATCAACCTGGACTCCAGATCTTCTTTTAACCGCTGGATTTCAGCCCTGAGATCTTCTCGCTGTGCTTTGGTCTCCTTCAGCTGCTCCTGGTATGACTAGAGCCAAACAGAATGACATTTACATGTCAAGATCGAGAACAGATATCAAACATTTGTCACTGAAGATACCTTCAGAAGGGCCTTGTAGTTGGAAGACATGTCAGTGGTGCCTTTTTCCACTGTGGATCTGTTCTTCTGGGAGTTTGAGGAGTCCTTCTCTCCTGAGCTGCTTTTATATAATCTGCAGGAAAAGATGACACTGATGTGTAAGGAATTTCCATTAATAATTAAAATTTTAATCTTTCATACACTTACTTCAGTTCATTCCGTAGCTGTTGCATTTGGGACTCGTACATGTCAATGATGTCCAAAATCCTTCAGAGGAACAAAAACAGCATCAGCTTTTACAAGCACAGTAAGAAATTATCTCTTCAGTTGTTTATAATTACTGGGTGAGAGTTAACATAATAGATTATTTATCATTAATATAGAATATTGTAATAAGCATAAATATATATATATATATCTTAATTATATATATTTAATAATAGAGAGAAGAGAGAGGATATCGGGAGATGTGGAATGAGAGAGGAGGAGAGTACGAGAGATATGTCTGACTAAGTTTTGGAAATGTAAAAAAAAATTCTACAGTCAAAAAAATACAAGGTCTATAAATAAATAAAAAATAAAATGTGTGCCCAAGGCACGCTTTATTCTGACCAGCGGTAAAAATTACGAAAAAATTCTAACTTTAAATCTAATAAATATAAAAAAAAAATACAGCAAATAAAAAATATATAATGAAAAGTGACATTTGAATTATTAAAAAAAAAATTAGGCTAAATCAATAAACAACTTTAAAAATAATAAAAAAAATAAAAAGGGTTGAAACAAAAACAATTTAGAGATTATAAATAATGTTATACAAATGTGATTAATCATAGTATAAAAAATATGGTCCTCAAAAAAGAGATTTTGAATCAATTTATAAATGAGTTTTTTATTATATCGCCCAAGGACAGGTACTTGAATCAATTCTTGCTAGATGTTACAGTTACTAAAGAAATTAAATTTAAATTAATAATAAATGAAAAAAAAAGGGAAATTATAAAATATAACAAATAAAAGTGAAAAAAAAGAAATATAGACATTAAAATAATAAGATTCAACAGAACATTTCCTGTAACTTTCTATACATTTCTTGTAATCATTTCCATGACTCAAACATGCATTTATACAAATAAAATAGCATGTGTAGAAACCACTGATTCTAATTCAAGCCGATCCCATGATCCTCTCCGTCACTCACTGCTGGTCGGTGGTGGAGTTGAGTCGGGCTGATCTGCGGTGGATCTGTTGGAAGGCCTGGTTCTGTCGGGCCACACGTCTCTCCTCCTCCCGCACGGCGTACTGGAGCTTCTTCTGCAGCTGAGACACCTGCTCCTTCTCCTGAGACAGCTTCTGCTCCAGAGACTGACAGCGCTTCTGCAAATACACAACCAATATTACTGATACTGATATCTAAAGCAAATAATTTAATGCATTTAATGCCTGAATACCTCAGCATCTCTCTTTTCCTGCTGCAGTTGTTGGAACTGGCTGTGCTGTTGGGCCGCTTTACCAATGTACGAGTCCTCTAGGTCTTGAACTTTGACCTTCACCCCATCCAGGATGCCCTCCAGCTCGGCAGCCCTCTGAGACTGACGGGCGGCTCGCGTCTGATGCTGCTGCACGTCCTCTCTGAAAATGATACAGGCATCTTTATGAGCTGTATGCAAGTTTTTGCACTTCCTATTTGCTTGGATTAGCTGTGCTGTGGAATGAGCAGGGAACACGTCTGTCCTGTCAGCTGATCTCATCTCCTTCCACTCATCTGGCATTATGTTACACTACAGCAGATGGGCAGCACCACTGCCGCAAATGAGGGGTTTACATTATTGAGCGTGTGCTGACAGAAGCAACATGTCCAGGAGGCGTCCCTGGAGATACCACAAGTGCTAAACAATTCAAATATTAAAGAGTCATTTGAATATCTTCGCTGAAATGCCAATAATGAGAGACACATTCCACCCCAAAATGAGATATATATTGTATAAAGAAAACAAAGTCTACTTTTAAGACCTTTAGGACTTTCATGAATTTAAGCACATTTTCCTCTGATTCTCATTACCGCAGAACATAAAAAACTGTGATATAATAACACAAATCACTTTGTTGGTTCATCATTTTTGAAATAACAATCAACATAATTTAAAGTCAATACAACATATTAAATGATGTTTTAAAGCATGTTTATTTATTTATTTTTGCATTACGGTAATGAAAATTTTCATTAAAAATGATCTATTTCTAATTTCTATAATATAATACCTTATTTATTTCATTTGATTTTGGGGTGAAATGTGATCAGGGAATGATTTAAATAACTTTTTAAAAATTAGAATCAACAAAAATGATTTTTAGTACAACCATAATGTATAAATCTTTATAAATTGTATAGTATGTATATTTTTCATATAACTTTTTTTAAATATTAATTATCTTAATTATTTAGAGTTCATGATCAATAACCAAATCTGTGTGATTATTTTCTCTTTGGTTATGTTTTTTTTTATACTAATTGGTCAACAATAATGAGGAATTAGACCTGTAAATGTCATAAACACAAGTTCAAATTAAAATTTTTTTATTTTTTTATTAATTTTATTGTATTTATGCCAAAATCTAATTTACAGTTTTTTTTAATATATAATTTTTTATAGTTTTTGAAGAGGTATGACCCTCTTTCAATCTTGTGAAATTTACTGTACTGAACCTAATTTTATGTCATAACCCCAAGATATGAATATAATAAAGACCTCTGCAGCATTAGAGGTGTATTAAAGCATATTAACTGTGAATCGATGAAAGCTAGACTCACTTTAGTTGGCTGTTGGACTGAATGAGCTCTTGAATAAGACCTTGTCTCCTTTCAGAATCTGACAGCATAGTCTTCAACATCAGCCGTACATCAGATGCAGACTTACGCTCCAACAGAACCAACTCTACAGACAACAAACAACATCAGTATAAATGCATGGACATAGAAATATTGGTCAATACTGAATACCAAAAATTATTATTACTTAACCAAAATGATGACTGATATACATAGACATTTAAAAAAAAAATTTTTTTTAAACAAATAAAAGTTCCCAAAAATAAATCACATGTAATATATTAATTAATGATAAAAAATGATAATAAGAAATATAGAAAGTGGTTTACAAATGATTTACAAAAAAATTAAAAATTCGGTAGCCTATAATATAAAAATAAGGTCCTCAAAAAAAAAACGTTGTTAAGTCTGACCAATGACTTTCAGTTGCTTGAGAATAATTTCTTTAATTGATTGAAAAACTATTTGTAAAAGATTTGAAAGAAAATAAAAGATGCATTACCCGCAAGGTTCTTGTTCTCAGTTGGATCTGCAAAGTTGACAGGTTTGAACCCATGATGCTGCAGCAACCTGTTAACAGCGTCCCACTCTCTCTGCTCCTGCTGCAAGAGCATGAAACACATTATAATCACATGCATTATTACCTGCAATCTCATCTAGAAGCCAATGCATGCAGAAACATCAGAAATAACTGCAAAAGTATTTTACAACCTGAAACTGACTGTAGCTCCACAAAAACACATATGTTTTGTCTCTGGACTGCAGTGCAGCAGTCAAAGCTTTTCTTTCCATCTTTATCTATTCCAGTTACACATAATCTATGAGCTGCAACACTATTTTAAGCATCTTATCAAGTCTTCCTCCTTTCCTCTGACCAGATCAGCTCTGCAAACCCCCTCTATCCATCCACAGCAGGTGGAGGGAACCGACACAGATCAGATTACTATCCCTCCTATCTGAAAGAACAATAAGAAACACTTCCACATGATGGAAAGAGAGAGGGCTCACCTGCTCCATCCTGATCAGAGAGCCTGTAAGAAAACAGATGCATGTAAGCATTGTATACTTCCATGTAATGTATTTAACATGCATTTACAGGCATGCATTGATTAAAGTCACATGCAATTGGCAGGTTAGTCAATTTGTGTATCGACTAACTAATACTATGGTTCTCTACGAAGCTAAATAAGGTACTAACGTTACTGTTCTAAAAAAGAAAAAAACATAAATTGAAGTAGCATGGCGAAACATGGTATTCAAATGGTAAAATGTCCAAAAACATGGTATTTTCCAGTGTACACCCAAAATATAAGCAGTAACGCTGCAGGGCAAACAGTGACTACAAACGCGGCTTGAATTTAAATTACTTAAAATTTCTCAAGCAATAGTAAGTTACACCATACCTTAAAGCACCGATGATTAGTGTTAATTAATTTCTATCCTATCAAACCGTCATCATTTTATGAAACGACAAACTCGAGTCTGCTTATTGTTTCAAATAACAGCGGAAACTGACACGGGCGAAACGCTTCCTGGATTTAGACCAATAGGAAGACAGAATGACCACGCCACGCCCACACGTAGTTTGCGCCAAAGTACTGACGGTTTATTTTTGTTGTACTGGTGCTATTTAGTGGCCACTAGATGGCTGCAGAGACTGAGCTTTTGAATATGGACAACCTAGAAATTAAAATAAGGTATTTTATATTATGTAAATACATTGTAAAATATGCAACAATACTATTTATATTTATTAGTAATTTAATAACGATATATAATAAAAGAAGCAGTTGCAATTTAATGTAGAATACAAAAACATAATATACATAAAATGCAAACAAGACCTCAACAGATCAGCTCCATAATCTTTCAAATCAACATTTCTGTTGCGTCAGTTTTTACAGACAGCATTTATTGAGGCTCTAATCTCTCTTCACAGGCACTGCGCTCACAAATTCACGAAGTATGGCATTTGTGTTGTTCTTCTTGTGGGAAGGCCTGGTTTGGTTGCCTTGGAAAGGGCAAGTAGCCTTCGTACGGTGACCGAGAAGTGCAAAAAAAAATCACAATTCTGAAAACAAAATAACAAATTACAAACGCAAATGCAAGGCTAAAAACAAAATAACAATTCAGAAAGCACAACAACAGTTCAGAAAACATTATAACTAGTCAGAAAACACAATGACAAATTCGAAAACAAAATAACAAGTCAGAAAACACAACGACAAATCAGACAAACCGGAAGAGGTAGGTATAGTTTGAGACAGCACCATTGGTTTGGGATTACGCACCGCTGACTGGACGAGACATCTGTCAATCAACGTATACAGGAAGAACCAGCCGAAGAACAGCAGAGTCCTGGTAGATGGTATTAAAGTAGCTCAGTTTAAATGTATTGTATGAATTGCCCTTACTATGGAATAAAAAATACGGAGTATCTATTTACATTTAGTTAAAAGTGACTGTAAATCATCAGCTCCAATAGCGCAGATGGATAAGCGCGTGTCGTTAGCTTTTTGACGCGTTCGATCCCGCCTTTTGCCGAACTTTTTTTCCCACAAAAACACAATTTGTCGTTGTGTTTTCTGACTTGTTATTTTGTTTTCGGATTTGTCATTGTGTTTTCTGACTTGTTATAATGTTTTCTGAATTGTTATTTTGTTTTTTAGACTTGCATTTGCGTTTGTAATTTGTTATTTTGTTTTCAGAATTGTCATTTGTTTTGCACTTCTCGGTCACCGTACCTTCGGATGAAGGTCAGCAAGCAATCAATGCACTGTCTGAAAAAGAAAGAGGAAATCAAGAGAGCTATGAGCATCTGTTTGAAGTATTCATGTCTGTAAACCCCATTTTACCTCATTTTATAATATCCAGAAATCTACCTTAAAATGTCCAACTGAATATGAGCAACAACAAAAAAACCGGTTCCAAACAACAACTAGTGTTTATCATCACTATATGCAGGAAAATTACTGGACAAGTATTTTATTTTTCACATATGTAAAGTAACAATAATACATTTTCTTTTATTACTTTTTTGTTTCATTTTTAAAGGTTAATATTAAAGCCGAACATTTTGCATATAACATAAATGAATAAAAATGAAGTAAAATACCAAAATGCGTCATTAACGATGAAGCCACACTCACAAATTGCAGAGCAACTTGCTACACGACGGCAATAGGCAAGAAATGTGAGTAAAACACAGTTTCTAAATAAAAAGTATGATTATACGCTATATAAATGATTATCCAATTAAAATATCGCAAACCCAGGTGCGAAAATTGGCTTCCCTCTGAAAATAACCACACTATCTTCAACAGTGCCAAAGAAAAAACTTATTTCAATTATAACGATAATGTAAAATAATAATGAATTAATATCAGGTCTCCTTCAAACAGTGAATGTAAAAACTGTTGTTATGTCCTATTTTAAGTACTATTTTTGTATTATTACTTTTGAATTTTTACATTTACATGTCTATTTAAGTTATTCTTCTTCTTGTTTCCTGATGAGTATTATTTGCTGACATCTTGGTGAAACTGTGCTACTCATGATTCCACATTCTTAGAAAGAAGCACGTTTCTTCAGAGCAGGTAGGTCACGTTTTCAGCAACAGGTGAAAGATTCACGTTGATGCTCTGTTAACTCAGTTAAGACGCTCTGGTGTCTGTTCTCCCATCTGTCGATGTTAAAGGCCCGGATTCAGCATTGATTTGGTGTAATACATCTACAGCTTTACTAAGGCCAGAAACTTGAATGCAACCACATTTGAAACTTGAATGCAACGTTCAGTTGTTTCATACGTTGTTGCATTCTGAAATGATCACAACTAAAATATGTGTATATATATAGATAGGGAGTGAAATGTTATATTATAGATATAATATACTGGTAGGGAAGTACACAGTCAAGTCAAGTCAAGTCACCTTTATTTATATAGCGCTTTTAACAATACAGATTGTGTCAAATCAACTGAACAGCATTAATTAGGAAAATAGTGTTTCAATAATGCAAAATGACAATAGTAAACACTCATTTCTCAGTTAAAGACCGTTCATCATTCAATTCAGTGATGTCATCATCCAGCTCAGTTCAGTTTAATAGTATCTTTGCAATCATTTGCAATCAAGTCAACGATATCGCTGGAAAAAGCAAGCCAGAGGCGACAGCGGCAAAACTCCATCGGTGACAGAATGGAAAAAAAAAACCTTGGGAGAAACCAGACTCAATCGGGGGGCCAGTTCTCCTCTGACCAGACGAAACCAACAATTCAATTCCAGGCTGCAGCAATGTCACATTGTGCAGAGGACTCATCTGGTTCCTGTGGTCTTGTCCCAGTGGTCTTTACAGGAGATTCACTCAACTCACGATTCGATTCATGAATTTGATTTCACGATACGATTCGATTCACAATTTTTTTTTAACAAAATTAGATTTAAGAAATTATAAATTAAATGTGTCCTTTTATTATTGCTTGGACAAAATGCTGCACGTTTCTTAGTGAAATTGAAATATATCACAATAATAATATACTAATATAGCACTTAAATTATTGCTCTTTTGTTGGTTTTGATTGCTTCTATTGTCTTCATTTGTAAGTTGCTTTGGATAAAGGTGTCTGCTAAATGACAAAATTTAAATATAATGTAAATAAAACTAAATTGAAATTTTAAAACAAGCACCAAATCAAAATACATAGTAACCACAAATAAACGAAATTCTCTGCTATAATCAAATAAGGCTTTGTCTGGGCTATTTTCCATTAAAATTAGAGACAACCAACGCATTTTAATCATGATCCAAACAAAGCTGCTGCATACATGCAACACGAGCAGTTTTTAAACTAAATTACATTGTATAATTTCGAAAATTTGAAGCAAAAACAGAATGACTTGACTTCAGTTTTGTGAAACTATACATTAAAAATATCTGCATGAAACCGAAACAGCAGAAGCTCTGAATGAGACGCATATTCACTCTCTGCCAGTAGGTGGCGCTTAAAGCGTTTCCTTGGTTTGTGCTGTAAACAAAGCAGCTCTGCACTTATGAACTTTAATATGCATTATACAGAAGCAAGATGAAAAGAAAAAATACCACGTAAACTTTTCTAAAGACAGTAAGTTCCCCTCAGACATGCATTCATATAAACTCTAATTGAATCGCGATTTGTTTAGCATCTCAACCGATTTGAATCGTCACAAATTTGAATCAATTTTCAACCGGCTTGCGGTTAATCGTTACATCCCTAAATACTCTCTCTCTCTCTCTCTCTCTCTCTCACTAAGTAATATATAGCCTAGGCCTATAATAAAATATATGACTCCAAGTTTAATTACATTCCTAACAGAAATTTCTATTTGAACTTGATTTGTTAAGTGCGTTCTAATGAAATAACTTATTAATGAAAGTTATTATAAATGTAATTGTTTGTGAATTTTAACTAGCATCAGTTTAGTTTTGCATGTTTACTTGAGGTAAAAGGAACAAAAATTACGAGATGTCCATCAAAAATTGAACTTTGTGTGCTTTCTCCGAGATTTCGGTCGTAAGTACTTGAGTCAATTTTCTTTGAGGTAAAATGCTTTCATCCAAAAGCCCCCAACGTTTTTTTCCCCCCACACTTCAACTCCAACGTTTTTTTTCCCCACACACTTCAACTCATCTTATCTCGCTTTGGCAATTTAAGAAACCAAAACAACCGACACGTTGTGCTCGCACACAATGCTTTGAAATGATGCTTAACAAAAACAGTTTAAGTGGAGTGAGACGCACATCTATGACTCCAACGACAAGGGCAGAAAGAGTGCCACTTTTTTCTTTCTACACACTTAACCTCCTGAAAGGCAATTTGGAGATAAAGGTTGAAGCTGGAAGCCATAAAAGGCGTCTAACGCTAATCCTGCCTCACCTTGAGTCTGATCGAACTCTGAAAATCATCCGCAAATCTCTTGTTTCTTCCCTAAACCGTAAATACATCCACATGCTTCGCACAACGGTGGGCAGCTTTCTTCTTCTCGCACCGGAAGTTCTCTGAAGCTAAAGATGGTGTCGAAAGTTTTTAAAGTTTTGATGGCCGATAAGGTTACTTTACTTTGTTTGTTCAGGTTTCTGTGAAGCGCAGAGAATGCCGGGATTATCTTCCACTCTCTCACCTTGCACAGGTGTGGAGAGCTGATATGGCCCAAACCCACATGCTCCCGATGCACCATGGGAAGAAGCTGGACAGCTGTGAGAGGGAAGCCACAGGTTTGCACAGATTATTTATCAGAAACCATTTCTGTCAGGACCACTATCGTCAAAGACGATTGACAATTAGCATACGGTTTGGATTGGCGGTATGGTTCTGTTCTGGGCAAGAACTCCCTGCGCATCCATGCAGCCTAGCATGGATGAGAGCAGGGAGAGCAGCGATAACCCCCCAGGGTAAACAGAACAGAAACAACATAAATGTATTGCAGATATCGTTAAGTTCAATAATGTTATGTACACATTTTAGAATTAGTCTGATTCAAAGGAGAATTAGAAGGCTGAATCCTGACTGACAGAGGAGGAGCTGGGGATGGAGGAGGGTAAGTAGCTATTGAGCAATGCGAAAACTGCAGATGTACTACCCCTTTTTTTTTTTTTTTTTTCTTTTTTTTTTTTTTTTTTTTTTTATTTTTAGGACCGCTATATGAATGCTTAGATAGGTGTCGAATTCCCATAGGTTGATGGGGATCAGCTGAGAGTCAGCTGATGCGAGCTTGACTAACATGACCTGCCAGAACTAACGCTACGCTAGATTTCTCTACTTTCATACGAATGGGAGAAGAAAGAAATGAACTGCTTAAGAATATTCCTCTGAAAAGTCCTGTCTGAACTCTAGTTTAAGATGTATATAGTATATGGGAAAATATTCTTCATACTTCCTTGTTTAGCAAATGCAAAACTACCTTTGCAATGAAATGACTTGCGTACACTAAATAAGTGAAGATGATTTGACGCTTAAAACGTACTTTCATGTAATCAGGCTCATTCAGTCATATTAAATAATATTGTTGACGCCACCCTACAAAGGTCTGGTGGAATAATCAATGCCCCCCAAAAGACACCAATAAATATACCAATAATTATAGCTACCTGTCCTATCAAGTTCCTATCACATTTAGAGGTGAACAGAATCAGCAAACCGACACAAACTGGACAAATAATATACTAATTGATTAAGTTTTGGAAGTCTTTTTTCTCCCTTTTAAAAGTTGATAAAAACCATTTTATTATCCGATCCTATACCATTTTATTGTTCGTTACATTTTAATACTACAGTACTGCTTGAAATGTTTAGGTAATTACTGTTATTGCAACTTCATGAAATTATTTCTATATAATATAAATATTTTTAAATAAATGTAAACATTTTTAAAAATCCAGGGTCCATGACTGAGGCCAGAAAGTCCTGTATTTCCTGTATTGTAAATTCATCGATTAAAACTTGTTGTAAGCACGCACAAAGTGTTTTTAGAAGTTCTTGCAGTGAAACAAAGGCTTCAGACTTCAAAACTGATAAATGGTCATGTAAAAAAAGAAAAAGAGGGGAAACACTCTAGAATGTGAATTAAAGGAGTCACGGATAAAAGCACTTTAGCCGAAAGTGCCATTGTTCAAAGACCAGTCCGGCACAACGAGCTCAGATAAACACAATTTCACTCTAGTCACTGCGATTACCACACTGCTAATCGCTTCATGTCGCTATTGCAGGTAAACAAAAGGTCATAATTTAGTGGAATTAGAATTCCAGAAACGAATCCGCTCTTTTGTTCTTAAGAACGCACAGAATACTGATAATGTGTTTTTAATCCATCACCAAGTTTATTAAATTGTTTGGGTATTTAAAAAAACGTTCAAGCTTTCAAAAGTCAATGCAATTGCACAAAATACCGTTTTTTGGAAATTAAGTACAACTTTCAAGATTATAAGAGAAACATGTTGCAATTACGTTGGAGTTGTTTGGGGAATGTTAGAAATCATGAAACAAAAGTTCGACAGACCAAAATCAGAGAGAACGATAAACCACAAAAATTGTGATCATTTTATTTTCTTACAGTACAGTTCCCTTTATAGTTTTCTTCTCATGTGAAAACTCATGCAGCTTTCGAGTCTTTGCTTAGATGCAGCACTTAAAGCAAGGCCTGGCAGAACCAGTTCAAAACTAATCCAAGACTCTAGTTCAGACAACAAAGAGCATCCTGAATTGCAGAACACAGTGGCATCATGGGAACACAGTGGCATCATGGGAATTTTCCAGGACAAGCTCTCGACAAAACTAGGTTGAGTTCTAGAGTTTGCAATGATTCTAGAGCTCCTGCTGAGCCAAGTCAAACAAAATAATAACGGGCTGGTCCCAAATGTTGCTCTCAGTCCTCCGAGGACTCACCACTTTGGTGACGTAATGCAGCATAGAGTGTTGAGTTGAAACCCACTGTGAAGCTCACATCAGTGCTTTGCAGAAGAGTGCACTGCGGCTACAAAGCACCCTTCTAAATTGTACACATTCTTCCTGTGTACTTCATAGATAACATGCAAACAGGAACACAAATCCACATAAAACATCCATTTGAGGCAAGTAATCAATGTAAAATCTAAAGCAATTTTCTGGAATCTGTAACATTGTAAATTAGTATTTACATAATTACAATAACTGAAAAATGTCTGATGATCAGATTCCTGTACAACTTTTTTTTGTCAAATCTTCCCCCAATTGCAATCTGATTAACTTAGATTTCTGATGATACAGTTCAGTCTTTATTGTTTTCAATAAAATGGCATCACATTCTTAATATTAAACAAGAACTTGGATGACAAAAATCAATTTAAACAGAAAACTAAAAATGTCAAATTTACAATTAAGTGGAAATGTGGCTTTAGACAAAAACACGTACATAAAAATACATTTATACCTTAAAAAACAAGCAAACAAAAAACACTGGGTTTTGCCTTTACCCAAAACTGGGCTGATCCTGTTGGGTCATTTTGTTGGATTATTTTTAGCTATTTTATTTTATTTTTAGCAATTACTGCTGTTGGCCAACTATCGGTTTCACAATTTTGTGTATTTTTGTGTAACCAAGCTGCTGGTTTATAGCAACCATAATATAGATCAGTTTGTCTCCTCTCCTGTGAGAAAACTTCTTGCGGGGAACCTCCTTGGTGAATTTAATTTAAATTAAAAATCATTCAGGTAAAATTAAGCCAGCATTATAGTCAATGTGATTAACCGTGCAAGCCACCTGGGTTGGTTTGGCGCAAGGTACTTTCCATCTTTTACGCAGTGCCAAGTTTTCAGCTGTGTTTAACCCCAGCCATTTTTTGAGTGAACACGACCATGTTTTTAACAGATAAAAGAAACCAAGTAATTCTCAGTAATAACAGAGGCAAAAAATAAATAAATACTATGGAGGTTAGATTAAAACCTTGCATTCCATGGAAATGTACAAAAGATCTCTTGCTGACAATCCTTTTCTCTCGATTTATCTTAAGAGGTAAGGGAAAACTGGTCTTGTTCGATGGGTTTTTCAACCCATGCACCAAGTCCCGCTTTGTAGAAAGCTTTGAAGAGAGTCTGTTTGGCCGCGTGATATTCCACTGCCGCTTGTTTTGCCTCATGGTAGGAGCCTTGCCGAGATCCTTGGATCCGCAGAGTTTCACTGAGCTGAGAGAGGTAAAGGGATATTTGCTTTTAATATACCAAGTTACCATATTTATTAAAAATTAAACCTTGATTGTTTTGATTTATCCGTAAGCTATCATCCAACTTTACAGAAATGCTTTACCTTGGCATGTAGACAGACCCAGCGACTGTAGAGGGCGTGTTTACAGAGGTGAGACGGTCTTCCGAGATCATCTTTTCCTGTGGTGGCGTTAATGATCTCCAACCCCTGATCTCCGACTGTCCAGTTGACGCTGAAGTTGGGAGCTTTCCCAGGTTGCCTTGCTTCTGTGTTACTGATACCTGCAGAGGAAGGAGGTACCAGACATGGTTGGGCAAAGAGCTGAGAAAACTCATACAATCAATCATTCATTTGCGATGTTGTACCACTAAGAAGAGGTCTGTTGAGGGCAAATGGTTTGGGAAAATCGTCCATGTCTGCAATGCGCTGGTACACAGCTCTGGAAAGATGGTCGGCGTGGTACAGACTTCCCAAAATTAAACTGGAGAAATAGATGGGTTCTGTAAAGTGACTCAGAAGAGACCCCTGGACTCCGATCACGTTCCATCTACGAAGGGAAAAAGAAAACCACAGATGTTTGAGAAGTACAGGGTTGACAGAAGGAAACAAAGACATTGGTTGCAAGCGGCAAAACGGAGTCGCGCCCTGTGGACTACAGCATGATACTTATGCCACGGTACAAACCGTACCATGAAGGAATAACAACATCCTGATGTCAAGAGAGTGCACTCGCACACAGTCATATTTACGGCAACCATTGAAATGATCAGAAAAATAACACCTGGGATCTATAATCTCAATCGCTGCGATTTCTCAGAATCCTTCAGAATAAGGTTTCTTCCAAAGGTGATGCATGAGATCGGAGCTCTCAAAAAGCCTCAGCTCACAGCTGGATGTTAACGACTGTGCTTAACTGGAGTGGGATTCTTGGCATCCAGTGCGAGGCATGCGGATGTGTTTGTGGCAGCAGGCTTCCCTCAGCGGGGAGGCTGTTTTTTGGAGACCATAATCAAAGCCCTAAATCAGGGGCCCAATGCCCCTGCTCCAGGGAGCCCCCTGCTCTGGAGAGAGCTGAAGTGATTGGGGTTTCAGAGCCAAGAAGACAGCCAATCAGCTGCTTTCTGAGTGCCGCTGGATGCAGGCGACGGAATGCTAACGAGAGGCACTTTTCTTAAAGGTGGGGGTGGGCCGAGGAAAAAAAGTAATGGGAAGCATTCCACATCGAGCAGATCAAGAAGAGGTGTCACCACAAAAGTGGGCGACCTGATGTCAGCAGGCTTTTTTTCCCCTTAAAAAGAATCATAAATCATCAAAGCTTCAGCCATGTTTTATTTAGAAAATGTGGTCGAAAATACATTTTTTATTATGTATGGAATTAAAATGGATTACAAATGTCAACTTTAAAATATCGTCTATATGGAAACAGTGTTAAGTCCTCTACTGACAGCATCTTACCTGGCAATCTTGTCACTACACGACATGGTTAGCAGTCGTTCTCCCTGCAACACTCCATCCCAGGTCTGAATGGTGTTACTCGTACGAACGGGTATTGTACCTTCTCCAGACTCAATCTTGGTTCGCAGTTGTCCGCGGGCCTTGCGGTTTGGATGTCGGTCACCCTGGTCTAGAAAGAGCGAGCTAGAATTTAGTTTACTACTTTTTAAAAACCGGTCCTTATTTTATTGTGGCATACAACAACAAAATGAGCAAATCCATCCATCCATCATAATTTGCATACCCTCGGCACCAGCCTCATGAGGGGAGAAGATCCGGGCATCGCCGCAGGGCGATGTGCTGATATACAGATGGAACTCAATATCGTCTTTTAGCCGGTAGCCATGTTCACTACACATCTGAATATGGATTTCTCATGTTCCTCAGTGCTGTCGCTAAAGAGAAAACACACACACACACACACACTTGTGAGATCTGTGATGTCAACTGAGACAATTAGGAGGGCTTTGAAATGTCTATAATTTAAAACAGGTCCTTGGCCTGACACCCATCTCATCAAATCTGTCATTTATTATTTCACAGTGAATAAAGGTCATTTCTAATTGATTACACAGGCACATCCATGTCCACATCAAGTCATGCTAATCGGCATCTGAGAAATTGATCCAAAAATAATCTTCCATATCCACAGGCTAATATGAATGATTTGTCAATTCTTAATGATTATAAAATTAAAGGACGATTAGACGGTAATGCTACCACCCAAACAATATTACATATTATTATTACTATTATTATGAAACTATCATTTATATATTTATTTTATAACTATAATAGGTTTTTTTATTTTAACCGCATTAAACTGACAGTTGTTACATGATATAATAGCATGGAAATTATATATTAGTGTCAATTTAACATTAGTATGATTAAAAATATATAATTGCAAACATAAGATAAATATGTATACTTGTTTCACCTGAGGAAGTATTCCAGCTGACTGTACAGGTATCTGATGAGAGAGCGACGTGCGATGATCTCAGCATGGCAGTCGTTAAGGGCCAGTCCCCGATCACTCATGTACTCCCCATTTATACACTTGGTTCCCGTGGTGACGCAAATTACCTGAGCATCCTTCACATCCGTACCTGATAAAAACGGTCAGCAGGATTTAGCCAAATAGGACATGTTCCTGTTTCAATGTTCCAGTCAAAAGTATGCATTGTGCTCACCAGTTGTCATGACAACACCCGCAAGGACTTTCCGCCGTGCATGTGGAGACGTGAAGTTATCCGTCAGCTCACTAAACTTTTCCACAACTAAACGAGAAACAGCATCCGCAAGGACCTGAGGAACCCACAACCATAACTGTACAAACAACTGTATACTGCTAATAACAGTGCTAGCATGTCACCTAGCTAATCAGCAACGATGAAACGGCTGAAAGACTACAACCTTCTGGAATAAACTCCAAGGATACATTAAATTGATGCTTTTAAAGTCAGAACATGTATCCATTTGAAAATGGTTGACAAAATGGCAAATGCTCAAACAAAAGAAATTAACTGCTTGACTGACACTGAAAGATCTCTTTAGACAGAAAGGTGAGAGCGATGTGTTTTCCTGTTTGAGAAGTGCTCCTGTATCTGATTTTAATTAGGATTCTGTTTATTCTCTTTGGTTGTTATCAAAGGGGAATGGGAGGGATTATGAACAGGATTAACTAATGTGTAAATAATGCCGTGTACACTGGCGCACCGATTAAAGGTTTAATGCTTGAGTTAATTTGAAATCCAACTGAAACCTTCGTGTGTAGGTTCTGATTTAATTAAAACTGTTAAATGAAGACTGGCAGGAGCTTTATAAAGGACAAATGATAGTTAAGCAAAGCTACTGAAGCATAGCATTTAATCGCATTAAAATTGCTTTTTCAATATCAAGCTAGATAAAATGCGAGACAGAGTTCCTATGAATGTGGCCATATAGAAATGAACTGAATTAAAGGTGCAATAGGTGATTGTCTTCAGAAACATTTTTTGTTATGCTGGTTGAAAGTCTCTTCACATCCCGATAGCAATCATTAAGTTAAGTGGTCTAAATGTATTTATCTGTATTTATATATTCTGTGGAAGGCGTAGGACCATGAAATGTTCGTCCAATCAAAACACTCATTCCGAGCATTTTTATTGGCTTTCCTACCTGCCTGTCAACATATGTATCTGCATACCTCTGCGCACCCTGTTCGTGCAGACAGGATACGTCATCAGCGCGTTCACGCACGCTGTGCAGACAGAGCGAGAATGGCAGACAAACATCAACAACCCGACCTTCCTTCCTGGTATTGAAGGACTTTTAAAGTTTTCTCGCCGGTGAAAGACGCATGATTTAGCCCAGCGGTTCCCAATTCCAGTCCTCGCGCACATATTTTGCATGTCTCGCTTAGTTAACACACCCGATTCAGATAACCAACTCGTTAGAAGTGAGCAACGTGCATGAACTGTGTTCCGATCGATATGATCCCTACACCGTGTTCATTGCTCCCTACTCCCTGAGCAGGGGTTTACTTCACTTCGGAACATGGGCTGGAATTGAGAACGGCTGATGTAGCCTATTGCAGTAATGTTGTCTCTGGTATTCTGGTCTGTGAGCGTCTATGCGTTCAGGGGGCGTGGCTTTGGACAGCGATTGCAGGGAGGGTGGGACAATCGCTTTCAGTGCTATCAGGCTAAAGTTAGCATTTTCCAAGATCTCCTACTGCACCTTTAATTTATGGCATAGTTATGTCTCGTTGCCTAAACTTAGACCACCATATGATGTCATTTTGACCAAACAATGACCACTTACACAGTTAACACCTAGTGTTAGCTTAGGGGGAAAAACGAAGAATGTAGGAAAAAGAAAAAAAAAACTGATATATGTTAATGTATAAAAATGCGATTATTTCATAAGAGAGACAATTGCAGTATGTCAATAACCAGTGTTTTGATTGTGTCAAAGAGAAAGTACTGTAAACAATGACCCCTAATAAAAGATGAGGTACACAGTTCTCACCTGAGGCAGGTGCAGCTGAAGTCCCTCTCTGGGGATTGGCTGTCGGGATGGTGTCTGGTCCAGTTGCATGTTAAAAAGTCCTGACAGAGCCGCTTGGGCCGCCCTCGCTTTCGCCAGCTTTTTATTCCGTCCGGAGCCTTGGAACATCTGAGTTTCTACGGTAACTGCCATTGTAAAGTTCTTGGCATGGCTTTCACCACTCTCAGCCACAAACTCATACTTCAGTCCTGGCCGAAGCTCATTTAGGATCATCACAGCGTTTTTGCCACTGCCTGTAGGGGGCGTTGTGAGTGCAAGGGGTAGTTGGAGAGGAGGACATGACCTGTTGTTGTTTTTCAGCGCCACGGGCAGAGGAAATTCGTTTAGGGAGCAGAGAGACCCATTGCTGCCAAGACTCAGGTAGAAGGGGTCTTCAGGTGGTGCGGGTGTCTCAAATCCGTTAAATAGCATGTCTGGGAAATCTGCTTGATCTGAGGTGAAGTCTGCGTTAACAGTCAGCGTGCGGCCCATCGCGAGGTGAGCTTCGGATGCATTGGGAAACTGAACGAAAGAGCGTAGCGCTTTTTCGGCCGCATTCAGTTTGGCTTTCTTCTTCGTTGGGCCTGAGCCCTCAAATAACTGTCCATTAACCTCAACGGTCATAATGAACACAGGTGCATGTACCGGCCCCGTCTGAGACAGAAGTTTGTACTGCAGTCCCGGTTTGATTTCGTTCAGTTGCATGAGAGCATTTTTCGGCAAGACTGGTCCTTGCGGTTTCCTGCGCTTCTTGGGCCGGAATTTGGAATGCCCGTGGCCTTTGTTGCCCTCCTCCAGAGGGCGTTTCCTGCTCAATCCCCGAGCGTTTCCATTAGCTAAGTGAGGCCCCTCCCCCAGCACTTCTTTGGAGGAGAGGTTGTCCAGGTTGCGGTTTTCTTTAACGTCCATGCTACACGAACCTGTGATGTCCAGAGAGAGTAACTTTCAATGCCTTCCATGCAGGACCTTGTAAATGTAAAATTTAGAGATTCTTTCATCTCTCTTTGTAACTGGATTGAAATGATAGCATCCTAAAAGCATGTTTAGTCTAAAACATTTAACATTATGACAATATTAATATGGTTTAAAAATATTAATATTGCTTTCAGAATTATTATTTTTTAGCTATGACACTTAGATTGAGAGCAAATTGCTTTGTTAACATAAAAATAAATCGTATACCAAACTTTCAGCACATAATCTCGATTTCCATTATTTAGATAGAAAAATGTATCGTAAATACCTACATTTTCCTGGGAATCATGATTTTTTTTTGCCCCAAATATATATATTTTTGACAGTATTATTAAATACAGAATGTGCCATTTTCACCCATACTAAAGAACAACTGCAAACTACCAAAACATCATATCAACCAGTTGCCAAAGCTGATGGAAATGAGTGTAAATTCTCATTTATAACATCCTACAGTAAAAGCTTGACAAGTTACTCCATTTGGTGCTCAGGAAATATAAATTAAAAGAGAGAGAACAGACAGACAGAAACAACTGATATAGAAAGTGCTACCAGAAAATCAGTCTCAGATGACGGTTTGGGACAATCTTGTCGTTCCCATCTGAGACAGCAGTTTGCACTGTGGTTGTCGTATAATCTCATCAAGTTGCATCACACAATGTTTCAGCAAGACTAGCCTTGGAAAGTGACGCAGACACGACTTTTGTTGTCCTTCTCCAGAGGGAGTTTCATTGGATCTTCGGTGGAAGATGTACAGGTAGCAACACAAACCTGTGATGTCCAGAGAAAGTAATTTCGGTCCAAGAGCTTCAATAGTTTCATTCATCTCTCTGTAACTGGATTGAGATTGTTATCTTCTAAAAGTCAATTACAAACACTAACAATTATAATGCGGGCAGTTAATGTCAGCTTTCCTTGAAAGGAGAGGTTGTCCAAGTTGCGGTTTTCTTTAACGTCCATGCTAACATTCAGATGTCAGCGTTTTAGTGATTATAAAGGGAGCGCTCTTTGTTTGCATTCTGCCATGCCAAACCATGCACGCAGCAGTCCATGCTTGCTTTTCTGTTAAAAATAATAGTGGTTTGTGAATGTTGATGCCTTAGTAACAAATTTTTTATCGGGGGCGTTTATGCTGGGATGTTGTGGCTAAGCGAAACGGAACTTACTATTTCATGGATGTACTGAAAAACTACTTTTATGCGGGAGGGAGCAGGGCAAAACATGAATGTTGCGGGCAGGAGTGGGACAAGACAACATATATTTCTGCGGGAGTGGGCGGGTGCGGGACTGAAAAATCCATCCCGCTCAGGTCTCTACTTTGTACTTAGTATCATCTTGTTCAGTTGCACTATAGCATTTTTTGCCAAGACTGGCTCTTGTGTTTTCCTGTGCTTCTTGGGCATCATTGTGGAACAATCATGGCCTTGGTTGCCTTCCACTAGAGACCGTTTCCTGCCCTATTCCTCATGGGTCCCCAAGGGCTTTCTTCATAATTCTGTCTAAATTGTGGTTATCATCCATGTCAAATGAACCTATGATGTCCAGAGAGAGTAATTTTGGCTTTTGATTCAGAAGCTTAAAATGTTAAATCAGTGACAGAAAAGGAAAGATCAACTGAAAGGATTGGAAGTTAAGAGATATAGGAATCAATGGTCAATCTTAAAGTACACCCCCATCTTCTTACCTTACCCTGTTTGCAATCTTTAATACAGATGAAAGTAAAAGTCAGTAAACAAGGGGGAAAAAAACAAAAACACCACATGGTGTCCACAGATGATTCTTCATACAGTACAAACATTTTACTCCAAACATCGGAAAATGTTCAGTAACAAGAGTTCAAAAAAGAAAAGTTCTTCATCGTGGAAATGAACGAAATGGCAAGAACATAACCTGAAACCCAAAATAATGCTTCAAATCTTCACACAGGTTTTGTGTTAGGAGTGTGAGAGTTTCAGAGTGTTCAACAGCCTTCACTTTTCCTCTGCGCAGCCTGTCTACAAATTGTCCTCCTGGGCACGGTGTTAACTTCCTGACCATGCCCCCTATAGACTCTAAGGGTACTAGGGATTATGCACTAGCTCAAAGGCAACAATCAAATGGAAAACATGTAATAGAATCTCACTGATAGGGTGTAAAAAAATCAGAAGAGTGCAGAATTCAAGGGCTGTCACTATTTGTGTACATCTGCTATTCTGTTCCAGATTCTTGGATTTTTTTTGGAGCTTTCAGGTACCCTCTTTTTTTAATCATCTATGGCCCAGTTTCACAGACAGAGTTTAGCTTAAGCCAGGACAAGGCCTTAGTTAAACTAGAATATTTAAGCAGCTTTTATTAAAATGACTTATAAAAAAAACATTACTGGCATGCCTCTTGAGGCAAAACAATGGTACTGACATATTTTAAGATATGTCAGGAGTTATTTAGTTGAGAAGCTCAAACATGCATTTTAGTCTAGGACTAGCCTTAAGCCTTGTTTGTGAAACTGGGGCTATATCAGTAAACTGCCAAAAAATGACAATGACACTGCTAATTGCAATGCAACACTGCAGTTTTCGGAGTGTAAAGGCTATGCACATCAGCTACAAAACAATGCATATGGAAAGGAAGGAAAGAACTGCTTGTGAAAATGGCTTGGCGTTGTACCTAATACACAAGAAAACACAATAAAGATGGACTGTGGATTTCCTCAGGAGGTCAAACATACCTCCTTAAACCATTGAAATCTTTTCATCTGCTCTGAATTTAGGATTAGAGTCAAACAGAGAGGAATATCTGTCTAGGTCCTAAGGATAAGTCTTCCATTTTTCCACTTTTAAAAAAATGTCATATTTTTTGGCACTTTTCAATAATGCATAAATCAGAACATTGCACATTTTTTGTTATCCACATATGAATTTCCAAATGGAGGTAGATATGGAAAAACGACAGAACACTCACTCATGCGTTTCTCTTCATCCACATCCAGACTGCAGAGCTTCTGCTGCCCCCTGGGCCGCCCACCGGCTCCTATTGCAGAGAAACCAAGGACATTTAAAATTCATCTCCAATCATGATTTCTGCGCACTGAAGCCATCGGTTTCCACTTACACCCTCCGCCTGCTCCCTTAATGAGGCTAATTAACCAGCTTTAATGATGGGAGACAACTAATGTGCAGGTGCAATTATTGCCCAATTAAATGCTAACATTCCCCTAATGAATCAGTGAAAGAGACAGGCAGAGCACGCTTTGAGAAAACAGTCACTTTTAGCACTCAAGCCTCAGCTTGAGCGTGAACAGAAAAAAGTTTAGAGGAATTAGGAACGTCTGTTGGGGAGGAACAGGTCTGTTTATTGGATCTATTACTTGAACATACTTAAAAACTGAGGTCATACCAGTTAGAAACGACATCAAAAAGGAAAGATGAATATTGGCAGAAACAAAATAACTGAATCCAAAGGCAGGGAGATATGAAAGCGTCTGTACAGATAGGTTTGAACGAGGACATGGTCGCGTGAAGTGGATACAGTCGATAAGAGAGTCTGTGATAAACAAGCCTGAGAAGCTGGATAAATCACGAAAGCTATTAAACGTGAGTGACGTGCACAGGCACTTCAACAGAAGCTTTTTAAAGGCGATATACTGACACTTTAGACATAAACCCCATTTTATTTCCTGTCATCTCAAGTTTTCAATCTTGACGAAACGTCCCATTTGATGCTGGACTGAGCTGAGAAAAAGTCTTAGGTGAACAAACATGAAATCAAAATACCTTCCTCTTAGAAACCATTATGAATGCAAGAACTGGAAAATAAGGTGTCGGGAGTTGGATAAAATCACATTCTGAATGCGAAATCTGTCCACATTTCACTCAGAGATAAGTGCACCTGCTCGTTGATGGTGATCACCAATTGATGTTGATGGCGGTAAAACGCCATAAAAGAAGGGTTAGCTGTGGTGAACCTCATGAAAATGAAAGCCCGTGGGATAATAGGAGGCATTTCTCACAGTGCGATGCCTGACACATTAGCGAGCGGGATGGATAAATTAGCCTACATCACTCACCACTCAACATCTGCTTTTATAAACGGGAACATGCAACGGGAACAACATACAGACATTTATTGTATTTTACTTGACCTCAGTTTTTCTTTGCATTATTGTTTGGTCATTAAAACACAAATATTCAGTCAAATTGGAGTCAAACTGTATAAAATGATCACTAAACTTGCTTGTGACTCTATAAATGAACTTTTGGCTTGAACTCTTAAACCTTGCCGTTCTTAAAGTAAAAAAAAAAACACTTGGCTCTCTTAACGGAGTGTTTAAGATATCAGCTATTAGCTCAAGGCATTTTTGAGTTGAAATGACATCACAGACACGGTTAGCATGTTGGAAACTGTTGCATTTGGTGCTTTAAAACAGCACGGGACGGTGCATTAAATGCCACTCTTGTTCAGCACCATGGAGAGCTGTGAGCTAAGAAAGATGAATTCAGGACCACGGAGAGCAGACGGCTTAGAATGCACAATGAAGGGTAGATGTACGATCATAAGACGAAGCCTGAAAGCGAGCAATAGCTCAGCTCTACAACCCTCCAGCTCATCAAGAAACACTACCGGGAGTGAGAGAGACCAAAGGGAGAGCAGAAGAAATGCAGAAAGGGATAGAACGAGATCTGGACAGAGAAAGGTGTGTGTGTTGGAGTGCATGTTTTATTCTGTTCTTGTGCAGACTGAGAAAGACATTTGGCCTGATTCTCTCCAAGTGTCAGCAAAAGTAAAGAAACAAACTTTCGGTGTCAGCCTGTAAGGTAATACAGTCCACAAGTAGGCCTACTACAAGTTTGGATTAAAGGTAAGTGCAACTAACAGGGCTGTCGCCAAACAGAAATGCCAACTCATTCTTGCAGTCATGCTACCCCAAACATCGGTCTGTTTTAAGATCCTGATCTGTTCAACATGGGCTCAACCAATGGTGTGAGTTTGGGGCGTGGCTATCTGTCTGACTGACTAATAACAGGCAATGACAGTGTTCAGAAAACCTGTTTGAAAACAATCATTGCTTTTCCATTTGGCCACACAAGTGACACAGAAATTGACAATGTTCCTACTCAAAGAAATCATTTCCACCTGAAATCAACTCTACAAGATATTTTACAATGACCTGACTCGAAGTCTCTGAAAAGAGGTCGGTTTCATTTTAAAGAGCACTTTTCTGACCAGAGCTTCTTTAAACAATAAAATGCATAAACATTTACTTTGAAAACTTTTACAAAGATTGGTTTAAAACACATGAAAATTCAACTAACATAATATTTTGAATAGACACACGAAACATTCTGCCTACCTTCATTCGTTGTCATGCTGATGATGCCTGTGGGGGGGAATCAGTGACAGACCAATACATAAGGTTAGTTACTACATAATATACAAGACTTTAAAAAAAAAGGTCTTTCCTCAAAAACTGGTAATATTGGTAAGGCACCAAACAATAAGTAGTTCTGCTTTTATATGTGAGCTCAGCTTTGCAAATGTGGCATGGTCTCTATGAACTCTTAGCAAATAATGCTAACAGCCGGTCACAGGCTTTAGCATCGGAGTTAATTGAATAAAGCTCGCCCTCTTTCAGACAATTAGCAGCTGCCAGTACTGCCATGTCTTCTCCACAGGACCTGCAAAATTTTTATGACAGCATTCGTTTAGTGTCGACTCCATAGGGACTCGGCGGGCAGCAGCAGGGCTGCGTGTCAATTCGTAAAGCCAATCAAGTGATTTCATCATTTAACACACATGAATTGAGAGACACACACACACACACACACACCAACAGCGATAGAGAGAGAGAGCTAGAAAAATTGAGTCAGCCATACTAAGACAGAAGAAAGTTGCATTTTTTCCCATTGAGTTTATATTGAGTCTAAAATGAAGAAGAAAAAAAGGACCGGAAATTGTTTATTCATGTCGTTACTCATTTACAAAAATGTGTTAGTGTTTGTTTTTTTTGTGCCCATACAATGTCAATGGGGTCCAATGTTATTGTTTTGGACCCCATTGACTTCCATTATATGGACAAAAACAGTTAAAACATTGTTCAAAATATCTTCTTTTGTGTTCCGCAGAAGTCAGACAGTCCTACAGGTTTGGAACGACATGAGGGCGAGTAAATAACATGACTTTTTATTTTTGTTTGAACTAGAAGTAAACTTCTAAAAATGTGAAAAGCCCCCATTATTCGGAACACATGAAGGAGCAAACACAGGTGTCACTGATGTTACGGGTGAGAACAGGTGGGATAGATAGCACACTTTATCAGCAAAGCTCCAGACCAGACCACATGCCACAGAGACGGATCTATCACCGAGTCCATCAGAAGGAAAAAAAGAGGGAGAGAGTGTGAAAGTGAGAGAAGGAGACAGGTGGGATGGACACGGTCTCAGTCTTGGCTGGTCAAACCTGAACCGCTTGAGCTAAAGCTGAATTTATTCCCCCCTCCAGTAGATTAAACTCACAGTCCATCCCCCAGGACTTCACTCCACTACACTTGGTCTGGAGGAAATGGGTTTTTTTATCTCCATGTTTGAGCATGAGAGATGATGGCACCATGTTTATCTAATTTGCTGTGCCTCATTTCTGTTCAAAATTCAATATTTTCAACCAGGCATCCATAAGAAAATAAGTCGGCTTTTTGTGTGTGTGTGTGTGTGTGTGTGTGTGGTGGGGGTGTGGGGTGTGTATTCACCCAGATGATGCAGAAAGTTGGTAATCCTTGTTGAGGATATTTACCCTGCCGAATTATTCGCTAGACAGCAGTCAAACGAGAAAAAAAAAATTAATACAATTGAGATGCGTTCTGAAGAAATAAGGTACTTTTTTTCTTTTTTTTTAAAGAATAGTAATAATAATAACAACCTTTATATATTTTTTATTTTCATTCTTATATAAATATATTAATAGATGCAATTTCAAATATATTAATAAATACATAAATATGAATGGTCAATTTCATTTTTCAAGACATTCCATTACATTATCCAGTCAATTTCCTTAGACAAGAAAATATCAAATAAACAAAAAAATGATTACTGAATATGAAAATTCCCATACTGAGTCATAAATAGGCTTTGTTTTCGCAACATTTATCCAGTCTTTCTCCCTCATAACAAAATAAGAATAAAGAATAAATAATAAGATTAATTCATTCTTATTATATTTAGTATTAATCTTAAAAATATAATAAAATAATATTTATATATAGATATATATATATATATAATTTTTATTTTAGATTATAATAGTTTCATTTTTATTTTTATTACATTATTTTATTTTATCTAGACAATGCTTGCAATTCTCATCGCTGCTAAATAACGCTTTATCAACTAGAAAGCTGCAAAAGAGGTTGCCCATTGTAAAGGGGAATATGGGATAAAGGCAAGATCATGCCAAGAAGGAAGGTTTGAATTATACTAAAACAATTGCTTATCAAGCAATTTTAAGAGACCGTGAGCTACAAATGAGCAGGGAAGACATGCGTCCACAGAGCAGCCGATTTCTGCAGATGACGGGGAATTCACAGGTATACTTTTCACTAAACACGTGAATGATAAAATTCTTTATCTTCAACAATAAACTCAATTGCTCATCTTTGACTGGCCGCGGCACTGGCGTAACCGTGGTGAGAGATTAGCGGCGTGAAGTGGCCGTCCGAATGAGACGGATTAAACGTCACACACGAGGAGCTGTCTGAATTGAACCTGCTATCTGCTGCCTTCAGCACCGACACGACCGTCTCAAAGAGAGAGAAACAGTACCAGCCTCGAACCTCGACTCAAGGCAAGTCGTAGAGAAGAATAAAGGTTGATAGCTACAACACAGCAGGTAGAAATAATGCAAGAACTAGTGTGTAAGAGAGCAGCAAAGTCAGCTGAGAATCGAATTTTGACACTGACAGCAACAACAGCTATCTGAACTTCAAACACCTTGTCAATGGATTTCAAGGCTTTTCCATTAGAATTAGCCGAGCTTTAAATAATTTAAATATTTTACAAGGAATTTCCATAATAATTTACATTTTAAAATATATATATATAATATATATATATAGAAAAGTGAATTTTCAATGACTGAAATTAATATATTTAATTAAATAGAATTTAAATTTAATAATTTCATGGCAGGTGGCACAAGTTTGGACTTTTATTTGCAGTGACGGCGATCTAAGCATCAGAAATAATACTAACAAAACGGAACAATGCGTGTACAAACAGAAATCTAATATACTAAACTCTAAAAATATTACGTTTGCTGTGCAATAACTTTATTAACACAAGAAAAACTAAATGTAAGATTATAAAATTAATATACAATTACTGTTCCAGCCTTTCAAAATGGCAAAACATTTCCAGGTTTCCCAAGATCGTAAACCTTGTTTAACTATATCTTGGCATCGATACGTTGCAAATAAAAGCATCGCAAACAAAACTAATACTAACACACAATTTGTGCAAACAGAAGTTAAATCTACTCAAAATACAAGAAAAGTCACAGTTACAGGATTTTTACAGGACTTTTGGGTTTGTAGGATTACAGTTTTATGTGTTCAAACAATGAATCAAAAACAAACAAACAAACCAAAATGAAAAAAAACAAGTGTCAAACGTTTACATAAACATTTGCGATTACGCGTTTACGATTAAACGTTTACACACACTTAGATCCAGAGCGACTGAAAGAGATTTAGTTTTTATGTGGAAAGACAAACGCTTTACCTTTGCGTTCGGATCGTTTTTTGCGTCTTCTCTTGAACCTCCTGCGAACGAGGCAGTAATACGCTCCCATGCTTTGAGAGCAGGTCTGACTCTGTGCCATACCGCCGTACACTAACCGCAAACACGATCTCTCTCTGAAGTCAACTTCAGCAGGAGTGAGGGGTGAGACGGAGGGAACGAGAGCGAGGAGGAGAGCAGCAGTGATGTGTTGTGGAGAGGGAGGGCTGACGCTGAGATGTAACCTGCTGTCAACTCTACTAGTCACTCCCTCTTGTTACTGTCATTGCAGGCGTCTGAAACGAGCTTTCGGCTTTTTCTTATCAATGCACCATTTTACCTTTGTACAAAAACCAAACTGAAGGACTAATATGGTGTTTTTTTTTTTTTTTTTTTTTTTATTTGGCAGTGCTATTGTTGAATAGTCGCCACTTTTTATTTATTAAGAAGATAAAAACACAAATATTACAAAAAAAAAACAAATCTAAACCAAAATTAAATTACATTAAAGTATATATATATATATAATAAAACAATTTTAGAAAAACCACCATTATCTTACCAGTATCAACATGCAAATGATGCAATTCTTATCAAGTCCATTTTTTTTATTTTAATCAATTAAATTCAATTAATTTGCATTAGGAAATCTCATTAAAAGATTAAAAATGGCAATTTTATTAAATAATTATATAATTTTTAAATTCAATACATTTTAGAACACATGTACCCTACAGTATAATAAGGGCAAATGAAGACTAATATGTTGGTGCCAATTTTGACTTTATTACAATTTAAGTAAGAAATCTAAATCTCAAGATTAACTATAAATAAGATAAAATTTAAAATAGCATTAGTAAATTCAATTTAAAAAAAAGTCATTCTAGTAATGAAAATGTAAAATGCATAATCTTTTATTTATTCTAAAAAATATAAATTTAATAAATATACATTCATTAGAAATAAATACATTAAATTACATATATTTTCTGAAACCAAAAGTAAAGAATGAGATGTTTTATTCTTGCATATAATTAATTAAAAATTGCATATTTTTTTATAATTTTGATTATGAAATCAATAAAAATGAATTCAATACTTTTTCGTTACATAAAATTAAATTAACAAATGAACACTGAACACATTTCGATTAAATATCTTTTTGTTAAATTAAAATGTAAATAAATATTAAAATTTGTATTCATTTAAATCATTTTAACTAAACTAAAAATGATTGCATTTATTAATATTATTATTAAAATTTCAAGTTTTAAAGTAAACATTAAAAAACTCCATCCACAGATACATTTTGAAGGTGAAGTGAGTGAACCGAAAAGCTGTGTTTAGCAAACCTCTGCCTCCCTCTGCTGGACATTCAGTATAATGACACCCCATAATTATAATCACACAACTCACCAACAAATGCGAAGTTATCAGAGCAGCAGATTACTATATATTTGCAAACGAAGCTTGCTATATACGTGAAACCCACCTGTATGTTTAGCCTCCTTTTCTTTACAAGCCTCACAGTGTGCTTTGAGACCTGTAACAAAAGAACAGAGATATCAGCGTTTTCATATTTACAACAGACACACGACAATCACATCAATCAGCTGTTAAATATCAAAACATCTTCACTGTAAATGAAAGATCTTATGAAGGACCAAACCTGCAATTAATCAATAAAATAAATAATTATAAAAACAAAATTCTCTTATTTATTAATTATTTCAATTTAAGGATTTAATTGATAAATTAGGGGAAAACAAAATAAATGTAAAAAAAAAAAAAAATAAAGAAAATAAGTGAAGTAACACAAAATATGAAAAACTAAAAACATAACAGCTTTTTCTATTTTAGTTCATATTTTGCATTAATTTATTAATTAATTATCTAATGCATTTAATTAATAAATTATGGAAAATCAAAAAATCTAAATAATAAAAACCTGAAGGAATAGAAAGCATGGAAATAAATCCAATTCAGGCCCAAATGTAAGAGTGTTGCCAGAAGTCAGCGCTGTAAACTCAGTGTAAACACAAGGTGAACTTCTCGCTAACTCAAACTCGTGTCAAATCAGTCAGAACATTTATAGAGCGTCAGACTATTTAAGGAGAAAGACACACACATAAACAGATACACCTTAAGAAAACAAAATATCATCATAAACATGCTTCTCTTTGCATTCTGTATGACAAAATCTACACACACATACTCTTCCATTTGAAGCTCCGCCTACCACGAAATCTCACTGGTTGAAAAACTACTGATATGAAGAGACGTCCGTCACAGTCGACACAAATCTGCATTAGAGAAAACTGGACTTGGAAAAGAGGCGATCAAATTAATAAGACTATTAAATTACTTATACTATCGCCATATTAGGAGGGCAGAAAAACGGTGCTACCAATCATCTTTAAGATATTCCCTCTCACACTAAAACAACACCTGGGCTGCGTTCAGCCCCGACAAAACGGTGCAAAACGTGTTTTAAACGGAAACGGTGGTGCGTTGAACACCCTGTTCTGATGACCAAGAGTTGCAACTATGGCAGCTGAGAAGGCCATTCTTTGTGTTCTTTTTGAAGAATTTTCGGAGCCTGATGAAATCGGTATAAATACGTGTTTAATACTGCTTGTTACAGTCACTGCCCTTGCCCTCCAGAATAAAAGAGAACATCCCAATCGAGTGAAGGGATTTGTGGAAACTGTGGTTCCTAATTATTGTGATCCAACATTTGCCTCGCATTTCAGGATGAAAAGACAAACATTTCAGGTGAAGCATAATCCACTTCTTACCTTCGAGACTGTGTTATGATCTATATGACCTTATTATTTTAATTGTGAGTATTAGACTTATCGTTATTGCTGATCGCTGTTGTTGTGCTACGATATTGTAATATTTACCATTATATAATCGTCGGAGTATAAAAAAGTTTATGAAAGTGTCACTCCACAAAACAATAGCAAAACATATAAATATGTATAGCATTTTTATGTAACATTAATCAGCGTCTGAGCACACCTTTCTAAGGAAAGGATAGGACCAGACAGGCTTGCAATTACTAACGATGATATTTAGACAACTTAATGAAGTTCCAGATCTTACTTGTGCTCTTATTTCAGTTTTTTTGCCTTTATGTAATAAAACATGTGCACATAGACTTGCTCCTTGTGATTTATTGGATTTTAGTTCCGGTGCCACTGTTCTCTTTAAGCCCATCTGCTGCGGATTGGGCGGACATTGTGTACACACCCACCAAACCAAGTAGAAACGTATCTCAACCCTGTTGCACACCGTTTGTTCCATGAAGGTCGTTCAACCCGGAAACCGTACGAACGGCGTCCGACCCCGAATTCTGACTTTATAGCCTCGCCATTGGACTTAGATCTCACATTCCTGACTTTTTTTCCAGAATTGTGAGATATAAACTCCATGCAATTAACGTCGCATACCTTTTTATTTTTTACTCATGGAGCCAAACGGTCTCTGTTTGAACAATGCCACAATAAACAATTTAATTATTAATTACAAATACTAATTATTAGGTAGATAATAATATAATAATAATAACACGCAAATTACAATACATGATTTAAATTAAAATAAAAAAGAGTACAAGATACAATAACATAAATAAGTGTAAATTTTTAAAACGTGATGAAAATCATAATTAAAATCAACATCATGTACAGTAACTAAAATACATTTAAATGAACAATGTAAATAAAAGCTCAATGTTAATAAAACTAACCAGTCTCTTATTACACATGAAATAACATGGAAGAAAAAAAAAAACCCTTTATACATTAAACAGTGATAAAAAATAATACTAATTAAAAATGTTAAAAATACATTTAAATATAAAAATAAAAAATATTTACGTTAAATAAACTAAATAAAACAAATAGCTACAAGCTGCAATTATATGAAGAAGAAAAAACTAGCTCAAATGAAAGTGATTTGACTAATCAGACTTTCCTTTTTATTCTTGAACTCGTGGACCCCCATTTCATGTTTTTTGCAGACATTACCATTTAACTGGAAAAAACAGTGATTGAATATTACATATATTGATATTAAACCACAATGAAACTGTATCTCTCTCTCACACACACACACACACAAACTGTTGTATTGCAGACAGGGCCCTGTTGAAATATTTAAAGCATTACAATATACCCTTTACATTTTCTCATTACGCCAGCGTCCCATCGTTAATTCATTAAACATTGAGCTCATAAGACTAGAACTTCATTCCCATATGAATCATTGACTCAGTTTGCATACATTTAGCATTTAAGTGCTTGTATCCGACCCCTGCGAAGACTCAACTACATAGACAATTGGCTCTGAATCAATATGTTTTCAAAGAAAATGAGATTATTAACTATTACCATACATTTACAACAACAAAACAAAACACTAAAATGAGTCCCGGTGCAAAGCCCACAGGAGGAAACGTTCCCAGCAAACATCCTTTACAAATCTTTTTAACGATTCCTCATGTAATCTGCTCAGGTCGTGTACGGCTGCCTTTTGTTTAACATTCACGATTAAAGCTAAAAGTAAACAGAAGTATCCGACTCAATTTAACTGTGCAAAAAACACACACAATGCCCCACTTGAGACAAATACGAGCTGCTAAAAACAACGTCTAATTAAACGAAAGCTGTTTTTTGTTTCCAAATTAAAATGTAACATCAAGAGGCACGTCAAATCACAGGGTTGACTGAGAAAACATATTATCAGAAAATTTAATATTAGCAGTGGAATGTACGCACACTGTGATGTTTAATGAATATATTACGAGTGATGAAGATGAGAAAAGTGATTTTTTTTTCTGGAAAGAAAAATACTTGTTTATCGCTTCAGTTTCTAAGAAAAATACAAATTAACAATTTTTTTATACTAAAAAGTATTAAAAACTGATGAAAACTACTAAAATGAAAAAAAAAAAAAAAAAAAAAAAGATTAAGATAAAAATAAAATATCAGTTAAATAAAGTACATAGCTGCATCATATGACAAATTGGTGCTAGAACAACCCGTACTTTCCTTTTGAATCATTGAAAGTATTGAAAGATTCATAAAGTAGCTTTCTTTGTTTAAATAAAGAGAAAAACACTTGTTTTATTGCTCCGTTTCTATGAAAGACACTTAATCAATTTAAATTTAATATTAAATAATGTTTTACAAATATATATTTTTAAAAGTCTTAATAAAACAGAGCTTCTATAAAGACTAGTTAGTTGTGCAGGCAAAAAATGTAGTTTTGCAAATCAACTGTCAAAAAAGTGCCTTGACCAACTCCGGAGAAATCTAATTAAAATGTTCCCGTTGAAGAAGTTCCCCGAGTCCCCACGACTCTAATGGACTTGCATTTGCAAGGGGACAAACTAATGTTTCGCAGGGTCAACCGTCTTATTCGTCAGAGGACAAATGTCAAAGAAATGCACACAATATCAATTTCACAATGAAAAAGATATGAACACCCCCTAATGACTCCTCTACCAGTTTGTCAAAATCATATACATATATACATATTAGTCTTAAAGGAGACATATTATGCCCCTTTTTACAATATGTAATATAAGTCTCTGGTGTCCCCAGAGAAGTTTCATCTCAAAATACCCCACAGATCATTTATTATATCATTTTGAAAATGCCTATTTTGAGTGGAAGCAGAAACACGCTGTTTTTCGGGCCTGTCTCTTTAAATGCAAATGAGCTACTGCTCCCCGTCCCCTTTTTCAGAATAGAGCTGCGCCATTACAGCTCGGACCTGCTAAAAACATCTGTTTTGATTCTGATTATCATGTTTATCGCGCTGAAATCATGCGTTTTAAACCATATGAGTTTAAACTTGCGAGAGAGCACACGGACAGAAAGCGGCTGTCACAGCATGCGAGTACTAAACTAAGTTCTCTCAAAAAACACACACGAGTTACAAAAACAGTGGGTTATGTCTGTGAAGGTAAACAGCTGGGAAATAAATCACATGTTTATTTTAGATCTGTGTGGCAGCAGCAATATACATTAAATAAATCAATAAATCCACTGCTGTCTTGTCTCCTCTGAGGCTGGGACTCTAAACAGTGTTCAGTGCTCGTCTGTGCAGCCAAAGGCAGAACAGTTAGGAAGTTTTGCTAGAACTTTCGCCATGGCATTAGAACTGGTACACCGTTGTCGCTTGCGAAATCAAAATGACGGCGCCGTGTGTGGAAACTTACAGATTAAGGGGCGGTAATATTATAATGAGATCCCCTTTGCAACGTCACTAGGGGAGTAAAGCAGACTCCTTGTTGTCCTCGACGCTCTGCAGAAAAAGGCTTCTACCAAAAAAATGACTGGTTATCTTCTTCACGTTTCCTTGGTTGGTAGATTCACCAGAGACCCGATTATAGCACTTAAAACCTGGAAAATCAGATTTTCATGATATGTCACCTTTAAATAAAGTCCCTTAAAGTCCCACATCATAGATCAAACTAGACAGTCAAATCTTCTGTAGCTCTCAAAAACCTCATTCATTTGCTGTACAGATGGGGCCGCCTGACAGAAGATCATTAAAATCTTTTTCTCTCTTGTAAAGCACTCAATAAAGATCAATGCTTCATTGCATTCATGCTTGAACAATGAAACCACAACTACTATAATTCAACCCACAGATTAGAGTAAACTTGTCAGATTACTTGTGCAGCTACTATAACGACGCTGCATTGCGACAGCTGCTCAAAACTTGAAATCTACCACATTAATTAAGTTTGACTTATTTGGTACAAGAAACCTACAGACTAACACTTTTAGTGTTTTTGAGTGAAAATATAAACTACAGCAGTGTAAAATGCAAACTCTTTACAGAGAGACTGCCTCTCACACAACCCATGTGGCAAAAAAAGATGATTCATACTTCGTGACCTGATGATTCAGCTGGAGAAGCTTCAGTTGTGTTTGCTAACAGCTGGCTCGTGACTCCAAAAAAAACAGAGAGAAACCATAAATTCACGTCATCGTGTAGAGAAGAGCCACTTCAGCACAAAGACTCATGCAAAACGTTGATATTGTTCAAATCATCTGCTTCTGGTTGATTAATTAGCTTCAGTTTGGCTGGTTAACATGGTCTGTTTAATTAGATGCTGGAACTACAACATGTTTTGCACCTTTTTCACTACAAAATATTGACTGCATTCACCAAATAGTACAGTATACTTCCAGAGTGCACTGCGTGGTACAGTGTATCCCATAATGCAGTGTGCTTAACCTATTTTCAATGCGATAAACAACCACAAGCATCAGCCAATGATCTTGACCAAAAAATATAAATGTACTCTTTGACCATTCAAGTTTGAATTCAGTTTCTTTATGGGAACAAATTTGGAGAAATTTACTGGAGCATTACATCACTTACTCACCAATGGATGCTCTGCAGTGAATGGGTGCCGTCAGAATGAGAGTCCAAACCGCTGATAAAAAACATCACAATAATCACAAGGTAATCCACATGACTCCAATCTATCAATTCATGTCTTGTGAAGAGAAAAGCTGTGTTTATAAGAAACAAATCCATCATTCAGATGTTTGTTGTTTTTTTTTTTATCTTCCAACCTTGCTTCTGTCTTGATAGTAAGATTATGGATAGAGTCCTCTATCCATAATATTGCTTTCTCCATTAAAAAGTTGTCTCGTCTGAATCAAGAGCAAAATCTGCACAGATCCAGCATTGTTTACAAGTGAAAATAGTCCAAAACAGTTTTAAACAAATATGTCCGTGGATTTTGACTTGAGAGGAAAAAGGGGATGAACTTATATTATTATTGACTTGATTTGGACTTTAAAACTTAAAAGGCTTTAATAATGGATTTGTTTCTTATGAACACACAGCTTTTGAATGAATGAATGAACCTGTTACGCAGCTGTTTGTACTCTTATTCTGACGGCACCCATTCACTGAGAGGATCCTGATGAGCAAGTGATGTAATGCTAATTTTCTCCAAATCTGATGAAGAAAATGCCAAAAGCACTTTTGGCACTTTTGCCATCCAGGTGTTCTATGTGCATGAAAAATTTGCATTCTGTGAAAAACAGTAGCTCAAAGTCCTAAGCTCAACAGTATTTAGCAACATTATATTCAGGCTGGGATATTTGTATTGTTTAGTGAACCAAATCTTGCATCACTGAGACATTTTCAGTATAAACCCAAAAAGAGGACATATATATATAAACAATCACAACACACTCACCAATAAACTCATGGTAAGATTCCAGTGTAAGACAGCAGCAAATACATGGGTAGATATACTAATTGACAAACAGGTGGAATGAACCAGGAAGAGGAAACCAACAAGTTTTTCACAATAAAAGACATGCATAATCTGGTGTTAAAAGGTCATAAAATTGTTAAGTATTTAATGGTCAAGAACAATGGGCAGGTTCACTTTAGGACAAACCAGAGACTAGTAATACATCGCTGTAACAAAGACTGCAAGACACTGAAGCGAACATGTAAACTCTTGAACGGTTTGTTAAATATGTTAGTATCTCCACCAGGGCAGCATTAAATAATAAATAATTAAGTATGAATAAATAATGTGTTATTTGTTTACTAATCTTAAATAATGTGAAAAAGTGATAGAAAAATAATAAAATATTACATATTAAATATAAAATAATGTTATATTAAATAAAAATATTTCTTGCTATTTTTACAGTGCCTCTTTTTTATTATTTTGCGAAATAAAGAAGCAGATTTTGTGCAGGGTATGGGTGCGCTCCTAATCTATACTGAACCTGTGGCTGTTTTACACAAGATGATATTACCGTGACTTAAGTGCAATGTGTGATATTGAAATAAAGAACTTTAGTACATTCCCATCCTAATTCTAAACTGTTTGATGTAAAACGGGCTGTAAGATCATCTAACCTAAGCCTCCGAAATGCAATTTCTGTTAAAGAGCTCTTATAAAAGATCAAGTTTTGGCAAACTGCTTGATCTCTGGCTTATATGTGCTAAGAATGACCGTCAAACTATCAAAGCCAGCTTTAAAACCAACCAGGAACTGATGAAGATCTTGTTATAAGCATTAAACATTGAAAGGAACCCAGTCTAAAATATTAATAAAATGTTAAAATGTTCTGATCTCTGTATTCTGTTTGACTTTTCATTGTGTATTATGTTTCTTCTTTCATTTTAATCAAACCAGGCTCAATTCCACGTCTTTGCGCACCTCATTTCATTGCAGAATTCATACTTGCCCGGGCAAGTGGTTTTGATTGTTTTTCCTTAAAGGGGGTCATATGATGCGATTTAAATTTTTCCTTTCTCTTTGGAGTGTTACAAGCTCTTGGTGCATAAAGAAGATCTGTAAAGTTGCAAAGACTAAAGTCTAAAATCCAAAGAGATATTCTTTATAAAAGTTAAGAGTCAACCACGCCTACATAAAATGGCTCGTTCTAACACGCCCCCACATATCTATGTCACTATGTGGAAATATTAGCATAATGCCGCCCAAATGTGCACGCAAAGAAAGAAGGCGTGGTTTCAGGAACAGCAGTAGTGTTGATGCAGCCATGTCAGGGAGACGTCGTGTGTTTCAGTGCGAAAGCAAAAGCACTTTATTTGGCCTTCTGGAAGTAAATGCAATTAGGAATCATTGGTTAAGATTTATATACTACAGAACAGAACAACCCAGATGTTTGAATTTGTGCAACGCATTTTATGGACGACAGTTTTTTTAACCTAGAAGAGTACAAGTCTGGCTGTGCACAAAGGCTATTTCTAAAAAAAAAAAAAGGGTCAATTCCGACTTTGCTATGCCAATCTGGCGCTTCTGAATCAGCGACAGTAAGTATGTCTTGTTATTAGTTTAAGTATTTGCTATTGACTGTGTGTGTGTGAGGGGAACAGGGTCACATGGAGTGTGAACTGCCTGTCAGAAATCATAGCACGTCAGCTGTCTTAACCGCGGCTTGTGTACTGCAGCATCACTGTGTCTGTCACGCAACTCTGTTGCCCTTTCGGGCTTGAACTGATGGTAAAACTAACGACATAATTAACTGTCTTGATATTTACTTTGAAAGCTGAAGCTGCGATTATGGTAACGGGGCGTTACCTTTCTGACATCGGGGCTTGTTTTGTTTCGCACAATGCACAATGCACTGGGTCAGCTGGCCAATCAGATCAGACTGCGCTTGTCGGAAGGAGGGATTTTTTAGAAAACGAAGCGTTTGAGAGAGGCTGGGCATAGAGGACCTACAATAATGTAGCAGTATTTGAAAAATATGTTGTTTTTTGAACATTAAAGCATGTCAACATATTCTGTTACACCAAATACACAAAATAATGATCTTTAAAATAGCATCATATGACCCCTTTAAACAAACTATGATTGGAATTCAAACAAAAATGAACAAAGCCGGTATAGAACAGCGACAGAGACTTAGTTCAAACACTATTTGCATTGATCACAACTTCCGTCCTTAAATTAATGTGGATTAATGTGTCCCTATATTATATGCAACTATATATGCTGTTATATACAATAATATATTTGTCTTTATTTGATTTAAAGTGTTTAGTTTATATTTGTAAATATATAAATAGGTTCTAATGAAAGTAACTTTTAAATAAAAATATAAAAAAATAAGCCACCACTTTATTGTCATGTATAATTTAATACTTATAATAATATCACAAAAAGAAAAAATATAAACAGGAGATTAAAATACCTGAAAATTTAACAAAATAAATAACACTAAAACGCTTCCTAACCAATAACCTCCCAAGACAACAAAAAAGGTTTGGGGATTTAAATTAATATCATTATGTAATATGTCTATTCTTTATCATTAGGATTTATTATTTAAAATAGCCACCACCATAACTTAAACATCCTGCAATGTATGTATGATCTCAGATATATATGTAAAATAATAATAATAATCATCATAACAATAATAATTGTCCATAACAGTGCACAGAAACCAACTGCTGGCCCTCATGAGAGACAAAAGCAGTTGGGACAGAGGCTCCTTTGACTTGAGTCGTACATTTGGTTGCAACTTAGGTCAGTTTGTCTGGTTAGTAGTTTGAATAACACAAAACATAATCAACCACATAGGCTATCTGTATATGAGCATAAATCATGACTGAAGCTCGTGGACCACTGGATGCTGAACTGTAGATAACAGACCACTGATTAACATTCATCCTTTGATTTGAAACAGGGATCTTAGAGTATTGGTAAAACGCACGATAATGTAAATTAAAAGCATTGCATATATCAATGTGTCCGTCAATAAATGTGAATATTACTCACAGTGTGATGCTGGGTTGATATGCTGGGGTGAGATTAATCCTGGTGAACAATAAGCATCCAAAATGAACAACCCGAAATCAAAGGCAAATGCCAAAGGAAAGATAAATGCTGAACAGAATCTGTTACAAGGCGGGCGTGCAGCTTTTCTCGACACCCGTTGAATTAACGCACGCGGAGCATCACTGCATTCCACACCGCGAGTCTTTTAATTCTGCGCGTTTGCATCTGCGATAAGAGCGCAGTGATGTAACGGAGTACTAACCGATGCGGACACCTGATTGGCCAGAGGGTGGGCGGGCGCTTTACTCTCTGTCGTTTGATTGGCGCATCAGAGCTTGACGGGCCCAATTCTAGCGCTGATTGGTCAGAGAGACGGAGGTATGGTTTCATTTATACGGAGTATAATTAGATTATATATGTATAACGTGTAATATATTTTACTTTCACACACATCACAATTATACTTATGGATATTTTAGTGCCTTTCATAGACAAATCACATCGGTCTCTCTTCCCACAATGATTATTCATGCTTCTGTTCTGTCACATGTTACAGTTTTCACAGTTCCATCGGGATACATATATTTTTAAGCAAAATTGGAATTTAACTAATAATATTGCATACTTAAAAATAGTGTCTGACTAAATGATCGTCTAAAAGAGATGCTCAACCATCGCTGGATTATTTTGCATTTCAATGAATGAATAAATAGAATTTTATAGAAAAATAAATATTTTTATTTATATATATAAATAATTCCTAAATTTGAGCCTGTTGATAAAGACCAATGAACGAAGGCTTTTCGTGGTTGGTACTACCCCCGTGTGTTCACCGGTGGTGTGTGTGTGTGGGTCACCATTCCATATGCGGGGGGATTCAGTGCGCGTGCGTCCGACCCGCTGAAGGATGAAGAGGAGGAAGAGGAGGAAGACCGCGGGCATATACCGACGCATATGACTTTATATAACAGCCGACCTTTGGATCTCGGAAGAATTACCTCGTAGTGTCTGCTTCTATACCAGTACAGGAGTATTTATCCGTAATCAATAGCACCCCCAATGTAGGCTATTTCCAGATACACTGTGGAAAGAATTCATAAGAAACTGTGGCTTCGTTTCAGAATTAAGAATAATTCACAACGAGGGGGACAAAATTATCTCCATGTTCATATTTATAAGTTCTTCCTTTGGATGTTGGGTGTATATTTATGCACTAGTCATGCGTTCTTGGCAGATTTGAGAGACTTCACTTAAACAATGGCATCTTAATCACGATCATATATTCACCCATTAATTGTATAAACCTTCGTTATTCATGTTAATCTTGTGATAGTACAATACAACCTATTCTTTTTCATATGCTTTAAAATTATATAATATGACGCTACTGTGTACACTAAGTTACTTTAGAGCAGGACTTCTGTTAAAGTGGAAAGAATATTGTAATGAGAATACTGACCAGGTTCAGAAATAAAGCCACAGCTAGCAATAGAAAACATATCCTATAGACACGACAAACAAAAAAAAGTTGATGGTGTAAAAAAACAAATCCTGAAATTAAAATAATATTACATACATATAATATTATGTTTAAAAATCTAAGATGGTATGTCTGGTTTTTTTAACTTTATAATTATTTTAATGAAAGAGTACTTATTTTAGATGCGCAGAATTAATTCAATTGCAAATTCAACAACTTATTCGTGGAACAAATTCCGGATGGATAACATTGTAATGAAGTCTAAAATATAGATTGAAGGATTTTTCTCCATTTCTGACACCGATTGCACATGTGGCACCCCCACAATCTATTGTGAGCAGATATTAAGGGGTCCTATTATGCGTTTTGACTTTTTTATTATTCAGTCAGTGTTAGTCCTTCCCTCTTCCTGTAGTGTGTAGTATGGGGCTAAACAAAAGTTCATCTAAGCCACCCTAAAGGGAAGAATTTGTCGTGTTATTTACCTTTTTTGAATCACTTTTCACCGCAACTACAACAAACGGCTCGTTTCGGGACAACAGCGTTTGGTTCGGGCACTTATTGTGATATAACAAAGCTTGGCTCATCAGAATATCTCGCTATATTACATAATAATTCCTGCCTACATGAAAATTGATAGTCGCAGCGGGGGTGGGGTTAGGGCGCACCGGTGTTACGATTAGTAACGCTTGGTGAGCTGAGCGCCATGAGACGGAGACGACGAAGAAGATAAGAATTGAAGTGCGGGAGTGCCCACAGAGTTAGTGCATCAGAGAAAAACCAAGAAAGAAGAGCTGCTGTGCTGTAGCCTCAAATTTTCGGCATGTCTAGAACAATTCTTACAAGTATAACATGACGTAGCTGGGCGCCGCGGACAGAAGCCGCCGGTGTGCCTACACTCAGAGAAAATAATGTATTTGAATTTTAAAGATGTCGCGCGACGTGACGCTGCGCTTCTGGTCCGGAGCGCGACTGCCTTCTTACTGAAAAAACTAGTTTTTCACCTCCGTGCTCAAACGTCTTTGTTTGGGTTTCCGAAAGCAGATGATGTCAGGAAACAATGGTTGCAATTTACTTTTTAACTCTGTTACTGAGCATTATAACCCCAATTTGCTAATGTGTGCTGCGCATTTTACTGAGGACATCTTCCTTACACAAACTGAGTGAGTACAGTGCCGGATTCGCCAAAAAAGCTTTTGTTGAAAGACGGAGCAAGGGGCTCCTGGCAGAGATACGCGTAGCTGAAAACCACCGGCAGGTGCCTAAGATGTTCGCCAATCAAAGCGCACTCGGGCCATGGGCATAAACAATCACAGAAATTTGTTTTTCGTTGAAGGGCGGACCTTCAGTCAACAGCCGGAAACTATATCGAGCCGTGGGTGTAAACGGCAGAATGGGGAGAGTGATTCCATTTAATAATGTACAATATATTTCACCGGGTGATTAAAAAACACTGGTTTTTCGAACCCCCCCACAGAATTGAAGAGCCTGTAGTACACTCAGCCACATCTGACGAACACAACTCTGACTTTTTAAAAGAGCATAATAGATGGAAGTTTGTCCTTTAAGATGGAAATTTTGCTTTTCTTTTAACTTCTTGTCATTAAAATCGAACACATTTCACCATCTAGTATCATACCCTATAATGAATGGATTTAGGACAAACCAACGAGCACACGCTGAGAGGAATCTAGTGTGGGTGAGGAACATCTACTATCTACACCCACATTCCTCACTCACTTAATCACAAGCATGACACATTACATACGCTTCTGCTATTCCATAATGCTGAGTTTATACGCAACCGAGCATTTGATGGGGGGTTGTGAAGAGGATCCAGGTAGGCAGAAATGAGAATCAACAGAAGGTCCTCCTCAATATCAGACAGCCAAGAGCCCCTAGAGTAAAGCCGTTAAGAGAAGTCAGGTTAATGATGACAGGGTTCAGGTTCCCATTTCACCTTTATCTCTGAAAAGTGTTGCTGCTATGCTGCCCTTTCCTTCTTTTTGCAATGAGTTACCATGGAAATACAGAGGCACATGCTAAACGTCTGATATATCAGCTCGCGCTTTAAGTAGAGGCTTTTGTCTGTGATACTCAATGAACGAATGCAGCAGGTAGAGTCATTTTATAGTGAGGAAAGAATATCTTGGATTTTTTTTTTTTCCATTTTATCGTTATAAGACAAGCTTTTCTTAGCATGTGCTGGTAATAAAGAAAAAAACATATGCATAGTCATTTTCCACTAAGAGAATATCGACGCTTATGTCTTACCCGATCCGCAGTATGTATATACGACAGATGCACGACTTAACAAGTATGATGTCGGTGACACCCAAGTGCCATCAGCGTTAAAAGCGATTGGCGTGTGCCCCCTTGGCCTGCAGCAATCATTTACGCGGATAATGAAAAACCACAGACGTTAAACTGCGACGTGTAAAACCCCGCGTTTCGTCATAGGGTTAGAAAGACGCTCCGGCCCGCCGGGAAGGTGTCAGAACGGTATAGAGCAAGGCTAATGCAACTCCGGGGAGCTCCTATTTGTTTGCAATGTTACTGAGTTGAAGTATAAAACCAGTTTGACTGTATTTGCTTAGTGTTGATGGTTCAACAGCATATCCGTAATAAAGCAACCGTTCTTTAAGCTCTGTACCAACAGCGGCTGGCACGCACTGCGAGAGTGGCGATGGTTAACTCTCGTGTCGTTCATTCCTGCTGCATTGTCGTTTCTCGCATGCGGGTCACCAAGTCACAGCTAAACAAGGATTGGGTCTGAAGGATGGGGAGGATTTTCCGTGGACTGTCGGGTGCAAGGAGATGCTTCGTGCCCGCTGTGAGTAATCAGACCGCCAAGAAATACCGATTCGCTTCTGGGACCCCACCGACGAACGACTCCTGTAAATTATACAATGGCTGAACAAAAAGTCGTGCTAAAATTTACCTTGAAAAAGTAAAATACTTTAATATTTTACAATAAAGATGTATTTTATATTTATTATAATTCCTTTGTATTTGTATAAAGAAAATGAGACGGAGCCCTTCATGTCATAGCGTAGTTATGATTTTACTTTGACATATTTCAGTAGAAGCAAATACGTATCCCATTGGCAACTTATAGGTCCTGCGGTATTCAGTTCGAATAAGGGAATTGAATGAATAAATATGAAAAACTAACTAATTACATACCATATTACAATTATTCAGTCTGTACATACAATTAGATCATCATAAACCGTAAGAGTGCGTATAGAACAATCCCGAAGAGCCTTAAATTAGGCAAAATTAATATTATATAATATTTATTAAATTTTATAATATAATAATAATTCATTAATAATAAATATATTATTAAATAAAAAGCCACATTTCAAGTCATAGTCACCTTTTGTCTCAACTTTTACCTTTTAATGCTTTACAATTGAAGAATTGCTGCATCTTATGCATGTTAAATAGTATATGATGTTATAAAAAACAGGTATTAATTCGCTCACATTACGAATTAAAATTGTTATTTATTTATTTATTTTTTGAGGAACTTCTTAAATTATGCTTAATTGTCAAGACAATAATTAAGCATAAAAAAAGTTTAAAAAAAAATAAAAATAAGTAGCCCTAAAAATAGGCTTTATATTCTTGGTGAGATTTTTGTGATTCAGGTTTTTTTGGGAGATTTTCCCAGTGAACGACACACCAAGGTTTTCTCAATAAAAACTCTGGTGCTGAATGATTGATGAAATAAAATACTGATGTGAAATTAACATTAGCAAAGTGTGGAAATGAAAGGGAAGCCATTATCTTACAGTAGTTTTCGTTTCTGGGCTGGGTTCATCTGGCTGAAATTTGTGGGTTCTGGTTTCTTCTTAACCGAACTGTGGTGAGAAACAAGAACAAACAATTGTGCTACATACAGAGCGATATATATTTATCATCATTGACTTAAAAAAAAAAAAACCATCTCTCAAGTGTTTTATATACAGAGATTTAGAGGCATGTTTGAAGATGCTCTTTGAAGTTCTCCAGACGCAGGCTTTCCTCACTCAAGTGTTATTTATTACTCACACAAGACTTCACAACATACATCAAATGACTAACAGAAAAAACACCACAAACACAAACTGAGAAAACAAACTGACTAATGTGTTTTTGATCAAAGCAATTAAACAGTGGGAAAGATTTTGGCTTTCATATTTTCGTGTGCTCAGCCAAATTCAATTAATCTACAAAAACAGTGTGACTGCTGTCGACGACACGTGGCATGCTTAATTTCTTAAGAAATACATTTAGAGTGTGTGTGCTATATAAATATACTTTTTTTTTTTTACTATAATCTGTTTACGGGGGATTTCCAAAAATATAAAATAATTAAATGCTTAGTGTGCTGCTGAAGGTTTACATTTCAACACCAGGGTTATTATAGTTGACTAAAATAAAAACATTTTTGTTGCTTGAAAGAAAATAAACTTTAACTGAAATAAATTAAAATATAAAAAACCTTAAATTTTTTGGCAACATATAGGCAAGACAACATTTCTAATTTTCATTTAATTTAATTTATTTCATTTCATTTAACTTGATGTACTAAAACTGAAATAAAAATTATGTAAAAAACTAATAAAAAAAAAACTAATAAAAATGACAAAAATGCACAAAAAAATTAAATAAAATCTAGCCGATTACATTTTTTTCCAAAAATATTTTAAATCATGTTTATATAGATGGCTTTTCCATATATAAATATCTTGTTTATTTACATGATTTCACACACCTGACCAATGTGTTTTCATAACTTTTCCAGTGGTTTGTTTTTTTAAACCACTTTTAAAAATGGTATTAATATACATGACTTTTCAATATGTAAAAATTGCAAATGTTAATACTGATAGTAGGCATTAATCCTGAGCTGATACAGAATTAATATGTTAAACAAAATGAGATGTCATGTTTTGGCTTTACCATTTTATTTAAAAAATTGTTTAATTATATTAAATATTAAGTGAATGTATAGAACTCAAGGGCAGAAAGAGAAAAAAATGAACCCTGGATTGCAGAAAATTAATACAAAAAAGAGAAACGGGTGCTGAATGAAATCCGTTTGTACGATGTGTTGTTTCAAGGCACTACAGTAATTCATGCCAAAAAATACACAAATATGCATCAGTTATCGCAGAGGATATCCCAGCATACATAACCAATGTACTTGGCTTGTCGAAATGAGAAAAGTGAGGGCTTACGCTTTGTTTTTCCACTGTGTGAGAGGCGGGAGGAGCTGGGAGAGTTCAGGAAGTGCGTCGGCCAGCGGTCTCATGTCGCCCACCACGGGCGTGGCCTTCCTCCGTGCCTGCGCCACCTGCTGCTCTCGCGCCAGTTTGATCGCACTGATTTCTGGAGATGACAGAGAGACAAACAAACTACATATGAAAAAGTGAAGTTTTCTGGTAGCAACGAGCAGTAGACAAACATTCACATATTTATTCAAATTCACGCATGCTGAACTGTTGCACGGATGTGGATAACACAAGTTGTGAAGTTGTCATTATCATCAAAAGGTATGAAAAGGATGTGGATAACACAAGTTGTGAAGTTGTCATTATCATCAAAAGGTATGGGGAAAAGAAGAAAAATAAAATTAATGAAACAAAAAAAATAGAAAAAAAATAAAGGCATTAAATTGCAAAAATAGAGAGAAGTCACAAAATAAGAGGTATAAAAAAAAACCAAAACAGGGAATTGAATAACGCACATAAAAAAAATTGAAAACTTAAATGTAAACAAAAAACAAAACAAAAAAGAATTATAAAAAAATAATCATAAATATATATATATATATATATATATATACACAAACACACCACACAATATATACTATATATAACATACTAAGGCCATCAATTAAATAAATTTTTTAGTTGTATAAAATAAAATAAAAAAATTGGTGTAAAATAAAAAATAAAGAATGCAATTAACTAAATTAAAAGGTATTAACAATAAAAAGGCATAAAAAATAAAGTACATTAAAAAAATGTAAAAATGCAAAAATAAAACGTCATTAATAAAAAGGCAAAAAAGCTACAGAATGGCATAAAATAACACGCATAAAACCTAAAACACAAATTAATATATAATTCATATAATAAAATATATAGCATACAATGCCATGATGGAATTTAAAAAGCATAAAATATAAACAAAAAAAATGTATAAAAATTGGGAAAAATAGAAGTCTTTTTAAATAAAAAAATCATTAAAAATGAATAAAAAACAAAAACCAAAGTAAAGAAATAAGATAAAAATGTGTAAAACAAAAGGGTATATATTAAAAAGGTGCAAAAGCATAAAAATATTAATTTATAAAATAAAATGTATAACATATGGCAAAAATACATAAAGCATCAAATAAAAACAAAAAAGTGTATAATTACATAAGTAAATACATAACCCATAACTATATACCTAACCCTATACATAAAAATACATACCTCCATTTAATCTTGGCAAAGAATAAATGTGTTTTAAACAATGTCTAAAATGCCACTTATCACAGTAAAGTTACAGTAGGTCACACACATAATAAAAAAAATTAAAAAGTCAGTTTAAAAGGATCAGTTCATTCTAGTAGGCCAATATCCAGTATGACTTCCTGTCCAGGTCAAAGACAGAAACCTGCAGGAACGGACTGATGTCACCCGGCCATTTAAAACCAAACCAAAGCTCTGAGACAGAAAGCAGGACACACCAGCAGCTTCAGTCCAAAAACAACAAAGTACATGTAGGGAAGAAAAAAACAGACACAGAAGCACTTCTTTGACAGAAGCACTACGTCTTTTTGCAAACACAAAGAAATGTCATTTTCTCACAAGTGGCCATTTTGGGGGGTTTTCTACTGCCGTTATGATCTTTTTACCACCGCATATCTGTATATGTGTCATTTGTTAAGACCTTGAAGGTTTTATGCGTTTTATGAATCCATCAACATCTTAACCCTCCTCCTTTTTAATTTCCTGACAGTGCGACATGCAGTCTGAGGCTTGGGTTTCAGCTGGAGCCGTAAGCCCCATTAGATCCTAATTATAATCACCTCGGACGGAGCTTGTGTTACACGCCGCATTGATCGGCCGGAGCGATTACAGGCGTCAGAATTGGGGTGTGGCGTTAATGATCCTGCCATATCCATCTCTGAAATTCCCGTCGGCCCATGAGAGAATCACAGATCAGTTCACGATGAAAGAAATAGCCTCACATGAGCGTTTCGGAATTGTGTTCTCCGGACAGTTGATGATATTAGAGTTTTTCTTTGCGGGAAAGGAAAGAAGAGAAGGTGAACAAATACTCACTGTTAAGCCATCTTTCCCTGCGCTCCTTCATTTTTTCTTTCTTCGACTGTTGTTTCTTTTCCCCTGTGCCAGAAAAAAAGAAATTTTTATATGGATCATTACTGATCAGTTCAACAACATGCATGACTGTCCTTTTAAGATTTTTAAAACAAAACAGTAATGATCATAATTCTCAAAAGGGGAAAAAGAAAAAAGGTTAGATGCAATGCCCCCCCCCCCCCCCCATTTGGTTGAATAATTTAGAAAAAAAAAATAATAATAAGAATAATGCATAAATAAAAATAAAAGGCATGATAATAAAAGGGAATAAAATAAATTAAAAGACAAAACAGAAATAGAAAATAAAAGGACATAAAGCCATAAAAAGAATTAATGAAATAAACTGAAATTTCACAAAATAAAAATGAATAAAATGGTAAAGGCATATTTTTAATGTTTAATTTTAAACATTTCTAATCTTAAAAATGTTTTTTTACATTTTATTTCTACTTTAGCTTTATTTTAATTAACAAAACCTATTTTTAATAGTTTTAGTTTAAACATTTATTTTCTTATAAAGTAAAGTTTAGGTTTTTCATCTGATATTTATATATTATTTTATTTAAGCTTTATTTTAATTAATAACAGTGGTTTAAATAGAAAAAGCAAAAGAAATGCACTGGACTTTCTAGTTATTCTTTGAAGCGGGCTTTAGTTTTGGTTTAAATGCAGGTGTTTTGGTTCATTTGGGTTTTGTTTTGTCTGCAGAGCATGAACTTCATGCACCTGTCAAAATGTGAAATGTGAGCCAAAATCATCACAATTAAAAGAACCAAAGACTTAAACTACTTCAGTTTGTGTGCATTGAATTTATTTAATACACGAGTTCCACAATTTGAGTTGAATTACTGAAATAAATGAACTTTTCCACGACATTCTAATTTATTGAGATGCACCTGTATGTTTAAATTATGTGAAACAGAATATAGAACAGAAAATAATTTAGGGAGGAAACAAAACAAAAGCAATGTTCTGACACAAAAAGTCACTATTTTTAATCTAAAGTGAATATTGTGGCATGTGTCATGTCTGTTGGCTTGCAAATGGAATGGAAAATAACAACAGCTCTCTTGTGAGTAGATTACAGTAGGATGTCTATTGTCTGTTTAACTGCATGTAACTTCCTGTTCCCAGATAATGACGTCTTATCAGGGTGAGCATATTGTGTGTATTTAATGATTGTACTGACCTCTGGGGATCAGATTGAGTGTGATGAGGAATCTATATGTGCCCATATGTATATGTATCCGCATAATTTCCATCTGACAGAGGTCATTCACAGACCACTGAGGTCAAACCACGAATAAACCCATGTGATGCACAAGATTTACACATTTAATGTTCATAAAAAGGAAAATATTAAATTGTTATTAAAGGGGATGCTTTTTTAAAGATCATTATTTTGTGTATTTGGTGTAACAGAATATGTTGACATGCTTTAATCAAAAAAACCTTATTTTTCAAATACTGTACATTATTATAAGTCCAATATGCCCAGCCTCTCTCAAACGCTTCGTTTCTACAAAGCCCCCTCCTTTGACAAGCGCAGTCTGCTCTGAATGGCCAGCTGACCCAGTGCATTGTGATTGACTGAGAAATGTAACGCCACTTACATGATCGCGAGCTACATCTTTCAAAATAAACGTAAAGACAGCCCGAAAGGGGAACAGAGTCTCGTGACAGACACAGTGATGAATATGTTTTTGCAGTTCACAAGCCACGGTTAAGACTCCAGCGAATACTGTGAATCGAAGGATGATTCGTGTCTCTCTCTCGCGCGCGCTCCCACACACACATACACACACACACACGATGCGTAAAACTCAGCATTTGAACAGTCAATAGCAAATACTTAAACTAATAACAAAACAGTAGCTGAATCAGAAGCACCAGATTGTCATAGCAAAAATCAGAATGACCTCCTCTCCTAGGTTCACGAAACGGTCGTCCATAAAATGCATTGCTGTTCTGTTGTAAGTCATCTTAAAGATTCCTAAATGCATCTACTTATGGAAGGCCAAATAAAGTGCTTTTGCTTTCGTCTAGAAACACACAGCGTCTCCCTGACATGCTGCTTCAACACTGACTGCGGTTACTGAAACCACGCCTTTCTTTTCGTGAATATTTGGGCGGCGTTATGCAGATATTCCCACATCGTGACGTAGACATGTTGTGGGCGTGTTAGAACGAGCCGTTTTAGGGGGCGTGGCAGAGTCTGAACTTTGATAAAGAATATCTCTTCGGTTTTGACTTTAGTCTTTGCAACTTCAGGGAACAATCAGCTTGTAACACTCCAAAGAGAAAGAAAAACTTGAAATCGCACAGTGACCCCTTTAATCATTTAACATTATTATAACATATTCTGATTGTTAGTATAATGAATAATAATTACTTTTCATTAAAATAATTATTTAAATTACTGTGCACTGAAAAAAATAACAATTTTATAAGATTTGCATGCTTCACTTTCAGAAAGCCCACTAATTGGGTGCTTAATAAAAAAAGAATAATTTTGTAAAAATAATAAAATTGTATTATGACTTATAACAATTTCTTATATTATAACTTTTTATAACAATTGTTAGTAGCTGAACTAATCATTACTATTACTAAGATAATATTACATTTCTGTGAATTGCAAAATAAACATGTCCAGTACTTACTGGCACTTCCATAAAAATTATAAAAATATAATTAATCTAAATCTTATAATATTCCAATTGTTAGTCAAATTAATTTGAAAAATTATATACACGTATTAAAAACACCATATAAAATAATATGCATTGAAAAAGTAACAGAAAATGCACATTGGATGCTTAATAAAAAGACTAATTTGTTATTAATCATTTAATTTTTGTTATAACAGTGCAACTCTTAACATAATTAATAATAATAAGAATAATAAGAACAACAACAATTATTAAGAAACACAAGATGTCGTGCTACCTTTCAGAAATGCACATTGGACCATAATAAGAATTACTGTTATTAATAAATTTCATTTTATTATAACATTCCAATTGTTAGTATAAATGAATAATAATTACCATTGAAAAAGTCACTGAAAAAGTCGAGAATGTCAAGATTTACATACTCTTGTTAGTGTAATTCGTAGTAAGTACTATTAATTAATAATAATAAATTGAATTACTGTGCAAATCTCCACAAAAACAACAAACTGCCCAAACTCAATTTCGCTTGGTACTCTGAAATGATCTGCGTTGTGCAACATATGCTAAAAACGGTTAAACTACAGTGACCGTTTTGTCCAAAAATAACACAAATGCATTAAACCCAGAGAGAAACGCATGAAAATGAGTCGACCTCTGCGATTTCTATCGCCAGAGAAACTCAGCTCAACAAGCTTCAGAGGAAAAGAGTGTTTGCATGAGATATTTGATGAATGATGCACTAATATAGCGCTTTATTGTGTTTTGTTGTACACCCAAAGCGCTTTACAATCATATAGGGGGGTCTCTCCTCAACCACCACCAGTGTGCAGCATCCACTTGGATGATGCAATGGCAGCCACAGGACAACGGCACCAGTGCGCTCACCACACACCAGCTACAGGTAGAGAGGAGAGAGAGCCATAGAGCCAATCAAGTGGTTGGGGATTATTAGGAGGCCATGATTGACAAAGGCCAGGGGGCAGTTTTGGCCAGGACACCGGGGTTACACCCCTACTCTTTACGAGAAAGACATCATGGGATTTTTAATGACCACAGAGAGTCAAGACCTCTGTTTAACGTCTCATCCAAAAGACAGATGATAAAAATGCCTTCACATCTCTGCAAAGATCCAGTCACTGAAAGATGGGAAGGTTTGACAGCCTCAGTGACCTCAGTGACCTCTCTTGCCTGGCTGTGGATGTCCAACATGACAGTTCATGTTCTTCATGAACACTTCATTTTTTTATGAATACACATGGATTAAGCTGTTTATCAGCTTCTTTATCTTAGAGGACATTGTTGAATCTCACAGAAATACGTCAAGGTCAAATTTCATTGCGAAAAGAAAAGAAAAACAGAAATTATATTTTGCATAACGAAAATAAGCCGATTTTAACCCAGGACCGGATGTAAAACCCTTTTTTTTTTTTTTTTTTTTTTTTTTGCCAGCGTACATTTTTCTATGAATATACTTTGACATTTATTAAAATAACATATTTGAAAGGCCGTTTTATCAAAATAAGTTTTTCTCCTACATGAGGCCCAAAATTCTCCACTTCAGTTAGCAAGTACCACACACAAACTTTACATTGTTTATCTCCTGTCCAGATGCTGAAGGTTTTTACAGGGGATGGGTCAGATACAATTTGCTTGATTATATTTATCACAAACATTTTATGTCCCACCAAAAAATAGTGACAATAGGGGTTTCAGTCCGTTCTAAGCATTTTATGAATTATGGAGTGACAAAAATGAGACAGAATTCCCTCTGTAAAAACTTTTGACTCTAATGTCAAAAAAATTAAACAAGAATTTTGAAACTGACACAATCCAGTGTTTAGATATTTGTACTAGAAATGTATGCAAATTAGCGCATACTTCATTAAATAATGACTCATTTGCATATTTAAACATAACATTTCAGAAAACATGTAATACAAAAAATATTTGCAATTATCAATGTAATCAATCAGGTGGGTAAGAGGCCCAAAAATATTAAGTTTTTTTTTTTTTACACTATTCACCTGCAGTGTCTCGCCTTAATTCCATTGTCTAAATGGTGTGTTTTTTTTTTTTTTTTTTTCATAGTAAATTACACAGTGGAGATCAAAATTAGAAATCAACCCCCAGTTTCCTATATTTCGAGGTCACTGCTTAGTTCTATTTGAAGTTATACTAAAAGGAGCAGAAGGGCAGTTTTTTTAAAGCATATTTCATGAGTTAAATATATGCGGGACAGCAAGCAACAGTGTAAATGTATAAAAAACTTAAATGAGATATCTGAAAAAGAACACTTTCGGATACCTCTGGCACCTGGTGCTAATTTCGTAATTATATTGACAAACCCGGTTTAATGGCAGCCTAACTTTCCAGTTTTTCACTGACTTTGCACAAAGGATGTGCGGGCCGCTCTAAGGTTGGAATGAAACCTCAGACCGCAGGGTTTGTCCAGAGGAAGGCCCAAGAGAAGAGGACCCTCCCAGCCATAGCAAGAGAAGCTGGTCGCTTCTAAATATTCCCGTGATTTTCTAGAATATTCAAGAGCTACAGTGCCATTAATAAGTCACACGTCCCCAAGGCCCAAAGGGGGGTGTTAGGAGGAACAATCGAATGAGAAGACAGGCTAATGCGGGGACTCTCAGTAGGGAATCGGTTCAACACTGCAGCTGGAATTGCTCAACAGTTCATCGCTGAACAGGGTATGGATCTGTCTCTGCATGTTTAAGAGAAGTCGGACTGAAAGAGCACTCTGCAGTGACCAAACCTCTCAACAGCAGAAAGAATCAAAAGAATCAAAGGCTAGGAATGAGGAGCATGTTGTGTGGATAAAGGAGAACTGGTCCAAAGTTCATTTTAGTGATGAGAGCAAGTTTAATTAATTTGGGTATGATGGGAAACATTATGTTCGGCGTCAAACTACTTCAATAATTTCAGATGCTACATCTGTATGTGCTTTCCACATGTTAATGTCAAAGATTGAGAGAGTGAGTCACTCATTTCCAGACAAAGTGCAAAATGAATCAGTGTAATCCAATTGTAAAAATGAAGCCACATCCGCGGCACACATTTCTGTGCATTTATGTATGCTATTTTGTACGTGTCAATCACTTTGAGGCGACTGGCCTGTTGTGAGTGTGTGTGTGTGTGGTGTGTTGTAAGACAAACAGCATCTCAAATGGGGACCAGTAATCCTCCTGTGACGGAAAGCTGCAACCTGGACAGATCGATGCGGAGTATCAAGAGAATAACATGAGAGTACGAATTAGTCACTGAACGATACGTGTCGCATAGCACAGTCAAAACAAGTGGTTTCGCCAGTTTTTAACAGCGTTATAGACAAAAACAGAGTCTTTGGGTTTTTGTCTGTATATGGGCATGACAGGGCCGTGGACAAATGCACAATGAGGCTAGTCCTGGGAACACGTAGTCGGGGAGAGGAGACTCGATAGAGAAATAAACGTCACCTATGTAATAGGCTAGGGCTGCACGATTAAGCATGCGATATTTCAACGCGCATTATTGTCAGAAAGCCTTACGTAATCAGCGGTAAAATCTCCACCTGCGGGCTTCCATGGACCCGCAGCATTTACTACACAGAGCCGTTGTTCTCTGAGGAGCTGCGCTAAAAATCGCGCAAATATGAACGTGGTTTCAGCTCGTCAGTGAACAACGGCTCTGGGTAGTTAATGCTGCTCAATGTGAAAGCCAGCACGTGATGGAGATTTACCGCTGATAACAGAACCGGCTTTACTCATAAGATGCGCGTTAAATATCGCATGCGATTAATCGTGCCACGGCCCCTACATACGACCCACATTTCCCCACTATTTCACTTGTTCCAGAAAGACGATCTCTAACAGAAAGGCCTGCATGTGAAGTCCAGACACAAACGCCCTGGGCCTCAGCATCCTTCAATAATATGATAAACACAACATAAACATCATCTGCTTTTACACAATGCCACTGGGAAAATGACAATGACGTGAAAAGGGGGGAGCCTGAAACTCTTAATATATTGAATTGAAAGGTATTAAAGTCAGAACAAAAAGACATATATAACCAAACATGCAAATACCATTTTTAACAATGTAGGTGTTATTTAGAAATATAATATTTACCACATTCACTATATTCCACAAAATTACACAAGCATTTAAAATAAGTTAAAGGTATGATATGAAAACAGCAAAAAGTTATTAAAAGTATATAATACAGTGGGTACGGAAAGTATTCAGACCCCATTAAATTTTTCACTCTTTTTTATATTTCAGCCATTTTCTAAAATCATTTAAGTAATTTTTTTTCCTCATTAATGTACACACAGCACCCCCATATTGACAGAAAAACACAGAATTTGACATTTTTGCAGATTTATTAAAAAGAAAAACTGGAAATATCACATGGTCCTAAGTTTTCAGGAAACCCTTTGGTCAGTATTTAGTAGAAGCACCCTTTTAATAATCTAATACAGCCATGAGTCTTTTTGAGAAAGATACAACAAGTTTTTCACACCTGGATTTAAGGATCCTCTGCCATTCCTCCTTGCAGAACCTCTCCAGTTCTGTCAAGTTGGATGGTAAACATTGGTGGACAGACATTTTTAGGTCTCCCCAGAGATGCTCAATTGGGTTTAAGTAAGGGCTCTGGCTGGGCCATTCAAGAAAAAAGTCACAGAGTTGTTGTGAAGCCACTACTTCATTATTTTAGCTGTGTGCTTAGAGTCATTGTCTTGTTGGAAGGCAAACCTTCAGCCCAGTCTGAGGTCCTGAGCACTTTGGAGAAGGTTTTCATCCAGGATATCACTGTACTTGGCCGCATTCATCTTTCACCTCAATTGCAACCAGTCGTCCTGTCCCTGCAGCTGAAAACACCCCCACAGCATGATGCTGCCACAACCATGTTTCACTGTTGGGACTGTATTAGACAGATGATGAGCAGTGCCTGGTTTTCTCCAAACATACCACTTAGAATTAAGGCCAAAAAAGTTCTATCTTGGTCTCATCAAGGACCAGAGAATCTTATTTCTCATTTCCATCTCCACAATCCATGCGGGCTTTCATGTGTCTTGCACTGAGGAGGGGCTTCTGTCGGGCCACTCTGCCATAAAGCTCCGATTGGTGGAGGGCTGCAGTGATGGTTGACATTCTACAACTTTCTCCGATTTCCCGACTGCATCTCTGGAGCTCAGCCTTAGTGATCTTTGGGTTCTTCTTTACCTATCTCACCAAGGCTCTTCTCCCCCGAAGCTCAGTGTGGGCACCGGACGGCCGTCTTAGGGAAGGGTTCGGTCGTCCACAAACGTCGTCCATTTAAGGATTATGTCAGGCCACGTGCTCTTAAGGAAACAGTAAGGAAAGGCAGCAATTTTTTGTAACTTGGCCAGATCTGTGCTTGCCAAACAATTCTGTCTCTGAGCTCTTCAGGCAGTTCCTTTTGACCTCATGATTCACATTTGCTCTGACATGCACTGTGAGCTGTAAGGTCTTATATAGACAGGTGTGTGGCTTTCCTAATCAAGTACAGTCAGTATAATCAAACACAGCTGGACTGGACTAAATGAAGGTGTAGAACCATCTCAAGGATGATCAGAGGAAATGGACAGCACCTGAGTTAAATTATATGAGTGTCACAGCAAAGGGTCTGAATACTTAGGACCATTGATATTTCAGTTTTCTTTTTAATAAATCTGCAAAAATGTCAACATTCTGTGTTTTTCTGTCAATATGGGGTGCTGTGTGTAAATTAATGGGGAAAAAAAATTAACTTAAATGATTGTAGCAAATGGCCTGCAATATAACAAGAGTGAAAAATTTAAGGGGTCTGAATACTCTCCGTACCCACTGTATATACACACACACACCACGTACATAATTATTTATTATAGATATATATATATGATTATATTTTTTAATTTTTTTTTTATTATTATTATTTTAATGTAAGTAAAATAAAGAAGGGTAAACAGTGTGGAACATTAGCATGACACTAAAAAGGATGCAATGACAGATCATTGTTTTTCTAACTTTTCCTTATTCAAACCGGTTACCAAATTTGGGTTATTTAAATTCAGCCAAACACCCTATTTGTGAATTCTGTTATTTTCTACAATCAAAAGAATATACGAAAATTAACTAATAATAATAATAATAAAAAAAAAAAAAATAAAATCAATAAATAAGATATAAATGTAACCAATAAGTACAATTTGGGGGACTAAAACAACAGAACAATGAGTAAGAGAGTATAATTTAGCTTTACTTAAGATATAATACAGTAGGTACTAGCTAGTTTAGGACCAGATGTTGGTTTTTAGTTGTTGATAAACTTTTATTACCCATAAGTTAAAGAAAAATATTTGCTTGATATATTTTTTCCCCTTAAAACTACTTGTGTAACAGGGTTGAATAAATGTATTTTTACCTCCTGCTATGCTGTAGAAACATCTTAGGTGTCTTGGGCATCACAGTTTTGCTTCAAATATGATTAATTAGAATTTTACACTTGAATTATAATATAAAACCAATTCAAAGATGATCATAATCTGCAACTGAAAAGCATAGCTTACAACTGCAAAAATCCAAACTTTAGTTTACATTCTTTCCATTCATCATTTGTTTGCCAATTTCCAGACCCTGCCTGATCCACAACCAGTTTTCCACACTCTCAACCATTCAAAGCCATCACTAAACCGCTCTCAGATCAGAAACAACCCCATCAGCGAGTCGATCCAACCATCAGCCACCACAGAAATAACAACAGTGGTGTTTTTCTGCTGTATCTGCTTGATAGGGATCTCCGGCCCTCATATCTCCCTCCAGCACTCTTGACGCTGGAAACCCAATCTCGCCTCTGCATCCGTCTGTTTGCCGCAAACCAGGGATAGGGACAAAAATCCATCATTCCCACCACATCCATCCCAGAGAGAGCATCATGATCAGAGTGCAGGCTGAAACCGACACCGCCAATTAGGATTGGACAGAACACCCCGGCTGCCCTTTCCTGCCCCTCTGCACTTGCACTTCTCATTTCCCCGTCCCGCCAGCGCTGTGAGGAGAGGTGGCAGGGCGGGATGGGAACTACGAGCAATGATACCCCACATTAAAGAGGCGAAATTATCGTTTGGTCAAAAGCACTGGCCCCACGGCACATCGATTCTCGACGTCAACCTCGCTCAAGCGCACATTAACAGATCCTGAAACTATACGAATGAAGCATAATCCAAAAAAATCATTAAAATAAAAACATTATTTTTAATTGTCTGTCCTATATGTGTGTGAATATAATGTGCAAAAACAAATACAACAACAATACAACATCAAAAATCTTCTGACTGATTATAAATGAGAATGTTAAAAAAAAATCAAGGGGGACATAGAATATATCCAAATATATAATTAAAAATACTTACATTTTAATTTACAATTTAAAAGGTATTACAATATAGTAACATATTTGTTTATCTTGTAATGTCAAAAACCACAATAAAAACAAGAACAAAATCAAATATCACTATGCTTGAAATACATACAGTATATTATATATATATATATATATATAATATAATATATATAAAAGCCTATTCAAAAACAATCAAGGATATTAATTACATTTATACGAATTACATAATGTAGGTAATTATTGTTATTGTATAATGTATTGATTTAAATGTTATTCTTTTCAAATTATATGTGGTGCTGTGTGCGTGTGAGTAATTTATATATGATATTGATTGAAACATTAAAAAAAATTTTATATTTTGTATATTATTTTTGGCAAATTAAAACAATTTTATATTTTTTTTCAAATAAAAAAACAATTTAATGGATTAAAATACTACCCTATATATATATGAAATATATAGAATGCTTTAGTTTTTTTATTTAATTAATTGGAATATCTTTGATGGATTATATATGAATCATGTTTCAACCAGTAGTGGATATTAGTAAAATAATATATTGATAACTGATAAAAATAAGAAGGAAAACTGAATTTTTATACTATGATCTTATAAAGAGGCAACTATAAACCATCAATATTTATTCACATGAAAAAATACTTTATAATCTATTCCAAATAAGTGATTTAAAAATATAGAAAAAGTATTTAGGATACTAAAATGCTAGCTATGAATGTGGGAAAAATGTTAATGATTTTGCAGGGGGAAAGACAACAACATTTTTGCTTTTACTAATACTGAACAAATAAAATTGTATTAAGAGCATGAAAATATGTTTTAAGAGAGTTTCTAAAAAAAGTCTGCTGTACCAAAACCACCAGAATTCAAGAAACACCCACGCACAAAAAGTCTGCATACCAAGTACAGTAACACGTACACTGTACGTTTACTCTGCAGAAATATCAAGACTAGAACAGTACACCGTAAAAAATGATTGTGATTTTAACAGTAAAAGACTGTAAAATGCTACAGTAAAAAACTGTTAACTGGTTAACAGTAAGTTTCCATAATATATGCGGTGAATAAATGTAATTACATTTAACGTAATTTAACAGTAAAATACTGTTAAAAATACGGTTTTTGGAAGTGAAAAAGAAAAAGTCATTGTATAATTTACAGTGAAAAACCGTAAATTGACACTCCCAGAATTTCCTGCATGACACTTCATAGTTTGTTTTTTTGTTGAAATAACATGTTTCTTCTGATTTTTTTCTTATCAGTTGTGTACATTAGGGTTTAATCTTACATCTAATGTTGTTAAATTAATGTTTATTGCATTATTTCAGTATCATGTGTGTCACCATGATGGGGTTTAGTGTTCGTGTGAATGACTCTGTGCACCTTCTATATAGAAGTATTGTCCTCAGCTCGTAGAGAAGCTGTTTATGATGAGACTTTCTCATCACCACCAGTTTTTGGTGGTTATTAGTGCATTACAATGGTTCAAAACAGATATTAGTACTTTAATATTTTGGTTTATTAACATTACATCAGTTAATGAAATACGGTATTTTATTGTGAATTTAAGTCAAGTCTGTAAAACCTAAAATGTTGCTACCATATTTTTTATGGTGAAGTTCTGGCAACCTACAGCATTTTACCGTAAATGTCACAGTTTTTTTTTTTACAGTGTAGCCAAGGCCACGGTGAGGCATAACTCATATACGTGTTCAGCCAGTCTTCCAGCTTTACTAGTTGTCCTCAATCGTGCAGTTCTCCTCAAGAGAAACACAGATTCGTGCGCGTGAGCAGCCATGGAGTCAGCGGTCACATCAGTCAGTGCATTGATGCAGCAGCGCTGTGATGTTCACGCATGAGTTATTTATACTGCAGACAGCCAGGAATAGAACAGCCCTCCTTACCCAACCTCAATACTTACACACAGCTGACATTTATAGAGAGACACTCGATACATGTCAAAAACACGCTCACATTCATCTAATCACATCATATGTTGATTACTCTACAACTTGTTAAATGCTTAGTTCCTGGAACCATTCGAACCAACAGCTTTTCAATGAAGAGCCTGGATCTTCCTTAACCACTAGGCTACACCACCCTTACAGCATAAATCAAATCTTTGTTGATTGATTTCAAACATCCAACACGTTACAGATGATTCATATACATAATTTCCGAAACCAGACTTTAGATTTTACAAGACTTCAAAAACATGCTACAGACTGCCATATTGTGGTCACAAACGTGTGCGCATTTTTGGCAACAAGATTATGCATTTAAATACTAATAATCTTTTTATAATATACAGTATGATTTAATATAAATGTAATATTTTTTATATAGTAAATTATGATATTATAGTTCAATTAAAATGAACACTAAATGATTACAGCCTATAAAAAGAGTATGTATTAACATGAAATGTAATATTCAGTTGAAATATATATTTAAAAACAAACTGGTGCAAAAAAAAATCTGAATAATAGAAAGTAAAATGAATATTACCTGACCTATGACCAAAGAAATAGAAAAAAAAAAACATCCTTTTCATATGATTTAAACTTTTTCTTCGTTTTACGTTTTTGAGTATGTATTGAAGGATTAAATACTTGTAATATTCAGTTGAAATACTTGCATAATTAAAAGCAACATCTGTGCAAAGGAAAATATACTAGCATTATAATAGTAACGTTAAACGAAAATTGCATGTTATGGCCTAAAAAATAGAATAAATATTTTCCCACATTGTGACTTTTTTTGCATAGCGTTGTGATGTTTGTCAAAACATATTCTTCATTTAAATGTAATATAAATATAATAATTATTACTACAATATATGAAAATAATAAAATTTTTTTTTAATAGGAAAATTCCGTTGAAATTTTACAGAATTAAAAGCAAATTGGTGCAAAAAACATGTGAAAAGTATAGAAAACAAATACTAAATGGACTTGACCGATAAAGAAAATAATAAAACATCTTTCTGCATTTTGCATAATAACTTTTTTCAAGATGATACCACTTTGCGATAAATGTAAAATATTATTGCAAATACTACTTTATATAGTAAAAATAATATTAAATCATTAATTACAGTTTAAATCATAAACATTACCAAATTAAATTAATAAATTCAGATTAAAGGTAAAAAAAAATTTAATGACGTATTATAATACAATATCTAATTTTCTATTGTTTTGCATGTGCAACAACACAAAATGCTTTTAATATCATGTTGAAATATTTAAAAGCAAATCTTTGAGGAATAAAAAAGTAGAGAAAAAGCCCCTCACCTTTCTGTTCTCCTGCAGACTGTATGCTTATGGTCACCTTTGGTTCATCAACCTTCAGCGTTTGAACTAAAGACTCAGGGGAGATTTTAGTTCCAGCAAAAACTCCAGTGGGAAAACTGAACGCCTACATGGAAAACACATGAAGCTGAATGAAGAATGAACTCTTAAAGAGCAGGTCATCTGAGGAGAAATGACACTGACATGTGAAAGTAGCATACGACAAATGAATAACAATCCAAACAAATGTCTATACCTTTGAATTACTGTTTATACTGCTGTCAGAGGTGTTGAGTTTGGTCTCTTTTGAATCTGTTTTAATGAGCTGGATGGGCTTGATCTGTATCTTCTCCAGATTCCCCCCCAGCATGGGTTTGTTTTCGGCCTCATTTTCCAGCTTTACAGCGCCGTGGTGGAGCTTCTGCCGGGCCCGTTTAATTTTCCCCACCATCCTGTCTCGGTGTATGCGTTTTAATTTATATTGATAATATCTTAATGTTTATACACCGCGCATACATTCAGAATAAGTCCCGCACGTGTTAAAATTGACAATTTGTTTGGTGTTGCAGCTAATATTGTCCGGGTGAAAATGAAACAGAAGATGAGTTCCTTCTAGGGATGGGCGTATCGATCCAAAGTATCGATATATCGATACTAACGCGATCGATACTCAAACAAAAAAATGAGTTCATCAACCCCTCCTCAGGTCGTTGAGGCTCGTCTACATTGAAAATGTTCAGTCTTCCAATCAACTTTAAACCTTAAATAAACAACACAAATTGTAACATAAAACGCATAACAGATGGCAAAAGTAAGAAGAAATGTAACTTTTAATCGACGTGGTGACTTTCCAAGAAATGTAAGTTTTCCCATACTCTAACTTAAGAAATAACATTGGCCTGCTGTTAAAGTACATGCATTGACTTTTAAATGTACATTTTAGATTTCAGCTTGTTAGCAATTAAGGTCTACCAACCTGACAAGCACAAAAGCAACCCAAAACCCTCCTAAACCAGCATGACTATCTTAAGGCCTTTTTACACTGCTGAGTTAAAGGGGTCATATGAAGCGATTTACATTTTTTCTTTCTCTTTGGAGTGTTACAAGCTCTTGGTGCATAAAGAAGATTTAGTTGCAAAGACTAAAGTCTCAAATCCAAAGAGAAATTCGTTATAGAAGTTAAGAGTCAGCCACGCCCCCCTAAAACACCTCATTCTAACACACCCCCACATGTCTAAGTCACGATGTGGGAAGATTTCGCTACGCCGCCAATGGTCACGCCAAGAACGAAGGCGTAACTTTTATTCTCGCTGTAGATGTTGTCGCCGCTGCCATGTCGGAAGGCGCTGTGTGCTTCGTTGTGAAAGCAAAACTACTTTGTTTGGTCTTCCAAAAGAGGACGATATCCGCTTCGTCATGCCTTGAGCTGATCCGTGCTGGTCGCTGAGGAAATACATCAACTTTGCGCTGTCTATCGCCGGATTGGCTTTTAACCGTGGACGAAGCGGAGTCCATCCCGGTGTCATCACATGTGGTTGCCACAAGCCCACCGGACGCTCCTTCATCGAATCCGCCGGCGCGCCGTTTCTCAATCCCCCCCCCCCCCACTCTAGGCCCTCCGTGTGTGCCGCTGTGAAAACTAACTTTGTTTGGCCTTCCACCCGAACCCGACTAGAATATGGTAAGTTTTATTTACAACACTGTTCTGTTGTGACTGTTTCCTGGTCCTGGGAGAGTAGACTACAGTACCGGCTGTTCTGACTCACAGACTGTAAGTACGTTTATATTTAAAGGATTTGCCACTGACTATTCAAACGTGAGTTTTGATCAGTGTAGAGTAGCGCTTGTTTGTCAGTTCTCCAATCACAAATGCAGACATGGATTAATGCTTACGCGGCGCGATGCAACGCAACACAAAAAAAAGACAGTATAAGTCATTATAATTCGTAATTATGTCCCCACTGGATGCTACGAATGCCTTGTTTATAATGGGTTTGCATGTTTTTGAATCATCGCTCTGGCCGGACACGGCATCACAATAGGGTAGGGGCGTAACATTTCAGCCACACGCTTGAGGTTTTTTTGGCCAATCACAACGCACTGGATAGGTGGCCAATTAGAGCACACCTTGCTTTTCAGAACGACAAGCTTTGTAAAAATCGAAGCGTTTCAGAAAGGGGGGCATAGAGGAGAAACAATAATATAAATTATGTGGAAAATAATGTGTTTTTTAACCTCGGAGCAGGCATCAAAGTCTGTGTAAATGCGACTTCAGAGTAAATTTCGGTATAATATTAAATTTACACTGCAAAGGTGGCACAGAAGCACTTCGCAGTTCATTAAGGGTCTTTCCACAAATTTATGCTGCTCAGAGGAGCATCAAGTCATTACCAACAAAAATACAGTCTTATATTTTTACTAGGGCATTAGTGGGTCAGAGCATAATTTAGTCTGTTTATCATGCGGTATTGTGTCTTTGCACTGAATTTTGAGCAGTCACAGAGCAGGCTTAACTCAGCGGTGTAAAAAAAACGTTTTTTAAAGATGTAATTAATCATTTTTAGTCAGCTCTTTCTTACCAAGTTGTTTTTTCTCATTTATAAATTGGTATAAACTGGAACCTGTGTTGATAACAGAAACAGGAAGTCCTTTCAAAATGATCTTTATTCTTTGATGAATATGGCAAATAAATACATACATACATATATACACAAGCAAAATCGACAGATAGTTACTGAACAATATTACAAAAACAGTATATAGATCAAGCTCATACGAAGCTTAGAAATACAAAAATATAACACTATTGGTCCAGCAGCATACATTTGATTTAACAAATGGCTTGACATGGTTCAGAATAATCTACTTTAAGTTCTCTTCTACATGCTAGGAGCATTCAAGAGTATACAGTATGTATTTGGAAATGTATACGATGGTATACTGTATCCAGGTAGGTGGAGGTCGGAACAGATGGGGTAATTTTCATTGCCCTCCTTCTGTATCTCTCTGTAACTGAGTCTGGCCCCTGAGGTACTTCGGGGCCAAAGTAAGATTGTAATTGAGCCCTTGAGCCCATTATCTCTGTACTTCATTCCAAAGTAGCAGTTAACACATACACCACTGTAAGTACTACTGAAATGGAGTGGTACGATTAAGAAAGTAAAACTATTTCTATTGAAATATTTATAAAATACATAAAGCAAGGTGTAAAGACTTGCCATGCATGGTAAAAATAACATTTGGTGAATCTCATATGAAATATCCAGTTCACACTGAAAAATTGATTTTTGGCTTATTTTTCAGTACAAATATCAAAACATTCTTAAATCAAGATACAATTTACATTTAAGTGTTTTTTTTTGGAAAAAATATCCCAAAATAAGTGAGCTTCGTTTTTGCTGAAAACAAGAAAAGCAAAAAAATATCTGCCAGTTGGGCAAGAAAAATACATTTAATTCAAAGGAAACAAATCATTTTTCTGATTATAAATTCAATTATTTTTATTTTTCCAATTTTGGTATATTTTTTCAGAAAACATGACTTAATATTTTAAGTTATTTTGCTTCTCAATGAAATGTATCTTCATTTAAGAATATTTAGATGTTTGTCCTGGAGAAGAAGACAAAACGCATTTTTTTGCTGTGCATATTTCAGCCTAAAATCTGTATTTTAGTCCTAAAAAGAAACCAAAATAGCATTGATTCCTTATGCAAATCTAATTTTCTATTTTTTCTTTTGAGTTTGAGGTTAAAATACAACCCCGGACATGTATATCACTGAAGTTATATTTAGATATAGATCCCTACAATCACACAAATCTTAATAACAATAAATAAAATAACTATAAAATTATTTGGCATACAAATTAACTAAATCTATAGCAACACAACATTACCTTAAAATTGTTAATTGTTACTTTTTAATAAATTTTTACTGTACTTATTCAAATGTCAGCTTTCTGCTAACAAGTGTTGACTGGGAAGACTTGAAATAGTTTTTAGTTTCTTTTGTGCACGTGTCAGTGTAATTTAATTTAATTTAAATTGAGTCACTTTACATTAGTTTAGTTATCCGGACATGAACAAAAAGCGAGGAAGGAGGTATGCTGGTGCCGTCCTTAGACAGGAGATGAATGTGACGATATCCTACGAGGAAGAACACAACGTGCTTAGTTTTAACATCAGCTCCCCAGAGGATACATTTTTGATGCATTTGGTGGAATGGAGACGTACCTGGTTGAATACAGGTGAAAGGGAGAGTGAACTGTCCCACAAAGTCGTTCTTTGATGTTTTATCATAGTCCTCCACGACAAACCGTACCAGCGCCAATTCAGGGACATGAATTGTGAACTGAAGCATATCGTACCATACTGGGTTAAAACCTGCAGAGACAAATAGGTAGCTGATATTAATTGTACTTGGAATATAATGGAATATTTGTACTTTTAAAAATGTATTAGTTACAGGACTATTTAAGTTGATTGCTCAAAAGCTAAAATGGGATTAAAACAATACAATATATAAATAATCTACATTCACCATAAACCTTAGAGAATGTCCAAAACCATTCGTTTGAAAACAAGTTTGGTTAGTCTTTCGAACGCAACTAGATCTCTGGATTAACTGCGTCTAGGCTTTCTCAGTCTAGACACAACTCTGTCCTATACGTTTTAACTGACCGTTGTTGTCAATGTATCTGGTTTCCTGCTTGGCCTGGTCCAGTGGTACGCCGTGAATTTCCACCCGAACGAGGGGATCAATGATTGAGCCTTCCTTGATGTTTACCTTGGGAAGCTGTTGGCCGCTGATTACCTGAAAAGAACACAATATATGCAGGTTTAGCATATACACATGTTATAACACCAGCACACACAGAAATTCAGGTTTGTACCTGTACAGACAGGCTAAGCGGCTTGTAACCGTCTCGGTTTTGAGGGTTTTCTGGGTCAAACTGCTCATCAGTGTTGCGCATGAATGTTGGTTTCAGTACGTAGCCACAATGTCCGTTCTGACTGAATAAGCCATCGTTCAGATCCATCTCAACCCCTGCGGTCTGAAAGTTCAGAGCAACTGAGAAGGAGCGGATAGGATATTAGAGTAAAGAAAAGATGAGAGAAGAGAAGAGAAGAGAAGAGAAGGCTACACTTAGCAGTGAAAAATATTTACCACCATTTGTATTTAGTAGTAACAGATCCTGCTTAAAATAATGTCTATTGGAACAATTTCCATTTTCATGGATAAAGAATGATAATTTAGGCTGTTACACTAGTGATGTCTTGGCTTGTTAACTAACAATGCTCGTCAACTTTGAATAGTTTATATTAAACCATCGTATGATTGGTTGGTTGGTTTAAGATGGTTTAGCTGGTCTCCCAGCTTGGTCAGGTTGGTGGTGTTCAGCTGATTGGCTAACTAAAACATGCACACCACTTGGTTAAAGGTAGGTTGGTTAAAGCTGTTTTTTAACAGGCTAGTCAGACTAATTTCTAATACATAACAAGTTGACCCAAGAGCTATTCATCACATCTGTCTTAATCTCAACTTAATCCCAACTATCTATAGCTAGTTATGCAATGTTCATCAAAAGAATATTTAAAAATTCCATGAAAGTCCATATTAATCTTCAATAAACAAGAATATCATGAAATCATATTTCAACTTTTTTTTTTTTTTTTTACTCCGGTAGGCTCACCAATTTGGCACCCTGCATTCCACATGTCCTGTGGGTTGAAGTTGGATGAGTCAGTTCTCAAACCACTGGGGTAAACCCGGCTCAGCTGGCGAGCGTTATGGAGAACAAACTCTGCTCCTGTAGAACAGAGACAAACACAGTAAGATAATACAATTCTCTAAAAATATATAATTTATGAGCTGTTATAAGCAGTCAGACTCATGTTTCCTTTACCTGCCTCCCTTATGTGTTTCCGGGCCTTAGACTCCGTGAAGGAGGAGATCTCATAAAACTTTGAGTGAATTTGTGAATGTTTAAAGCTGCTAAAGTGGACACTCTTGCAGTAAACCACACAGTCCGACAGCTCTTTAGAAAGACGCTGCTTGGATTTCTAGACAGTACAAAAACAGTCCTAAACAGGTGAGAAAAACGATTTGAAAACAAGCTTTCATTTTCAACTCCTTCCTAAGGTGGTTTGCTAGTTTTTCACTAGCCAGTGTGGTCTGTTTTGATTATTTCAGAGGGGTTGTGGGCACTTGTCAGCTGGTCAGGTCTAGATTGTATGATGTGTTTTTACTGCAAGCATTTAGTTCTGCTACCTAAGCCATTGAACCCAGAACTACTTAGACGATGTCATGACAGACGACCCTTGGATAATGAGGCCACGTATCCACCTGACTTCATCTTACACTACCATCTGTTGGGTCCATCCTTGCTAACCTGCTGTGCCAACTTAACATGATATTCAACTTGCTTAAAGAGTGGTGAAGCCTAGATCTGGGCTGGAACCGAAAGTTGGTTCAAAGCCAGCAAGGGTTAGTCCTTCAACATTGTACCACTGAGCAAGAGGGGCTATCCCTGTAGCAATGGTACTGTAAGTAAGTCACTTGAGATAAATTTTTCAACTAAATGACTATGTAGTAAATGGCCTAAACCAGTTATCCAACAAGACGGAGTCCAAAGAGCAGTGCTGGTGTGCAAATTAAAAGCTAAACATCCCATGGCAAATTTTTTCCAGTTGACGAGTCAACAAGATGACTGTATCTCGGATTGGAGAAACCAAGAGAGGTGATCCCTGACTGCAGCTAACCAGAGTTCAAAGAATCAAGTGTCACATGGTAACAGCAGCACCAGCAAATGCACATGGCCACCTATCAGATGGCAGAAGACCACAGAAGATATGCCGTTTCTGTCTTATCTCTCTCTGACTTTCTCTCTTGCTTTTTCTTGTTTGCTTGTCTACTTCATTCCCAAGATTAGTGTCTTCATTCCTAAGATTAGTGATTAGTGTTAGGATTAGTGACGTGCTCTAGTGTCACGTCTTCCAACTTTCATTAGTGCCTTATGCAATCCGCCCATTTTCAGAGCCACTGAGCATCTCTTGTCTGTCAGAATATTTTGCTACCTTCAACATGAGACAAGCTGGTCTACATTAGTTAAACTGCTTATGGCCCAGAACAGAGATTTTTTTCACTTGAAGTTGGCACAAAGCAACACTCCTGTTCACAGGTGGAAGTCTCCTGGGATGATCAAACTTAAGGAGTGTGTTCAACATGTTATGTAATTAGATTTGACTCTTGTGATTAAAGTCACGGCAGACTGTAACTCTTACTTGAGGACACAGCACCGCAGAGCTCTGATGAATACCTGATAGACTCCCAAAGAGACAATACCACCATTCAATATTTTACAGTACATTGGAGTAGCCAAAGAAATTAGCCCCATTATCCTTAACATTATTTAGTTGTTGACTACTAATTAGCCATTTAGCTGACACTTTACCAAGAGTGATTTACAGTGTACTAGTTACAGGAATGGTCCCCCTCGAGTAACCTGTGGTTATGGGTCTTGTTCAAGGGTATAACAATTGTAGTTCGTAGATCTACCTTTGCTGGGTTTCAAACTCTTTACTGACTTGGCTACACCACTGTATGGTTTAAGTGCAAGGTTGTGGAATTCATCTTAATCATCATTTGATAAATTAATGCTGCCATGATTAGAAAATCTACACAAACATCTCTCTTGAAATGTATCACTGTACCTTGACTCTACGCCGTATGCTGTCATTGCGATGATGGTCATCGTCAATTTCAGCAGTCTCCTCTTCGTCGCTCACCTCTCCCATCAAAGGGTCATCCACCACCCCATTCATGCTATTCTCTAATCCACCTATCTTCTTTCCTTTCAACAGAATCTTCCCTTTCAGGTCCTACACACACACACAAATAGAGAAGATACACTTTCATCAGCAACCATCAGAAATCTCATATAATAACATAGACTTTAACAGAGAACACATGAACACACAAATTAGATGCACATTCTAGAAAACGCCTTTACTAGTGGTTGGTCAAACAGGGATGCATAGAGACTCTTTTGAAGAAATCAATAAATTTGCATCTAAACCAGCAAGATTTCCTTAGTCAATTAGCTTCACTGGAAAGACAATGATGTTCCATTAAGTTTTGCTAGTTGCTAACGGCTATGATTGTCTGTGAGGGGGGGGGCCAATATTATTGTTTGCTTTAATAATTCAGCGTGGCTGTGTCATATGGACATAGATCATATGGCTGCCGCCCCAGGTGAACAGCCGGATAAAGTGAATGTATCCTGGACAGGTCACCACACTCTGAACTCTGATACACACGTCTGCTCATGGGGTTGAAAATTCAAGATCTTTGCCGTGAACTCTTCAAGATGAACGACCAGCGCTAGACATTTACTGCTCATTAAGCAGCAATTAATTGGATTTGTTAAGTGGAAGCACTTGTTTAACTGACCGCATGCATCCGTGCTCTCCGGCTCACCTCAGGAGATGGGAGGCCGATGGGAATCTTTCCATCTAAAGGGCTTTTCAGCAGCTTGTCTCCCAGGATCTGGGTGAGGTGTTGGGCCATGACTTTCTGCTGCTCTATACTGCAGTGGTTCTCAATGGACAGGATGACAGGGTACTGCGATGCCTGCGGAGGGGAGAGTGTGTGTGTGTGTGTGCGTGAATAAGTGATGGAGTGAAATGGAACACTCAACACAGAACAGCGGCTAACACACTGGCAGGCAGGGGTCGACTGCCCTAGATCACATTACACACAAACAGAAGGGCATGGTGCCCTGGCTCAGAGTGAACCTAGCCCCAGTCTGTCACACACACAAAAAATGCAAAGCTGGTACAGTACTCTAAACCAGTTTATAAAGATCAAAGATGAAAAAAAGAAAACAAGAGGATTATAAAAAGTCTTGAGAATTATGGACATGTATGGGTATATACCAAACATGGTATTTCTACCAACAGTATAGTAATAGAATCAGATGATAATTCTATGGTATTTTGAAATATACCATGCATGTACCATGGTATTTACATGGTTCTTCAAAACAAAAAATCATAGAAAAGTCCAAAAATCTATGGTATTACTATGAAGTACCTGATTATCATCTGTTGCCTTCACTATACCGTGGTACAGTATTGTTTGAAAGTAAGGTATCATGTTAATGACATGTTTCAAAATGGTACCATGCTAATAAATTATGTTGAACACTATCATGATGATAATGCCATGGGATTCCTTGACTTTCCTTAGAGAACCACATACATACCATAGCATTTGAATATGGGACTCATTCATTACAATGCCATATTAAGTACTATAGTATTACCATCTCATAACACCACTATACCATGGCACCATCACAGAACATTTCTGTTAAGTACGTGCAGTTTTAAGAGTGAATGAAAACAAAGCCATAGTTTGTGACATACTTTAAATGCATAGTTGCCCAGCACAGTGACAACATCCTTGAAGAAGATCTTGGATGTAAACGTGTGTCCATGGTAGACGATTGGTTCTCCATTTGGTCCATCCCAGCAGTCTACTTCTACACATCGACAGCCACGTTTCAGTGCTCTAAAACGCACATATAAGTTTATATTTATGAATATAAAGAAGAATTGAATCTTCAAGAATTTAAGGAAATGCCTACTTGAAATAGGTTTTTGAAAACATGTACCGTATATAGCCTTCCACACTGCTGTGTCCTCTGATTTGGTCCTCCAGAAGGTACGTGTTATGAGAAGACGATATGAAGTAATGACAGAGCGGCTGAGTCATGTCCTGGTAGAGATCCACCATGGTAGGGTTGGAAATGGAGCCCTCTGACGAGCTCAGGTACATCAGGAAACCATCAAACGTCATTGCTTGCCACATTTTTGCTAAAGGAACATAGGATAAACAAATTAATGCATTTAAAAATGCGCCAAGATGTCAAGAACACAAAATGCAGCATTAGGATACCTGGAACTAGAAGGTAATGAGTTTGAGAAGTTTGAAAGCCAAACTACCAAGGATGATCTAAACAGATCAATGGCAAGTGGAAAGTAAAATACAAATAACTTGAGCTTCGAAGAAACCCGAGTAAGAAAAGTACAAGTCTGTTAGCTATGCTTCATCACAAAATTGGTTACCCGTGTCTGAAGGTTCATAGCGTTCAATGAGCTTTAGTGCATACTGCTGAACTCCGTCCTCGTGTAGCTGCTCCTCCCGTAGGAAATCTTTCAGATCTTGGAGCGTTAGCTTCTGCCCATCACCCGAATATTCCTGAAACACTCGCAGGACGTCCTCACGCTGAGTCAACATCTTATAGAACAGCACAAACTCATCATCTCCAAGAGTTCCTGATTGAGACTTGTCTGCCATCTGAAGAACAACAGAAGTTCCAAAATGTACAAATACAAGCAACTATCTGTTAATGGATCACCAAATAATAAAGTGTGTCTAGTGTCAAAACCGTCATTGAACTTAAGCTACATCAAGCTACAAAGTGGCATAGCAATGTAACTGTAGGTTGGCCGTGAATGGGCAGTTACCGTAAAGAGACGAAGAGCATGATGCTCATTCATGTCCACATTCATCATCTTTAACAGATCGCGGACCTCCTTAAAGTTCATCTGCCCATCTCTGTTTTTGTCTGCCCTTTTAAACCAATCACAGATCCATCTGGAAACAGCATTTAAGGGAAAACTAAAGTGCTTGACATGATTTACCAAAGTAGGGTTCCTGGGGGTTATGTTTAAGAGCTGGAAGGTAAGGGCTCAAACTTGGGGCTTGGACTTCAATCCAAGTGTAGTTAGGGATAGAGTTAAAACTTTGAGTAACAAGAATGTTGTCCCAGGGACATATCCAACTTCCATAACTCATGGAGTGAAAGCAGGTAAATGGATCAGATGTGTTACATCCCAGTTTATTTAAGTGTCTTTTGATGCCTTTTAGCCTGCATGAAACCTTGTGCGTGTAAGATGGACAGAGAGTGGAATGATAGACAGGCAGATAAAGAGTGACAGTAAAGGATACTGGTCTAGTTTCTCTCTCTGCCCCATGTTCTCCAGGTTATCGATGAGTTTGCGTATCCCTTTAATCCATGATTGCGCTTCCCCTGCTGATTCGGCCACTAGGTCCAAGTTGCCTCGTCGACCACGGAACACAAGGGTGAAGCAGCGGTCAGGCGGGAACTCGTCAGCAATGCTGAGCAGGACCTCAGATTGGTGCCCTTCCCGCACAGCTTCCACATCTCCCACAGAAACTATATACACACATAGACAAACATTTACCTAGCTATCCTCTAAATCCTAAGAGTTGGAGACAAGACCAGACCAGACCAATATTTGGCCTATCAACGCCCAGAGCCTTACAAATGCAACATTTTTTGTGGTCTCCAGAGATCTCAATACCAAAATAAAACAAGATAAAGGCTCCAAATTTGACCCCAACCTAAACCCTACATCCAGTCTAGAGCAGGGGTGCCCAATCCTGCTCGTTTGGACCATAATTTAACACACCTAATCAAGCTAATCAAGGTCTTCAGGAATACTAGAAAGTTACTGGCAGGTGAGTTTGATCAAGGTTGGAGCTAAACTCTGCAGGAAAGTGGACCTCGAGTGCCAGAGTTGAGAACCCCTGCCCTAAACCTTAAGAGTTGGAGACAAGACCAGACCAATATTTGGCCTTTCATTTCCATACCCCTAAAATTCACCATTTTTTGGTGTTCTCCGAGATCTCCAGTACCAACATAAAACAAATTATAAGGTTAGTTCACCTCAATTTAAATTTAGCCTATCAAAACTCACGCTCAAGTCATCCTGGGTGTATATGACTTTCTTCATTTAGATGAATCTAGTTGGAGTTATATTAAAAATTGTCTATGATCTTTCAAGCTGTTTTAATGCCACTCAGCGGTGTTGCATGCTTCAGTCCAAAAGAAAAAAAATGCAGTTAAAATAAAATTTCCATCCATTAAAAAAAAGTGTCTCACACGGCTCCAGGGGGTGAACAAAGGCCTTTTGTAGCGAATCGATGCGTTTTTGTAAAAAATATCCATATTCAAAACGTAAAAACACTTTAATCTAGCTTGCGCTCACTGCTGTAAACAGAAGCAGTTCCGGGGGAATTACATATAAGGTCAGCTTTGTGCATGCGCTGCTCAGAATTGACGCACGCGGAAGCGCAGGGGAGAGATCAAAACAAAAAAAACGGTCACTAATTAGAAGTACAAAACAAGATGATTTGTAAAGAAGAATGTTGGAGGATTTCGATATAAACCAAGAGTAGAATGGTTTTCCTTTGCTAAAGTAAGGAAATTTTGCTTCCTTTGCTCCTGTTAACAAACTTTGGTTTTCACAAGACACACCGGTGCATGCGCAATGCTGACATCATACGTCATGCTCCCGGAACTGCTTCCAGTGTACAACAGTGAGCGCAGTGAGATTAAAGTGATTATTACGTTTTGAATACACTATGATGACTTGAGGGTGATAATTATGGGCTATTTTCTTTTGGTGAACTACCCTTAAGCTCCAACTTTGACCCCACCTAAAACCTACATCCAGTCTAGAGCGGGGTGCCCAATCCTGCTCCTGGTGGACCATAATTTAACACACCTAAACAAGCTAATCAAGGTCTTCAGGAATACTAAAAAGTTACAGGCAGGTGAGTTTGATCAAGGTTGGAGCTAAACTCTGCAGGAAAGTGGACCTCGAGGCCCAGAGTTGAGAACCCCTGCCCTAAGAGTTGGAGACAAGACCAGACCTATATTTGGCCTATCAAAGCCCCGACCCCTACAAACGCAACATTTATGTGGTCTCAAGAGATCTCAATACCAAAATAAAACAAATTACGCTCCAACTTTGACCCCAAACTAAACCCTACATCCAGTCTAGAGCAGGGGTGGCCAATCCTGCTCCTGGTGGACCATGATTTAACACACCTAAACTAGCTAATCAAGGTCTTTGAAATTGCTACAAACTTCCAGGCAGGTGTGTTGGAGCAAATAGCTAAACTCTTGAGGATGTTGGCCTGGTCTAGAGGTTTTGAAAATACTTTATATGAAGCTGCTATATTTCAGCCTAGGGTAATGGTGCAGTTGTTCTAGGCTGGTTATAAGTTCAATCACAGGAAGAGTTGATCCATGAACTATCACTATTGTTATCTTAAGTAAGACACTTAAACTCAGGTTTCTCTTATTACAGCAGAGTCTAATCCTTCTCCTGGAGGGTTACCTTCCAGCAGAGTTTTGCTCCAGCCCCAATTAAACACCTGAACCAGCTAAAGAAGGTCTTCAGGATCACTACAAACTTTCAGGCAGGTGTGTTGCAGCTAAACTCTCCAAGCCCTCCAGGAGGAGGACTGGACACCCCTGGCAAATGGGATTGTTCTTTCATTACAGCATGTTGCTTTGGATAAATGGCTAATAATTACAGATTGTGGATCTTGTCAGTGCTACTTACAGGTGGAGTGTGCATTTCCTGCTTTCTTGCTCTTGTACCAGATAGTCATGCAATCTTCTTGTAGTCGGAAATAACGCTGCTTTTTCCACGTGCGAGACTTGATTTTTCTCATCACTGTGCCAACAAACATAGACTTCAGGTCGTCGTCAGCCTGGATACCTGAGGAGCAAGACAGTACAGGAGACAAAGAGGGCGAGGAGGGCTCAGACAACAGGTAATGCACCTGACCCGGATTCTCAGCACATCATGTAAACACAAAACGTAAAAAAAAAAAACCTGCCTCTCATAACCAGATAATGAATGTTTAGATATAAATAAGATGGGTTTTGGCAGACATTTTATGAATCCTTGTAAATTGGTGTTGCTAGCACTCTAACTCTACCAGATGAGCTAATGGAATTGTTATATAATAGATTTGATTTAATATTTAGCATTTTAAATGCAAAATAAGATATAATTTAGCCCTTTTATCAAGCTTTCCCAGTAAGAACCCTCCCAACAGTTCTAACAATGATGAAATAATCTTCATATCACTTCTTTAAAAGTGTTCATATTGACAGTCTATAATGGTCATTTCTCTATAAGCCACCTGCTTTACTTGCCGTGTGGATACATGTACAACACTTTATCAGTTACCAAGGAACAAATAAATACACTGACACCAATGAGGATCTCCCCCCCATAAATGGAAACTTACGTAGGCTCCTTTCAGTAGAAGCCATCTGTCGTTCTGTCATTTTTTAGGTGTCTCCTGTTTAAGAATAAAGAGAGAGAAGAAATGAATGGGTCACACTGACAAAAGTGGAGAAAAGTATATTAAAAGACATCATACATTTCATAGCATATGCTTAACATTTATCATACAATAAAAGTTACGCCTGTAACTGTTAAAAACATGCATTAAAAATGTATATCTGAGGTATCCCCTAACATAAAATGCTAGATTTTATATGTAACAGCATGCTTTTTATTAATACAACAAGCCACCAACCATAATTTAAAAAGAAAAACACCACACAAACAATGTAAAATATTCAGATACTTATTTTTTAAGAAACTGAACTGTGTTAGTAATAATATTAAAACCAATTTTTAAGTCTTGATTTCAGTCTGTTCCTCCATTAATGCAACCGACAACCTTTTTACAGCTTTTTAACAAATATATATGCACACCCTAAAATAAGTCTTTCAGATGGTATAAATGGTTGTTGTTAGTCAAAAGCCCCTGGATGTCTGGCTTTAATACAGGGATCAGCACTAGAGCTGTTGACTCAGACTCTTCAATGTTTGTGCGGATCTGTTCTTTGTGAAAGCATCTCACACTCACCCTCAAATACTGCACAGACATGCAAAATCATACAAAAAAAGTCACACATCTGTTACTATCAATGAAATATAATTAAATTGAATGAACTGAATTTCTGAGTATACTGTGTTAAAATTAAAATAACACTAATCTAAAAAGAACACCAAAAAAATTACCACAAGCTAGCCATGTGAGCAGAGATGTGTTGTACCACCCAGCCAAAGTTGCCATGAAGATTCAGGTTTCACATAAAGCCAGTTGCCTTAAACATGGCGGACAAAATGTTCAACATTGCTAACGAGTTATTAACAAAAACACCCTGAACTCCCAATTCACCAGATTCTTTCAATTAATTTGTTGTTAGTTGCTGTTACAACTAATGACTAAAACTCTTGAGCTACACGAATGAGCTACATCAAGCTACAAAAGACTACAACAACAGTGTCAACAATACCAGTATGTTCACTAGATTATATTATAAAAAATTCAATTGCAAAATAATTTAGTTTTAAATGTATTTAATTGTTTTAATTGTATATTTTTATTAAAATCAATTAAAACTAATAAAATATAATAACTAACACTATAAAAGGTACAGAAATATGTATAAATTATTAAAAACAAAATTTAACCAACAGCAGAAAGACAAAACAAGCAAGAGGTGTGAAAAGGTATCCTGTATCTGTAGATAAACTTTCAAAGTCAGGTACTTGAGTACAATGATATTTAATATCTCAGGGTTGAAGGAGGACTTACCCTCTGTGGGCTCATAGTGGGATCTGTATTTGAGCTTTGAAGAGGAGCATAACTTAGGAGAAGCCGGTGTAATGTGGCCCCAACTGCAAAAGAGCCGGACTGACTGTCCACATCTCCCCACAGCTTAACGTACCACAACACACCTCCCTCTGACGCACAACCACACACCCACAGATCCACAGCAACACACGGGACTCAATGTCCACAAGGGCCCCTTGTCCTCACGATACGCTTTCCATCCCCTCTCTGTCTTTGGGAGTCAAAACATCTCTTTCCCTCAGGCTGCTTTGTCTTGCGTCTCTCTCTGTCCCTCTGTACAGATAAAACGAGGGTATGTCAGTTTTGAGGTGGAAACACAATACGGCACATTGCGTAATTGGAGTGTTGCATTCCTGCGGTGTGACAGCTAAAGCTTTAATCGTGACCGAATAAACATGCAGATGTGAAATTTAACACTTTTATAAATAATCCTGAGCAAATTCAGAGAAATGCCGTTCCTAGTTTCTGATTGGCTGCGTTATCAAAGCTATTTTCATATTACATTATGCCAAACAGAGTGTTTTTGCATTTTTCTAAAGTCGTAATGTGTTTGCTAAGGAGTCAAAAAGCCACGTTTGATACACTGCTGTCATTCTGATCGGTTTTGCACGTTTCTGGGTTTGCTAACTGTCAAAAGAGTGAGCTAGCATGTTCTGGGTGGATACTGGCACGTTGCTATGTGGTTGTTTGCTTACTAGCCCGGGTCAAAATAAAGTTGCCATTTTGAATGGATTTTAGCATGTTGCTAGGTGTTGTTATGAGGTTTCTAGGTGTTTGCATACTTGACCAAGTCAAAAGAGCCACAATGCTAGGGTGTTGCTACGCTGTTGCCGTTCTAAATGTTTGTTAGCGTGTTGTTGTGTTTGCTAACTGGCAGAGTGAAAGGAGTGTTGCTATGCGGTTGCTAATGTGCTCTCGGTGGGTACTAGCATGTTGTTATGTGGTTGCTAGGGTGTTCTCTTACTAGCCCAGGTCAAAAGAGCACAGTGCCTATTGTTGCGATAGATACACAGTTAAGGTTTTGAATGTTTTTTATCATGTTGCTATGTGGTTGTTTGCTTATAGCCTCGCGCGCGTGGTCAAAAGCTAAAGTTGACCATTTTTTGAATAGGATTTTAGATGTTGCCTCGGTGTGTTGTTATGAGGCTTTCTAGGTGTTTGCATACATTGAACAAGTCAAAAGAGCACAATCAATGAGCGGGTCTATTTGGCTACGCTGCTTGCAGCTTCTAAATGGTTGTTAGCGTGTTGTGCTGTTGCTAACCTGGTCCCCAGCAGTGAAAGCGAGTGTTGCCTATGCGGTTTGCCTAATGTATTCGGGTGCTAGCTTTTGATGGATCACAGGTACTAGCATGTTGTATGTGCGTTCGTTAGGGTGTTCTCTTACTAGCCCAGGTCGAAAGAGTCACAATGCTATTGTGATGATACACAGTTGCGTTTGAATGTTTTTTAGCATGTTGCTATGTGACAGCTAGGGTGCTGCTAGGCAAATACCCAAGTTAAAACTACAAATCCCTAAGTATGAGACGTTCTGATGTATACTAACAAGCGAAGTCGTTTCTATGTGCTCGGTTTTTTATCCAGTGTATGCTTCCTAGCCTGAAGTCAAAGAAGCCATGCACGTTTAGGCAGTTTGCTGCGACAGGAGATTTAGGATACAAACCTTAGGCCACAATGACCCGTGCTAGAGTGCCTAGCTAAGAATTGCATATGTAGATTTCTAGGTCCTACCTGCTTTTTTTTTTACGGTGTGACTACCTGTTTGCACTATTGGCTCTCCTTCCGCTAAATCAAAATAGCCACAATGCTAGGGTGTTGCTATACAGCTCCTAAAGTGTTCTGAATGGTTTTCAATGTGTTGTGAGGTGATAATTTACCTGGCCAAGTTAAAAGTAAATACCTCTAAGTATGAGGTGTTCTGGGTGGATATGGACCTGAATCAAAACAGCCACAATGCTAGCCTCTTGCTATATGGCTAATAAGGTATTATAAATAGTTTTTAGCATGTTGCTATTTATGTTGCTTACTGGCCCAAGTGCTATAATGCTAAGGTGTTGCTAGGCGGCTGCTGTTCAAAGTAGTTTTAACATGTTGCGCTGTAAATTTTAGGTGGTTGCTAGGCAAGTACTTGCCTCCTCAAGATAAAAGTACAAATCCCTAAGCATGAGCAACAGAAATGGCAGGCTAGCATTAGCAAACACCACCAAAAATGAATTCAAATGACTGATTAGCCATGTCAATCAACACTGTTAGCATATTACATTGCACACTTACAGTATAAAAACCGTTCCCTCTAAAAATGATGAAGGGGCATAACTTCGCTATATACACATGATCAAATCGACTGAATGTTCATAAAATATTCAAACGTCTTCATGGCATGTTGACAGCCATGTATCGAACACTGTCACCCGCTTCCAGTCTGCCCCTGAAACACGCGTCAGGGAGTTTAATGCATGTTTGTAGAGCATAGCTCAAGAGCCCATTGTCTACGCTTGGCCTGCCTCACTGGGGCCCTTTAGTGGAGGCCTCAGATGATTGGATCAGGTTACTAAAGTAGGCATTCAACATTTAGCAACCCCGTTAAACTGCGTTCAGGCGGATACAGAGAATAAGAGGAAGTGGACTTTTTTTAACTGCGCTTGTTTACACATTATGTATGAAAAACACGTCGGCATAGGCTTTGTGCTATCCACTCGTGCGTCCGGTCGGTCGAGTTTCGCTTGGGTAACTGGCTTAATCTCTGCATTTTGCTTGGGCGCACGGTTCAGTGACGCTTTTTAGGAATTCTTCTTCTCTGTCCCTTCCTCGTGTTTCTGTTCATGAATAAAACACAGCCGAGCTCAATGTCTGAGCTCAGCTTACACACACAGCGCTGGTGTCTTTACAAGGGGGTCCCTGCCTACCCGCTATATCATTGAGCAAAGCCTGGAGCGCTTCAGACTCCTATAAGCACACACACACGCACGAACACTTTCCATTGAACAACTCACCTCAATGAAACTATCACCTTGTGTTTTAACAACGTATCCGATCTGCTTCTTACCACAAAAGTGATAGCAACTAAACTCAGCTGCACCATTCCGGTTGATATTGATTGTAATTGGACTAGAACCAACTATACTGGATCTAGACTAGCATTAAACATTAAGGAAAATGGGACATATGTGTAAGACTGGACAGCTATTGCTTCTCACCGATTTCTGATTTGTTTTATTATTTCCTCTGCTCCAGAGCTAGTTTTTTGCAGTACTACTAAAGGTCTGCAGGTAGCAGCCAATGAAATTGGAAGTATCAAGTATCAAGATATGCATACATTTTACTGCATGCCATTTGTTTATAAAAAAGGGAAGAAACAATGTTTTTTAATTAAAATATAATATTTTTAAATTCTTCTTTGTTAGTCCACACTTAATTCAGACTGATGGGCGTATATGCGTCTCAGAACTAAATTAATCTATTATATAAACAAACGTATACTAATAACTTAAACGAGTTTATAGAAAATCAAAAATAATGGTGTTTGTATTTTTACATAAATCAGATTTTTTTTTGTCAAGCTAGTTATTTGATAGTTATACTGTATAGTATATATGCTATATATAACAAAAAATCTGTGTTATTATTACATATTATAATATTACAATAATGATAATTATACAAGGTATATTTTAACCCGATATATGTAGTGATCAAATAATTGATATTATAAATATTTTTACACTTTAATTTAATTTTAGTAAATATAATAGTGTACTTATATATTACACAATGATATAATAACTTAATAAAATTGCACTTTTACACTAAATGTAATATAATTTGATATAAGTACAATATATTGAACAAACTGTTATTATTTATTATTAATATTAATATATTGAACAAACTATATCTTCTCACATCCTTAATTTCACTCACATAATTTCGTAATGTCTATTCTATGGTCTTTAACTGTAATTTTAAATGAGCCTGAAATGAATTCCAGAGTAAAATATCCTACTTCCTCCTCATGACCAGAAAGGCAGCACAGCAGACGGCAATTTCACTTGACATTTACGATGGCATGACACTGTTTATTTAACAGCATTCAAAATTACACATTTTTGTGATGAAAAACACAGACAAAACAGTCTTTTAATTCCTCTCGATTCCATCAAAAAGGCTTAGAGGAAAAATAAAAAAAGCCTAATAATGGATGAGACTGACTCTTCCTCAGTCCAGCAGAGTCTAAAGTCAATTGTTAATATCTCGAAACAAACCGTGAATGCTGAGCACCGTTTCTGAGCTTCTTGGCAAAAAATATTAAGTGCCCTTGTATGTGAAACAGTCTGATGTGTTTAAGGTGTGGTGCTGGCCGCCCTGGATGGGTTTGGGAGCATGTTTTGATGTGGTTATGATGGAGGCTGGTAAGCCGCGATCCGCGGGGGCGTCTGTGATCCTGCCCTTCTGTAGCGTTTTTTTGACGAGCCCCCCTCGCAAGGCGAGCCGAGCTTTGCAGTGGCTGGAGTCGTCCTTTATACTTGAGCCAAAGTGAGGCTGATCCTTCAGCTGGCTCGGGAATGAGCAATGACGACAGAGCTTCTCTCGCTGAGAGAGACACCAAGAAGATGATTTAGTATGTTAAGGATCGATGTCTTGATCTTTTTTATTTTGATTGGTCAATCACACTGAATTAAGTGATTAAGAGCACAAACAACAGTGATCCCTATCGTTGCCAAACTAGCCAATATTTCGCCACCCCATCTAAGGCACAACAATGAACAAGGAAAGCCTCAAAAGCAGGCGAAGAGCGGCACAAATTTATGAACTGGTGGACAAAAAAAAATACCTGGAGTTGTCAGAAAGTCGTAAATAACAGCGCACGACATGTTTCAGCAGGCGAGCCGAAGGCTCCTTAGACAACTGAAGAACCATCTTCCCCTGCAAGACAAAAAGCACAAAAAAAAGTAAACATGTAAAAATGGTTCATAGGTAAATCAGTTGAATCAATAAACGCAGTTACAAATCATTTTTAAACATCAACCCACATAATTTTATTAATATTTGCATTCATTTAATTTTTTGCATCATCAAATGCAAACTTTTTGATTGTACTTTCATTAATTTGTCAGTTTTATATGAATTTTTTTAAAATTAATATTTGCATTTATTATTTTTTTGTTTCATCAAATGCAAATTATTACTGTATTTTCATTACATAATTCACCAGGTTTCTGCAAAATGACACATTAATCGTTACATGTATATATCATCACTGTTATTACTTTTCCTTTTTTTTTTCTTCTTATATTTATTTTTTCAAGTGTCCAACATGGTTAGCTCTCAGTATATCAGTACCAAATGTCAATGAAGCATAATAAAAATGATGAATAAGATGAATAATAATGAATCACCAGTATCATGGCAACGTGTGAAAAGCGTTCGTAGGTCTGGCAGATATACGCAAGACCCGTGTCATCCAGGAGGATCTTCTGCAGTATAAATGTGGCCACCTGAAAGAAAAGCACACGCTTAAAAAAAAAATACACCTGCAAAATACATCCATCCTTCTGAATCCACTCATAAATAATACATGTTAGAAGGAATTTGGTGACATTTTAGTAAGCCAACCGTTTTGGAGAGCTCGCTGCCGGACTCCATGATGCGCAGACAGAGAGGAATGATTTCTGTGGTTAACAGGAAGTTGATCACCTCCTGCTCATCTGTTTTCACTAGTGCGCCTATCAGACAAACACATTTCAATACACTCTTTCTTACTAAGATGATTTTGATTGTTCTCTGTATTAGCTGGCTTTCTGACCGATAACACCCAGACTCGTGAGCCGCAGGTATTCGAAGGGTCGAGTTTTACTGACTGTGTGCAGGAAGGGATACAGAAACAGAGGGATGTGAGCTGCCAGGAAAGCAGAGCTGAGGATGAAAAACCAAAAAAGGGGGGGGGGGTCAGTGCGGCACAGAATTAATAACTGTGTCATCTTTTTCTTTTTAGCCAGGCAGAGGAGAAGTTACCGTAGTGCATTTACGTGGGCGGGGGGGCCCCTCACAAAGGCAGCAGTGCCTTAAGGTACACACTCGATAGCCTAGATGTGCTGTCAGTGATCGGGGGGTTCTATGGAGGCGTTTTATTTTTAGGTAGCTGTTCACAATCTCCTGCTAAAAAAAAAAATACACAAAAATATAGGTAGACTATATGTAGATAGTAATATATATAATATATTATATATAATAATATATATATATATATATTATAGTATATATCGTATATATGATATAATAGTGACTATGTAACTTACTTGGTTTTTTTTTAAATAATAACTTAAATAATATACCTTCATATGAATCTGCGGATTGGCGTTGAGCCTTTATATAATTAGTATATATTGTTAAAATCTAGTTTTTAATATATAATGTTCTTTAAATTGCACATTCATTAAAATACAAATTTTAATTAATAATTAATAATTAATACCTTTTTCCAAAACATGTACTAATATAATTATTCATCATGAAACTGCCGGATTGGGGCCTGTTCATCATTTATAGTAATTACTGTTAAAAATTATTATTTATTTTATGTATGTTTTCTAATATATTACATTTCCTACTATTTGAAGTAAGTGGATTTACAAACAAAATTTTTAAATAATTATTGATCTACTGTATCAAATGCCTCATTCCTTTTTTCATCCATTTTTTTTTTTGTTTTGCATTGATTTTGAAATTCAGAAACAGTATAAATCAATAAAAATGCGTATAAATCACTGTCTAGTATTAAAAAATGACAATATCTTCAAATAATTTTATTTGTATCAACTGCTAATATGTTTATACGCATATTCTCACAACCAATTTAGGTTTTAACTAATCTGCTATTATTATTTTTAAATAATAATTTTCTTTAAATTGGCAATCTATAAAATTACAATTATAATTAATGATGATTTTTATTTTCCCCCTTTCTAATATTTAAACACCCCATCTGATATTTTTTAAGAATTATTTTACTGTCAAATGTCATTCATTATCTTTCAAAAGAAGATTTAATAAACTAGATTTACGTATAAACTGAAACAAATATATAAACTGAAACAAACCAGTTCAATCAAAAAGGTAGTTACAAATCACTTCATATATTAAAAATAATATTTCTATTTTTGTATCACTGAGTGCAAAATGTTATACTCTATTTTCATTCCTTGCTAATTAACGGGTTTTAGTCATTTTTAATTTATTCATTTTACAAATGTCATTCATTCTCAATCAAACATTTTTGGCTGAATTTCTAAATAAAAAAACAATGTGTTAAATCAAGAAAAATGCAGTTACAAATTTTTTTTTCCCCATTTTTGAAATGTTCTGCAAAATAACACATTAATTCATTAGATGTACATGTTAACGTTTCTTTAGCCAAGAATCTTTATTTTGTTGTGTCACACTAAAATATGCGTGTACATATCTATAATATTGCTTGCTAACCAGGTCTCAGCTTATTGCGTGTTAAACTGAGCATGAAGTGATTTCTGCGCACCTGCAGGAGAGCCGCTATAGTACCGCAGGAGTGCCAGAGCATCGGGGCCAGATCTGTCACAGACTCCCTCTTCTTGCTGAGCTCCAGCAGGGCGTTCTCACGTGTTTCAGGGCTGGAGAGCTCGTTGATCCATTGATAGATCTTGTCACGGTCCACCTGCGTCAGACCCGCCGTGGTTACAGTCTACGGGACAGAGATTACAGAGCTCGGCTTACAAAATCAAAATGAGAAAACTGACGAACCAGTATTTATTAGAAAATCAAGCTTGATTTGCATTCACATTGTTGTTGTTTTTATTGTTATTACTAAAAATGCATCTTTTTGTGCATTTCCTTTAATAGAACCTTAATTGCAGCGTTTATTTTATATACACTATTTCGTGTTTATAATTTAATCGCTCTTACATAAACTTGTTACATTTTAATTACAGACGTGATTTCTTAAAAATCAATATTACTAAATCCTTTACATAACATGCTTCTATAATAACCATTATTGAACAAATTGTATTATTATTATAATAGATAACAATAGCAATGTGAGTAGGAAACCCCAACACACACACACAAGACTAGATAATGATGTTCCGCCCTAAACCGTTTCATAATATTAGATTAATTAATAGAAAGATCATCACACATTATATAACTAATGGCCAGCGCACATGTTTACAAAGCAGCCCACACTGTGAAAAAACTCAATAGACTCGTAATTTCCTAAGACTCTTATTTCAGACATAAGATACTCTAATAAACATATCAACTCACATTACGCAAGATACATAATATAACGCAGCGTAGAAGTTTTAATGCATCACCATAGTGACTGACTGCATTCGTTTTAGCCGTTAGCTCCATCAGGCCTCAGCATAAACAATCGTAAAACGCCCAGAACCTTGCAAAATCTCACCGTTCCTGTAGCCAACATCCTCTCCCTACCACTTTATTGTGATCTCCAGAGCACAAGTGAGCTGTAGTTGTTAAAACAAAGAGGGAAAAAATCGGGTTTTTCATTAGCAAATAAGCTAAACGAAAACAACCGCCTTCCGCTGCTGCTTCTTCTTCTTCTACGGTTCTAATTTCTTCCGGTAGGTTTTTCTTCTTCGGCGTACGTTTATGGAGAGTAATAAGGGATCTAGCGTTCACTGCTGCACCCAAGCGGAGGAAAGGCTCCCTCAGCTTATAAGGGTTTCATTACTAAAATTGACTTCGTAGCTTAATATCAGTGTTGAGGCGGATTTTGTTGTAAGTTACTTTAAAAGCAAGCATTGCAATATTGCATGACAAAAAAAAGAAAATCCCTAAACACAAGTAATTAATTACGTTACTTAGTTACTTTTATGGAAAGTAATGCATTAATTTACTTTTGCGTTTGCCCGTTACTTTCACGTTACTGTTTCTAATATACGCTAGGCGCGATTGTTTTAATATAAGTTTCTTTATCGCCCATATCAAATGCCCTTTCAGCACCTACGCGTGTACTCCATAAACTCAGGCTTGCCCGCCCCCCCGCAGTTACATCGTCGTACAGGTAAGCGCAGGAGAAGGACGAATGAGCGCAAGACCCACTCTTCAGCACATCCCCCCACACTGCCGCCACCCCATGTAGTTTCTCTACAGTCCTTTTTGCTTATCGTATGCGTTCCGTTGCCTGCTGCACTGCGATCACCCAAGGTCGGCCCGCAGAGACAATTGGTATAATAAAAGCGAAATTAGATAAAATTAGATACATTTGTGTTATTCTAACATATGCGTTTGCTGTGTCAGTATCTGAGTTGCTTCATATTCTGTTTTAATTCATTTTGATGAATATTAAATCAGTTTTTTGTGAGTGGGATGAATTAATGCACATTCACATTTAGTCTAGCATATACATTATGTTCACACAGAGCCACACAAATCCTCTGCACTCCCGCATTCTCCCAATTATGGGGCACGGAGGCGGCCAGTCAATAAATGCACCCCAAAACAAAGTAACTGCATCTACTTTTTTGAAAAAGTCTAACGTCAGGGTATTTTCGTGTAACCTAACAAGTTAATGCCGTTACTTTAACTAGTTACTTGCAAAAAAGTAATCTGATTCCGTAATCGCGTTACTTTGCTAAGACGTTTACCCCCAACACATGGTAATTAATCATAATATACTAACTGCTATTATTATTAAAAATAACAAATATAATTACTTTAATATTACGTAAAAGTTATAGAATGATATAGATAGATGATATATAGAACGATAGCTTTTTTTTTTTTTTCTTGGAAAAGAAAAAATATGAATGATATTATATGATATTATTAAAATTAATATTCATATGCATTTACATTAAAAACAATATTATTATCTGCTAATATTATTTAAAATGATAGATTATTTGACTGAATTTCATAGGCTAAAAGTTTCACAAAAATTCATAAAATTCAGAATCACACGATATTATAGGTAATAATATTCTGAATATTTTACAGTTGATTTGATATCTTTAGATCAAATGGTGTTGTCGTTTAATGGATTTATATTATTGCACACATTAAAGTTTGTAAAATTATTATAAAAAACATAATATTGTAATTCCAAAAACGGAGCTTTGTGCAATAACAGGGATGTTTTTTGAACATTTTAGTATTGGTTTTATATTTTAATGTCACGTAGTTAAATTGTTTAATTAAATTAAATGGTTAAAAAAAATTTAATTCCTAGAAATTAAGCCGTGTGCAACATAAAGGGCATATATTTATCTCTATCTGAGTTAGTTTGGGCTCAAAACAAAAAAGCCACAAAGAGTTTAATTGGCAAAAAAAAAACAGAATGTCTAATGAATGTCAAACGTCAAAATAACTTTACCGCCGTGCGTCGAGCAAAAGAGCACGCTGTTGTTGCTGAATCATGTGAGGAATCGCCTTCAGTTTGGACCACTACCATTCTCCTTTTCTTTGTTGTCTGGCTAGCAAAAGAGGAGCAGAATGTCAGTCCCTCCATCCCTAGCAGGCGAATCACCGTTAGTTATACCCAGAAAAGCGTTTAAGAAACTCCATCTAGACCTACAATTCTGCTTCACTTAGACCTGTGCTAGACCTCAAATCATATGACCATTTTCAATAACTCTTAAGGGCACTGCTCACCAACAAATTATACTATTTTATCGGCCATAAGAAATACAATAACTTTCTGTTTAGTAAAAGAATGCACGGCAGTGCTCACTTAAATGCATTATTTGTTAGGTACTTCAAAAAAGTAACTTGATTACGTAACTTGTGTTATTTGTAATGCGTTACCCCCAACACTGCATTATAGTGCACATTTCGAGCATCTGTTTTTGCACATGCTATCAAACTGAGTATAGTTTGTGCAGTTTTGCATATGGCGATATGTTTACACTAAGTGTTTGCGTCAAACTGGACAGGGTTGAAACTTTCTAGTGTGTTATAGTTTGAAAGGCTACGTGTTTTGGCAGTATCCATATGCCAAGCATAAACGTCAAAACTAAAGTATACTTAAGTATACGCTTTAATTTAAACGAGTACAAAGAGATTTTTAAATGCTCAAAACTTCTGGACTGAAGTAGTGCAGACACTGGTCAAGGATGAGACTTTCTAGTGCACAGGTGTCGATCGGCTGTTTTCGCATGTTTTCATTTTCGGCTGTAAGCATACGCTAAATGTTCACGTGGTGAATGAAATTTGTTAGCAGACCCAGGCTCCAAATGAATCACTACAGCGCAGACCCGGGCTCCAAATGAATCACTACAGCGCAGACCCGGGCTCCAAATGAATCACTACAGCGCAGACCCGGGCTCCAAATGAATCACTACAGCGCAGACCCGGGCTCCAAATGAATCACTACAGCGCAGACCCGGGCTCCAAATGAATCACTACAGCGCAGACCCGGGCTCCAAATGAATCACTACAGCGCAGACCCGGGCTCCAAATGAATCACTACAGCGCAGACCGCGGCTCCAAATGAATCACTACAGCACAGACTCGGGCTCCAAATGAATCACTAATGGCAGATCGGCTACTACATGAATCATATGCGCAGACCCCGGGCTCCAAATGATTTTAAATCACTACTGCGCAGACTCGGCTTACAAATGATCACTACTGAGCAGACCGGGCTCCAAATGAATCATAATGCGCGACTCGCTACAAATGATCATATGCGCAGACGGGCTCAAATGAATACTACTGCGCAGGCTCTGGCTCCAAACTAATCTCTACTGTGCAGACTCTGGCTCCAAATTACGTCATTTACTGAAGATGGCAGTGGCCATACTGAGATGCTTTGGCTTCATTTTTCTATAGTGGAAGGAAGTGGAGACTTCGCGTCATCATCCATATATTTTTTTACAGTCTATGGTTTCAACACTTCAGTCAGTGTGCAGCAATAACGGATGCATATGGACCAGACAGCTAGATGTCTGACTGAAAATAATAATAACCATAAGAACTCATGACTTGAGTAAGAAGCTGAGGTAATCAAAAACAAATTTGCTTTTCCAGTAACAGAGGGGGAGGGGGGTGCTGAATTGCCATATAAAAAGAACTAATCATATTAGAGGAAAATTATGTGTCAGATCATGTTACCTTCGCCATGTATGTATTCTATATAAACTGTTGTATCCTTTTTGCTGGGGGATTCTCTGTAATTAAAGCATATTCAAAGGCATCATCTGGAATCTGTCTGGTTACTGCTATGCAGCACTAGATTTCTTAGTCCCAAGTGACAGGGCTCATATGGGGTCGAGACATCGTCTGACTCAGAGTGAGACTCTTAGGTGTTGGGTAACTGTAATTCTTTACTGAATTGGTTAAACTGGTTCTCCAGTGCGGTCAGAACTATTGCGATTGTGGTCAGAGAAGTCACCTGAGGATAATTTTATGGTGTCAGAAACACCAGGTTAACATAAAGCAGGTGCATAGGGGAATTTCTACGACAGCGTCAAAAGTGAAGTATAGTTTGGGCACACTTTCTCAATTGGATGTATGCATATGCTAAGCTTTCGCAGCAAAACTTTTAGACTGAAAACTTAACATGTGTTCTAAATTCTGAGGAACAGTACTGTTTTACATGCCATGTATGTGTAAACACCTTAAATGAAATTAAATGTGCTTTATTTTTTTGACCTTTTGTTTTCTTTCCCCCAATTAAAAAAGAGAGAATGGACCCCTGAATATGGCCCCGCCACCGTCGTCCCTTCTTGGTGCGCCACAGTCACCGGTGCCAGAAAGTTTCTCATCGCCTACAACGTGAACCTTCTGAGCACAAAGGAACAGGCTCACAGAATCGCACTGGATATTAGAGAACAGGGCCGTGGGAAAGATCAGGTATGTCTGTGTGTGATGACACTGTGTTGGTCTAAGTTTTCAGTGTGCGTCAATTCTCGAACTTGAGAATAATTGTACGTATCACTTCCCTGAGGTTTTGCTTATGTTCTTGTTCCTGTTAATTCTCTAAATGTTCCTCCTGCAGCCTGGGCTTCTGAGAAAGGTTCAGGGAATTGGATGGTACCTGGAAGAGGCCAACCTGGCTCAGGTGTCCACCAACATCCTGGACTTTGAGGTGACGCCCGTGCACATGGTGTATGAGGAGATCTGTAAAGACGCCAGGGTGAGTTCGCTTTCAAACCTGAACCGGAAACTGAATCATAATCACTTGAAATTGAACCAGAAGTGAATCAGATTTGTGTTCGTTCTACCTGTCCAGGATTTGAACCTTCCAGTGGTGAGGTCTCAGATAGTCGGTCTGATTCTTCTGAAGGCGATGCTGGACTGTGCTGACTTCTACATCCAAAAAGAAAAGCTCTTCATTGTGGAAGAGGAACACAAAATCCGACTAGTGGGTTCAAATTAGCATGGTCACACATTCAACACGGCAGAAAATCAGTGGTCTTATTTCATTCCTCTTTTATTATTCTATCAGGTTATCAGCAAATTAGGACTCGACTCCTTGGGGCCATTTGTTCCAAAGGAGATAATCATAGAGTAAGACCCAAGATACATATAGATAAAATAATGTACATTATATTTCTGATTGGCTTCTTGATGTCTAACAGAAGGACTGTATCTGATTGGTTGATGCTGAGTTTAGGTATATGGTACGGGTGACAATGGCCAGCTTGTGTCTCTGTCTCTATAGAAGTTCGTCCACAGTGTTGGGGCCAGAACAGCGGCTCCTGGTGGAGGGTCGTTTCTCTGCAATCGCTGCTATGGTAATCATTTAATTTTCATTGATAAATATGTGACACTGGACCACAAACCAGTCTTAAGTCGCTGGGGGATATTTGTAGCAATAGCCAAAAATACATGTATGGGTCAAAATTATTGATTTTTCTTTTATGTCAAAAATCATTAGGATATTAAGTAAATATCATGTACCATGAAAATATTTTGTAAATTTCATACTGTAAATATATAAAAACTTAATTTTGATTAGTAATATGCATTGCTTAGAACTTCATTTGGACAATTTTAAAAGTGATTTTCTCAATATTTAGATTTTTTTGCCACCCTCAGATTCCAGATTTTAAAATAATTGCATCTCAGCCAAATATTGTCCTATCCTAACAAACCACACTTCAATGGAAAGCTTATTTATTCAAGCTTTCAGATGATGTATAAATCCCAATTCCAGAAAATTGACCCTTATGACTGGTTTAGTGCTCCAGGGTCACATACGACTTGTTTTGGCATATCAAATATTTTTTTTTATCATACAAAGTGATCTTTTTAAATTTATATTAGTTGATTATATCTTGTAAAATTATCGGAATTTATCAGAATAGAAAATACAAATTTTGTAATGATTATGTATATCTAACAAATCTATAAAATACAAAATAATAAAAAAATATCATACGATAAATTGTGTGTGTGTGTGTGTGATATATATTATTACTATATATATAGGTATATTTATATTTCGTAGGATAATATATAACTTATAAACATATAATATATCCTAATATACAAACCCGATTCCAAAAATGTTGGGACACTGTACAAATTGTGAGTTAAAAAAGGAATGGAATATAAACGCACTGCATCACATACAGGAATGCTAACGTAATGGAAATCACAACATGGGCTCAGGAATACTCCCAGAAAACATTGTCGGTGAACACAATCCACGTGCCATTCGCCGCTGCCGGCTAAAACTCAATAGGTCAAAAAAGAAGCCATATCTAAACATGATCCAGAACCCAAGTTGTTATCAGCGCTCAGTTCAGAAGCCTGAATCTCTGATGGTATGGGGTTGCATGAGTGCGTGTGGCATGGCAGCTTACACATCTGGAAAGGCACAATCAATGCTGAAAGGTATATCCAAGTTTTAAAACAACATATGCTCCCATCCAGACGTCGTCTCTTTCAGGGAAGACCTTGCATTTTCCAAAATGACAATGCCAGACCACAAACCGCATCAATTACAACATCATGGCTGCGTAGAAGGATCCGGGTACTGAAATGGCCAGCCTGCAGTCCAGATCTTTCACCCATAGAAAACATTTGGCGCATCATAAAGAGGAAGATGCGACAAAGAAGACCTAAGACAGTTGAGCAACTAGAAGCATGTATTAGACAAGAATGAGACAACATTCCTATTCCTAAACTTGAGCAACTTGTCTCCTCAGGCCCCAGACGTTTGCAGACTGTTATAAACAGAAGAGGGGATGCCACACAGTGGTAAAAATGGCCTTGTCCCAACTTTTTTGAGAAGTGTTGATGCCATAAAATTTAAAATCAACTTATTTTCCCCTTAAAACGATAAATTTTCTCAGTTTAAACATTTTATATGTCATCTATGTTGTATTCTGAATAAAATATTGAAATTTGAAACTTCCACATCATTGCATTCTGTTTTTATTCACAATTTGTACAGTGTCCCAACTTTTTTGGAATCAGGTTTGTACTTCTAAAGCATTTATTAAGCTTAATGTTACATGTATGTATATATATACAGTATATATATACAGGTGCCTCTCAATAAATTAGAATGTTGTGGAAAAGTTCATTTATTTTTAGTAATTCAACTCAAATTGTGAAACTATTGAGTTGAATAATTGAAATAAATTCAATGCACACAGACTAAAGTAGTTTAAGTCTTTGTTTTTTTTAATTGTGATGATTTTGGCTCAATTTAACAAAAACCCACCAATTCACAAAAAATTCTCAACAAATTAGAATATCGGTGGACATGCCATAAGCTAAGCAACTCAAAACACATGCACACTGGTTTCATGAGCCTTTCAAAATGGCTCTCAGGTTGGTTCACTGGCCTACACCAATTGGGGCAAGAAATGCTGATCTGGACAGGATAATATTTATATATTATATATATTATTTATATAATATATATATATATCTATATATATATCTAATATATATATATAATATATATATTATACACACACACACATACACATTTTTTATCATTATTATAAATCATAATATTTTTTTTTGATATGTATTTAATCATTGAATCTATCATTCTATATTCACCATAAAATATATTTAGAAAAAAAAATGTGTATTATTTATAAGAATATATTCGGATATATATATATAATTATTATAACTATATTATTTATCTTTATGTGATCTATTCATGGTAAGGGTGCAGTCATAGGAGGCTGCATGGTTAGGGTTTTTCCAGGGGGGGGATGACGTACGGTAAGAGACAGTTTGAGTCTCTGGATGCAGAGATGAGAAAACTCATCCCTCCATTTCATGAAGCCATGAACGACTCATTATTAAAAGTGGATGCTGATTCAATGGCCTTTAACAGCTACATGGTACAAGACCAAACACAAACAGTGGTTTTAAAAGTATTTGGACACTTTAAAATGTATGAATGAATTTGCCAGAATAAATATGCCACTTGTGTAATAAAAGTGCTGTAAAATATGTCTAGATGACAATAAGTTGTCATGCACAAAATATTTGATAACTGTTTTCTTGCGTGTTTCTTTCATTAGGCTCCTCTGAAATTGATGAATTTCAGATGAAATTGACACCTGATGAAATCAAAAGGTACAGTTCATCACTTCTGTGAAGTTTAAACAAACAAACCCATCCTTCCAGTCCATCAAACTAGAGACAATACATGTCACCGGGAAAAATAAGGAACATTCTGTATCATGTTAAACCAGTTTGAGCATTTGACTGATGTCAAAAAACATGTAATTGACCACAAAAAGAAACAGGAAAGACTAGGCACATATTTGCAGAGAGGAGCCTGACTGATTTAACTAACGTTACACAACCATTCAACTTGCATTTAACTGCCAAAGTAAATTCTCTTTGTGGAAATGTGGTTATAGAATGCAAATTACAACCACACTGGCAAAAACCCATAAACATGGCACAGTAGCTTTGACAACCTTTCAAATGTTTCAAACCCCTTATATGGCTACAGTTATTTTAAACTGGGACTGACTGAATGTTTTTCTTTGACTGTAAAGAAGGGAGGAAGCCATGCAGGAGGCTTTGAAGGTGGCGCTGGGCGTCCCGCTGTCTCTGGCAGAGATAATAAACAAACTGTGGCCTGCTCTCAAAGAAATGGTGAAATATGGAAATGTGGCATGAAAATCAGACATTCAGGTGAGACCGGGCTATATAACACAATTTTATAAAAATTTTAATTAAGTTATATAATTATGTAACTGTATAGATATTTGTATTGTAAATCAGAGTAATGTATATACAGTATATATATTTACAATATATTTATTATCTTCTATATTTTTTAAAAATATGTAATATTTTTAAATATAAATGCTTGTGATGACACAAGATGAAAATACATCTTTTCAAGCAAAGCATTTTCCAAGAGTAAAATGCTGATTTTGCATTTGGAAAAATGACAAATAACATGACTTTGAAGGTCAAAAATAAGCTGATGTCCACAGGTTTTTTTTTGCATTTAATAACCACACTTTAAGTGATATGAAACTCTTTTTTTTAGGAACTCATAAATGTCAGAGCCAATTGGAATTGTTCCTGGTGATCATGGTAGTTTTTGTGGTTTGTTGATTTTCAGACTGTAGCAAAAGTGTCTGTGCTTTTAAAGAATGCCAGAGAGAATGCTAACATAGTGCTGGAGATGGCCGACCAGAGGAAATGATGCAGACTGTATTAACTCACACCAAATCAAATAAAGGCACACTGATGTGCTATAAAACTCTCTGGTGTACGGCGCATAGACTTCATTGCAAGTGCATTAACTGAAATGCATTTCGCATTTATTTATACCCACTATACAAGCATGGATAACTAAACATTGTGCAGCTTGTCAAGGAGAGATTTTGGCAAAAACGGGCAAAAAAAATCCCTTATTGAAGGTGGGCACAGAATAACATAGACTTGAGGATGTGCTATTTTGACATAAGCAAACAGCCAGAAGACTATAGCAACAACTTTTCAGTGCACTGGCAACCACCCAAAAAATCTTATCATAATAGGAGCAAGGTTTGCACAGACAAGCATTACTCATATTTTCATTAGGCAATGTAGAAATACCCTTCTTGCCACTTCCAAAGAACTAATTTAAAGTGAGTGGGAATGTAGTTATGAAATAATTGCAATTGCAAAACACTTTTTAGATATGCAAAAGAGCATGACATTTTTCATTAATTAAACCTGAGAGCTGTGGTTTGTACGGTCATAATTTGAATAATCAGACTCACCCAATGTCTCATAGTTATAATGATTGTAAACACACTAGGCTGTTTTGAGGTTATAACCCATATACAGTGGGTACGGAAATTATTCAGACCCCTTTAAATTTTTCACTATTTGTTATATTGTAGCCATTTGCTAAAATCATTTGTTAACTTTTTTTCCTCATTAATGTACACTGACAGCACCCCATATTGACAGAAAAAACAGAATTGTTGACATTTTTGAAGATTTATTAAAAAAGAAAAACTGAAAATTCACATGGTCCTAAGTATTCAGACCCTTTGCGATGACACTCATATATTTAACTCAGGTGCTGTCCATTTCTTCTGATCATCCTTGAGATGGTTCTACACCTTCATTTGAGTCCAGCTGTGTTTGATTATACTGATGGACTTGATTAGGAAAGCCACACACTGTCTATATAAGACCTTACAGCTCACAGTGCATGTCAGAGCAAATGAGAGTCATGAGGTCAAAGGAACTGCAAGAGCTCAGAGACAGAACTGTGGCAAAGCACAGATCTGGCCAAGCTTACAAAAAAAAATTCTGCTGCACTTAAAGTTCCTAAGAGCACAGTCGCCTCCATAATCCTTAAATGGAAGACAACCAGAACCCTTCCTAGAGCTGACCGTCCAGCCAAACTGAGCTATCGGGAGAGAAGAACCTTGGTGAGAGAGGTAAAAAAGAACCCAAAGATCACTGTGGCTGAACTCCAGAGATGCAGTCGGGAGATGGGAGAAGTTGTAGAAAGTCAACCATCACTGCAGCCCTCCACCAGCTGGGGCTTTATGGCAGAGTGGCCCGACGGAAGCCTCTCCTCAGTGCAAGACACATGAAAGTCCGCATGGAGGACTCCAAGAAGGTGAGAAATAAGATTATCTGGTCTGATTAACCTTTTTGCCTTAATTCTAAGTGGTATGTGTGGAGAAAAACAGGCACTGCTCATCACCTGTCAAATACAATCCCAACAGTGAAGCATGGTGGTGGCAACATAATGCTGTGGGGGTGTTTTTCAGCTGCAAAGACAGGACGACTGGTTGCAATCGAGGGAAAGATGAATGTGGCCAAGTACAGGGATATCCTGGACGAAAACCTTCTCCAGAGTGCTCAGGACCTCAGACTGGGCCCGAAGGTTTACCTTCCAACAAGACAATGACCCTAAGCACACAGCTAAAATAATGAAGGAGTGGCTTCACAAAACTCTGTGACTGTTCTTGAATGGCCAAACCAGAGCCCTGACTTAAACCCAATTGAACATCTCTGGAAAGACCTAAAAATGGCTGTCCACCAACGTGTACCATCCAACCTGACAGAACTGGAGAGGATCTGAAAGGAGGAAGTGCAGAGGATCCCCAAATCCAGGTGTGAAAAAACTTGTTGCATCTTTCCCAAAAAAAAACTCATGGCTGTATTAGATCAAAAGGGGGCTTCTACTAAATACTGAGCAAAGGGTCTGAATACTTAGGACCATGTGATATTTCAGTTATTCTTTTTTAATAAATCTGCAAAAATCAACAATTCTGTGTTTTTCTGTCAAAAATTAGATATATGGGGTGCTGTGTGTACATTAATAAGGAAAAAAATTTAACTTAAATGATTTTAGCAAATGGCTGAATATAACAAAGAGTGAAAAATGTATACCTCCCCCCCCACCTCCCCATTCTTCCTCGTCGGTGTCTGAGATATCTTTCTGTTAACCATTTTAGATCTAATATACCTCATATATTCTTGGTTGCAAGTGTTATCTTGTGTTTGTTCTGAAATAACTTAATAAATAAAAAAAACATAAAAACATTAAAAAAAAGAAAAAAAAAAGTATATATAAAAAATATAATATCCACCACGCGTGGTGGTGCTGAGACTGACCCACCAAAGGCCACCCTCAATATCTCACTTCCTGTGTCCTTGCCTAGCAGTCATCTGTTGTTATTTATGCATTTATTAAAGCCGCACTGCTGGAAAAGAGAGAGAGAGCAGTGACATCTGTATCTGCAGATGCTACAGAACAGCTGTAGCAATACTGTCCTCAGTCATTATTTCTGCATAGTCCAAAGTCAACGCTTACTAATGTTACAAGCTATAACTGCGGTCTAAAAGTGAAGAAAACCCATTCACCAATATAAACAAGGATAGTGTTTCCTTATGCACCACATGTTTTTTTACAGAAAATATTTTGTATAAAACACAATCAACTGCTTGGATAGACACTAAAAACTTCTCAGAAAAACCCAGAAACTACCCAATCTATAGTATGACAACATGCTAAAGAAGAACACTCAGAACACCCACTCAATTGACCCTTCGCATGGAGTTTGATTGACAAGCGATCTGACAAATCCTAAAGATGAATCTGCCATTTTGTTGACACAGCACAAACCGAAAACCAGACAGGAATGTAGATCTAACGTCTTGAAAAAATGGTGTGTATTGACATCTTTCAGCGATTGAAGCAAAATACCTTCTGATGTTCATTCATATTTATTTCATGCTATAACTAAAGAGGAAGAGATGATCGGTTCCTGCTCCTTTGCTCCACGATATATTGTTCATGATTCATAAGAACATGGGTGTGTGGTACTGAGTGCACCACGGCGTGGCTTGTCAGACATAGCAACAGTAAGGGGGGTGGGTCTTTGTGAAGGGTCAGTTGTATAGCAGCAAGCTAAAAACACTCAGAAACCCCTAGAAACCACCCAGAACCATGTTATCATCCATATAGCAACACTTTAAAAACTTTCAAAACAACCTAGCACCCTAGCAACTATCCATAAAAAAAAAATATGCAAGCAACAACAGAAGGGCATCTTAAAAAGAACAATGTAATTGAATAGTAACAATAAAATCACTAAGGAACGACAATAGCACCAACAATAATAACACCCCCCCACTTCCCATAACACCTGATGTATGTATTACATAGTTAGATGAATGGCATCTATGCTAATATTAGTTTGTTTCTCTCTTATTCCGAGGTCACCCGTAGCCACCAGATCCAGTCTGTATCCAGATCAGATGGTCACTGCAGTTACCCGGATCCAGTACATATTCAGACCAGATAGTGGATCAGCACCTAGAAAGGACCTCCACCGCCCTGAAAGACAGCGGAGACCAGGAAAACTAGATGAGCCCCAGATACAGATCCCCTGTAAAGACCTGTCTCAGATGACCATCGAGACAAGACCACAGGAACCAGACCAGTCCTCTGCACAATCTGACATGTGTTGCAGCCTGCAATTAAACTGCTGGATTCGTCTGGCCAGAGAAGAACTGGCCCACCGACTGAGCCTGGTTTCTCACAAGGTTTTTCTCCATTCTGTCACCGATGGAGTTTTGGTTCCTTGCCGCTGTCGCCTCTGGTTTGCTTAGTTGGGGACACTTCATTTCCATCGATATCGTTGACTTGATTGCAAATGTTTGCAAAGATACTATTTAAACTGAACTGCGCTAGACGATGACATCACTGAATTAAGTGATGAATTGCCTTTAACTGAAAATTGAGTGTTTAATATTATCATTTTGCATTATTGACACACTTATTTTCCTAATTAATGTTGTTCAGTTGCTTTGACACAATCTGTAAAAAGCGCTATATAAATAAAGGTGACATGACTTGACTGGACCTATCAACCATATACCAACACTTTAAAAACCTTTCAGAACAACCTAGCAACCCAACTCTAACACTATATAAAACTAACTATAACACCTAAGCACCAATGTAACAACATCCAAAAAAAGAACACTTAGAACACACTAGCAATTACATAGCAACAAGCTAAAATTCACTCTACCAGCCTCATAGAAATCACCAAGAAATTCTATCAAACCACAACACTGTTGAAACCTTTCAGAACAACCTAACAACTAACCTAACAACCACCCTAGCAAATACCCATAACACCCCAGGCACAACATTCATATATGCTAAACAAAAGAAACAACCACATAGAAACGCCATGAGCAACAATCAGAACAACCTACCCATAAACACACACACACACACAAACGGAAGTACTCCGAAAGTCTTAAAAACATCTGATAGCTGCACCTTGGTGTCATCATACTGAGTCAATCTCAATAAGCATAATGAAATTCACCCTATGTATTTTAAGCATTTTGTTAGAAATTCATGTAGTCCAAACAAAATAGGCAGTCTGAAAATCCAATCAAACTTGCTTTTAGAATTTACCCAAAGAGCAAAAAGTCTCTGTGCTGTCTCATCTGGACTTGTGCTTCTCAATCCCACCAATCATACGATATCTAACAGCAGGGAATCTTAAGTATAAAACTGCCTGAGAGGCTGAACATCTGTCCACTGCTGTTTGGAGAGAGTTGTTTTACAGGTGCCGTCCATTCCCAAATGTGTAAACGTCTACAAAGACACATCAGGAAACATGTTTATCCTTCTTTATCTGAGCTTTTGGAGTGTGTTGGGGTCACACAGTCAGACCCTGAGTGCAAGAACAACAGCTACAACAATAACATCACGAGCATTTGTGACGGCTGGAGACGACAACGGCCAGTGCACAACCTGTCAGTTTAGACAGCAGAGTAAACTCATGCGCCTGCACTCCATTAAGTCTCAGATTTTGAGCATCCTGCGTCTAGAACAGGTTCCAAACATCAGCAGAGACACGGTCAAGCTACTCTTACCCAAAGCACCTCCACTGCAGGAGCTCCTGGACCAATATGATCAAAATGGAGGCATTAGTGAGGATGAGGAACAAGGCAGCAGTGAAACCATCATTACCATGGCCACAGAACGTAAGTACAGCAATGTTCTGTATTATATAGTCACCACAAAATTATTCAGACACTTTAGTCACACTTAAAATGTATGTCAAGTTAATTCTGAGAAACATCTAGCATAATTTGCAGATGCTACTTAGTTCGTTATATTGTTATTGAATGCAAAGAAATTAATACTTTTTAAAGTGTGGCTTTAATGTCCAAATACATTTGGGGGCCATTGTATTATCTGAAAGAGCTGACTATGAACCGACTATGGTTCATTCATTCTGTTGTTGTTGGAAGCTGACCAAAGGCAACAAACCTTGTATTATGCAAAGCTGTGCACCAAGATAACAACATACAAAGCACATTTGGCCTACGAAAA